>CM062804.1:551837252-552437252 GCA_031772625.1 Pinus tabuliformis
CCTCCTCTAAACAAGACAGGTTTGGGCTATAATGGAGAAACCTCTCAAGCATCCACCTCAAAAAGTTATCTTGATGCAGCAAGAAGAAATGAACAGAAGAACAATGAAGATAATCAGGTAAAGCAGGGACGAATTACAAACAGAAACTATCAGGGACAAGCCATCTTAAGGGTGAACAAAAGCTACAACCAGCCACAGGTAAAATCTTCTCAGTTTGGTTCAAGAATAGATGAAAATAGCAATTACAATCAGTTGGCTGGTAGATTCAATAACCGCAGAAGCTTCTTCAATGGACAATGCTTTTCTTGCCATAACTTTGGTCACAAAGCAACTCAATGTGTTGCATATAAAACAATCATGACTAGGGAAGCTCAAAAACAAAGAAGTATGACAGGGATTACAAAAAGGACCTATAACAACTTTTCGGTTCTTGAAAATGAAGTTGAATGTTCTATTTGCAATAATTTTGGTCATGAAGATTCTGAATGCAGGAGCAGGTTTCACGAGAAAAAGGAACAAGCCACAAGCACCAAAACATGGAGAATAAAGGAACCTCAAACAGAAAGATGTGGGATAGCATTTTATGCAGAAGGACAGGAAAATCTATGGTACATTGACAGTGGATGTTCGAAACATATGACAGGTGATAAAGAAAAACTTGAATCTTATTCTACTTTAGAAAAGGGAAAGAAAGTTTCTTTTGGAAATGATACTCCTGCAACTATAAAAGGAAAAGGTATTGCTCCTTTGAAAGAAAAGGTCAAGGCTGGAAATGTTTTGTATGTTGATGGATTGAAGCATAATCTACTAAGTGTCAGCCAGATGTGTGATCAAAAAACCGAGGTTATTTTCATCGATCGAATGGATGTCTTGTTCGTGATCTTGATACAGGTAAAACAGTTCTCAAAGGCAAAAGAACTCCAAATAATCTGTACATATTTGAAGAAGGACAACAACAATGCTATCTTAGCAAGGATGAAGAGCACTGGTTATGGCATCGAAGGTTGGGACATCTAAGCTTCTCACAAATAAGGAAAGCATGCAAATATCAGGCAGTTCGCGATCTTCCAGACATTAAAATTCCAGACAACACCATATGCAAATCTTGTCAGTTTGGAAAGCAAACCAGAACTAACTTTCCAGAGAAGGAAGGATCAGCTAGCTTGCCTCTTGAGCTAGTCCATACAGATGTATGTGGTCCATTTAGAAAAGGACACCTCGAGGAGAAGAATATCTGATATTATTCATTGATGATTTCTCAAGGTTTGTTTGGTTAGGGCTTATGAAGCACAAAGATGAAGCATTCGAAAAATTCAAATCCTTCAAAGCATTGGTTGAAAATGAATCAGGACACAAAATTAAGTGCCTCAGATCTGACAGAGGTGGGGAGTTCACCTCAAATGAATTTTTCGATTTCTGTGACGAACATGGGATAAGAAGAGAATTCTCTACAGCTAGAACTCCTCAGCAAAATGGGGTTGTGGAAAGAATGAACAGAACTATCCAACAAATGGCTCGTGCTATGCTCAATGAATCAGGTACTCCTGCAACCTTCTGGGGTGAAGCTGCACATGCTGCTGTTATTATTCTTAACAAAACAAATGTCCGAGTAAACAGCACTCAAACACCTCATGAGCTTTGGAGTGGTAAAATCCTTCCGTGAAGCACTTCAAAATCTTTGGGAGCAAATGTTATATTAAGAATACTGATGAGAACTTGGCAAACTTGAACCAAGAGCAGATGAGGGCATTCTTCTTGGTTATTCTCCACATAGCAAAGCATACAAGTGCTACAATAAAAAGACTTGGCAGAATTGTTGACAGTATTGATGTAGTGGTTGATGAGAAGGGATATATTCCTAGGCAAGTTCATCATGAAGACATTGAAGAAGATGAAGGTTACTCTCAAAGGCGGAATGATGAGGAAGAAGAACCTCAAGAAGAAGAAGAATCTCAAGAAGAACCAGAGGAGCAGACAAGAATAGAAGAGAAGACTCCATCCAGATATGTTCAAAAGAATCATCCAGAAACTCAGATTGTGGGGCAGAAAGAAGCAGGAGTACAAACAAGAAGGACACTTGCAGAAGCTTCAAGCTACTTGGCATTACTCTCCTCCACTGAACCACAAAATGTGAAAGAGGCATGCAAAGATGAATGTTGGGTCAAAGCAATGGATGAAGAACTTGAGCAAATCGAAAAGAACAACACTTGGGAATTAGTTCTAGACCAAAAGATAAGAATGTGATAGGAACAAAATGGGTCTTCAAGAATAAATTAAATTAAAATGGAGAAGTAATTAGAAACAAGGCCAGACTTGTTTATAAAGGGTATGCACAGCAAGAAGGAATAGATTTTGAAGAGACCTTTGCTCCTGTGGCAAGACTTGAGGCCATCCGAATGTTCCTTGCTCTCTCAAGCTTTCAAAACTTCAAGGTATTTCAAATGGACGTGAAATCAACCTTCCTGAATGGAGACTTAGAAGAAGAAGTCTATATTGAGCAGCCAGATGGCTTCATTCTTGGGAATGATCCAAACCTTGTATGCAGATTAAAAAGGCTCTCTATGGACTCAAACAAGCTCCAAGGGCTTGGTACTATCGGTTGGACAAATATCTTCACCAACAAGGCTTTTCAAAAGGATCAGAAGATAGCAATCTCTATATAAAAGTTGAAAATAACAAATTGCTAATTCTTGTTGTTTATGTAGATGATATTATTTTTGGCAGCAATGAAGAGACTATGAGTCAAAACTTTGCCTTGGTTATGCAGAAAGAATTCGAAATGTCACTTCTTGGAGAATTGACATATTTTCTTGGATTGCAAATCCAACAAAGTGAAGGAGGTATCTTCTTG
Source organism: Pinus tabuliformis (assembly GCA_031772625.1). Lineage (NCBI taxonomy): Eukaryota > Viridiplantae > Streptophyta > Pinopsida > Pinales > Pinaceae > Pinus > Pinus tabuliformis. Next base: position 551,840,104 of record CM062804.1, read on the forward strand.
TCTCAAACCAAATACCTCAAGCAGATCTTGAAGAAGTATGGCATGGAAGAGTCAAAACCAGTATGTACACCCATGGTTACAGGATGCAGCCTCAGTGCAAATGATGAATCAGCAGCAGTTCACCACCCACTTATAGATCCATGATTGGGAGTTTGCTTTATTTGACAGGTACTCGACCAGATATTACACATGCAGTAGGAATGGTTGGAAGATTTCAAGCCAACCCAAAGGAAACTCATCTTCAGGCAGTCAAAAGAATCTTCAAATATCTTCAAGGGACCCAAAACTATGGCTTATGGTATCCTAGAAATACAGATCTCACTCTTCATGCTTACACAGATGCAGATTGGGCTGGAAGTGTGGATGATAGGAAAAGCACAAGTGGTGGTGCTTTCTTCATGGGTTCCAGATTAGTATCTTGGTTCAGCAAGAAACAGAGTTCGATTGCCTTATCTACAGCTGAAGCAGAATATGTGGCTGCAGCATCTTGTTGCACACAACTTCTTTGGATGATGCAGACCTTGCAGGACTTTCAAATCACTTGCACTCCACCCGTCTCTATCTTATGTGATAATACAAGTGCAATCAGCATTTCAAAGAATCCAGTCATGCACTCAAAGACCAAGCACATACCAATCAAGTACCATTTTCTTCGGGAACAAGTGCTTGAGCAGAAGGTCAAGTTGGAGTATGTTCCTTCTAAGGAACAAGTTGCTGATATTCTCACAAAACCACTGCCCAGGGAAACTTTTGAATATCTCAGACAAAAGCTGGGAGTAGTTGATGCTTCATCCTGCTGTTGAAGTTTGTTTATTCTACAGAAAAGTTGGTATACGCAGGTTACGGAAGGGATATCCGCGTATATACACAGGTTACGGAAAAGGAAGTCGCGTGTATGTTGGACGCTTGTTGCAGAAAGTATATCCGCGTACATACGCAGTTTCATGGAGGAGAAAACGCGTATATGAAGTTCTGAACAGCAAGGGCAATCTCTGGAGTCTGAACAGCAATGGGTATGTCAGAATTCTTCAGGCACAGTTTCAGGGGTGCAGCAGGCACAGGTTCAGGGGGAGCAGCTTAAAAGTCTCATAAAGCATTGTTGGCATTCAGATGTTTTGGTTGTTGGTTCAGGAGAAGGAGCTCAGAAAGAAATCCTGGTTGCTGATCTAAAAAGATGTTTCTCAGATGCTGCTGGTGACTTTCATAAGTCTTGGTCTAGATCTGTTGTCTCTATGTCATATCTCTCTTATGATGTCAAGGTCATGTCACGGCCTATGTTGGTTTCCCCACTATGCCTGGGATGAATGATGTAATAGAATTGATTGTCTCTGATGTGTCCCCTCTTGGTAGGGAGTATGGATGTATCTATTGAGTCTTTTGGTGATAGGAAGGTCCCTTATGGTGTATAAGTCTTGGTCTTGTTGAAGAACATCTTTTGCAGATCTTGCCTACAGTCAGGGGGAGCATGTTTCAGCACAGCCAAGCAGAGGTATCAGCATGTTCTCAGGGGGAGCACAGCCCTTTGCCCTTGATGACAAAGGGGGAGAATGATTCTAAGGATCTGAAGGTTGCCATCAAGTCCAAAGGGGGAGATTGTTGGCATTTTGGCTCAGGTATGGCGCTATGATACAGGTGTTGTCCTTGATGGCAACTCTCTTTGATGACAGATCTCCGTTCAGTCTACATAATGAAGAAGAAATCTCATATACGCAGGTTAATTAAGTCAGAGTTGCGTATACACGCTGGTGATATGCATACTAAGTCGCGTATACGCAGGAGAGCTATATAATAAGTCGCGTATACACGCAGATGCATGAACAGAAAAGTGCGTATATGTCGGGAAGTTTCCTTTTGGTCCATGGTAGTTAGTCCTCGGTACTTGTGCCCATGTCTTTGGACCAAAGTACCTCGACAGTCGTGTAGATCTCTAGTTTTGAAGTTGATGGTTTTGGATTTCTATGGTTTGGCTCTTGGTATTGAGCAAGGCCTAAGGCTATATAAGGAGAAGAATATCATTGGGCAAAATCATCTTTTTTGAGAAGGCTTGAATATCTGAAAAAGAAAGAGATCTGACATGCAGGTTCTGGGTTGCTTGATCTAAGCCAAGGAGAGATCACATCGGTTGATGGAAGACTAGATCTAAGGATAGATTGGGATCTAATGGTTTGAAATGCACTATCATGATATGGTTGATTATGCGTATTTCTAGATCTGCATACTGTCGCAATGTTATGTTCTGGGTCTAACTGATGTCTGGTACAGCTGCAAATTGAGAGAGTTTATTTTTAGATTTGTACGCAGGTTGGCTTCGGTAAAAGCACGTGTATACGCGGGTTTTGCTCATTGAAGTAGCGTATATCTTTTGAAGCTTGATTTTGGGTCTACAGTTGGGTCTGACTGTTATTGCAGATTTCTGTAGTCTGCTCTGTGTTCTGGTAACTGGTGATTGACAGGGTTTAGTGGTTCAGTGATTCAAAGTTTGGTTGTTTTATGCTTCAATGATCTGTTGTGAAAGGTGAATGAATTGTAGTCTTCAGATTGTAATGTTGTGCTTCAGGAATATCCAGTCTGAAAATGTATGAAAAGTGGTACCTGAAGGAAAGAAGATTGTAGGCCAGCACCTAAGTACTAGTATCTTAGCTAGTACAGAGCAAAAGGGGGTTGGAGCTCCCTTCCAAGGAAGTTTGGAGAACGAGAGAAGGTTGTAGCCTTCTGCAGGTTGTAGCCTGCGTACTGGTATAAGGCTGCACCAGTACAAAAAGATTGTAAACTGAAGTTTTATATTAAAGAAAGATAGAGACGACTTGCAGCAGGTGGTTTTCACCCACATTGGGTTTCCACCTTATATCTTGGTGTTCATGTGTGTGGCTTTTGATCTGTTCTGTTATACTGCACCTCTTTACTATGTTAATGTGGTGAATAATGTCCTGATGCACTTAACTGAAGATTAATCTAACTAAATTATAAGCTTTCTTCTTATACGTTGTTTTATTTAGTCACAGTAGCGTGTACACGCTGGTTCACTTAACTGAAGTAGCGTATATGTTTCTGAGCATTGAAAAAGTTTGATTGATCTGATAATACTGATTCACCCCCCTCTCAGTATTATTTCCAACAAGTGATTGGTTTTCAGGCTTATACATTATATTTTTTAGATGATGATGAAAAGAACAAAGACTAGGCTGGTGGAGAAGAAGGATTCTTCTTCACCAGCGTTATTGCAGAATTATCTTGAAAGATTTTGACAAATTCCTCCTTTGAGAGTGGCTTATGATAGATCTTTAATCTGTGACCATTCACAATAAGAGGAGTTTGATACTCATCAATTGTTTTAATTCTTATTGCTCCATTGCTAAAAAAAAATCAATCTCATATGGCCCAAGCCAATGAGTCTTAAATTTACCTTGAAAATCTTTGAATTTGGAATCAAATAGCAATGCCCAATCTCCTTCTTGAAACTTTTTCTCCTTTATGTATTTGGCATGCCACTTAGCTCTTTGATATTGAACTAGATCAGTTCTTAGGATTTCTTCTTGTCTGATCTCATCTAGTTCATTCAACTGCTCCATTCTATGCTTTTGGGCTTCTGATAGATCCATTCCCAATTGAACTGCCATCTTGAAGGTCTTAACTTGGAACTCAATGGGGAGCAAAACTTCCTTCCCATAAACAAGTTCATAGGGAGAATGTCCTGTTGTGTTCCTCCATGTGGTTCTGTAGGCCCATAAGGCTTCAGGAAGCCTTTCTTCCCAATCTCTTCTGTGTAGATGAATAGTCTTGGTAATGATGCCTTCAATTACTTTGTTTGTGGACTCCACTTGACCATTTGCTTGTGGATGGTAAGGAGTGGATTTTCTGTGCTTGACCTTGTACTCTTCCATCAGCTTCTCCACCAGTTTGGATGTGAATTGACCTCCCTGATCTGTCACAATTTCTCTTGGAACACCAAAGCAAGTAAAAATATCCTCATAAAGAAAACTAACAACTGAATTTTCAGTAGCAGAAAATAATGCTTTGGCTTCTACCCATTTAGTGACATAATCAATACATACCAATATATACTTTTTCTGTTTAGATGGAGGATATATATAGGTCCAATAAAGTCTAAAGCCCATTTTTCAAAGGGTTCGATGAGTACCTATGGTTGTAATGGCATCTCATTTGAGGGGGTAGGTTTCCTTACTCTTTGGCAGCTATCAAACCTTTTGACATATTGTTTTGCATCTTTGAAGAGGGACGACCAATAATATCTTAAAAAAAGGATGGCCAAGTGGTGGAGTTTATGAGACACCTTGAAGAGGCTAGCTATGTGGGACTTGAGATATCCCAGATACTGATGGAATAGGTTTCGTTTTATGTACATCTTCGACATGCCGACTTGTTTGAGACAAAACTTGGGTAGATTGAGGCATATATTGAGTAGGTTGACAAGTAGGAACTTGGGGTGTGACCAAGGCAGGTTGAGAAATGGGAAGTTGATTCAAAACCAAACCAAGTTGGACAAGCAACATGGGGTTCCATGTATTTGAAACCATTCTCGAAAAAGGAGTACTCAAATAGGGAGGAACACCAACTTGTGACATTTGATCAAGAGATGGAGACATAACAACAATAGGTTGCCCCTATCGGGGATAAAGGAGAATATGGAGGTACTTTCCCCCAGGAGGAGGGTACCCTATATAGGATGGAGTAGATTGTTGGAGATGTCCCAATCCACTAAAAAATGAACCATATTGTTGCTCCAAAGAAGGTTGGGGCATAACCGGTTGAATGGGTTGTGAGGTGTTCATCAAAGAAGTACTAGATAACATTCTAGATGAGGATGACAAGGGAGAGATCCATGGACTAGTTGACGCACCAAAAAAGGTTCCAGATAATGACTGGTAGCTAGGTGGTACTGAAGGACCACCATACAAGTGTGTTTCTGGTGAAGTCACAAACATGGAAGTAGTTACAACTTCGGTTGACTCACTCATGATAACATATACAGGTTGAGAATTTGTTGTTGATTCAATCATGGTTAAACTTCCCAAATAAGTTGGCTGAGGGAAACTCAAAGGTGAGTTGAAACTAGGAATACTACATAAAGGAGCTTGTATCAAAGTATGAGGAGTAGGGAAAGGATGAGCTTGATAAAGATGAGTCCCTATTAAATGGATAGGAGAGGAAGGTTGAGACTCTTTTTAGGGAATCTCTTCAATACTCAAAATATCAGGTGGAAATTCTTCACTATCAGGACCGAGATATGTGAATTGTGGTTGATTCAAAGACAGAGGAGGGGAGGAAGAAGGCCCTGAAGTAACAGGTGCAATTAACTAAGGCTCATCAGGTTGTAATGTGTCTAAATCAGGAAAGTCAAGTTCATTGAACTCACGTAACGGGGTTTCAAGGACTTCGATTTCGACTGTTTCAGACTCACCAGTTGGTAAACAAGCGATCTCGAGTTCAATACTTATGAGAAGGAACAATTATGGTCAATTAATTTCGGATGTAGATCCAGAAGGGGTAGCTTTCAAAGTACCAGCTCGGTAGTTTGCGTCTTTTTATTCTTTCGACGACCAAGTGTTGCCTCTGGAGGTAGAGGAGGAAATATTTGCATTCTACACGAACGACTGGGGTTGTTGAGGTTGTTCTTCCATGATGGTTTAATAAATTTTAGAAATTAACAACAAAAAATAAATCAAAAGGGGTAACTAGGCAAAAGGGTTTACTAAGTAGTTGTGAACTGCGAAATATTGTTTCCAGTACGTGTAGGCAATCTCCCCAAATGTTCGGTGTATCACAGTGTACAAGGCAGCCGACTCAGTTACCTATGGTGGGATAACAACCTATAGGGGACTTCCAAAATATACTCAGAGGTACGTGGAAGCACAGTCTGTGGTAGTGTTGTCTAATGCGTCCTATACGATAAGAAGTATTCTGATATACTTTTCATACGTGGAGCGCCATCTGATATACCCAAAGGTACGTGGAGAATGATCTGATATACTTATGTACGTGGAATACCGACTACCCCTAGAATGTAATGTAGACAAAGAATGACAACTCCTACATTTAAAGACGTTGGAACATGCCTCTAGCCTAGACCTCTATGTTTGTCGTTTAAATGTTACAAATGCTCCTTAGATTGATTTAGTAAATTTTAGAGTTGATCTTTGATTATGTTTCAGTTTCAAGGCTCACCATGAGTTCACCTGAATTCCCTACAATGCAATCTAGCATGATAATAAGAACTCTTTTATTTTCAATGAAAATCTATCTACAGGAGGGAGGAAACAAAGAATAATGAAACACACAAAAATGCAACAAACAAATATTCCTAAGTAAATATTTTAATGCAAATGTTCCAGTTTAAATTCAAAACCCTATATGATGCAAATAATGAAATTTTTTATTTTCTTTCCTCTTAATTTTCAAATGCAATGAAAACTAAGATGCAACTAGATCACTGATAAGAGAAATCACACAAAATATGACTGTAATATAAATTTCTTCAATCCAATCAACGATCAAGCAAAATGTTCACAAAAGACCTAATTGATAAGAAAAAAGAAAAATCCAAAGAAATTCTCATCAAAGGCTAATAAAATTTAAAACAAATATATTGAAGTCTTTTCAGAGACAGACTCAAGGAAAGCTTTATGGACCAAAGCAGAATGAGGAGCAAGGAAGAGAAATGTAAATTTTTTCATCCTAGATGATCAGCGTAGGTGCAGAACAGGAACCAGTGCACTGCAACGTAGGTACAGAGAAGAAACAGATGCATTGGGGCGCTCTGTCTCAAAACAGAGAATGCACTGGGGTTATTTTGGTCAAAGCACAACACAAGAAACCCTACCAAGCTCAAAAATGTGTTTTACTAAAGTCAATCACTATCTAAAGAAGTCAATTAAGGTCACTTTGAGAGGTGAAAAGATGCTAAGGCCAAGGAAACCACTAAGGGGAATATTGTTCCCCAGTGGAGTCACCAATTCTCTATACGGAATTTTCACATCTGCAGACAAAAATGAATTCCCTAGATCTAGTGTTCTGATCTAGAACAACACAAGGCAAAAAGAATCAATGTTTTCCTTAAAGAGATTGGAATACGGAAAGAGACCTACCTAGAATCCCTGGTAAGTTCTCCTCTTCTCTTCGCTTGTAAGCTCTAATCCTAGCTCCACGCGCTATAAATGGAACCTGCAACAATGACTAAAACAAGTAAAGGAACTACAATATCCACATAATATAATCCAATGTCTCTATTCAATGAGTCAACATGGAATTGAAATACAAGAGAATAAGCATAACACAAGTATAGGAAAACAATATGCTTTTTGTATTAGTAAATAAAGGAGAGAGTTACAACCATATATACAAGTTGACTTTATAGATGTCTCCCCAAATGTCTTGTCCTTCCTTGTCACAGAGAAAACCTTCACACTCAACCCTAATGCAAATGGATGATGATTCCTTAAGCTCAAAGCAGCAACATGAGGGCACTACCAATATCTAAAAGCCAACCCAGACTCTATGGGAGGCAATAAATTTATAGGGTAAACATGGTAGTTTAATATTTACCTATATAGGCTTGAGATCCACTTATGAGGGAGGATAATCTCAAGGGATAAGAGATGAGAACTCCAAGATAAGATCATATGGGAATTCAAGATCTCTATCCATGGTAAATGGTTAAAACGACCTTAGAAGCTTTTGGAAGGAGAACATTCGATTTTTGTTTTCTCAAAATTCTAGAATTAACGCACCTGCAGAATGGAGCAACCTGCATTGATCAACGCTGATGCTCAGGTATGCAACTTTCACCCAATGCTGGTGGACAAGAAGGTACAGTGTGTTGGGCCTAAAAAGATGGTTTTTGAGCAGATAGACCTAGAAACTCAGACTTTTTGGAGAAATGATGCTTAGGGATTTGCAAAGGGATTATGACAAAGTGTTCATGGATGTTGATTGATCTGGTTTTTAGGCCTTTTGGATTGATGTGACAAAATGGCATGTAACAACTAGAGTGGAGGCTTGCCTCTTGTTTTCTTGGTAAGGAGTGTTATGGAGCTTTCTTGCTAGTTTTTTTGGTTTCGTTACAATGTGTTCTAGATTCCCAATCCTCGGTGGAGCCATTGTCGTCATTACTTGAGGGTGGAGGTGAAGAACCTCTTAATTCCTTTGTTTGGTTGGTGGGTGGAGCCTGAGAGGCCTTTGGATTCCCTATTTCAACCTATTGATCAATTAGCTGGTGGGTGGATGTGTTTGGGCCTCTGGATTCCATTTTTCAGCTAGTTTAAATTGTCTGGTTGGAGGGTGGAGGTGGTGAACCCTTTGGAGTCCCTGTTTCAGCTAGCAACATTGATTTATTCTTTAAGCATTCCTCCTCAAGCCCTTGAATTTGGCTTGGGGGTGATTAGTTGCAACAAAGGCCACAATGTATACCAATCTAAGGTTGGGTGGAACATGATAGTCCTAATCTTAGTTACTATATAAGAAAAGTGTTTCTTATGCCTTATGTACCACTAAATGTTGTATTAATGCTTATGGTGTAGTATAATTGTCATTTGAATAATATGAATAAATTTAAGGTGTTGGTTCAATGCTTATATTAATGTTGAGGGATGTTAATTCCTCTGTTAATGGGTAATGTAACTTCTATTATAATGATGAGGAATGGTTAATCCCTATATTCTTTACCTGTTAAAGCTCAGTTATGCTTCTTTGTGTTGAATGTTACATATTGGCCACACTATTGATGATTTGCTCATGTTAACATTAAGGATTGACATTTCTTGATGAAGGGGAGGTGTTGTCTTCCCTGAATAGTATCCAAGGATTAGGTTATTCTTATGTCTACTCTAAGCCTACAATTAGTTTAAATGGTTGCATATGAAAGAGATAGACAAACCTTTGCTAAATTATTGAATGTCTTTATTAAAAATGATCTCGCTATCAAATGTTGTATTTAAATTTGCAAGTTCAGGAAGGATAGTGTTGGTTTGTGTATAGGTATATATTTATACACGGTCTAGCTTTTGTTAAGCTCGGAAGGGAGAGTGCCCCACTTCATTTATGAAGTATATGTATGTATGTAGGTCAGGTTGGGTCGAGGTTGGATGAAGAGTTGGTAAAGGCCCAATTATAATTATATTTATATACACATTTGCATGGGGGCTAGAGATTCTAAACTCTCAAAGGAAAAAGGGGCCTTGAGCCTTATTAAGTCATATGGCCAAGCGCTAGAACCAGATGTTAGGGGATCTTGGCACTTATGTAAATCAATGATGGAGGTTGACCATTTATTGGATGATGGGGGTTCACGTTTAAATCATGGTCGACGAAAAGTTAGAGTGTGTCATGGCCATTTGTCGAGGGTAACAAACTTCACATGGGAGCCATGATAGCAGACCCCCCTTTTCCATGTAAGAATGTGGAAGGGGGCGTCTGCATTTAAATATGATTGTTGGTTAATTGAGCCTTCAAAGCCATAGGATGAGGGCTAAGGTCGAAAATGCAAAAATAACTAAGTCCTTGGAAAAGGGAAACGAATGCCAAAATTTGTTATAATGTAAAAGTCGTGAATTGTAAAGGGTCATGATTCTGGTGGGACCCACGCCCATTGAGGTGGATGACGTGTACCAAGGGTAACATGGTACCCCAAAGATTTTCCACATGGCATGCTACAATGGTCATTTGGGGGGTCAAGTGGCCTAAATTGGGTGAAACATGCAACTCATGAAGGAGGCCACATGGATCAGATGACATCATCATGCCATCTCGTCGGGCTAATGTCATAATAGGGCCTTGAAGGTTCAATAGCAAGAAGAGGGCTAGCAAATGGAAATATTCACGACATTTGTTAGGAAATCATAGTTCACTAAGGCATTGGGCATGAGGCACTGGAGGTAGTTAAGGAGATGATCAGTAGACGAAGCTCAATATGGAGATTATCTTTGGCAAGGTTGTCGTCCCAGAGCATCGGGCCACTGGGGGAGAACCACGAGATGTCTGTGAGGTGTTGGTCGATATTGAAAGAGGTTGACAACCAAATAATTGTCTAACACTTTATGTGCAGGTCAACATCTCAAGTCTACATGACATGGCATGGATGAGACAACAATGATGGGCAGGTCTGCCATGCAGACTTGAGTTGATGACATGGCATATAGTTAGACAATGATGCGGGCACCATGTGGGTGTTGGAAAATGTATCTATGTTTGGTCTTCATAATTGTCATTGCACTTATGTCATTATATATTTTATGTAAACCGCAAAAGAAGAAAAATAAATATTATTTTTCAAGCATGGGTTTCATGCTCAAGTCAATTGGTCATCTAGGTCAAGCATGTTCTTCATGCTTATACGGTTTATCAAAATCAAAATTATATTGGTCATGAATCAAAGAGTCAAGTCCCATTTGGACTTTGAAAAGAAAAAGGAAAATAAATTTTTAAATACGTAATTTTGGGTCAAAATTCCCCTCTAGGTGCCAAGTCAGCCTACCTGTCAAGTTGGACCTGCCCCAATGGACATGTCTATTTGCACCCCTTTGAATAGTATAAATAGAGGGAATGTGGAGCTCATTCGGACACCTACACTTGGATGTTTTTGGTTTGAACACCCACCTTTTCCAATATCTCAAAGGGACCATACATCAGAACCTTGATTTTCTTACCATGCCCCTGCAGCTTCTCCTTGTTCAATTGTAACCATACTCTGTCTCCCACCTTGAATGACTTATCTGTTCTATGTTGATCATGCCTGGCCTTAGTACTTCTCCTGTGACTTCTGCAGTGTTTCTTGTACCTATAGATGGATCTGACTGATCTTCTTTATAAAATTTTCAGCCCTCGAAGTATCTCCTATAAGATATTCCCTCACTCCTCCTTGTTGCCTATATGCAATATCCAAAGGTAAAGGTGGTAAATATACAAAACAAGTCTCAAATGGGGACTTTTCTGTAGAAGTATGGACTGCTCTGTTGTAAAAATGTTGTATATATGCCGGATTTTCATCCTAGGTCTTCATAAGCTTCAAGTTGTATCCCCTAAGAAGTTGCACCAAACTCCTGTTTACTACTTCTGTTTGCCCATCTATTTGTGGATGGAATGTTGTAGATATCTTCAACTTTGTGTCAATCTTCTCCCATGATGTAGTCCAAAATGCACTGAGAAATCTTTTATCTCTGCCTGAAATGATGCTCCTTGGTATTCCAAAGTGCACACAGACCTATCCAAAGAATAAGTTTGCTACTTCTTACCTGTTGATGGTCTTTTTATAGGGCATCAAAACACACATCTTGCTGAGCCTGAGAAATACCACGAACAAGTAGTCATTTCCCTTCCTGATTGTAAATAAACCTCCCACAAATTCCATGGAAATGTTTCCCAAGGATGAGTAGGTACATGTAAGGGATGATATAGACCCTGTTTCTTGTTATTAGGCTTGCTGGTACAACAAAGCATGCATCCTCTTATGAACCTAACTACCTGCTCTTGCATCTTGGGCCAATACACATATCTCTATAAGTTAGCCACGGTCTTCCCTACACTAAAGTGTCTTGCAACCTTAGAGGTGTGAGCTTCTTTGATCAGTTGCAATCACTCGCCTTTAGGAACACATAACTTATCCAACATGTAGTGTAACCCATCCTGGAGATGGTAGTCAACTATGCTATCGCCATCGTTCACATGACTCTGACTCTGCAACTATTGATACACCTCCTTGAAGTCCTCATCCTTTGAATTTGCCTCTATATGCATCATGGGTGAATGGATCCATGTGCATAAGAGTCCCCAAAGTTGTGATCTTTGATGTGGGTGGACATGAAAGCATGTCAACCAACTTGTTTATGTTTCCCTTCTTACAATTTATCACCAAATGAAATTGTTGTAAAAACCCCATCCACTTGTAATGTTTGGTTTGTTGTAGCTTACTTTGGGACTGCAAGTATTGTAATGATTGGTGATCTATGTGGATTACTATTTCCTTTCCCATTAGATAGTGCTTCCATTTCTTCACAACTTGCACCATGGCATAGAGCTCCTTATCATAGGTAGGGTAGTTAAGAACTGCCCCATGAAATACTTCAGAGTGGTAGCATACAAGCCTTCCTCTCTGCATCAAGACAACTCCCATTATATACCCACTCATATCCGTCTCCACTTCAAAGGGTCATTGCAAGTTTGGTATTGCCATAACTGGTGCTTGGTTGATCTTATTCTTTAGCTCTTCAAAATCTCTTTACTGACCTTTTCCCAACTAGAAATTCTTGCCACTTGTTGTTATGGTGTGGAGCAGTGCTGCTACCGCTGAAAATGAGGCTATGAACTTCCTTAGGTATTTTTCTTCCCCATTGAAACTCATGACCTCATAAACATTAGTAGGTACCAGCCATTCCATGATGGCGAACATCTTGGAAGGATATGTCTTCATTTCTCCTCCATTGACCACATACCCCAGATACACCAAAGACTATTGCACAAACTCACACTTCTTGATATTTGCTAGCAGTTAGTGCTTCTTTAATGTTTCCAGCACCTACATCAAATGTGACATATGCTCCTCCCAGGTAGCACTATATACCAATATATCATCCAAATAGACAATAATAAGTGAATCTATAAAAGGGCACAATACATCATTCATTAATCTCATAAATGTAACTAGTGCATTACATAGGCCAAATGGCATGACTAAACACTCATATAAACCTTTCCTGGTTTTGGAGGCGTCTTCCATGTATCTTCTTCTTTGAATCGAACCTAGTGATATCCATACTTCAATTACAACTTAGTGAAGTACTTTGCTTGTTGTAATTGATCTAGCAGATCATCTATCCAAGGCAGGGGGTATCTGTTCTTGAGCGTGACTTTGTCCAACTCCTTATAATCTATACACATCCACTAAGTCCCATCCTTCTTCGGCACAATGATGATGGGTGACCCACATGGTGATGTACTCGGTCGAACGACACCCTGTTCTAGCATCTGCTACAACTATTTCTTCACCTCACTTGCTTCTATAACATACTGCCTATACATCTCAATATTTGGAAATGGGGATTCTGGCAATAGTTGGATCTCGTGCTCCACTTCTCTCTTAGGTGGTAACCATTTAGGCTCTCGGAACACATCCTTGTATGCCTGTAAAAACTCCTCCAATTGTTGTTTATGTTTATTAGTATACCCCTCCAGGGATGCTTTGCCTCTTATTGACTCCTCTTTAGACTGAATTTCTCTTAAAAATAATAAAACATACTTCTTGTTGAAACTGATTAATTCTTGGCTTGGTTGGCACTTACCAATGAGAATTTTGACTTTCCTTTGTGTGCGTTGATGATAAATGGTTTTCCATCCTTAACGAGTCAGTATTGGTTAGCTCTCCTTGTGAATATTACATCACGCATGTACATGTATGGACTCCCAAACATGACTCCACATACATGAAGGGAAACACATCTAGATATATTTCATCAATAAAATCAGCACTGATGGAAAATCTAATTTTACATTGGTTTGTTACCTTCAACTTTGCATCCTTATTTACCCATCCCAATACATATGGGTTTGGATGATCACGAACTTCCAGCCCCAACTTCTTGACCAACTCTACTGCAATGAGATTCACCTATGATCCAGAGTCAAATAGAGAATCAATCTTTGTCTTCTTGACATGTATCTTTATATGGAAGAGTTTGGTCATTTTTTCTGTTCCTATTGTTGAAGGCTACTCAAATTCACATCCTTCTATACTGTCGTACATATGATCTTCTCATCCACATCAGAGTTGCTTTCAACTTGGTTGCTAGAATCAGTGGCCATGAGATTATTATTCTTGTTATCTTTCTTCTTGTTCTTCGAGTTTAGCTCTGGATGCAACTTCCAACATTTTTCCTCTGTATGGCCATCGATGTTGCAGTGGTTGCTAAGATCTTTGCACGGGTGTGTTGTGGTTGTCGTATTCTTATCTTCCCCCTTTTTGCTTCTTCTTCCCCTCCTTATAAGCTTCTTTTTTCTCCTTCTTCTGTGATCCACTTGATTTCTCTCTTCGGGTCTATGTTCTCTAGGTACTGTGCCGATACACAAGACTCGTCCACCGAATTGGGCTTGAACAACATCACTCGCTCATACAGATGACGATCCAGAACCCCCAAATACTTGAGTACATCTTTGATCTAGGTGGATATTGTAGCCACCAACCTATTCCACCTAGACCTCCAGTCGATTTCATCAATTTCCTTGTTTATAGCAACATTTACTATTTTTAGTAGTTTTTCGGGCCTTGAACTTCCAGAGCAGTTTTTACCCCCTAAAACGACATTTTTGAGTTCCATAGCAACTTATAGTCATCGTACTCAGAGATATATTTCCAACGAGGTATCATACGCACCAAACAGAGATAATATGACCAAGTTATGGCCTCGGGAAATTGGTTGCCCAACTAACCCCAACAGGGCCCACAGACTTTTGGTATTCCATCTTTGGGGTTAGGGTTTTGGTTGTTTAGGGTTTTCCCTTGTTGCTAAATAATAAAAAGACCCTTGAATCTCATTGTAACACAGTTCAGAGGCATGTAGCTGTCACATCTCTTCTCAGAGATAAGTTGCCATCGCCTGAGCTAGTTTATTTCCATTTTTGTATGTAAGCATATTCCAGTTCTTTGATTTTAATCAAATGAAGTTTTATTTCTGTTACATCTCTGTGTTTATGTGTATATCTATATTTTTTGTGTTCTTGCATAAGTCTGGATCAGTGGTATCAGAGCAGTCTTCTCTTTCTAAGGAGTTAGGGCTCGAACTGGTTGAACCTTTGCAAGGTCAGCCTTGCAAACCCCAACGACCTCCCATGGTGGAAGAAAAAAAAGATGAGGGGATAGGAGATCCTTTCAAAATATTGCTCAAGGAAGCCCCCAAGCGACAAAGGAACACGATGATGGACAACTTTGCCCATATCCTTCGGTGGTTACGCACAAGCGACGCATCTTCATCCATCAACCACTATGGAGGTGCCACTCCTTTTAAGGTACAAGTTAACTTTGACATTCCCATATTTGAAGGCCAAATAGATGCAGACGTTGTAGATAGATATTTAATTCTGTTGGAAGGATATTTTTTCAGTTCATGACTTTTCCAATCGCGAAAATATTACTTTTGCACTCTTCAAAGCCACCCCACATGTCAAGGATTGGTGGGAAACCTACTGTGAACAAAAGGATGAGAGGGAATCCTCATTGTTTTTAGCCGCACCCACTTGGAATTCTTTCTAAGACGCCATCAAGGAACAATATTACCCTATTGAGAGCTATGAAGATAAATACATAAAGTGGATCACCATACGGCAGGGAAGGGACCAAGATGTGTCAAAGTTCACAAATGTTTTCCATACCCTTCGCATGAGGTTGGGTATCAAGGATCTGAGAAGAATTTGGTGGTCAAGTACTGTGGTTTTCTACACAAGTACATCCAGGATGAGATGAAGTTCCTGGACATCTCCTCATTTGGTGCCACCTATCAATACGCTGTCAAGATCGAGAAGAAATTTAAACAGAAGAAGCGATACTTTGGATTTGCGAATTTGAAGCTAGGGAAAGGCGCCCCCAAACCGCAGAACAAAGGACAAATCCAAGGCTCGGTAACCTAAGACAACCCTCTGAAGCTGTAAGCAAAGAACAACACCATGAAGATAAAGAATGACATAAGGAAATGGTGTGAGTTCCATAAGAGCCCCACTAACAACATAAGTGAGTGTCGAGTCAAGCAGTCACTCATGGCTGAGATGAAGGCTTTTGAATAAGATGCATGTTCTGACTCTGATTCAAAAACTGACAAGGGGAATGACAAATGAAAGCATATTATTGATGCGGAGTGTAGTGCCATTGTTGCCACCACCAAGATTCAGAGGGATGAGCTCAAAGATCTAGAGGAGGGGGAGTGGCTCTTCCACTCACAGATGTGGGTGAAGGGTTCTCTGCTGCAGTTCATAGTTAACAGCGGGAGCCAAAAGAACTTAATTTAAGTAGAGGTTGTGAATCAGTTTGGCCTACCAACCACACCACACCCACAACCGTACACCATCAGTGGCTTCACGAAGGGCGAGATCTCCACGTCAGCCAATAGTGTCACCTTCCCTACAACATCAAGCCCTTCATAGATGAGGTATTGTGTGATGTTGCTCCTCTTGAAGTTTGTGATGTATTATTAGGCCAACCGTACTTCTGGAAGTGACATGTTGTGTACCAGTCAAGGCCTTGCAATGTTATTATTACTTTGGGCAATAAGTTGTATAGGATACTTGAGGTAGCACCGCCTACCACCATTTCTTTGATCATTGCAAAGCAATGTAGTAAGATCATTTCCCAAACCGGAAAATTCGTTTTCCTTATGATTCGCCCTTAGTGAAAGAAGAAGATTGTGGCCATGACCTCTAGACAAGGTTCCTTCGCACGACAACAACAGATGGACAAGGTTGTGGAGGAGTACAGGGACATCTTCACCTCATCCATGGGGGTACCTCTACACTGTCAGGTCGAGCGCTCCATAGCTCTAACCTTGGGCATGTCACTCCCCAATGGACCAATTTATCGACGTTTTGTTATGGAGAACGATGAAATCAGGAGGAAAATTCAGGAGTTGTTGCAAAAAGGGCACATTCGACCAAGTTCATCACCCTGTGGGAGCCCGATCGTGTTGGTACAGAAGAAGGACAAGACTTGGAGACTCTGCATTGACTATCAGGCATTGAACAAGATCACTATCTGGAATAGGTTTCTAATCCCATAGATTGATGACCTTTTGGACCAACTCAAGGGGGCCAAATATCTCAACAAGGTTGACTTGAATTTTGGTTATCACCAAGCACTGATTGAACCCTCCGATGTGTGGAATATTGCCTTCAAATCCAAGGAGGGCCTTTTTGAATGGTTGGTCATGCCTTTCGGGTTGATGAATGCCCCCACAACCTTCATGAGGTTGATGGACGACATCTTGCGACCCTTCACCAACTCATTCATGGTGGTGTATTTGGATGACATTTTGATCTTCATCCAGAGTTGGGAAGAGCACCTCCACCATATTCGACAGGTCCTCCAAACCCTGCAAAAACACAAGTTGTGTGCCAATTTAGAGAAATGCACTTTTGGCATGACCCAGGTTCAATATTTGGGGTACATCATTGATGAGTGGGGTATGCATGTGGACCCAGCCAAGATACAAGTCATTTGGGATTGGCTAGCCTCAACCACTCTAACAGAGCTCCGCAATTTTCTGGGTCTTGCCAACTTCTATTGCAGGTTTGTGTTGGGGTTCTCTCATATCACTTGGCCTTTGAGTCAGTCACCAAGGAAGGAGCGAAAGCAAAGTTCTTTTGGTATGAATCCCAACAGAAGGTGTTTGCCAAGTTGAAGCATCGCCTCTGCTCCGCACCAATGGTCACATTACCAGACCTGCAACAACCATTTGAGATGGAGAGATATGCCTTTGATTATGTTGTTGGTGCAGTTTTACTCAACATGGGCATCTAGTGGCATATCATAGTGAGATACATTTAGACACAGTCTGAAAGTATCCCACCTATGACAAAAATATGTACTCCATTGTGATGATGCTCATCATTGAGTAATTATATCGGCCTTAATTTGCCTTAATTCACTTCCTAGCTTAATCAAACCAACTAGTCTCACAACTTATTACATAACTTTGATTATATTTTATTTATGAAATGAGTTAGAGTTGGATATGTTTCTTTGTGATCTAATGTGCATGAAATGCAGGAATAAAGGATAAAAATAAGGAAAATGAAGGTATAAAGGATAAAATCAAGGAACTATGGCAAAGACCTTGTTAAAACTAGAATGGGACAAGGGAGAGTAATTATAGGAGGTAAATCCTCCTCATTTGCTACCCCTCCTTTCGAATATTCCTCCACCAACTCGGAGTGCAAACAGCCATCACTCTGAAGACTAGAAGACAATCGAGCAAGTGAAAAGGACAGAAACCAGTTTTTCTTGAGATTAGAGGCCAAGCCTCCCTAATGGGAAGGAATTCGTTAAAGACTTCAAATGTATAAATAGAGAGGCTTAGGACCTCCTTAGGATTCAGACTTCTATTGTAAAAACTCTGTTTTATTTCTGAGTTGCAAGAGACTTATGACAGTTTATTCTGTAATCCATGATTTTTATAATAAGAATGAGTTATGTTTAAGCCAACTTTGAGTTAACTCTGAGGGTTGAAGCTCTTGGGTTAGGGCCCGACCCAAGCAGCCAAAGCTCCTCTTTACTGTATGCTAGCATAGTTTCATGGTTTTCATTGTTCATTTGTTTAGGTAGCATAGCTTCCTATTTTTATTCATTTGTTTAAGTAGATTCATGGTTTTCTATTTATTTGTTTAAATAGTTGCATTTCCATTACAGCGGTATAGCGCAGATGATTCATGGTTTTTCTATTCGGTTGCTTCAGTAGCTGCATTTGCTTCAATTTACTTCTATTTACACCTTCTTTCAATTCATAGGTTAGTTAGAGGAAAAAGATCACTATCAGGTTGTGCGCAGGTGTCTCGGCCTCATCTCCTCCCTCTGGGACCATGACTTGAGGAAGGGACCCTTCAGCAGCCCTAAAAACACAGGTTTATGGTTCTCACATGAGCTATGGAGTTTGTCATTTGATTCAGTTACTCGTTCACCTCACTGTGTTTCTTTGTCATTTTCATTTGAAACCACCTTCAGCACGTTCCTCCTACATCACTTCCTCGCCGTCTGATCACCAACAAACCTTCACAATCACCGTCTGATTCACTATTTTCTCCAACTGCTGCCTCACATGGAGTCCACCACTTGCTTTATGAGCTTTAAGTCCCCACCGTCGATCTGCCTCGCCTGATCCAACAGCTATCGCATCACCTCCACACCTTTAGGCGCTTTAAACCCCCACCGTCGATCTACCTTGCCTGATCCGACGACTGTTGCTTCACCCGATCGCCAACTAGCTTGGTCGATCTACACCGTTGATCAGCCCCGCCTAATCCAACGGCTATCGTGCAATCTCGCGCGGATTAGTGCACGAATGTTATCCGCCCAAGAGCACACGAGAAAAGTGGTTTTCTCGTGCTACGTGTCGCACAGTAAGGCTAATCGCATGAAATTTCCAAATACTGCTTACAACCTAAAGGGCACACGAGAAACTACTTACTTCCTTAGAAACATGCTCCATCATTTTTGCACATTTCTTTTCCCGCGATATGATCTCCACAGTCCATCTCTTGACTTCACCCGCGCCGCGCGATCAGATCTCAGTCGTTCATCGCTCCTATTAACCTCGTCCGTCCATCTCTTGACTTCACCCGCGTGATCAGATCTCAGCCGTTCATCGCTCCTGTTAACCTCGTCCATCCATCTCTTGACTTCATCCCCACGATTAGATCTCGGCCATTCATCTCCTTTGTTACCTTGATTCGTCCATCCACTCACTTAACTCCTCGTGATACAATCTCTGTCATTCATCCTATTCATCAACCTCGTTCATCCATTTATTCACTTAAGCCCTGCGATAAGATCTCCACCATCCATCTTTTGTTCATTGATCGATCCAACGGTCCCTATGCGCTACTGCATCCTTACGTCCGCTTTCCATTGATTTCGACCTCCGATTGCTTTTTCCGCTTGAAACCCAATTTAGCCTAAGTTTCTTTGCTACACCTTAGTCTAGTTTAATGTTTTTTTTTTTACTTCTGCAACTTAGATAGCAGCATTAGATTAGTGTTAATTTAGCAATTCTGCTTAGCATAGCTGTTTGGATGGTTAGTTAGGTTATGGTATGGTTTAGCATTTCATGTTGTTTTCTTCAATACTGCAGTAGAAGTAGCTCTCCCCTAGGATAGATTTGCTCTTCTTCCATCAAAGAGTTAAGCTTCTTCTGACCCTATAGAAGTATGGCTTGGAACCCCTGGGGTCTCTTGCCAGATGAGCAGTGACAATAGGCAGTACCTTCACTTTTACTTGTCGTATAGCACTATCACCTCCAAGTTTGTACAAACCCCAAGTTGATAAGTAAAGTTGGTAGCCCTAGGAGTTGCAACATTCTTGTTGCAATACCTAGGCTCATCACATTGTCTAGGCCTGTCGATAATGGAAGCATTACATTATGGGGAAGGAAACAATCATCCACACAAACAACCAACCCCTGCAGTTCATACAGACATAGGGGATGTTGCAGAACAATTGCCACCGAAAATGGTCCACATACTTGCAATAGTTCCATTTGAACATTAAGTACAAGAAGGGAAGCACCAACAATGTTGCAGACTGCCTCAGCCAATCGTCGGTCATGACGCTGACCATTGTTGTCAACTCTTGTGGGCACGAGACTGTGGGGTGGCAAAATCTTTACAAGAGCGATCCAAAATTCTGCCATACATACCAGACGCTCCTAGAAGGCAAGCAAGTTCCAAATTTTCACCTCCAGGATGCACTGTTATGCCACATGGGACACCTCTGTGTTCCTTCAAGCAAGTGTTCCAAGATGATTTGGGAGGCGCACTACAGTCGGGTCGCTAGACATTTCGGGGTAGAGAAAACAATGGCAGTGCTGCAAAAGTATTTTTATTGGCTAAACCTTCGATAGGATGTTGGGAAGTACATCAGATCCTGCACTGCCTGCGCCATTGCCAAATCGACCATCAAGAAGCAAGGCCTATATACTCCTCTACCTACTCCTAGTCAACCTTGGAATCCATCTCCATGGATTACATGTTGGGCCTTCCTTCTACTAAGCATGGCAATGACTGTGTTTTTGTGATCATCGACAGATTCTCTAAGATGGCCATTCTGGTGGCCTGCAAGAAGAGTATCACATCAGAAGTCACTACTAAGCTCTTCTTTGAACGAGTGTGGTTACATTTTGGGATCCCACAATCCATTATCTCAGATCAGATAGTAGGTTCCTAAGTACATTTTGGTCAAGTCTCTGGTCGATGTTGGATACCAAGCTCACTAAGTCCATGACTTTCCACCCCCAAACTGATGGCCAAACAGAGGTCATCAACATGATGATCATACACATTATGCACATGTACAACTCGAATCATCCACGCACATGGGATGAAATCCTCCCTTATGTCCAACACAACTACAACAAAGCTCTCCATAGCTCAACTAGCCACAACCCCTTTTAGGTGGGATTGGGATTCTAGCCACTATGTCCCATTGATGTGGCCATATCATTTGCAACTACTCATGCAGATTCGGCTCATGTCCAGTCCAAAGTTGATAGGGATAACAACTTCATTGAGTGCATTCAACACATTCACCAATAGGTCCATGACATATTGGAAAAAGTCAATGCTAAGTACAAGCAACGAGATGATCAACATCGAGTGCCACACAAGTTCCTGGTGGGTGACAAAGTTTGGCTACATCTGCAGAAGGAACACCTCGTTGGGCCCCACCGCAAGCTTCACCCACTCTAATATGGGCCATACACCACAACGCCTTTGAGCTCAATATTCAATCGTTCCTTGGACTGCACCCAGTATTCAATGTGGACTGCATTTGGCCATAATTTCCACTATTGTTGGACACCTCTGACAATGCAGAACAAATCACACCAATGAAATTAAACCTAGAATGCATGGAATAGGTCACAACTGATTGAATCATGGACATGTAGATCAAGAACACTCACCAACAGAGGATCCAGCTATATCAAGTTGTCAAAGTGGGCCAACTGCTTCACCAAGGCAAGTGGTTCACTAAGGACTAGGTTCAATAGAAATTTCCTAACTTCGTGGTGGCTCTGCACGCAATGGGGACCATTGTTTCCTTAGGGGGGGAGACTGATCCAGGTGGATATTGGTGGCCACCCACCTATTCCACCTAGACCTCCAATCGATTTCATCAATTTCCTTATTTATAGCAGCATTTACTATTTTTAGCATTTTTTCGGGCCTTGAACTTCCGGAGCAATTTTGACCCCCCAAATGAATTTTTTTGTTAGGTCTGAAACACCTCATATCTTGTAGTACTCAGAGATATATTTCCAATGAGGTATTGTACGTGCCAAACGAAGATAATATGACCAATTTACGACCCCAAGAAGTTGGCTACCCAACTAACCCCAACGGGGCCCACAAACTCTTGGTGTTCCATCTCCTAGGGTTAGGGTTTTAGTTGTTTAGGGTTTTCCCTTGTTGTTCAATAATAAAAAGGCCCTTGAGCCTCATTGTAACATAGTTCAAAGGCATGTAGCCGCCACATCTCTTCTTAGAGATAAACTACCATCACTCGAGCTAGTTTATTTCCATTTTTGTATGTAAGCATATTTCAGTTCTTTGATATTAATGAAATGAAGTTTTTTTTTTTGCATCTCTAAGTTTATTTGTATATCTGTATTTTGTTGCGTTCCTGCATAAGTCTAGATCAATTAGGGTTCTTTGAGAGATACCCAACATTATAGTCATCTTCCTCAATTCCTACACGCTTTGGCCCAACTTTTGCCTGAAGCAATGCCATTGGATCCACTGGTCCTCCATGTACCTAATGGGATAAAATTGTGACTTGATGAGGGTTTTGAAATCCTCCCACTTAGTCACTGTAGGTTCTCCCTCCAATTTCAGGGTTTTTGTGTGGCTCTCCCACCAAGTCAGTGCATGACCCTCTAATTTCAGCGACGCGAATGAGATCTTTTGCTCTTCCTGGATTTGATGGACACTGAAATAAACTTCCATTTGCTACAACTAGTGGTTCAACTTTAGAGAGTCAATCTCGTTGTGGTATGACTTGATATCAAATCTTGATTCCATTTTAAACATGGACTGTGATTGGTTCACAACACTCGAACTGGGTTAATCTTTTTCGGGTCCTTTCTTTGACTGGTTCTTCATTTCTCCCTGATCTTCTGATCCCCATTCTGATTTTTCATCTTCATTCAAACCCCCATCTTCTCCAAATATCCCCATCTTTCTGTTGAAGGTCGCCATGAGGAGGCTTACATTGTAGTTGATATCACAGACGTGTTGTTCCAACCACGTAAACCTCACCTCTACAGGATCACGAGGTTCGTTTACATATTCATTGGCCATGATTAAGGTTTACGATTTTCAGGCCCGCCGATCTAGATCCCTGCATTCTCCACAAAATACCTAAAGAAACTTGCTATGATACCAATTGATCTGTAAACTTCTGTGGATATTCCACTGAACAGTTTGTCATAACAGATATGATAATATTACATTAAAAAATATGATATTCTACACTATTACAATTTTATTAAACTTTAAGATTTGTAGATTTAACTATAATTTGTGCATGCATGTGAATGGAAAATATGCTGAAAAGTAGAAAATGACAAAATAAGCTCACGCACACACATAAGACACAAGACATGCTCTCTGGGAAACCCTTTTGGGAGAAAACCCATCTGGAAGGTGAGATTGCTTCGCTCTCTTTCTTTGTCTATAAATATGGATGCATGTACAAAGAAGTAATGTATGTGGCTCGTGTGCTATTGCAGTGCCCCATTATTCATGGAAATGGGGCTAGCCACATGATTATGATGTAAAAGACTCTAGAAGAGTCTATGTTGTAATTCTAATTAAGAGTTGATGTAGTCAAAATTAACCATTAGTAGGCTATCGGGCTATGTTATAACCGGGCCACTAGTACGAAGAGGCATTCCATTATTTCGAGAGAATTTTGTTCCATAGTTGAGCAAAGATAGCCAGGAGAGATAGGAGGTAGAGCACATAGAGAAGATTTGTGCACTGCGGCAGCCCACGGGCCACAGACATCACTTCTTTGTACCTACAGCCATATTTCTAGACAGAGAAAGAGAGCAAAGTGACCTCACCTTCTTGCTAGATATTCTCTCGAAAGGGTTTCCCAAAGAGAATATCTTTTGTCTTATGTGTGTGTGTGTGAATTTATTTTCTTGTTCTCTAATTTTCTGCATAGTTTCCATTCGCATGCACGCACTAATTACAGTTAAATCTACAGATCTTATAGTTTAATAAAACTATAATAGTCTGGAATCTCATATTTTTTAATATAATATTATCAGATCTGTTGTGACGAACTTTCCAATGGAATATCCATGATAGTTTACGGATCATTTGAAAAATTACAGAAAGGACAAAGATGAAGAGGAGGGCCGAAATATGAGAGGAGTTTCTTCTCGAGCTTGAAGTTTATGGAAGTTTTGTCTTAATACATCTCTTATTGTTGGTATCTTGATGACGGATTTGTTATGCTAAAGAAGGGTCTGACTTGGCATCTAGAGGGTGAAGTTTTTTGTGGTCATGGGTCTTGGATATCTCACTTTGATCTAATTTTATAATAAGAGACTTTTTTGGGTTTTCCCCTGGCTTGGAGACTATATCTTGTATTTCTTGTGTACTGTGATCTTCATGTTTTACGTTTGATAATTGTTTGATGAAGAAGAACATAAAAAAATTAATAAGAATCCAATAAATTTCACAAGTAGTTATCATAGAAAATGGAAATCTAATTTAATTTACAAAGCCTCCTCATTTCCAACATGGAATTAGAGCAAGGTTTTGAAGTTAGAGGCATGAAGATCACTCTGTTGACATTTGAATTTCTAAAAGATCTGGTCTACATGTATCTATGGATACTGTGGTTCGCAAGATTTGTTGTGACTCGTTATTCTCAACCTTGTATCTCACATACTTTGTGGATTGTATTCTTTATGGTCTCACTCTGAGTATAATCTAGAAGGATCTCGAATCTAACACTTATATGCTACAAGATTTCGCATTGATATGGATCTTGCATATGGATTAAACACATTATGGAAAGGATCACACACACTCTGAAAATATTCCTTGCATGACTTGCATAATATGTCTCCTTTATGGTATCTGTGCCTCATGGTGATTCGCATATGATGCTTTATCGCTTAATCTTCTCTGTGATGGCTCACTTATGATTCACATTCTCTGGCTCATATATTTGGGTGGCTCAATACATGTGAATTTATGACTTTGTGGCGTCTATATGTTTGCAATAACTGTGGCATCATTTTTTTTGTTTTAGCTCGCTAAACCTTTTAGCATTGTGATTCTATGGGTTTCTCATGCTTCAATCTCAAACTTTGCTATGGATCGTATTTAAAATCACCTTTATGGCATCGTATACCGCTATATAGTTGAGGACTGAAATGAATTACATTGGATCTATTTGCATTGAACATCGTATGGTAGCTCAAATTTACCTGCAACATAATGTTATCACTCATAAAGTAGCTCGCATCAAATACAAATTTTGACTCTATAGCATTGCACCCTATATTCAATGGTATTTCTTATATTACAATGGCTTCGCTTATACATAGTGATATCACATAAATATCTATAAGTGGCTCTATAATCCACATTCAAAATATTTCACTTTAAAAGAATGCTCTCTGTAACACTTTGAACCTGTGGCATATCTACATATTTATATCAATTGGCACCATCATTTGGAATAGTCATATATAGTGGTTCATTTGAAGGATCACATTTAAGTCGAACTATCTCGTTGACTTACAAAAGACTTCATGGTTCGTTCAACACTCAAATTACAATCTTAGAAGCTTGTTACATAGATCAACGGTTAGTTAGATGAATATGTGGTTTATATGGCTCGTTTTTTATCACAAGTGGTACGTCATTTTGGGCTCACATTGAAAAGTGGATTACAATTAGAGTGACATTGCATATTTATGTGGCACATTATGTTTATAATGAATAATTTTATGGCTCATATTCGGTGACTCGCTCGCATATATCTATGACTCATCTTTGTGCACATAAAAATCAGAAAAATTGGAATCTAGTTTATGATTTTCATTTCAATATATCTCAAACTGCATATTCTTGATGGCTTCCATAAATTTGTCATAGACCATGTTGACTAAAAGGATCAGAATACTTTTACAAAGACATTGCAGAAGCATTATGACATACATTATACAACAATATCATAATTCTATTGTGACAAAAATAAAATTACGCCTGCATTTGTTGACTTGTATAATTCATTTGACGAGGAGACCATTGCTATCACAAATAGATGAATATAATGACATGGTTTGTATCTTTGTTTGAAGACCAAAGACGTTGAAGCTATATGGATAATTGATATTTTGATCAATTTCTACATAAAGTCAGCCTGAAGAAAATTTTGGAATATAGTAAGATCAATGAAATTCATACCTGCACTACAAAATTAAGAAGTCTTTTTTGAAGAAAATTGTTGAGGACCAGATATTTGCAAAAGAAGAGAAAGGATTTTAGGTACATAAGTCTAAAGATTGTCAGGAAGAAGTTATATTATCAAAGCAAAAGTTTATGTCAAGTCCTCGATTGAGAGGGATCTTTAAATCTAGAAAGGACTGTGAATTTAGAGGGCGCTTTGGATCCATAAAAGAACCTTGAATTTAAAAGAAGCATTGAACTCATAGGGAGTAGTTTGATTCTCAAGTTTTGAAGTATGCATTTAATTATTATTTTAAAATTTTATAGCCAAAGTTGTGATAGGTCTTTGATAAGCCTATGTCCTAGAAGAAGTACTTACTTCAGGGATAAGTTTGGACTTGTTAAGATAGGCTTTTTCAGTAAGAGGATAGACATATTCCCCGTGTGTCATGTTTGACCAGATTAGGGAATATGGTTCAATAACATCTTGGACAGACATTCTACCTTAGGGAGAGTAGTCCAGTATGGGACAACCATTCTGGCCTGGGAGAATGGTCTAGTAAAGGATAGTTATTCTTTTTGTATCAAGGAAGAATGGCCCTTTAGGCCTAGTTACTCAAAAGAGTAGGTGCATTTTTGAATTGGTCCTGTTACTCTATAAGAGTGGATGCCTTTGTTAGGCTCAATTATTTGTTGAGTGAGCCTTTTTGGCCTATAGTGAGGCTTGTGATGTTAGGGTTTGACCAAGATAATGGAAACCCTGTAGTGTAAGGATCCTTTAGGGTTTTAACCAGTGGTGTGAGGAATTGAATGTCCTCTAGGGTTTGGCCAACCTTGTATAGTTGGAACATGGATGTTTCTAGAGGTTTGAGCTTAGTGATGGTAAACTTGTACTAGTCTATATACCTGAGGTTGAGGCACCAACTGGATCATGGTGACTAGTTGTTGTACCTTAGTTTGAATAGCATGTATGATGGTGCTTAGGGTTGGTACCTTGGCAGTAGCCTAAATGGTACCTAGATCCTTGTAAGATGGGTTGGTACATTAGCGGTAGCCTAGATGGTATCGAGATCCTTGAAAGTTGATGGGTTGGTACCTTGGAAGGAACCTAGAAATACCTAGATCCCTATGAGATGTTGGATTGGTACCTTGGAAATAACCTAGATGGTGCATCGATTCTTAAAAGATCTTGGGTTGATACCTTGGAAGTAGCCTAGATGGTATCTAGATCCCTGAAATAGTATATGTTGGTTATGATGTTAATCTGACTCTTCTTATGAGAATATTTCAATTTGAGAAGTATCCTTGTACTGATTATGGAATTATGAATACCTCCCTAGTTAAGAGGGAGTGTTGGAAAATGTATCTAGGTTCAGTATTCATTATTGTTAATGCACTTATGTAATTATATATTTTATGTAAAATGCAAAAGAAGAGAAAGAAATGTTATTTTTCAAACATGGGTTTCATGCTCAAGTCAATTGGTCATCTAGGTCAACCATGTTCTTCATGCTTTTAGGGTTTTTCAAAGTCAAAAGATTATGTCATGAGTCAAAGAGTCAAGTCCCATTTGGACTTTGAAAAGGAAAATGAAAAATAATTTTTAAATATTTAATTTTGGGTAAAATCTCCCCTCTATATGCCAAGTTGTCCTACTTGTCAATTGCCCCCCCCCCCCCCCCCCCGACAATGGACATGTTTATTCACACCCCTATAAACAATATAAATAGAGAGAAGATAGAGCTCATTTGCACAGATACCTTGGATTTTTTATCGTTGGAAAAGTATCAAAGAGACGATTTCAATGGCATCATTAGTTTTGTGTTTTGAAAAGTTTGAAAAAGAGCGGAAATTTAGACCCCATCTCCATAAATGTATCTTGAAGGTTGGATCAACATAGTAACAACCTACTTGCACCATTAGTGTGGTCTATGGGTGGTAAGGGGGTGTGTTATAGAGTCGTATCAGAGAAGGTTCAACATTAAACCTTTGGAGATCAAATGAAGCCTTAAAGCAGTGTGATAAATGTTAAAACCTGATTGTTGTTTGGGTGTACTTTATGTGTTGATTGATGTGTTTTCATTGTGATATATTCATATGGCGTAGTACTGATAGTTAAATATGCTTCTATTAATATTAATGTACTAACATGAAGTGTATTTTTTCAGCTAGCCTTACACCAACAAACTCTCAATAAAATGGTGATGATTAGGTTATGCATTTGAGTTTTGTTTAATCTAACAATTATGCATGTGTATGACAACTGTTATAGGCCATTTTGTCACATCCTATCAATGAGCTTCCTAATGGGATCAATCAATATCATATTCCCCCTTATCACCATACTGCACAAGTCCCTATGCATGTACCTTTGATTTCTAAGAGTTTGAGCCCTAAATTGCTTCATCTAAGACAGTTTGAGGACCAACACTCCCTGTAGTCCTACTGGGGTGCGTTCACTAGCAGTTTGCTCCACTGTGGCTTGCGTTGGTCACCAACAGGTTGCTCCCCTTTGCACCTGCTTTGGTTCTAGAAATTCAGGAAAATGATCAGGATTTCGGAAGTTTCCAAAAGTTGTTTCAACTACTTACCTTGGATTAAACATTCAGATCCTATCCTTCCCTACATTGGAGTTTTCACCACTTATACTTTGATCATATCCCTCCATCAAAGGTGGATCTATTACCTTATATTGGTAATTTGATAAGAAATCCCAACTTACCATACTTTTCTATATATCCCCAACCTTCTATGTGGTTGGGGGTTGACTTTTGGAGACTGTTTTTGCCCTTATGCTGCTTGTTGGCCCTCAATTTTGATCAATTTTTCTTATTAAAAATCCGCTTAACTTCCATCATATTCCACCTTACATCATCCATATATGCCTTATTTTGAACTTATTATGTATATTCGGGTAAATAAATTATGTTTTTCAATGTTTAGATATTTTTGCAAAAAATTGGTTTTAAGAGTATTTTTGGACAGAACTGGAAATTCCTGTAATAGCTCCATTAAAGTGATATATACAAGACACTTGGGCTCGAGCTGAATACATATTTGGAAAGCTTAGGAACTAAGCATGGATGAACAACTAGTGGCTCAGTCAAAATGAGCAAATACAAGCCCGGATAACGTTGATCAAACTTGACCTGTCACCCAGAAATCCTTATTAAAAAGGGGCAGTTTT
Source organism: Pinus tabuliformis (assembly GCA_031772625.1). Lineage (NCBI taxonomy): Eukaryota > Viridiplantae > Streptophyta > Pinopsida > Pinales > Pinaceae > Pinus > Pinus tabuliformis. The sequence continues at coordinate 551,869,460 of CM062804.1, forward strand.
AGGATTTTTTGGATTTTTTCTAGATTTCTTGTAACTAAAGGATGGCTTTGACCTAATGAAGTGGGATAACATTAACGATGTGTTGTAGCGGCTACAACCACCCTCCAAAATGTTTCCTTAGCCTCTTTTGGAGCCTCCCTACCAACCTTTCACAACACTTTGTCTTGCTTCGTCAAGTACTCAAGCTTCAGTGTTTTCCTCGCACAAAGGCAGCTTATCGATCACAGTCGGTCCATTCCCCTCACAGGTTGTTCACCCGGACTTGGTCTAGCTGCAAGCTAAGCAGCTTCCCCTTGAAAATTGTGCATTTCTAGAGGGCAGCCAGCCTTCCCTCCAGAAATTACGCAATCTCCTCTAGCAGCCAGCTGGGCTCTAGGATTGCGCAATCCTACCAGCCAACAATCCCAGCAGGATTTACGCAAATCTAGGCCGCTGTCAGCTGCTCTGCCTAGAAATTACGCAATCCTCCTAGGCAGTCAGCCCATCTCCCATCCAGGAATGCGCATTTTTCCCAAGCAGTTGACAAACTGTATGCATGAACAGTCTGGTTGACCAGTTCCACCTGGGACCGAGGATACTTGACTTGCATGCATGCATGAATTTCTCTTCCTGGAATAGAAAAATACAACATACAAAAGGCATCCCATGATTCAGGGAGCTATTTTTAGCAGTCGAGGGTTACATGCAAAGTTGTTTTAGAAGTTTCCCTCCAAGTGTCGCTTTTTCCTATATTTGTGGCATGCGCGTCATGAGACCAAACTTATTCATGCATCAGAGCTCATTCATTCACATCGATTTTGGAGCTCTGACATCCCACAGCACATCCAGGACTCTTCGACACATCCAGCTCAGCTATTCACGGTAAGTGGCCTCAACTTGTCTTTTTCAGCATTTATGTTGCTTTTTGTGTATTTGCTTGTGTGAGTGCTATTTGCTTGATTTCTTTGAACGCTTGATGTCACTCACATTGATACTAGCTTGTCCTAGCTCTATTTCAGTTTTCGTTTCTATCTCACTGCTGTCACATGCATGAAACTGTTTTGCACGGACGTTTGCCCAACCGGTGAACTGCCTCACCCACATGCATGTTGATCTATTTGTTGAATATTTCATTCATGTTTTGCATGTACTGTCAATCACTTCTGCTATCACTTAGTGTCGCCATGCATTCACTATTTTATTTGCTTTCAGTTGTCCGTCGGCGAGTCGGGCCAACCTTGGCTCAAGCTCTGCCTTCACCAAGGCCGCATTACGCAATCTGGGGAAGGAAGACTCACCTTCCTCTCCAGAAATGTGCATTCCTGCCCAGCACTAGCCTCCAAGACTGTTTTGTGCATTTCTAGAGGACAGTGGCTGCTTGGCCCAAGAAATTGCACAAATCTGTCCCTGGGCCAGCAGTCCTTCCCAGCTGGAATTGCGCATTGCACAATCCCAATAGCTAGTTGCCTGACTAGATTGTGCATTTCGCGGATGCAGGAGCTAGTGCTGCCTCCCAGATAGCCCAGACTACCTTTTGCGCAATTCTGGAAGCTAATCACCCAACCTCCCAGTAAAATTTGCGCAATCTTGCTCATTAGTTTCCCAGGTATGTGCTGTGTCCTTCCCCAGATTTGCTTTGTTTCCACTGACATATTTCTTGCCATGCATGTTTCTTGTTTCCAGATCTTTCAGGTGTTCATCTGTTAATGGCTTCCAAGAGAACAGGATCACAGGACACTGATGGAGTTGCAGCTGGAGCAGCAGTTGAGCAGGTGTCCTCTAGTCTGCCGATCTATGAAGATACGAAGTTGTATCTAGACAAGGACATCAAACTAAAGTGGTAAGAGGTTAATGAAACATTCACAGGCACTTTTGGGGAAGACCTCGAAGACTGTCAGGTGTAAGTGAACATTCAGAAGTCCAACTTGTACTAGATTGATGCAGATACCCCGTGTTCCAATGCGTGGTCATGATTCACCGGATCGTCTCTCACACTAACCCCGAGACAATGACCTTGAGCAGTGTCAGTGGGACGAAGCTTGCAACATTTTGGGCACGAGATTAGGATGAGATGTATCAGATGTCAGAGCCCGTGACTGTCATGAGTCCTCCATTCAGCTTGCCCAGCAGCAGAGGTAACTCTAGAGACATTCTGAAGGATTGGGTAAAGGAGCCAACTCGTTTCAAGATGACACCAAACCAGATCTACAAGACAAAGATATTGAGGAAGGCATACTAATACTTGGTCATATTCGCATGTCAACTAAGTGGCCAAGTGAGCAATGAAACCTTTCCTCAAAGTTGGGTGATCGCATTAGACCAACTAGCTAGAGAAGGAAGACCATGCAACTGGTCCAGTGTACTGGCTCATTAGCTGAAGGAACAAGTCACGAAGGCTCGACAATCACTCGAGGGTATGCATGCAAAGATTTATATGTCCGCCTACATCTTAGATGAAGTCTGTGCCCGACATGAGTTCCCGGGCTTGGAGTGGGCATGGTCACCTACAAACACTGTTGTGAACACGTATTTCAAGCTATTGTCTGAATGCAGCTTTAGAAGAGTAAGCATACGGCTATCCACCCATTTGTCACCCCAGTACATAGGATGATATTCGAATAGGATCCACCCTGCATGTAAAAGGAAGCAATGGAGGTGTTGTTAGGCATTGCAGATTGGTATGCCTCACCGTCTGGCACTTTCATCCAAATTTTTGATGCAAAGAAGCCTCTGCATGTTCTGCCAAAGATTGCCTTAGACATAATGGTCATGCTGGAAGTAGCTTATCACATCTCGGCAGGATTGACAGCTAGACTACAGCGGAAGAAGAAGACACCTTGGCCACTCTTCCATTACAGATTAGGTTATATGAGATCCGAAGTATCAAGCAAGTGAATGTTGAAGCAGAGCAGATGAAGTACCCATTCGACCTCCGAAGCTTCAACCTGTATGACCCACATTGCATTGTGAAGGATCACTGCATGAGAGTTCAGTTCAACTGGATTCGTGGGGCATTTCATTGGGTCGAGGAAGACTCACGGAGGTATTGCTACAATTCCTCTGGACCCAATGAACAGGTCGACTTCGCCGTAGAGTGGTTAGCAAAGTGTTTAGTCAATTTAGTATGTCCTAAATTGCTACATTAATTATCAATCCGGGAGTCGTAAACTGATGAAGTGTGGCGCACTGTATGTGCAAGACAACCTCTTTCTTACTTTTATTGTTTTCAGTTTTTATCTTGTTTTTGGGGTTTTGTTCTTGTTGGTCTCCTAAAGTGTCTAATGCAAATGGAAATCCTATTCTAAGGTCTTAAGAATACTTTTAAAGGTCAAGTATGGATGTAGATTTTAAGACAAGGTTTATGTCTCTTATGGTAATTTCCAAAACTTAGCACTTCAAAAGATCTCAAAACATGCTATTGATAAAATCAGTACTTGAACAGAAATGTAAATATGCAGCTACTTAAATCAAGCAAAAGATGAAATACTGATCATGAGGTTACTGTCTCTGCTGCCCAAATAAAATCTAAACTACTGCACTCAAAACCAAAAATTGCAGACTAATGAAAGCAAAATCAAATTACTTCACTTATAATCTGATAGCTCGCCAATTAACTTCTCGGGTTAAGCCATGGCACCGGAGATAACGTCAAATAACATGAAGAACTTGATATCTAAACTATCTACTTGCAGATTAATGAAAGCAAAATCAAATTACTTCACTTATAATCCGATAGCTCGCCAATTAACTTCTTGGGTTAAGCCATGGCACCAGAGATAACGTCAAATAACATGAAGAACTTGATATCTAAACTAGCTACTAGCAACAAACAAATCTCACTGAAATCAGAGCATAACAACTGAAATTTAAAAGCTTAAAAAGTCAGCAGAGAAGCAAATCTCAGATCACTACTTGATGCAAAGATTATATTAAAAAGCTCGAGCATAACCTATCCTAAAACACACTGATCAGTGTTAGTGAAAAATATAACAATGCTACAAAATCATGTACATGAATAAAAACGATTAACACCATGAATAACTTATGAGAAATATACAATGGAAATAAGAGAAAAGATGCATGAAAATTTTACAAAAACGAAAAAGAAAAACCTCAGCCAGCAGGGGCCCTCTGCACAGCCTTTGGTTAACACGCTATCACCTCAGAACCACGCTTTACACAGTCATAAGAAAATAGAGTTTTTATATTGCAAAACAGAGAATATGTCTTCTCGTTACAATAGTAAAACGAAAGCTAAAACAACAACATCAATCCTAATATCTGTACTAGTTACTTGCATTGCAAACGCTTTATTTATAGAGGAAAATAGATAAATGTCTTTCGGAGAAAAATCTTTAGCAGAGGACACGTAAACAGGACAGAACCCATAAGTTCAGCCTCTTGGTTGCCATAAACATTAAATCTACAAAAGGTGGGTGTTGGATTTGCATCATGGAGACGGCTTGCAGCTGTCAAAAGTGGATCCATGAACTCAGGAATGGTCTCGGACTTTTCACGTGCTGAAACAGAGACCTAATTGACGTAGGACTCTTTGTTTGACCGTCCTTTGACCGATGCCTTTCTTCACGAATTCGGCTGAATAGATAGAAAATTGTCCATGTGTAGATCATTTCTGAGCTGCCCACGTGCCTCGTTTCACCTGCCGACACCTGTAACCTACAGAACAATGAAAACAGCTGCGGAATTGCGAGTCAGCTGTGGAAAGTGGCTACATTCCGTAGCTGATGAACAAAATCTAAATCAAATAGCACACACAAGGATATAGTTAGAAAACCACTTAAATGTACTCTTAGAATCAATATGTAACCATCTTTGATGGCTTATGAGGCATTGATGTGGGAAAATGGAAGAGAAAAGTTTTAGAAAAGTATGTAGAAGAGAGGTAGTTCTGGGGCTCAACATACCCCCACTATGAAGATGTTGCATGTCCTCATGCAATCAAAACTGTGACTATCCTTCCTTCAATTCATCTACTTTGAGACTTCTGCTAATACATCTAGCCTTCTCTTCTCCTTCCTTGGTGTCACTGTCATCCTGGGTTTCATCATGAGGCACCTGTATTTGAGGTTGATGAGGGCTCTGCTTAACCTCCTATTCTTCCTCTTCAATTTCCTATTTTTCTTGTGCCACAATCCTAAATGCAGCATGGTATTGTCATGGATGATTTTGTCCAACCTGTTCTTCTCTTTCAATGTTTCATTTTCCCTTTTGATATGTCTATTCAGGACTTCTAGTTCAAAAAATTCTTGTTTTAATGATTGGATCAAAGCTTCCTGAGCTGTAACAGGCTGATTAGATGAAGTGCCCTATTCTGTTGCAGTCTTTTCCAATTATTCAATAAAATCATACATCTGTTGTTGAGTTGGATCTATTTCTGGTGTGGCCTTCCTTGGACTAATTTCAAAATCTGGTTGAGGAAAAGGAGAGTGTTGTGGACTATGGTCAGGAGGAGTGATTGCTGGTGACCATTCTAGTGTTTCCCCTCCTAAGTCTATGAAGTGAGCCCCTTTGATTTGCAATTTCTTCAATTTGCCTTTAAGTCTTGAGCTCCTTCTTAAATTCTGTGAGCTGGTATCTTCCTTTTCTACACTCTGTTTCTCCTTTCCTTTTTCTTTTGCCTTAATTCACTGTTCTTTAAGATGAATTAGCTTTTCAGAAAGTATCTATTCTTCTTCTGAAGAAGGTTCTGGGGTCTGATAAATATCTTCAATATTTCTTTTCCCTTTCTGTTTTGCTTATTTTTAACCTCAGTCAAAGTTTCAGACAACATTTCTTCCTTACTGGTTTCTTTAGTTATACTAGTAGGAGTATCCTGAATGTTTACATTTGTTTTTCTTCTCCTACTTTTTCTTGTTGAGCTACCTTCAAGTGTTTCAGGTGGGTCCTGAAAGAAATTTCTAATCAAGAATTGTTCCCATGTGTCCTTTCTTTCCTTCAATTGTTTTTCAATCAAAATTTTAACAAGGCCATGATCATAAAGATGGGGCTTTACATCATCCAGATTATTTTGTACAGTGGTAGACATCTTTTTCAAGCTACTCAACAAGAAATAAGGCAGATTGATGGTTTGATTCTCCAGAAAATTCATTAATAACCTTATATGGTACATGTACATAGACCCATACCTTCCTTCACACGCAATGAACTTCTAAATTATCAATAGAAAACTAGTCTATTTTTCCTTTAGGGCTGAAACAGGGATTCCACATTTAAAGCAGTTATATCCATACCTAGGTTAAACAAAATGATCCTCCGGGATTTCTCATCGAAATCCTTGTTTTTAACCATCGTTCTCCTTCTTGTGGGAGCTCTGTTGTTGTTGCTATAGATGCCTTTGTTACCGGGAATTTGACATCCCCAATCTCGACTTCCATACCGTTGAAGGACCTTGCAAACGTCTTTGTGACTTCTTTATTATGACCCCTGAATTTCTGGATAAACTGCAGCCACCTTGCTTTCCTTAAAATGCTCTTTAGCTGTGGATAACCCTCCATGAATTTAGCCCCATTCGGCTCTGTTCTTACCAGAAGGCCCATTCCTCCCTCTTTCTTTGAAAATACCTCTGTAAGTGATGGTTTCACGGAGGAAGAACGGTTATATGAGTAGAAGATGGAGGAGGATTTCGGAGAAAACCAGTGGTTACAAAACGGGAAGAACACGGAGCTTGTAATGAAAACAAGTTCACGGAGCAGAGGATTGTATAAACAAACCCTAAACTGGCAATCATAAACTCGGTGGGAGAGTATGGAAACAGAGTGAGACTGGAAAAATTTTGAAATAAAAGGTTGCGGAATGGACGTTAGCAAATTCATAAAATGACTGCGGAGTGGTGCTTCAAAGAGCCGTGATCAATTGGCTTACATCTTCATGATTAACCGATTCAACAGGTGTAATGCGGACGTACAACTGAGTATGAGTTAGATTCGGAAGAGGATTATGAGGGCATTAGAATTTGATGCGGAGATCGTGGTGGAGTTATGCAAAGGTCATGGAGGAGTTAAGGAAGCTATCAATTCAAATCATTACACATGATGGAGCTTGTGATTTTACAACTATACAGATTATGTGTTTTAAAATGCTATTTGAAATTGATTTTGCTCATACCTTAGAATCTCACCACTTCCGTTCGCTAACTTTTGATTGGCTGCCTCTTGTAGGTGCTTTTAGGTGCTGACATCGTCAAAAGATTTTCCTCTTCCATACCTGCATCTCGTTTTCATCATTACTTGGCTAATATTTGACTGTCACTGCAGAGTAACAGAGTATCAGCTATGGAATCAGAATTCGGCTGTGGTAATTGACATAGTGAATAACATATGACTTGGCGAAGTGAATGGAGATGGATGGAAATGAAAGATGATTGAATGAATGATATATGGAAAGTTGAACATGAAAGGAATTTTATTGGTGGAATGTGGTGGTGAAATGGAATGAAATGAAGTGAAATGACATGAAATGAAATAACTATGAGTGAAATGAGAGAGATTTTTTTTCAAAAAATATAGGGTGTCAGAAGTTTCTGATTTTTGCCCTGTATTTTCTGTATAACACTGTCAATCAGTGATTGGTTTTCAGGCTTATACATTATATTTTTTAGATGATGATGAAAAGAACAAAGACTAGGCTGGTGGAGAAGAAGGATTCTTCTTCACCAGCCTTATTGCAGAATTATCTTGAAAGATTTTGACAAATTCCTCCTTTGAGAGTGGCTTATGATAGATCTTTAATCTGTGACCATTCACAATAAGAGGAGTTTGATACTCATCAATTGTTTTAATTCTTATTGCTCCATTGCTAAAAAAAATCAATCTCATATGGCCCAAGCCAATGAGTCTTAAATTTACCTTGAAAATCTTTGAATTTGGAATCAAATAGCAATGCCCAATCTCCTTCTTGAAACTTTTTCTCCTTGATGTATTTGGCATGCCACTTAGCTCTTTGATATTGAACTAGATCAGTTCTTAGGATTTCTTCTTGTCTGATCTCATCTAGTTCATTCAACTGCTCCTTTCTATACTTTTGGGCTTCTAATAGATCCATTCCCAATTGAACTGCCATCTTGAAGGTCTTAACTTGGAACTCAATGGGGAGCAAAACTTCCTTCCCATAAACAAGTTCATAGGGAGAATGTCCTGTTGTATTCCTCCATGTGGTTCTGTAGGCCCATAAGGCTTCAGGAAGCCTTTCTTCTCAATCTCTTCTGTGTAGATGAATAGTTTTGGTAACGATGCCTTCAATTACTTTGTTTGTGGACTCCACTTGACCATTTGGTTGTGGATGGTAAGGAGTGGATTTTCTGTGCTTGACCTTGTACTCTTCCATCAGCTTCTCCACCAGTTTGGATGTGAATTGACCTCCCTAATCTGTCACAATTTCTCTTGGAACACCAAAGCAAGTAAAAATATCCTCATAAAGAAAACTAACAACTGAATTTTCAGTAGCAGAAAATAATGCTTTGGCTTCTACCCATTTAGTGACATAATCTAAACATACCAATATATACTTTTTCTGTTTAGATGGAGGATATATAGGTCCAATAAAGTCTAAAGCCCATTTTTCAAAGGGTTCGATGAGTACCTATGGTTGTAATGGCATCTCATTTGAGGGGGTAGGTTTCCTTACTCTTTGGCAGCTGTCAAACCTTTTGACATATTGTTTTGCATCTTTGAAGAGGGATGACCAATAATATCCTAAAAAAAGGATTTTATAGATTGTCCTTTTGTCAGCAAAGTGTCCACCGCACGGTTCATCATGACATGCTTTGAGAATATCAGGTATTTCATCTTCCCTGACACATCTTCTGATCACAAGGTCTGGCCCTGTTTTAAACAATTCATTAGAAATCCATGAATATTTTGAACTCTCCTGAATAATCTTTCTTCTTTCACTAGGAAATAAATGTGGAGGTAGTTTCCCTGTAACCAATTAGTTAGCCATATTTGCAAACCAAGGAGTCTTAGTAGTTACTGCAAATAAGTATTCATTATGAAACTTATCCTCTACAGGAGAATCTTCTTTGATATTCTGAATTCTAAACAAGAAATCAGCTACTGTGTTTTGTTTCCCTGGTCTATCTAACACAGTAATATTGAATTCTTGTAAAAGTAGGAGCCACCTTGTAACTCTGCCATTAGTAACAGGTTTGTTCATTAGATATCTAATTGCAGAATGATCAGTATGAATAAAAGTTTCATAGCCTGTTATATAATGTCTGAACTTATTAATTGCATGAACAACAGCTAAGAACTCTTTTTCAGTCACAGTATAATTCAACTCAGTGGGAGTCAAATTTTTATTAGTATAGTAAATGGCATAAGGAACCAAGTCTTTTTGTCCCAACACAGCTCCTAGAGCTGTATCTGAAGCATCTGTAGAAATATGGAAAGGAAGTTTCCAATTTGGTCCTCTCAAGATAGGCACTTCAGATATTCTTGTTTTCAAAGCTTCAAATGCTGATTGGGAATCAAGACTCCTTTTGAATTCACAGTCTTTTGTAAGCAGTCTAAAGAGTGGAGATGCTATTTTGGTAAAGTTCTCTATAAATCTTCTATAATATCCAGTAAATCCTAGAAAAATTCTAACATCTTTTTGACAATTTGGAATAGGTAACTTGGAGATGACTTCAACCTTTGATTTATCAACTTTAATCCCATCCCCTGAAATATGATGTCCTAAAACAATACCTCCAGTGAACATCATAAAACATTTTTCATGGCTTAATGAAAGGTTTGTTTCTTTACATCTGATAAGGACTTTTTCAAAATTTTCTAATGCCTCTTCAAATGTATTACCATAAACTGTAAAATCATCCATATATACCTCTACACAATCATGGATTAGATCAGGAAAAAATAAAAATAAAAAATTCCTAGTACTGCTCTTTGGAATGTTGCGGGTGCATTGCATAATCCAAAAGGAAGCACTCGGTAGGCAAAAGTTCCCCGTGGACAAGTGAATGTGGTTTTATCCTGATCTTCAGGTGCTACCTGAATTTGATTATAACCATTAAAACCATCCAAGAATGAAAAATACTTTTTGCCTGCTAATGTATCTAATACTTGATCGATAAAGGGAAAAGGAAAGTGATCCTTCAAAGTTGCTTTATTCAATTCTATAATCAATGCACACTCACCATTTACCATTATTTTTTGGTACTATAACCAAGGGAGAAACCCATCGGCTATCTGAAATCGGGTAAATGAAGTTCACATTGAGTAGTTTTTGGAGCTCTTCTTTCACAATCTCCCTAAGATTTGGATTCATCCTTCTCTGAGGTTGTCTGGTTGGTCTACTATTTTCCTAAATATAGATATGATGGATGCAAGTCTTAGGGTCAATACCTTTGATATCAGTATACTCCCATGCAAATGCAGCAGAATGTTTTTGCAAGATTTTGGTTAGCTCTTCCTGTTGTAACTTTTCCAAATTTTTGTTGATATTCAATGTTTTACCTGGAAAAATTTCAACTGCAGAACTACCAAACTCTTCCATAGAGTAGAGAGACATTTGCCTTGATGACAAATATTCAATATAAGAATCTAACTGAAATTGTGTGTGGTCATATTCTGAAAATGTTTCGAAATTTTCTAATGTATTGGCTATCTTCACTAACTTCAGAGATAGTAAAGACATGTTGTATAGTATCTTCATCATCGACCCATTCATTGTCTCCTACTTCTGTAATTGCTTTTTCCAAAGGATACAAATTGAATTTCTTTGTTGAACTACCATCAGAAATGTACATGTCCCCAGATCTACAACTAATAAAAGCATCAACTGTGGCTAGCCAAGGTCTTTCTGAGATGAGTGGGTGCCCTCCTAGATTACTCTTGGGAGTCAAAATCATGAAATCTACTGAATATTCTCAAGAATCTAAGGAAACCGAAATATATTCTAGTACACCATATGGTTTGATTACTGATCTATCTGCAAGTTGCAGTAAGGTAGGTGTAAAAAGAAGATTAGGAAGTTTAAATTGTTCCATAGTCTGTCTACTCATAATGTTTATAGCAACCCCTAAGTCAATCAATGTATTTGGAATTTCTATCCCATTTATGTGTGTCTTGACAATTGGACTACCTGGATCCACATATTTCTGCATGGTAATCTTTTCCATCATGATATCTGCTATTTTTCCTACCAGGTGGATTCTTTTTGTGTCTCTTGGTTTCCTACCCGGTCTTTTGAAACTCAACTCCTTTATTGTTTTTGCTAGAATAGGAATCTCTCTAATGACTTGTAGCAAGGAAATCTTGATACAGACATTCTTTAATTCATCTAGGAAATCATAGTCAGACAACAAGATTTGTTTTTCCACCCCTTTGTCAATTTGTAATCTTTCAGGAAAAGGAGGAGTGGATATAGATGCAGGTTGCTCAACTATAGGAGTTGTGGGGGTTGACTCTTTTTGTTTTTCTTTTTGAATGATTGGGTTTTGAAGGGATGCTTCCTCAGAACCTTTATTGACTTTTAGAGAATCCTCCTCATAGGCATCTTGCTCTTGAACATCTATAGAAGGTTTTTCCTTTTCTAAAATTCTACCAGATCTAAGTTGAACATCATTAAGATCTAGAGGAACAATCATATAAGTAGGAAATTGTTGTCCTTCTACCATGTAAGCATTCTGAGGGTTTTTGTTGTTGGGATTTGGTAATGGCTGGGCTGGTAGTTGATTTGGCTTTTGTTGAAATGGAAGCAAGAGTTGAGGATTTTGATTTTGTTGAGAAGGTTGTTGTTGTAGAAATGGCAATGAAAGTTGTGGGCTTTGATTTGGAAGTTGTGGATGTTGTTGTTGATTTTGAAAAGATGGAGGATATTGATAAAATTGAGCAAATATGCCATAAAGATTTTGTACCCCTTGTGCCCATGATTGAGATTGATACGGATTTTGAAGTTGGGGCCAAGGTTGTTACCAAGAATTCCAATTTGGTGGGAGCTGAAAATTCATAGGATTGTTAAATGCTTGATTTTTTTGCCCTTGCCAAGGTCTTCTTGAAACAAAACAAAGGGATTCTATTGAATTTGGATCTTCTTGAAAGACAGCTTTGAGCCCAGGGATTCAAGGACAATCCTTGTTCTCATGACTCTCTGAGCAAATCGTACATGTTTCTACAACTTTTGCATCCAAGGGGCATTCTCTTAGAGCATGTTTCTTTTTACATTTTGGGCAAAAGATGGCTAAGGCATCAGCTTTTGTTTTCTGCTTGTTTTGAATTTTAAGGGTGTTTAGTTGTTCACTAAGGCTCCCTAGAATGTCAGTTTTGAACTCATCAAGCATATTGCCAATCTCTGCCCTACTTACTGATCCAGTTGCAGATTTGTTTACTCTAATAAGAGAAGGATCTCTAGGCCCTTTTCCAGTTTTAGATTTTCCACTTGAGAGATGGACACATAGTTCTGCTATGTCATGTAGTGGAAGTTGAGAAATGTCTCCCTTCCCCATCAAGTTTAAAATATCTATCCATTCATCTCTAATGGCTTTCAATAGAAGGGCTTTCAAAGTTTCCTCATCTAAATTGTTCATTTTTGCTCTCTTTAAGTTATATTGAAATCTTTCAACTAGATCTTCCAAGTTCTCATCTTCTTTTTGCATCATTTTGAATACCTCATCCTTATGATTAGTGGGCATACAATAATCCAGATATCTATCCAAAAATGTTGGCTTCATATCATTCCAAGTCCTAATAGATTGAATGACTAATCCCATGAACCATTTTAGAGCAGCCCCTTTCAATGTTGAAGGAAACAGTTTGAGTTTTTGAGAGTCTTCCATATAGTCATAGGTTCGGCACAAGACTTCAAACTCAAATAGAAATGTTTCAGGATCCTCACTTCGCAACCCATAAAAGTTTGGGAGGACAGATGGTGAAATGTTTTTCATTGTTGTATGGGTTTCCTCATCGACTATAGGGAATCCAAATGAGTTATCTCCTTCCCTATTTCCCCCATTATTACCTCCATTGTTTCCTCTACCACCACCTCCATTATTTCCTCTACCTCTACCTCTACCCCCTCCTCCAAATAGTGAAAAATTCTCCATCTAGTACTCCTTCTGCCATGATAGTTTCCTCAGGGTCTTCTGGTTCTTCTATTAATGGCTGATAAGAGAGAGTCTCTCCTTCTTTTCTAGGTGATTCTACTTCTTCTACTGTAATATGTTCCCCTATAGAAGTGAAGAAGGGTTCCTCTCCTAGATCAGATTTAGTAGATAGTGTGGGAGAATCTTCTAATTTAGTTGCTGCCCCTTGAATTCCATGAATCCTAAGGCTGGGAGTATGAGTCTAGGATGGAGGTGTATTTTTTCTATGCCTTGAAATAGTTGGAGTTGTAAAAATCGAACTTTTGTCCCTAGCTAGAAACCTTCCCCTAGAATCTCTTGCTCTATGCATGTCATTTTTTTTTTAATTTTTTAATGATTTTTTTTTTAGTTGGGCTAATAATCCTTTTTCTGATCTTCCAGACCACACTAGGTGCAAGAAGAGAGCATACTCAAGAAATTATTGAACTAATAACTCTCTTTTCTGATCCTCCAGATCGCACTAGATGTAAGAGGAGAGCATACTTCAAGAAATTATCAATTTTTCCATTTTTTTTTTATGTAAGAGATAGGCTACCTAGTTACACTTCCCCGGCAAGGACGCTAAAATGTTTAGTCAATTTAGTATGTCCTAATTGCTACATTAATTATCAATCTGGGAGTCGTAAATTGATGAAGTGTGGCGCACTGTATGTGCAAGACAACCTCTTTCTTACTTTTATTGTTTTTAGTTTTTATCTTGTTTTTGGGGTTTCGTTCTTGTTGGTCTCCTAAAGTGTCTAACGCAAATGGAAATCCTATTCTAAGGTCTTAAGAATACTTTTAAAGGTCAAGTATGGATGTAGATTTTAAGACAAGGTTTATGTCTCTTATGGAAATTTGCAAAACTTAGCACTTCAAAAGATCTCAAAACATGCTATTGATAAAATCAGTACTTGAACAAAAATGTAAATATGCAGCTACTTAAATCAAGCAAAAGATGAAATACTGATCATGAGGTTATTGCCTCTATTGCCCAAATAAAATCTAAACTACTGCACTCAAAACCAAAAATTACAGACAAATGAAAGCAAAATCAAATTACTTCACTTATAATCCGATAGCTCACCAATTAACTTCTTGGGTTAAGCCATGGCATCGGAGATAACATCAAATAACATGAAGAACTTGATATTAAAACTATATACTTGCAGATTAATGAAAGCAAAATCAAATTACTTCACTTATAATCCGATAGCTCACCAATTAACTTCTTGGGTTAAGCCATGGCACTGGAGACAACGTCAAATAATATGAAGAACTTGATATCTAAACTATCTACTTGCATATTAATGAAAGAAAAATCAAATTACTTCACTTATAATCTGATAGTTCGCTAATTAACTTCTCGGGTTAAGCCATGGCACCGGAGATAACGTCAAATAACATGAAGAACTTGATATCTAAACTAGCTAATAGCAGCAAACAAATCTCACTGAAATCAAAGCATAACAACTGAAATATAAAAGCTTAAAAAGTCAGCAGAGAAGCAAATCTCAGATCACTACTTGATGTAAAGATTATATTAAAAATCTCGAGCATAACCTATCCTGAAACACACTGATCAGTGTTAGTGAAAAATATAACAATGCTACAAAATCATGTACAGGAATAAAAACGATTAACACCATGAACAAATTATGAGAAATATACAGTGGAAATAAGAGAAAAGATGCATGAAAACTTTACAAAAATGAAAAGCAAAACCTCAGCCAGCAGGGGCCCTCTGCACAGCCTTTGGTTAACACGCTGTCACCTCAGAACCACGCTTTACACAGTCATAAGAAAACAGAGTTTTTATATTGCAAAATAGAGAGTATGTCTTCTCATTACAATAGCAAAATGAAAGCTAAAACAACAGCGTCAATCCTAATATCTGTACTAGCTACTTGCGTTGCAAACGCTTTATTTATACAGGAAAATAGATAACTATTTTTCTGAGAGAAATCTTCAGCAGAGGACACGTAAACAGGATAGAACCCGTAAGTTCAGCCTCTTGGTTGCCATAAACATTCAATCTAAAAAAGGTGGGTGTTGGATTTGCGTCATGGAGACGGCCTACAGTTGTCAAAAGCATATCCATGAACTCAAGAACAGTCTCGGACTTTTCACGTGCTGAAATAGAGACTTAATTGATGTAGGACTCCTTGTTTGACCGTCCTTTAACCGATGCATTTCTTCACGAATTCGGCTGAACAGATAAGACCTTGTCCATGTGTAGATCATTTCTGAGCTGTCCACGTGCCTCGTTTCACATGCCAACACCTGTAACCTACAGAACAATGAAAACAGCTGCGGAATTGCGAGTCAGCTGCGGAAAGTGGCTACATTCCATAGCTGATGAACAAAATCTAAATCAAATAGCACACACAAAGATATAGTTATAAAACCACTCAAATTCACTCTTAGAATCAATATGTAACAATCTTTGATGGCTTATGAGGCATTAATGTGGAAAAATGGAAGAGAAAAGGTTTAGAAAAGTATGTAGAAGAGAGGTAGTTATGGGGCTCAACACAAAGCAGCATGAAGAAGCATCATGGAGAGCACTAGCAGAGGCAGCAGAGCCAAGCATACCTGTGCACGACAAAGGGAAGAGGAAGATTGTCGACCGCATGGAGGAGGAGCAAAGTTGCAAGTTTCGAGCAGATCCACTTGTAGAGCAAGCAGCTATGGCTATTCAGGCAAAGAGGCAGCAACCCGACAAGCGAATCACGTGAAGGCAAAGAGATAAGAAGAGAATGGAAGAAGCGAAGAAGGAGTTGCATGAGCTAAGGGAGCAACTCTGGAAAGAATGAGAGTTGCGCCAACAAGAGAAGGAAGCGCAGCAACAACAAATACAACAGGGGGTGCATCATGTTCAAACAGACGAAGCAGTGCTCAAACAAGTATTTGATTCATCTGAACAGCTAGCATCAGGTGAACAGGGTGAACCATCGTAGGGGCAAGACTTTGCTCATGAGATAGAACAGTCGCTTGAACAGTTGGATGCAGACATGGAGCAGCAGGAGTTGGAACAGGACACCGACCTCATGCCTCACCACAAAGAGGTCAACTCACCCACTTCAATGCATCCAGATGATGAGCAAGTCTCGAATGATCAAGGAGGCATTGATATCCTTGGTGGTCAGCCGGAAGCAGAGGTGCAAAACATCTCCTTTGACGAATCTCATCACGGAGTTGTGCAGTCTCACAGAGTACCGACTCTGAAGGACCAAACATCTCTTGCACAAGTTGAAGAACAAGTGATAGTGACTTATGTGCACAAGCATCCAACTGCTTTGGTCGATGCAACTAGAGTGTATGTCGAAGCCACTAGCTCAAGTGTTTGCTTCTTCATAACTGGGAATGAGTAAATGGCGAAGGAACTACAGGTGGCCAAGCAAGGAGAAGACTTGGTGACAATGTCTGCATGAGATGAACTGAAGAAGGCAATACTAGATGAAGTATTGTCCCTTGACACAGTTATGTGAACATTGTACTCCAAATTTGCTACCATGCACCATGCAGTCATCCATCTCCACGGATGGTAGCAACGATGTGCGAGAAGAGCACACATCTTGAAGAACATACATGTTGTTGTCGATAACATGCAAACATGGACAATGAAGTATAAGGGAGCCTCTATTCACTTACCAAAGATGATGAGGGCCAATGCAGTCAAGCTGCAAGCACGTATCCAGAGTCAGATCTGGAACTATGAAGATCTACCGCAACTCATCACTAGCATATTGGCTTCCCATGCACACGTATTCAAGAGCATGGATGTTATAATGCACACACATGTGATCCCATCAATTGGGACTCTCACCCAGGCGAAGACAAAGAAGAAGGTCCGACGAGAGCTTGACTCATACTTGGACGAGTTGATGCACACTGCCACCAGCCCAGATTTTCCTATCAGTGCAGACATCATGCGCAAGTACGTTGCTAGTCTAGCCACATTGAAGACAATGATGCACATGCTCTCAAACGTGTTGGACATAGGAGCCCCAGTAGTCTACCTGGATGCTATGGAGGCAAGGTTTAGGTTTCAAACAGATGTCACAATGGAACACGTAGACACTATCAAGGACTACCAGTCTTGGCATCAATATGTTACTATTAATCAACACGAGGATGTCGAGCAGTTGGACTTCTATATTTATTTAAGTCAGAATGATGTCTAGTTTGGCTTGTTCAAGCTATTGTTCACATGTGTACATGCGCATTGTAATGTTGAGTCATGTCAAGTGTAAGTCAAGTCTCAATAGTAGATGCAACAGTCATAGAGTAGGTGAAAAGTCATGAGGGTAGTTGAATACTCACAAAGGGGAATGTCAAGGGTCACCCCACCCTTTGCTATAAATAGTCCCTCATAACTCATTGTAAAAGCTTTTGGTCAACCAAGCTTCTATTAAGACTACCTTGAAGAAAGCTTGGACAATATTGTAACGCACCTTGGATTCTCCACTACACGAAGCTAGTTCATCTCTTTGGAGGAGTAGGCAGATGTGGCTGTAACATTCCACTGATGGGGCTAGCGGGTTTACATGGATGTATTTTATGATTGGAACTTACACTTCTTTATATAATAAGAGCTAGCACATTTTCATGCATATGTTATTATTGTAGTTGGACTGTTTTGGTTCCCTTAATGATATATGTTGTTTAAATTACGTATTTGTGTATGATCCAAGAATCTTTTGCTTATAGATGTATTAAAGAATCACATGTAGAAATTGCAGCTTAACCATAGAAATCTAATGTGCACATGAGAGAAGAAGAAGAAACACATAAAGCATGAGAAGAAGACAACAAGACTTGATAACGGAATTCATCCAACTTGGACTACGTCTCTGGGCCCTTCTTGATCAATGGGGAGGCCTTCATTCATTAAATGGCATGAAAAAGAAGAATACAATCAGTTACAACAATGGAGTCTTATACCTCCATTCTAGAAAATGGCTAAGAAATGGAGAACTCACATGGAGAAATGGATAGCGCCATGGCGTTCATGGCATCGAGAAGGGCTGAAACCATATAAAATTTGGCAAAATCTAGACAAAATGGACTTTCGCCCCTACTGCTTGCTTCTACCTCGATCTGCGTGCAAATTCCTCCCTCCCCGCACTTTTCCATGTTCATAGTGTTTTATAACATTATTTTGTTACAGTACTGCTTAAATCAGGGGGTCGAGTTGTTTATAATATAATGTTGTTTGAACGGAAGGATTGGCGGGCAAGATTAATCCGACCATCCGACCTTCCATTGCAAAAAAACCCCGAAATAGCCCTTTTTCTGTTAATACAACAATACACAAGATACAATGAAAAACCCGACCGAAAAGCTTTAAGCGGGACTCAAATTTAAATAAATCGGCCCTATTCTCCTGTCAGGTCCGCGCATATTGCAATCGCGATGGCCTTTGGGGTCTTTCCTTTAATTGTATCGATTGCTGATATCGTCGATATGATCCTGACCGTTGATATGTTTTTCGATCTGACGGTTGAGATTGCACGTCGCTATCGGCATATCACATATACAATGGCTTGGGGTTCTTCCATATGGCATATGCGGACGCCGATATCGGCGATAGCTCCATCGTTTATCGCATGTCGCCTGGTCCTGATATCGCTTGTCGCCTGCCCCCAATTGCGATTAGTCAGAGATCGCTGATCGGGGGTTCCATCCGCCCAGCCTTAAGTTCACCCTTTGAACTCCTCCGATTGCGATTTGCCTTTATAAGGCTTTAGGCCCATTTTTATAAGAAATGCCTCCTTTTTCAAAGGAACAAAGGCAAACTCTCTTTGCGATAACTTCATCATCCGAAGTCCATTTCAGCCCATTCAAGTTGCAATAGATTCAGAATGAAAAGATCTATGCAACGAGACTATTTCTAGGAGCATCCTTGGACTTTCATTTTCCCCTGTTTCCTGCAAGTCAACCCAAAACTTTGACTGCTTCTATCTCCTTCATTCGGACTCGAATTGGAGTGTCATTCGCACCATTGGAATCAAGGTGACGAGCACTTCGATCTGATGTCAAGATAATTGCCTTTCTACCACTTTGAATTTTGAGCTTTTCCCATGCCACTGTGTCTGAAGATCCACCTGGATCAATCCTCCCCACTAAAGAGATTTTGGACCCCAAGAGCATTAGCACGTTGTCTCAATCCACACTATCAATCACTTGCACATGAAATCAGTACATTCTTGCAATCATGCACACCACACATGACTATACAACCCCTCCTTGCCAAGAGTTCAGAGCACACACTCATTGGCTAAGGATTACATAAAAAGTAATTAATGCCTCAAATACTAATAATGAAAGGCCAAAATATCATTGTTGCATCTTTGAAGTGATGGGAAACACACCATCATTTTTACATTTACTTACAATGTAAGATTTACAATGGTGGCCATAACAAGCTACTACCCCTAAAAACTCCAACTTAAGAAAGCATACCACCGTGAATGGGGTGGATTTATCTATTGAAGATGTTCACCTTTCGGCTCCTCTAGTGATGTTTCTAGAGAATGGAGTATCGGACACGAGGTTTGTTGGTGCCCCTCTTGGTTGCCACAACTACAATGATTCTTTCTCCTCCAGACTTTCGGGGCTGCCTTGGGGCGCTTTCCCCTGGTGTTCCTTCGATAAGTGTTCATGGAGCCTTCGCTATCGCTGGACTGTGAGGAAGGAATTTTGTTGTCTGTCGTTGGTTGGTTATTGGCTATATTAGAGATTTCCCCCAGCTCCTTTCTGGTGTGTCCGAGTCCTTCATGGCACGGTAATTCCTTGACTTTATTGGGGTTTATGATGCCGAGGCCCTTTCCTTGATATCCCATTTCCTTCATTAGTTTGGATCCAATCCTTGTAGTATGTTTTTTAAAAGCAGCAAATTCATCATCGTGAAAATCATATGAAATCGGAGAATCGCTTTTTACCTCTAGATGGCTATGTTGTAGCTTTTCCAAGGCCTCGTCCTTGGCTTGCAACTGGCGTAGAAATCTTTGGTTTTCGTCCCTTGCCTCTTGTAGAAGCCTCCTTAGCTCAGCATTCTCTGCTTGGGTGTGGTAGTTGATCTCCTCAAGTTCTTGGAGTCTTATTGCGGGGAGTGCCCTTTTCGTTATATCGGTTGAAATCTTTGATTCCGTGTCGAAATCAGACCCCAAATCTATGGGTCCTCTTGCTGTGATCCCAAGGGCTGCAAACTTCGGCCTATCATGGAAGTCGGACCCCAAGTCAATGGGTCTACCCCATGCAAATCCTGTAGCTGCACGGTGGCGACGACCTTTTGCTTCCCCTTTATGTCATTCCTCTCAGGTCTCAGCTCAGGTGCAGCTTCCAGCAATTCTCTTCGTCATGCCCCTCTTTCTCACAATGTGTGCAAGAGGGCTTTTCTCCCCTTCTCTTGACTGTCGCGGTTCCCTTTGGTGGTCATCTTGTCCATGTGTTCCCCTATTTTCCATATGAATGGCCTTTACACTAGCCGAGTCAATGGTAGTAGGTTCAAACAATAATAATGAATGCCTATTGTAACTATGTAATGATCCAATATACTTAGTTACTACTTCAGGTGTATCAAGTGACCTTTGCCTTGCCTTAAATACTACCAATTCATTAATGCCTTCTGCTTGTAACCCAAGGGATAAAATTGTTCCTTTAACGCAGAAATGAAATCAGGCCATGAGGAAAGAAGGTTACCCACATTCTTACTGCTTTGCAATCTGCTCTCCCACCAGATGAGAGCGGTGCTGCTCAGCCGTAGAGAGGCCAACTGAATCTTTGCCTCATCCTCCACGATCTGCTGAATCCTACATTATATCTCAATCTGCCTAATCCAGTTATTAAGCTTTTCTGCATTGCTTTCACCATTAAACATGGGAAGATCAAATTTGATATCTAATTTAAAGAAAGGTTTCTTGTATGCATCCCTTGAATTCCTATGATGATGGTGATGGGAGGAAGAAGAACTTCCACTCGTGGAAGGAGAAGGAGGTGGATCTCCTCCATCATCTTCGTGCACTGAACCTCACGATTCTGGAGTTTCTTTCTCTGCACTTTCAAGTTTTTCAAGTCTTGAGAACAGCTTCTCAACACGATCTGCCATTGTGTATAAAGTCTTGCGGAAGTTTACTTTCTCTTCATAACGAGCCTCATCATCTGCCATGTTTCTCCTTCGATGTGCACGCCCCACTTCGAGATTGAAAGGCTCTAGTTCCCCTCCGCCTCTTCAGAGCCTGTTTCTTCTTAGCATACAAACATGCAATTCACATCTAAAAAGACCTACTCTGATACAACTTGATCCAAGAATCTTTTGCTTATAGATGTATTAAAGAATCACATGTAGAAATTGCAGCTTAACCATAGAAACCTATTGTGCACATGAAGAAGAAGAAGAAACACATAAAGCATGAGAAGAAGACAACAAGACTTGATAACAGAGTTCATCCAACTTGGACTATGTCTCCAGGCCCTGCTCGATCAATGGGGAGGCCTTCATTCATTAAATGGCATGAAAAAGAAGAATACAATCAGTTACAACAAAGGAGTCTTATACCTCCATTCTGGAAAATGGATGAGAAATGGATAGCGCCATGGCGTTCGTGGTGTCGAGAAGGGCTGAAACCATATAAAATTTGGTAAAATCTTGACAAAATGGACTTTCACCCCTCCTGCTTGCTCATGCCTCGAACTACGTGCAAATTCCTCCCTCCCCGCACTTTTCCATGTTCATAGTGTTTTATAACATTCTTTGTTACAGTACCACTTAAATCAGGGGGGTCGGGTTATTTATAATAGAATGTTGTTTGAACGGAAGGATCGGCGAGCACGATTAATCCAATCGTCTGACCTTCCATTGCAACAAAACCCCGAAATAGCCCTTTTTTCGTTAATACAACAATACATGGGATACACTGAAAAACCCGACCGAAAAGCTTTAAGTTGGAACTCAAATTTCATTAAATCTGCCCTATTCTCCTGTCGAGTATGTGCATATCGCAATCGCGACGGCCTTTGGGGTCATTCCTTTGACTGTGTCGATTGTCGATTATCGATCGCCGATATGATCCTGACTGTTGATCTATTTTCCAATCCGACAGCTGAGATTGCATGTCGCTATCAGCATATCACATATACAACAGCCTGGGGTTCTTCCATATGGCATACGCCGACGTCGATCGTCGACATCGATATCAACGATCGCTCCATTGCTTATCGCATGTCGCCTGGTCTCGATATCGCTTATCGCCTACCCCGATTGCAATTAGTCGAAGATCACTGATCGAGGGTTCCGTCCGCCCAGCCTTAAGTCTACCCTTTGATCTCCTCCGATTGCGATTTGCCTTTATAAGGCTTTAGGCCCATTTTTATAAGAAATGCCTCCTTTTTCAAAGGAACAAAGGCAAACTCTCTTTGCGATAACTTCATCATCCGAAGTCCATTTCAGCCCATTCAAGTTGCAATAGATTCAGAATGAAAAGATCTATGCAACGAGACTATTTCTAGGAGCATCCTTGGACTTTCATTTTCCCCTGTTTCCTGCAAGTCAACCCAAAACTTTGAATGCTTCTATCTCCTTCATTCGGACTCGAATTGGACTGTCATTCGCACCATTGGAATCAAGGTGACGAGCACTTCGATCTGATGTCAAGATAATTGCCTTTCTACCACTTTGAATTTTGAGCTTTTCCCATGCCACTGTGTCTGAAGATCCACCTGGATCAATCCTCCCCACTAAAGAGATTTTGGACCCCAAGAGCATTAGCACGTTGTCTCAATCCACACTATCAATAACTTGCACATGAAATCAGTACATTCTTGCAATCATGCACACCACACATGACTATACAACCCCTCCTTGCCAAGAGTTCAGAGCACACACTCATTGGCTAAGGATTACATAAAAAGTAATTAATGCCTCAAA
Source organism: Pinus tabuliformis (assembly GCA_031772625.1). Classification (NCBI taxonomy): domain Eukaryota; kingdom Viridiplantae; phylum Streptophyta; class Pinopsida; order Pinales; family Pinaceae; genus Pinus; species Pinus tabuliformis. The sequence goes on from CM062804.1 coordinate 551,892,448, forward strand.
TACTAATAATGAAAGGCCAAAATATCATTGTTGCATCTTTGAAGTGATGGGAAACACACCATCATTTTTACATTTACTTACAATGTAAGATTTACAATGGTGGCCATAACAAGCTACTACCCCTAAAAACTCCAACTTAAGAAAGCATACCACCGTGAATGGGGTGGATTTATCTATTGAAGATGTTCACCTTTCGGCTCCTCTAGTGATGTTTCTAGAGAATGGAGTATCGGACACGAGGTTTGTTGGTGCCCCTCTCGGTTGCCACAACTACAATGATTCTTTCTCCTCCAGACTTTCGGGGCTGCCTTGGGGCGCTTTCCCCTGGTGTTCCTTCGATAAGTGTTCATGGAGCCTTCGCTATCGCTGGACTATGAGGAAGGAATTTTGTTGTCTGTCGTTGGTTGGTTATTGGCTATATTGGAGTTTTCCCCCAGCTCCTTTCTGGTGTGTCCGAGTCCTTCATGGCATGGTAATTCCTTGACTTTATTGGGGTTTATGATGTCGAGGTCCTTTCCTTGATATCCCATTTCCTTCATTAGTTTGGATCCAATCCTTGTAGTATGTTTTTTAAAAGCAGCAAATTCATCATCGTGAAAATCATATGAAATCGGAGAATCGCTTTTTACCTCTAGATGGCTATGTTGTAGCTTTTCCAAGGCCTCGTCCTTGGCTTGCAACTGGTGTAGAAATCTTTGGTTTTCGTCCCTTGCCTCTTGTAGAAGCCTCCTTAGCTCAGCATTCTCTGCTTGGGTGTGGTAGTTGATCTCCTCAAGTTCTTGGAGTCTTATTGCGGGGAGTGCCCTTTTCGTTATATCGGTTGAAATCCTTGATTCCGTGTCAAAATCAGACCCCAAATCTATGGGTCCTCTTGCTGTGATCCCAAGGGCTGCAAACTTCGGCCTATCATGGAAGTCGGACCCCAAGTCAATGGGCCTACCCCATGCAAATCCTGTAGCTGCACGGTGGCGACGTCCTTTTGCTTCCCCTTTATGTCATTCCTCTCAGGTCTCAGCTCAGGTGCAGCTTCCAGCAATTCTCTTCGTCATGCCCCTCTTTCTCACAATGTGTGCAAGAGGGCTTTTCTCCCCTTCTCTTGACTGTCGCGGTTCTCTTTGGTGGTCATCTTGTCCATGTGTTCCCCTATTTTCCATATGAATGGCCTTTACACTAGCCGAGTCAATGGTAGTAGGTTCAGACAATAATAATGAATGCCTATTGTAACTATGTAATGATCCAATATACTTAGTTACTACTTCAGGTGTATCAATTGACCTTTGCCTTGCCTTAAATACTACCAATTCATTAATGCCTTCTGCTTGTAACCCAAGGGATAAAATTGTTCCTTTAACGCAGAAATGAAATCAGGCCATGAGGAAAGAAGGTTACCCACATTCTTACTGCTTTGCAATCTGCTCTCCCACCATATGAGAGCGGTGCTGCTCAGCCGTAGAGAGGCCTACTGAATCTTTGCCTCATCCTCCACGATCTGCTGAATCCTACATTAGATCTCAATCTGCCTAATCCAGTTATTAAGCTTTTCTGCATTGCTTTCACCATTAAACATGGGAAGATCAAATTTGATATCTAATTTAAAGAAAGGTTTCTTGTATGCATCCCTTGAATTCCTATGATGATGGTGATGGGAGGAAGAAGAATTTCCACTCGTGGAAGGAGAAGGAGGTGGATCTCCTCCATCATCTTCGTGCACTGAACCTCACGATTCTGGAGTTTCTTTCTCTGCACTTTCAAGTTTTTCAAGTCTTGAGAACAGCTTCTCAACACGATCTGCCATTGTGTATAAAGTCTTGCGGAAGTTTACTTCCTCTTCATAATGAGCCTCATCATCTGCCATGTTTCTCCTTCGATGTGCACGCCCCACTTCGGGATCGAAAGGCTCTAGTTCCCCTTCGCCTCTTCAGAGCCTGTTTCTTGTTAGCATACAAACATGCAATTCACATCTAAAAAGACCTACTCTGATACAACTTGATCCAAGAATCTTTTGCTTATAGATGTATTAAAGAATCACATGTAGAAATTGCAGCTTAACCATAGAAACCTATTGTGCACACGAGAGAAGAAGAAGAAACACATAAAGCATGAGAAGAAGACAACAAGACTTGATAACAGAGTTCATCCAACTTGGACTATGTCTCCAGGCCCTGCTCGATCAATGGGGAGGCCTTAATTCATTAAATGGCATGAAAAAGAAGAATACAATCAGTTACAACAAAGGAGTCTTATACCTCCATTCTGGAAAATGGATGAGAAATGGATAGCGCCATGGCGTTCGTGGTGTCGAGAAGGGCTGAAACCATATAAAATTTGGTAAAATCTTGACAAAATGGACTTTCACCCCTCCTGCTTGCTCATGCCTCGAACTGTGTGCAAATTCCTCCCTCCCCGCACTTTTTAATGTTCATAGTGTTTTATAACATTCTTTGTTACAGTACTGCTTAAATCAGGGGGGTCGGGTTATTTATAATAGAATGTTGTTTGAACGGAAGGATCGGCGAGCGCGATTAATCCAACCGTCTGACCTTCCATTGCAACAAAACCCCGAAATAGCCCTTTTTCGTTAATACAACAATACACGGGATACACTGAAAAACCCGATCGAAAAGCTTTAAGTTGGAACTCAAATTTCATTAAATCTGCCCTATTCTCCTGTCGAGTATGTGCATATCGCAATCGCGACGGCCTTTGGGGTCATTCCTTTGACTGTGTCGATTGTCGATTATCGATCGCCGATATGATCCTGACTGTTGATCTATTTTCCGATCCGACAGCTGAGATTGCATGTCGCTATCAGCATATCACATATACAACAGCCTGGGGTTCTTCCATATGGCATACGCCGACATCGATATCAACGATCGCTCCATTGCTTATCGCATGTCGCCTGGTCTCGATATCGCTTATCGCCTACCCCCGATTGCAATTAGTCGAAGATCACTGATCGAGGGTTCCGTCCGCCCAGCCTTAAGTCTGCCCTTTGAACTCCTCCGATTGCGATTTGCCTTTATAAGGCTTTCGGCCCATTTTTATAAGAAATGCCTCCTTTTTCAAAGGAACAAAGGCAAACTCTTTTCGTAATAACTTCATCATCCGAAGTTCATTTTAGCCCATTCAAGTTGCAGTAGATTCAGAATGAAAAGATCTACGCAACGGGACTATTTCCAAGAGCATCCTTGGACTTTCATTTTCCCCTATTTCCTGCAAGTCAACCCAGAACTTTGACTGCTTCTATCTCCTTCATTCGGACTCGGATTGGAGTGTCGTTTGCACTGTTGGAATCAGGGCGACGAGCACTTCGATCTGATGTCAAGATAATTGCCTTTCTGCCACTTTGAATTTTGAGCTTTTCCCATGCCACTGTGTCTGAAGATCCACCTGGATCAGTGTATGAACTGATTCGTATGAAATTATAAGAATCTTGTTGCAAATGTGTTGTTGGTTTAACCATCACTTTGGATTGTCGACTATTCTGTGTTCCAGCTTGTGACGCATCTTTGCTTGTGTGTTCCCTTCCCAGTTGAGTACTAATACAGGTTGTCAAGGGGCGCACTCATCTCACCCCCTTTGTGTTAGAACCTCTCATGCATCTTCCTTGACTCACTGCAGCGGTCACACCCTTGCTACTGACAGAGTTATCTTACTGCCTCTATGCGACATCGCGGTCAAGGCATTACCTTACGACCCACTGCAGGGACTCCTATACCAAACGGTCTGAGGTCTAATTGGGACTTCTTACCGGGGAGATCCCCTTAACATGGCGGGTCCAACAGCGTCAACATGATGGTTGTTTCATACTTTTTAGCTTATATGGTTATCATTTTGCCTATTTAAAGAGAGGCATTCATAGTTAGACTATGTAGACAAACTTATTATTTTGAGATAATTGAAGACAAAGCTTTTGTTTCATGATTTCTTTGTGTTTGCTGGAGTGAATGAATTGTTGTAGCTGAGTATTTTAGCAATGTACTAGCAAGGTTGGAGGGCCCCCATACCAAGCTAAGTACACTTTGTTGTACCATGTTTATATTTGTGCATGTGCTAGTTTGATTCTCCATGTTTAATATATTCATTTGATGTAAATATTTGTAAATATCTTTAATGTGAATTTATTTTATGAAATGTGTTAAGTGAAGATTGCTTCCCTTTAGTGATTAGCTTGAATGTGGAAGGACAACCAAGTCTCTTTAAAAGAGCCTCTTCTCTATGAGCTAGGACTAAGACTGAACAAGATTCACTTCTTTCAAGCTTTCTTAGATTAAGTTCTTATGCTTTCATTACATTCTTTTATGCTTACTTAGATATTGGCAATGTCATTATAGAATTGTTGAGGGAGGACAACCAGGTCTCTTTGAAAGAGCCTCTTCCTTGTTTTTCTAAAATAGCCTAATTTCATTGACCAATAATGCATGCTTTTATGGAATAGACTTAGATAGTTTTGCTTAAGTTGTGAGGAGTGATTTATATTTATAATATGTATTTCCATTCTTAGTTATGTAGAATGATTTATATTTGTAATATGCACTTCTGTTCTCATAACTACTTTCTATATTAGTTCTTATCCAAAAATCCATAAATTGTGGTTTGCTTCTAAGATTACCAACCTGGATTGATAGTAAAATACATGTCTTAATTTACACAATAAATTGACCTGACACTGTTGTAGTGAGTTGTCATCATCTCATGCATTTCAAGTGATTGGAGGTGCATATTGTGACAAGGAAAGGACAAGTCAGCAAATTGGAGGAGCTATTCTACAATATCAAATGCTACTTATGGTTGTAATATCCTTCCATTTATATTAATGCAAATAATTCATTGTTTTCCTATATGTGATGTTGTTATTTCACTTATTTCAATACCATGTTGATCTATTGAATGAAGTACTTAGATGATTCTGCATAGATCTCGTAGTTTCTTGGCTTGTGTTATATGACTGTGCATGTTCTAATTTTGGTAATCACAGTTGGGATTGGAGCTTCCAAGCTGAAGAATTAGTGAAGCGTGGGAAGGATTCTAGGTAGGCCTCACTCCATCATCTTTTTACTTTAAGGAAAAACATTGTGTTCCTTGTCTCTCTATTGTTCTAGGTTAGCCACCGACCTAGGGGAGATGATTTTTTCCACAATCGTAAATCCCATATAACGAATTGGCGACCATAGTGGGGAGAACCATAGCATTCCCTTAGTGGTATCCTTGTCCATTATGTTTGATCACCTCCTTAACAGACCTTTTTTGTATTATCCAACCAAGAAAAAAGATAGGAAGTGATTTCATTAAGCCTTTTTTGCAATTTTTGTGTCGAAAACCTCTTTCATAGGCGCAACGCACCCCCTGTGCCTTTGAAAGAGCGTTGCAACTCACCCTCGCCCACTTTGCACCAGCGTTGTAATGCAGTGGTGCCTCTTCTGCACTAGTGTTGGCCCATGTTTTTGCATGAAGTTTGCTTTGGTTCTTGAGCCTATATTTGGTCAGCCTACTTCTAGTTGAACTTCCTTAAGTCTTCAGTGTTTTGTGGTCCCTCTAAAGCCTCCATTTGGTTTGCATTTGTGTTGTTTGCCTTTGGTAAGAATTGGTTTTGTTTTTTCTTTATTCTTATCACTTGGTCATTTGCAAACTGATTGTGTTTGATTGCTGATCGCTTAGATGAATTGTTGTTTTAGTCCTCATTCTAAAAAGTGTAATTGAATCAGTAATTGAACATTTGCATCTTAGTTTTCTCCATTTTGAAAATTAAGTGTGGTGAAAAGAAAAAATTTGCATCGACATTTAGGGTTTTGCATGTGCATTAGCATAGGAACAATTGCATTAGAAAGGAAATTGCATCTTGCATCTTGTTTGTTGCATATTATGTGTTGCATCTTGATTGTTTCTTCCCTTCCTTAGCTATATTTTCATTGAAAGAGAAAGGATTTATATTTTCTCATGCTAGATTTGCATTTTAGGATATTCAGGTGACATTCGTGGTGAGCCCTAAAACTGAAACATAATCAGAGATAAATAATAAATTTTATTGAATCAACCTGAGGAGCATTTGTAACATTAACACAAACATTTAGAGGTCTCGGCTAGAGACGTGTTCCGATGTTGTTAAACATAGGAGTTGTCGATATTTTCCAACATTGCATCCGGGGGGTGAAATCTCGTTCCACGTATGTGAGTGTATAGGACTGTACTCCTCGTACCTTCAGGTATATTGGTGGCGCTCCACGCATGTAAAGTATATGGGAACGCTCTCATCGAAAGGTTACGCATTAGACAACACTACTATGGACTGCACTCCCACATACTGTCGCATATATTTTGGAAGTCCCCAACAGGTTGCTATCCATCCATAGGTAACTGAGTCTGTCGCTTTGTATACAGTGATACACCGAACACAACATTCAGGGAGTTTGGCTGCCATACGTTAAGTCCTTGGTTTATCAAGGTGCATATTGCAGTTCACGGTTGCTTGGTAATCCTTTATGCCTAGATTACCCTCTTTTTGATTTATTTCTTTTTGTGTTAATAACATTTATTTCCCAATGTGGAAGAACAAAATTCCCCTCCCCGTTGTTTGCGTAGAATGCAAAATAAGCCTCCTCCTCCTCTAAAGGCTACTCCTTATTGTTGTCCTAGACACAAACTACTGAATCGGGAACATCGGGAACTACTTCTGGCCCTCCACCCGATATTGATCAGCCAAAATCATCTCTCCCTTTGAGTTCTGAACCCGAGATCACATTTGTTCTTGTTGGTGACACTAACACAATTGAAACATAAGTCCCTGAAATTTTGTTACCTGAGCTCATTCAATTTTACGTTCCTGAGTCAGAAACTTTGTTTCCTAAGGTTATTGAACCTGAGGAGCCTTAGCCATATTTACCTGAGTCTTTGGGACCTTCCTCCTCTCTTTCTTTGTCTGAAACAAAACCAATATATCTTGGGCCTGACAATGAGCCTCTTCCATACGGACTTATAGGTATTGAAGAGATCCCTCAGGAAGAGCCTCTTCCTTCTACTCCTATTCATTAGGGAGAACTTCACTTTATCAAACTGATGCTTTTCTGTCTCTTCAACCTCAGACACAATCTCCTTTACCTGATTCTTTGGGCTTACCCGTGGATTTCTCATGGCAATCTTCATTAGGATTGTTAACCATGATTGGAACTAATTTTAAATCCCAGCTTGTGTCCACCACTATGGTCGAGACATCAAGTGTCGCATCCTCATCTATGTTTGTAACATCACTAGAAGCTCATTTATATGGTGGCTCATTCATCTCGCCTAGTTATCAGTCATTATCTGGTACCTTTTCTGGTGTGGCTTCTAGTCCTTGGAACTCTACCATGGCATCCAATTTGGGAATAATGTCTGGTACTTATCTTATAAATGCCACACAGTCTACTCCTCTTCCTCCATCTACCCCTGCAATAGAGCAGCAGATTGGCCCTTATGTTAGTGGGAAAATCTACCCTCAACAACCCAACCCTCTTTATGTTGGGTACCCTCTGTCTAGATCGTAGATACCTCCATCATCCCCTCCTTCCATAGATGGGGGAAACTTGTTGTTGGTATACCTCAATATGGTAATCCGCCTAGTTATAGTCCTCCTCATCCTGAAATGGCTTCTATTGTTTGGTAACCTACTTTATTCGTAAACCTAGTTCATATTGGGATCGATTGTTGAATTCTCAAATTGTACCATCTTCGTTGCAAATTCCTACCTATCCGTCAGCACCTCAACAAGCTCAAATACATGTGAGCCAACCTTTACAGCCCATTCCAATGGTGTTTGGTTCTCCCTAGATCCTGATTCGTCAACCTATACAAGGTCCCTCACCTTCTCAATCGCTTGTACAAGGTACTCCTCAAGTTTCAGTAGGCCAAATTATTCAAAATTTGGCGCAGTCTCAATCGAACCCATACCATGGGGAAATGCAAACCCTGATTGGGAAATAGTATGGATCACATCAAGTGCATTTTCAAGACCAGCGAATCCAAACTCAACCATTCCAGCAGCTTTATCACCATCCTAGGACTGGGCAACAAACCTATTTGTATGTTGGCTATTAGAACCCTACATATTCTGGTAACAAGGTTCCTTATTATCAGAACCCTACATATTCTGGTAACAAGGTTCCTTATTATCAGAACCCTCCATATCCAAGAATGCAAGTGCTTGTTGCCCAAGCTATCCCTTCATATTCAGGCCATCCGCCTCTAAACTTTAATCATTTGTTTCCTTTTGTGGCTACCTGTGACTTACCAGATTTAACTCGACTTAATAACAACTCCATTACTCATTCGCCATGGTGGCCAATTATTCCCACCAAGTTGCCTTATGATATCCCAAAGTTTAATGGGAATCCAGGAGAAGACTCATCGACGCATGTTATGATGTATCATATATGGTGTTCATCCAATTCACTTAATGATGATTCCATTTGATTCCATCTTTTCCAATGAACGCTTACGAGTACCATAGATAAATGGTATACTGAATTACCTAGAGCATTGTTTCACGACTTCAACACTTTAGCCACTACCTTCCTCACACATTTCAAGTTTCCCTTCAGATACGAAACTCGAACATAACTATTGACTAACTTTAAATAATCGAACTCTACTCACATTTCAGATCACATTCATGAGTGGAGACGTCGTCGTTGACTGGTCAAGACTTTTGTTCCCGATCAGTTGTTAGCATAATGGTTTGTCAAGTCTCTGTTAGCTCCCATAACAGAAGATGTGGCCAAAGGTGGAGTTGTGACTGAAGAGCAAGTTATTGCTCATGCTCAATATTTAGATTTGGTCTATAGAGCCAATCGGGTAAGTCCTATGATAAGATACCAAAAACTTTGAGACCTTCGAATATTGTTCCTCCTCCACCTAGTAAAGGATCTCATGTTTTTGATGGCATTGTAGGTTCTACCAATTCGCAGTCGGCGAGCAAACCATGTGGTATTTCTCTTGTCACTCTTGCACAAAACCCTCCATCTCATCCTCCTACGACTTCTGCTTTCGAGATAAATGTCGTCTCATCTGATAAAGGAAAGTCTCAACATAAACCTAGAAGCAAGAAGAAAGGTAAAGGTAAGAAAAAGAAAGATTCCTCACCGCAGGATAAACAAACAAAATTGTCTTTCAATGAGAAACGAAAGCCTCGATACCCATGTTTGATTTGTAACAAGGATCACTTTACACGTGATTTTCTGCACGGCCCTAAAGTGAATCAGTTCCTTAAATCATCCACTTCTCCTATTATGTTGACCGACCCGTTTCCCAATCAGGAGACCCATATGGTTTCCCGGGATGCCTCTTCCTCTAACACAGTTTTGATGCTTTCCTCCTCAAAGCTAAAATCTGATGTCATGGTGGCCACTCAGAATAAGGACTATGGTAATACAAATACGCCGAATGACCAAGCTACTAATCAACCTGCCATTTCGACACCACCTTCATCTGATCTTGTTCCACCTCTGGTTCCTGTGGAATTGACTATCAAGCCTTTGAAGGGTGTTATCCATAAGCCTACTCTCAACCCTTGTTCGAGAGCTGCTCAACATAGTTGAAGATTTGGCTCAGTCTCCTTCGACTATGTCTACTCTTGAGGTGTTGCAAAACTGGTCCACCCAAAAGAAGACCTTGTTGTCAGCTATCGGATGTGTGGATCCATCGGATTCCAACCTAGTGGTTTTCTCTCATGAAAGATATACCCCTTGACTTCAAGCTCAATTAGCTTTTATGATCTAGGTCATTGTCCATGGTAAGAACATTCATCATTCTATTGTGGATGAGGGACCCTCGACTTGCATCATGTCCTTGTCTTACTAGAAGGCGATTGGTTCACCACAACTTCAATCGACCACCACATTAAAAGCATTTGATGGAAGGACATACAAACCTTATGGGATTCTGAATTCCCTCCAAGTTGAATTAGGGGGAAAAGTTGTCTCTGTTGAAGTATAAGTTATTAACGAACCTTTAGATCATAATCTTCTACTAGGACGTACATGGGTTTATGCTATGGTTGTCGTTGTTTCAACATTATTCCGCATGATCGCCTTTCCTCATAAAGGCGGGATTGTGGCCATAGATCAACTCACCTTTTTCACCTTTGATTCCAATGTTACTGGAAGTGTCCCTCTTGTAGGGGAAGCCCTACATTCCTATCAGCATGTTGGAGTTGGTTTATTGAAGGATTCATCACTTATGGGAACTTTTTCACTCCCTCCCCCTCCCCTTCCCATCTCCTCCACTTCGGTTGCTTATATCAACATGATATCATCATCTACGATCCTCGACGATCCATGGATTGTTCTTGATGAAATTGGAATCAAAAGTTTTGGCGACCGAATGTCGCTTAGCCCTATTGAGCAAGATTACGAAGCCATCTACTCGACTTGTGAGGCCCATAATTTTTATTCAATTAATTGGGTAGATTGATCACTGGATTATGGCGCGCCCTCTGATACTTTCTCGCGTACATTCTCTACTGACGAAAGCATCACGGATATCATGATGTCAGACAATGCGTCGTGGTACAAACATCATCATCATTCCTCCTTCCCAAATACCATTGAAGAGAATCTCAGTGGTGTGTGCCTACCTAATTCTATCGAACCCCTTATGAATTTTGTTTCCATTCATGAGATTGACTCTGAAAATAACCTTTCGAATATTGAAGAAACCATCGCTTTCAATATTTTGATTAAACCAGTAATAGTAAAAAATTTATACATCGGAGCATCTTGTACTTCATCTGAAGTCGATATTTATCGAGGCCTTTTTCGGGAGTTCGGAGATGTCTTTGCCTGGACATACGAGGAAATTCCAGGTTTCAACCCAAATATCATAGTGCACGAAATCAAGATGTACGTTGATGCCAAACCCGCCTTGTTACACAGTAATTTGTTACTGCCTTCACCCCAGTCCTGGAAATCCCTCTATTGTTTGTAGGATTGACTGGCTTTTGTTTGGGAGTTTCTTGTTCATTTGTCATAGTTTTCAAGATCGTCGCTGAAAATAGTTTAACAGTTGCGCCGACATCGCTTTGTCTTTGTTGTGAAATTTTGTGCGTCGCTGAATCCTGTCGTACAGTCACGACGACTCCTGAAATCGGCCTATCGCGGAAGAGACGTGTACTCTTATGACGACGTCGCTCTGTTGCTACAACGAGTGGCTGATCGTCCCTAGTTGCTTGTGTAATGCCCGTGACAATTCCTGTAGAATTGTTTTTTCAATTCTACCTCATGAATTTACCAGTCCTATTGATCCCTCACTTTCTTTCTCTTGCTCAATAGCTTGTTCTTGATTGCTTATGGTCAAGGTGCTCTCTCTTGGGTTTATTGAGTGAATCTTGCGTTTTTGGCTTTGTGACCTAGTTTTGTTCTTTCAAGTTCTTGAATTACTTGGCTTGGTTGCTTGTTTGCCCAAGGTTCACTTGCAGCCTTCTTGTCGATTTGTTTGAGCCTTCTTTATTGCTTGTTTCTTTCTGCTTGATGTTAGTGACAATTATTGGACCAATCTTTGGCATTGATTCGATTTCTTTTCGCTATCGAACATAGATCATAATTGTTTGGATCGACCGGTTTTCACACTTGCTTGTTTGTTTCTTTTAAATTCAAAACAATCAAAATCAAAAGACTGCATTCATTTAGTATACGAAAGTGAAAGCGTATTTGCATTTCAAGTCTGCATAGAAAGCAAATGATTAAAATGATCATCAGTAGTATGCGTGCACCGTAGGGCTGATGTGTTTATGCATTGTGTCTCTTTTCTTATCTTGGCTTTCTTGGTTTGGGAATGATCTCTCTACCCTCCCGTAGGTAGGTGTTCATTGAAGTAAAAGATGTTTTACTCATTCTAGTTGCATCCTAGGTTTTTGTTGTATACATACGGTAAGGCCTGAAAACTAAAACATAATTCAAGATCAACTCTAAAATGAACTGAATGAACTTAACAATGCATTGGAACATAATGCACACTATTTAGAGGTCTAGGCTAGAGACGTGCTCGGGGGTCGTTAAACCTAGTCACTATTGTTGTCACTCAAAGTTGGGTGATTCCTCCTTCTGTGACTCAATAGCGGTCTAGTACGGAATTGTACTCCCAATACCGTCGAGTATATGTTGGGAGACCCCACTAGGTTATCATCCTATATCCCTAGGAAGTCGTGTCTTCCGCCTTGCAAACCGTAATGCACTGAACACAGCATTCGGGAAGATTGACTGTTGTACGGAAAGTCCTTGGTTTTCATATGATCGCCAAGGTGTATATGCAGTTTTACGGGATGTTTGGTAAACCTTTTGCCTAGTTTCTCCAGAGCAATCACTTTCGTTCCTTTTCGGACTCCTTGAAAGAAAAGGTCCATCTGAGCACTTGTCACTTCAGGTTCATTAAATATTCGAAGGCGACTAGAGTCATCTTTTCGTCCTTTCCTTGACTCTTTCAAGATGAAAAGGTCAAGTTATGTTTCTGTGTCTTAGAATTTATTCGGCCACGTTCACACTTACCCTATTAGATCTTCTTGCGTTTTAGTTTGCGTAGGGTTATTTCTCCTTACTCGATTAGTTATCCCTAGGGCTTTTGAGTTGAATCATCCTAGCGGAATCACCGATCCCATCTCCCGTTCCAAGCGACCAAGGATCCCCATCTTCTGTCGCTCCTGAGGTACCGGTTGCTAGTGATACTCTTCCTATTATTCCGAGTATCCAACCGCTTAACTCTCGCGCTCTGGAAGACGAGTCTTATGATATTCGTTGGAACCCCATTTGGGAGCCTTCCGAAGAAGATTTTCCCCTTACTCCTCCTGGTGTTTCAGTCCCAATGTCTTCTTCTGACATGGATGAGACGAACCTCGTCATAAGTGAAGAGTCCTTTATGGCAAGTGGTGAAATTCCTATACCTACGGAAACTTCACCCTTCCATATCACCTCCCTTGGTATCACACTGCCTTTACGCTATAATGCTCTGGCTGATATCATAGGTTCTAGGTCTCCCCTTACAAGTTCCATGTGGTCTCGTACTGTCACTCCGACTTTGAGATCTTTCACTCCTTAGATTCACAATGTAACATCTATCCCAGCTATTCCAACCGTTTGTGTGGCTTCCTCAGTCCCCATTGTTAGTGTTGTCATTGCATCTTCAGTTGTGACCACTGTTGCCGGACCTTCGACAGGTCCTTCACATATTGGCCCCTCGGCATCCATATCCGGGTTTGTTGACCCTAGCCTTAGTGCCCCACCTTCTTCTGGTTCCATTCCAGCAGGGGGGGCATATGAACAATATCTTCAAATTCCTCAGAATCCGGATCCTCAAAATCCATATAATTACTATGATTCTCGAGGAACCCATATTTACCATCCTAGACCCATAACATCTCAACCTTTTGTTGAGGTCTCGGTTCCATTGTCTGTCGCTTGGGGTACCATGGCTTATCATGGTGGCCAAGCACAGTCTTCAAATTTTCAAGGACCACCCTATCAAGGTCAACCGTCTTACGGACAACCGTACTATGGGCAACCTTATTCAGGGCAAACTGTCGGCCCACAAGGACAACCCATTTAGGGACAACCTTCGGCCTTTAGTGGGTCTTCTTTCACATACTTCGGGCAACCTTCTGGTAACCCAAGACAACCTTACATTCAACAAGGCCAACCTGGTACCCAGCAAGGCCACCTTTCTGGACAAGTTGGTCAACCTCAAATTCAACAAGGCCAGCCAATTGTCCAGCCTACTCAACCATCTGGTTAGTCTGGACAGCCTTCGGTTCCGCAAGGTCAACCCAATTCCCAGCAAGTCCAAACTTTTGGGCAAATGGGCCAACCTCAACCTCAACCGGGCCAACCTTCTAGCAGATGGCTCAACCTCCGTCTTCTCAAGGACATCCGTCTGGGCCTACTGAATCGGGCACTCAAATGATCGTTGCTTTGCAAGCTCCACTCGGTTTTCAGCCCTAGTCTGGGCTCCAGACCCAATCCGGTCTCCAAGTTCAGGTTGGATCCCAATCCCAATCTGCTTATCAAATGCAATATGGTCCCCAGGCTCAGTTTGGAGCCCAACCACCTTATGGTTTTCAACAATCCCAAGGGAAAACTCAATTTGCCCCATACCAAAATTATCAACAGTCACAAGTTAATCCTTATCAGAATTTCCAGCAACCATATGTTGCTCCTGCAGGCCAAGTTGGTAATCAGTGGAATGTTGGGGTCAAATCCAGGGTCAACCGTCCAGTTACAGTTATAACCCCTATGGACAAAATCCCTACGGACAAAACCCCTATGGTCTGAATCCGTCCGGACAAAATCAATGGGGGCAACAAACAACTGGATGGAACTCTGGTGCTACTTCCTACCCGTGGCCTCAGATGTCCTTTAACCCTCAATTACACTTTTTATCAATGTTGGAATTACCGGATGTGTCCAAACTGACAAATGATCCCATTCTTCATAATCCGTATTGGCCACCGGTTCCAACCAAAATTCCAGGTGATTGTCCCAAGTTTGATGGTAAAGCTGGAGAATATCCCCAAGCGCATGTCAGGACTTATCATCTATGGTGTTCGTGAAACTCATGGCTTGATGATTCAATCTGGCTTCAATGGACTCTCACTGACTCTGCTGCTAAATGGTATATTGAGCTAGCTCGCAAATCTTTTCAGGACTTTAACTCGTTGGTTGTGGCATTTTTAACTCATTTTCAATTGTCAATTTGATATGAAACGAGCACACATCTCCTGACATCCTTAAAACAGACCATGGCCATGCATATCTCCGATCATATCCATGAATGGAGGAGACGTCGCCGTTTGATTAAGTTCTGGATTCCCGATCAGCTTCTGACTGACTGGTTTACAACCTCATTTGTCAGTCTGATAGCTCGGGACATTGCTATGGGTCATGTGTAACTGAAGAGCAAGCTATCGCACGTCCTCATTTCCTTGACTTGGTTTACTCCCAGTCTAGTACACTATATGATTATTTGCCTGATGCTCCGAGACCCGGAACTTCCAAAGCCCAATCAACACCATCTGTTGACTGTGTCATTGGTTTTGTCAATACGTCCTCTAAGAAATCTTCTGTGAACCCTGAGAAGCAAAAGTCAAATGCTTCGAATGAAAACGCTTCTCAGGCCGTCTCCAATTCTGGTAACACTTTCGAGGTTAACGTCGTTCAGTCCACCACGGCGGACAAAGCTTCGAAAGGAAAGAAGAAGGGAAAAGGAAAGAATAAGGCCGATCAACTGAAGCAAGATTCCCCTAAACCTCCACCCGAGGAAGGTGCCAAATGCAAGCCTAAGTATCCTTGCCTTATTTGTGATGAGGATCACTATACTAAAGACTGCCCCAGGCGGTCTAAAGTTAGTCGTTTGTTAAAAGGTGCCTCTGGGACTCTTGCCATGCTCAAAGAACCTTTTCCCTCGTAGCAAACTCAAATGGTGGTTGATCCATCTCAATCCTCTTCTCCCTTTAGTTCTCAGGTATTTATGGCTAGGACGATTCCCGTCCACATTAGTACTCGGTCAAAAGAGTATCCATCGCCTGTCGGGAAGGAAACTGAGGTCCCCTCTAGTGCTCCTCCATCCAATTCTGGTCCCCTCCATATCGAGCGACCTAGCACTGAAGCGGTCATCCGACCTCCTCCTAAAGGGGTGCTCCGGAAGTCTTCTTACAACCCTAATGCTCGTGCTGCTTAGCACTATAGCATTGTTGAGGACTTAGCCCAGGCTCCGTCAACTATGTCCGCATTAGAAGTCCTCCAGAGCTGCCCCTCTCAGAGGAAGTCCTTGCTATCGGCCATCGATGGCATTGACCTGGCCGACTCGGATTTGATCACTTTTGACCTAGACAGTCATATACCAAGACTGCCTCACCAAATTGCCTTCCTTATTCAAGTCATCATCAATTCTAAAACTATTCACCGCACGGTCATTGATGAAGGTGCTTCTACTTGCATTATGTCTGTTGCTTGTTGGAAGGCTATCGGTTCTCCGACTCTAAGCCAGTCTCCCACGACCTTGGAAGCTTTTGATGGGAGAGAGTCTCGTCCTTATGGTATACTCCAACGCTTGCCTATTACTCTAGAAGGGAAGATGGTCGAAGTGGAGGTCGAAGTTTTCGATGCCAATTTAACTTACAACCTCCTTTTAGGACGAAGCTGGACATATGCCATGCGAGCCATGGCTTCATCTCTATTTCGTGTTATTCGTTTTCCTCATCAGGGGAAAATCGTCACAGTAGACTAGTTGTCCTTCTTCACCTCTTCCTCCTTCGATGGCAACGTGCCTTTCGTGGAGCATACCTCCGTGCCATGTGAGAGTGTGGGTGCTGGACTCTTTAAAGATCCTACCCTTATGGGTGTTTTTTCACTCCCACCTCCCAACATCGCTCCCATTAATATGATTTCTGTTCGCTCTGATCCTTGGGTTCTTCCTCTTGTTGATCAGATAGAATCCTAGGGTGATGAGATGTCGTTGAGTCCTATCAAGCTCAACTACGTCGAAATTGTTTCCGTATCGGCTCCATCCCCTGAACCTGCTCCTTCGAGCAAAGCTCTCGACTCGTACGTTCAAACCCCTTGGCTTGGAGATGGCACTTCTTCAGATCCTTTAAAGGAAATTTTTCCTTCTGATGAAGCGATTATTGAGACCATGTATTTTGAGGAACCCCCTTGGTCTGATCACCACCATCGTTCCTCGTTTCTCCATACCCATTGAGAAATGCTTACTTGTCTCGAGCGGTTTGCTCCTTGTCTCCCATCCCAACCCCTTCAGACGCCCATCCAAGTTCATCAAGTATCTTCTGAAGGGAATATGGGTAACATGACACAAAATCAACCAATCGACATCTCTATTAAACCAGGGATTGTCAAGCACATTCATGTTGGAGTAACTTGTACTCTGGAGGAGATTCAACTTTATAGTGAACTTTTTCGCGAATTTCGTGATGTGTTCGCTTGGTCTTACGAGGAGATTCCCGGCATCGATCCTAGCATCGTGGTGCATGAAATACCTACGTATCCAGGTGCCAAACCTATTCGACAACGTCTACGCCCCGTGCACCCTCGAAAGGCTGCAGCTATTAAAGCAGAAGTCGAAAAGCTTCTTAAGGCTGGCTTCATTTACCCTATCCCGCTCACAGATTGGGTTTCTAATATTGTCCCTGTGACTAAAAAACAAGGCACTATTAGGGTATGTGTTGATTATCGCGACATTAATCGTGCATGTCCCAAAGACAACTACCCTACACCTTTCATTAACCAGCTCATTGATGAGTGTGTTGGGAGTGATATATTCATTCATGGACGGCTTTTCTGGTTATAACTAGATTAATATCTCGCCTGCGGATCAACACAAGACCGCCTTTATCTGTCCGTGGGGCACTTTCGCTTATAAAAAGCTCCCCTTCGGTTTAAAAAATGTTGGTGCTACCTTCCAGCGCGCAATGTCTTATGCGTTTCATGATATTCAACACATTGTGCAGCCTTACCTGGATGACCTTCCGGCTCATTCAGCGAAACGCCAAGACCATCCAACCCACCTTCGCGAAATTTTTCTTTGTTGTCAACACTATCGTATCTGTCTTAATCCGCATAAGTGTGTCTTCTACGTGGAATCCGACAGACTTCTCGGGTTCATCGTCTCCCGGGAGGGTATCCGTTTGGATCCCCTTAAAGTCAAAGCCATCCTGAATCTCCCTCCCCCTGCTTCTTTGCAGCAATTGCAGAGTTTGCAGGGTAAAGCAATTTTTTTACGACGACTCATTCCGAACTATGTTGAAGTGGCCAAAGCTATACGCAGTTATTAAAGCGAGATATCCCTTTTCTTTGGGATACCGGTGCACAGGAGTCATTCGAGCGCCTCAAGGCCCTCCTTGTTTCTACTCTGTTGTTACGTCTGCTTGATTATCACCGTGACTACACTCTTTATTTAGCCGCTACCGATACCACCATCGGCATGGTTCTAGTCCAAGACGATGATGATGGTACTGAGCATGTCGTTTACTATCTCAGCCGCAATTTACTTGATATGGAAACTCGATATGCCTATGTCGGGAAGTTGACATCGGCCGCTGTTTGCGCCATCCAACGTTTCCGCCACTATATATTATTGCACACCACGACGATGATTTCTGATTGCAACCCAATGACGTACATCTTGTCACGTCAGTTACTAGGGGGAAAATACTCAAAGTGGATTGCCATCCTTCAAGAGTTTGACTTGGAGTTCACTATAGCTAATTCCAAGAAGTCCCTCATCTTTGCTGAGTTGCTTTGCTCCCTACCATCTGTTACCGCGCCCTCTCGGTTAAAGGACCATATTCCGGATGAAACTCTGTTCTTGATTAGTACCCTCAATCCTTGGTACAAGGATATTATTGTCTATCTTCAGACGTCCTCTTTTCGTCCAGATTTGTCCAAGGATGCTCGACGACGGATTCGCCATCATTCTCAACCTTATCACATTATTGGGGACACCTTGTACCGTCTCGGCGCCGACTCTGTTCTCTGCCGATGTTTAACGTTCGAGGAAGCCGATCAAATTCTAAATGACTGCCATTTTGACACCTGTGGTGGTCATATGTCCGGGTATGCCACTGCTCAGAAGATCCTCTGTGCTGGTTATTTTTGGCCTTCTATTTTTAAGGATTGCATTCTTTTCGTCCGCTCTTGTCATGAGTGCCAAATCTACCAACAAAAGATGCGCGTGCCTCCTGCTCCTTTGCACCCTGTCGTTACCGTCAGCCCTTTTGCCAAATGGGGCATTGATTATATGACCTATAACCCTCGCTCGAGCGGGGGGTATGGGTATATCATTGTTGCCATTGATTATATCACGAAATGGGCCGAGGCGATGCCTACACTATCCGAGGATGGTCAGATAATGGCGCAATTTTTATTCAATCATGTCATTTCACGATTCGGAGTCCCTTAGGCTATCGTCACTGATCATGACAAACATTTCCGTAATCATATGATGACTGAGTTAACAACCCAGCTAGGCTTGCGCATGATAGCTCAACACCGTACTATCCTCAGGCCAATGGCCAAGTGGAAGTTGTCAACAAAGTTTTGGTCACAATGCTTCAACGCACCATCGGCATGCACAAGTCCAACTGGCATTTGATGTTGTTCTCCGCCTTATGGGCCTACTGAACTTCAGTGAAGGATGCCACCGGGTTCACCCCATTCCAATTGGTTTACGGTCTAGAGGCTACCCTTCCAATTGAGTGTGAGATCCCTTCTCTTAAATTAGCCGTCGAATTACTCCCCAACACTACTCCGGTAGAAGAACGTCTTCTCTACCTAGAGCGGTTAGACGAGACTCGTCGACTAGCCTCTCTAGCCATTGAAGCGCAGAAGAAGAGAGTGAAAACTCACTTCAACCAAGCTGTCAATCCTCGTTCTTTCGTTGAAGGAGACTTAGTCCTGCTCTATGATCAAGCAAATGATAAGTTGGGGGTAGGCAAATTCGAGCCTATGTGGCATGGGCCTTACATTGTGAAACGAGTTTTGCAAAAAGGGGCCTATGAGCTGATCGATTATGAAGGGAATCCTCTAGATAAGCCCCGAAATGGGCTTTATCTGAAAAAATATTATGCATGAATCTCGTGCATTTGATTTGTACATACGTGTGTTTTCAGCAGGTGTGTTGTGTGTGTGTTTTCATGTTTGGCTTGGTGTGTAGGCATAATTGCCACTTATTGTGTCTTTTGCTTCTTGTGCAGATGTCTGGTACACCTTATGTTGGTTTCGCTGATGGTGCCTGTCGCAATACCCGGAACCTTTCTTATGCGACGTGGGTGATCTACGATCCTCACAATGAGTTAGTATACGTTCAAGGTGTTTGTCTAGGTTGCACCACAAACAATGTCGTTGAATATAGTGTTGTCATTGAATTACTAACCGAGGCTATTAACCTCGATATTCGTGCATTGGTTGTGAATTTGGATTCTCAGCTTGTTGTCCACCAGCTTAACGGGCGTTATTCCGTCAGAGATCATTGCATTTTAAGGTTGTATTTGTGTGTTAAACTATTGGAAAGAAACTTTGATTTTATTACATATCAACACATTCCAAGAAGATTAAACACATTAACTGATGCATTAGCAAATCATATATTAAACAGACATTCACGCAACATGTAATCAAAATAGTATATAGAAGCATTCAAAACACAATAATGAACCATAGAAATATATATATATATATATATATATATATAGAAATATATATATATATATATATATATATATATATATATATATATATATCGTGTGGCGCATCGAGGCGCTAAAAAATAAGTGTATATGTCAAAATAGAGCTTGTGCTCTCCATACATCCGAGACCCATGTCTCTCGAAAAATCAGCAGAAAATAAAACCTAGGCATCTACTGCGGTGGGTTATGCTCTCTGTAGCACACCATTGCTCGTGCAAACCGTCTCAAGAGTCTGTGCACCCTAGGTATCACCCCTACTGTATGTATCTGATACTCTATAGGGACCTCCTCAATCCCCCTGTAATCAAGGATCCCCTCTGTCAGGCCCTCGAGATTGCGGGCCACTGTCTCCACTGAACTGTCAGTTGGGGCAACCAAGGCCAGCTCTCTAATGCCTTGTGGATCCCTTCGTGCCTCTGGAGCTAGTCTCACAGGCCTCTCTGGTCCCACATCTGCAAGTAACATAAGATACATCATTAAGACATATGCATGAAAAAATCCAAAAGACATCATAAAAGATAAAATACAAAAATAGTGTGATCAAGTGTTTTACCTCCATCGTCCCACTGCTCGCCAGCGAGCAACTACATGTCGGGGTCTCCACGAAAATCCATACCTGCGTATGGCCAGTCCTCGACGAATATCATCTGGCGATCCAGCCACTCTCAGAATAGTGTCCCCCATGACACTGGTCGTCCGCCACCCCCTCGTGGCATGACATGTGCCCAATGAGTGATCCGGGTCTCTTGCGGTCTACGTCTGTCCAAGTCCATGTCCTGCAACTGAAGGGACGACACTCGCTCCAGCATGAGCGGAACAAAAATGGATCCATAACCAAAATCCTTCACCTCCCCGCGGCCGCATTTGGTGAGCTGCCTCTTTGTGTTAATGGTCACTGCTTTCGCCCAATTTTACATGGTCAGGTTAAGGCATTCAAGAGCCAACCGAAGGTGGGTCTTTGTTGCCTCATGTTGGGCTTGGGAACCTGCATCCCTCGTCACCATAAATAGAACCGAGTGAAGAACCAGGTCTTCTATTGTTGGGATCACCACTTCCCCGCTAGAGTTTGATTTACGTGCCCCTGGGCACACCCATGCTATCAGCATGTCCAGTGATTCACCGCCGGTTTGTTGGCCCTCTAGAGTCGGCCTCTTGCCGCGACAAGACAATCCAATCATGAAATATTTATCCGTAGCATCGAACTCAATGTCTTTGCCCTGGATAATTAACTTTCCGTTTGTTGGGTTCCAAGCACGAATTAGCAACTCTAACAGGTCGGGTTGGGCCCGAAGATGCAGAGTGAAATTTTTTTTTAGCAATCCACAAGCATGTAAAGCATTTCGGCACCCAAGATCATTGAATGCTTGTTCATCGTTGATATCATGAGTTCGTTCTTGCCACACAAATGCCATGATGCCCTGCATTAAAAGAAAAATGAATTAAAACTCTTTTCATAAGTTAAAATCCATAATTTATAAAAATTATTAAAAAAAAAAAAAAAAAAAAAAAAAAAACAAAACAAAACAAAAACAACTTCACGTCGCCGTCGCAGCTGTTTTCCAAACAGCAGCGACGGTGCAAGGTCAATAGTTCATTTTTCCCGCGATCGTCTTAAGAGTACATTTGTTTCTCACGACGATCACAGAGGTGGTGCATGTTACCACACTCGGTCATCGCAAACCCGAGCGGCGTTTCCGCGACAACCGAGAGGCGGACTCAGATTTGAAAATCCACCTAAAACCACCTATCTAACACTAAATTGCATTAAAAAAAACCACTCAAATGTAGCGCAAGGAAGAATGTACTTACTTGGCGAAGGTTTCAGGAGGAACCGTGGACTGATGATGCCAGAATCGGCTTGGGAAAATCGGTCAGGTTGGTGCTCGAAAAGCCAAAGGTAAAAATGTGCAATGTAAATGGTAAAAAATGAATTACCACACCCCTTTTTATAGTAGTTTTTTGAAAGAATTAAAAATTGTACTTTAGGGTGTGGTTTTTTCATTTATATCGCATTTTTAAATTTTTTTTTTTTTTATTTTTTTTATTTTTTTATTTTTTATTTTTTATTTTTTTTTTTTTTATTTTTTTTTTAATTTTTTTTAATTTTTTATGTCGAATGGGTCTTATGTTTGACGTGTTTTGCGCAAAGCTACAGGTGGCGGGATTATGTCGTACTTTGTATACACTTGGTCCTTATTTTCCAAAAAGTCTTCTTTAACGCTCTTTTCCGACTTAAAAGACGAAAAGATTGTTGAGTTATTCATTTTGACTTGTTAAATGAAATAAGAGGCGGTCCGCTTCGAGCTCTTTTCCGACCATATAAACACGAAAAGATTGCTGAACTTTTATCGTTTTGGGTTCAATATTGGTTACGAAACGATGTGTCTTCGATCGCTTTTCTACTCTTTCGGATCGAGGTCACTAAATGACGAAAAGTACTCCTTGATCATAATGGTCAAGCGGTTCTCTCAAGTATTGTTTTATACTTTTTCAAGCTCGAGAGACACAAGTCTATGAAAAAGGACCCCCTTGGATTTTTCTTTTCCGTGTCTTTTTCAAACTCTCTAAACATGAAAAAGACTCCGAGTTTTACCTATGTCAGACTCGTTAAACCCTGACGACATCGGACTCGTCACCATGACGAGAGTCAAGCTTCTCCTCCCTAGGGCTCATTAAACTATTACTAGGTTGGATTCGACCGAAAGTCGAACTTATATTACAAGCATATGCTATCCCCTTCAAGCTTGTTTTCAAAAATAATTTGGGTACTCGCCAACAATGGTGGGGGAAAATTTGGAAGTCATCATTGGTTACCTGCGGCAGCTAGTCACTCTTGAACATCGACACTTTTTCTTCTTGTCGGGTTGGGATATCCATACATCGTCATTTGGCCTTCCGGGGTTTTGGGTTTCCATTTAGCCTCATTCCATTTGATCTATGATGTCTCCATTAAGCCTCTGATCCCTTGGTACTTGAATGCTTCCACCCTTCGAAGTCGTGTCGCCGACATGTTCAAGAGTATAATCCTTCTGCAGTTCACATCCTTACCTCCTCCTCTGATACTCTGCTTCACCATCTACCACTTGTTCCTTATCTCGTGTCGTTGATGGGGGAAACATTATGGCCCTCCTGCGACGGATCGTCTCCTGTCGACATCAGCGCATTATCCAGGAGATTGATTTAAGGATCCCCTTTGGTACCTTGGAGCTTGCATGCCTCAATGGCAATTTCTTCGCACCTGACGGTTGACTTTCATCATTGGTCGTTGATTGGGTGATTCCACGAGTGTTTGACTTCAGCTCATTCTTCACACTTCATGGATTGTACTAGACAAGTACCTTGAGAGCCATTGGCATTATTGGTGGTTTCTCTCGCGCTTGTTAATGGTTTCCGTCATTGACCGGTAATCAATAAACTTTTTATCGTGCTCGACTTCAAGCACATCTATTCGCATGCTAGAATTTGTACTATGATCGGTTGGGTTTCAAGACCCCGAACTAAGATTACACATGTTTGGGCTGCGTGGATTGGTTCATGATCACATACATGACTCTTTGATGGATGACTGCGACCATACCTGAGTCTTCATGGATGGTTGCGACCATACCTTTATCATTATCACGGTCTTACTAGCTGGATGGCCGCATCCATACCACAGACCAAATTTGTATGTCTTTTGGATGGCTGCGCCCATGCCTAGACTGCATGTATTTCACTATCAGAGATATCAGTTGTACTTGCACATGCAGGTTCTTCCAGGTGGTGTTCCAGTTCAGACAGTTTCGTAAAGTATTTCAACCCTCCCACTCTCTCGAGCTTCATACTTTAGGGGGCATCTGTTACACAGTAATTTGTTGCTGCCTTCACCCCAGTCCTTCTACTGTTTCATGTGTCCAGTAAAACATGCTCATATTGAACAAATGCTCTCTTATGTTGCAAATTGACCCTCTTTTCCTAAGTTTTATGCCTCGTCGCGAGAATACACTTAATATACGCGACGGACCCCTGTCATAAACAGTCCAGTCACACCCCCGTCACAGGAGTACATCTGTTTCCCGCGACGGTTGGATTTCATGCCCCGGCGCGAGGCTATTTGCTATCTTTAGCGACGGTTTGACTGAATACATTGCTTCCTAGCGATGTCGGCGCTAGAGCTTAGTTATCGACCAGCGACGATCCAGATTGAGCGAATTCGTTCCAACAATTGGCCTTCTGGATGTCTCTGGACCTGGTTGTTGGGTCAGTTTGGGTCGCCCTTCCCCCTCTGGCATGGTAGTTCCATCTTTTGTGCTGCTTGCCCTGAGGATAAGCTCCCTCTCCCTCATTTCATGGAGACTCCTTCTCCTATAAAATCACTCACCATTGCTATCATCTGCTAGTTCTTTTGGTTGTACAGTGCTGCTGCTGCTTTTGAGTTTGGTAGATAGTTTTGGTGTGAGTGTGACAAGTGTGGGATTGCTTTATAGTTTGCAAGAAGGTGTGGAGTGCCCTTAACCTTATGTTAAAGCTTGTGAATGAGAGAGAGAGATATATTGCTATTTGGGAGACCCATCTTTGAGAGTGAATGCTTGAAGAAACACACTGGTTGGACCCTCTGAGAAGGCTTGCGACGTCAAGACTTGGTTGTAAGCTTTGCTCTTGATTTATTATTAATACAATCAATGATGATTTCCTATGTCTTGTATGTAATTTACTTGATAGCTCATGACTTCTTGACTTTATGAGTAAATAGATCATTGTTGTTTCTCGGTTACGTGCTTTGTTGTTTCTTTGTGGTGTTTCAGGTTGATCGCTTGTTAAGGAGAAGGAAACGAAAGCTGGAGCAGCACAACGGAACTTCATCGACCATCGGTTTGAGGTAGGCCTCCAACGATGACTATTTAAGGGAATTAATTGTTGTTTTGTCCTTGCTGTGACTAGACCCACTCTAGGGCTAGAGGGGTTGCCTCTATCCGCAGAGGGAACACTTTCTTGCATCACACGCCTGACAGCGCCTCTCTCTGGTCCATCCCAAGAAGGATACTGGCATAAGAGCTGAAATCAAAAAGCTTCTTCGGATTGGTTTCATATATCTCGTTCCTTTAACTAATTGGGTATCGAACGTTGTCCTTGTCATGAAGAAACTGGGCACAATCGAGTATGTGTCGATTATTAGAATGTAAATCGAGCTTGTCCAAAGGACAACTACCCGAACCCATTTATTGACCAGATTGTTGATGACTGCACTGGTTGTGATATTTATTCATTTATGGAAAACCAAATCAAAATTCTCCTGACGAACCAACCTAAAACCACATTTATTTGTCCCTGGGGTACTTTTGCTTATAGAAAGCTTCCTTTTGGTTTAAAGAACGTAGGGGCCACATTTCAATGTGTGATGGACTACACTTTCCATGATATCAAGCACATCGTGCAACCCTATTTGGACGATCTCCCCGCTCACTCCAAGCGTCGGGTCGATCACCTCGTGCATTTACGAGCCATCTTCCTCTGTCGTAGACATTACAACATTCGACTCAACCTAAACAAATGTGTGTTTTGTGTCGGTTTTGGTCGACTCCTTGGTTTCGTAGTTTCGAAATAAGGAATTTGTATTGATCCTTTAAAAGTCTAGGCAATCATTGATTTTCCTGCACCTTCCACTCTTGTTCAATTACAAAGACTCTAAGGGAAATCTATCTTTTTAAGGAGGTTCATCCCCAACTACTATGAACTGACCAAAGTATTTACTCACTTAGTGAAAAAGGGGATTCCCTTCCATTGGGATGACGTTGTGCAAAAAGCGTTCGATGCCTTGAAAGATGTACTAGTTCGGGCATCTCTTTTATATCCTCCCGACTATCAGCACGATTATTTCATGTACCTTGTTGTCACCATCTCTACTATAGCTATGGTGTTGGTCCAAGAAGATGATATGGGGACTGAACATCCCATTTATTATCAGATTCAGAACCTCAACGATGCTAAGATACGATATACTCATGTGCAAAAGTTAGTTTTGGCGGTCGCTCAAGACGTCCAAATATTTCGCCATTACATCTTGCTTTGCAAAAGTACGGTCATTTCAGATTACAACCCTATGACATACATATTGTCACATCAATTGTTGGGCGGAAAATACTCTAAGTGGGTCATTATTCTCCAAGAGTTTGACCTAGAATTCATCAAATCCAAGTCGAAGAAATCCTTAGTTTTTGCCGAGCTAATAGCGATCTCCCTTCCCTTGATGTTGAATATACATATGAAGATTCCATCCAAGACGAGTCGTTGTTCTTGATCTCGTCATCTAACCCATGGTATGGAGATTTTATCATCTATCTCCAGACCCATACTTTTCATCCTTATACCTCTCACTTAGAGCAGCGACATATCCGGTACCAATCCCAAAACTATGTGATTATCGACAACACTCTTTACCGTCGTGGTATCGATACGATTTTACTGAGGTGCCTCACTCTTAAGGAGGTCAAGAAAGTCTTAAATGAATGCTACTTTGGGCATGCGGTTGACATTTATCAGGTTACACTACTACGCAAAAAATCTTATGCGTTGGTTACTCTTGACCCACCATTTTCCACGACTGTATCCTCACAGTCCAAAAATGCCATTTGTGCCAAATCTATGATCGAAATTCTGAGCTTCACCTGCTCCTTTGCATCCTGTTGTCGTCGTTGATCTCTTTGTGAAATGGGGCATTGATTTTATGACATGTAACCCTCACTCGGCCAGGGGGCATGGCTACATCATTATCATTGTTGACTATTTTACTAAGTGGGCCGAAGCGATGTCTACATTCAATAATACCAGCAAAACAGCTACATACTTTTTCTTTAACCATGTGATTGCTAGGTTCAGTATTCTACAAGCAATAGTAACGGATCACAAGAAGCACTTTCAAAATCACATGATGACCGAATTAACTGCCCAATTGGGACTTTCACATGAAAATTCCACTCCCTATTATCTTCAGGCTAACAGACAAGTTGAGGCGATTAGCAAAGTTCTTCAAACTATGCTTCAACATATGATAGGGGCCCACAAATCGGATTGGAACTTGCTTCTCTTCACCGCCTTGTGGGCATATCAAACTTAAGTTAAGATTGCTACTGGATTCACACCCTTCCAGTTGGTGTATGGTCTGGAAGCGATCCTCCCCATCGAATGCGAAATTACATCACTGAAACTAGCTATCAAACTTCTTCTTACTACTTCCAAAGAGGAGGAGCATATTTTATATCTAACTCGTTTGGATGAAACCCAATGCGATGTTGCATTAGCAAATGAAGCCTATAAAAGACGCATCAAAGCGCAATATGACAAAAGTGTCAAGCCTATAATCTTCTCGTAAGGAGATATGGTTCTCTTATATGACTAGGAGGCCAACAAGTTAGGCTGAGGAAAGTTCCAACATATGTGGTTGGGCCCATACGTTGTCAAGCGAGTCCTTGCAAAAGGGGCTTATGAGTTAGTAGATCTCGATGGAGTTCCATTGTCGCAACCTGAAAATGGGTTGTACCTCAAAAAATACTATGCTTGATCCCATGCATGGTAGACTGTGTACATATTGTCTATAGGTGTGTTGAGTGTATTTTGCAGTGTTTCCCATGGTTTCTGTTGATTGTATTTACTTTTGGATTGTAGATGTCAACCTCTCTCGAACTGTATATTGGTTATGCTGATGGTGCTAGTCGTAGTACTCGGAACCTATCCTCCGCAACATGGGTTATCTTTGCTCCAAATGACGAGCTAGTGAGTATGAAAGGGATTTGCATTGGTCACTTGAGTAACAACAACGCTGAGTATAACACAGTAGTTGAGCTACTTTCTGATGCTATTTCACATGGTATCCGCCATATAGTCATCAAGCTTGACTCACATCTCATAGTACTACAACTCGTGAACATCTATTCAGTGAGAAATCATGCCATCCTTCACATGGTTTTAAGAGTGCGTCTTCTCGAAAGACATTTCGATTTCATACAATGTGAACATATTTCTAGAAATCTGAGCACATTAGCAGATGGCCTAGCTAATTTTGTTATATATTAAGTTTGGTTTTACAAAATGTGTGCCCTAAGACACATATGGCTACATCATCCATATAAAAACTACATGCAAATCATCTAAGTAGACAAATCAGTAGTGCTCATGATAAAACGACATTACACTAGCTATTTTGTGTGGTAATCGACCAATACGACTAGGCACTTCGATTATGTGTCGTTGAAATCACAATGGAAATTGATCGACCACAGTCTCGTCAATCTCGTGTGTCAGTCCCTCCATGTGGTGCTCTACATCTTATAGGATCTCTGCTACGTCTGTATCTCGTAGCGCATCCCGTCCTATCGTAGTGATGAGTACTAGTCTCTCTGCCCGCTCCTTTGTCTGTCTCTCTGGGCAACGAAGATATGTGGCACCTACTGGTCAAACATGTCCAATGTCTACATGAAAACATCAAATAGTTTAGTCTCGGGTACATAAAAACACACAAAAAAAAAATATCGTAAAACTTTATAAAACTTAATGGTTGAAGTATCTTCCTTGAAGCATCTCATTGCTCAACCTCAAGAAACTCGAGCTCAGGATCATCATGGAAATCCATCCTTACGTAAGGATAATCATCAATGATGATGAAGTTCCTGCATAGCCACCCAAAGAAGGCTGGTTAAAAGTTGATCGATGATGGGCCTGCATGTCGGCTCATATGGTCTATCCACCTCCTCATCCATAGGATCCTCAGATCAACGGGCTCAAGTACAATCTCTTGAGGCTGCAGTAGTGGCACCCACTCTATAGAAAAAGAGACTAAGATCGCTCCATAGCCGAAGTTATTAAACTTCCCCTCCTTTGCTTTAATAAGCTTTTCCTTCAAATTAACCAAGACACCCTCACTCCAGTTGAATTTTGTCGGCTCTAAACACTCTATCCCATACTACATGTATGATTTTCTTGCTACATGTAGTGTCGAGCTGCCTGTGAATCTTGAGATAATGAACAAGATTGTTCTCAGAGGTAATTGGGTTACATCCTTTATGCTAATCTTCCCATCCCTAGTAGGAAGGGCTCGATGTTTGCAATAGGTATTGATATAGTCTTTCACCGCCTCGTCGCTACTTCTTCAACCTAGAAGAGAGACAGGGGCACCTCGCTTTGACAATCCTGTCATAAAGTAAATATCCTCTACCTATACCTCGAGTAGGTTCTCCCCAAACCTGAATGCCTATGCCTGAATAATCCATGAACGGACAAGGTACTTTAACAACTCCATTTATTGCCTCAAACCAAGTAGCCAGAAGAATTTCAATAACCCACAATTTTTTAGCACCTAGATGTTAGCAAGGTCGTTTGCCACATTTAAATATTGTTCCTCATGTTCTCTTTTCGCAAGATGAATGCCATTTTGTACTGATGAATACCTGAAACATCAACAAGGGATCCATTAGGCTCTTTCCCACGCAAAAAACTTGAAAAAAATTGAGGCAAAACTGAGAATCAACTTAGGAAAATGTGCCCAATGCACCCCAACAGTGTCTACCAGAGCGTTGCACCTCTGCCTAGTTGCAACGTACTTTTCAACACAGGGGCCTCAAAACCTTAAAATTTTTGTATGAAAACACAAAAATGGATCGTAGAAAGATAGAGAAAGGTTTCAGTTCCTACTTGGAAGCGAAGACACTCGAAATGGTTCCCTGGATTGGCCACAATCAGCTACAAAAGATCGAGGAAAAAAGGGCTCCAAATACTCACTATTGAAGGTAAAATGTGAAATGATAAAAATGATAAGTTATTTTGAATATTTATGGTCATTTTCTCATTATTTTATTCTTGTTTAGTGTCTTGACCTATATATGCTTCATTTTTACTATGAAACAGGTATGTTTAATCCTTCTTGTGTTGTTTTGAGTAGGTCGACAGTTGTTAGCAGGTTTTCATTATATTTTGAACATGTTACTTTGACCACAGAGTATACTTTTATCTCTTTTTCGGGCTCTTTAAACCTACGAAAAAGGAGCCCCCGTGGAGTCCTCTTTCAACTCTTTTCAGACTCCCAAAATATGAAAAGATTTTTGAGCACTTGTGTGTTTAAACTCGTAAAAGTAAATGAAAAGACATCTACTCAATATAAATTTAACCCTTTTCCAGGATGAGATAAACTAACTACAAAAAAGGAAAACCTTAGTCAAACATGGCCAAGAGTTTCTCTCGGATATTGTTTTCTACCTTTTCGGACCTAAGGGACTATCTACAAAAAGGGACATCTGGAGTTTCCTTTTTCGCCTCTTTTTCAAACTCTATAAACATGAAAAAGAGGTCAAGTTTTACCTTCATTGGACTCGTAAAAACATCAAACAGTGATGGACTCGTCAATCATGACGGGGCTGAACCACTCCTTCTCAAGGTTCATTAAATATATTGAGAGGGATTCATCTGAAGGATGAAGTTATAGATCAAGAATATGTTATCCTCCTCAAGCTTGTTTAAAATAAACAGGTATTGACCAATATGGTTGGGGAAATTGGGAAAACAAGGGATTCCATTGTGCTAATGGCAGTGAGTTGATCTTGAACATGATACTCTTCCACTTCATCTCTGTGGCTGTTGGGTTGGGTAATATGCTTGTCTTTTGGTTATCATACCATTTTCAGAGCCTCCATTTCAGTTTTGGGTCAATGTTGCCAACTCCATTCAGTGTCGTCGGTGTGTTCAAGAGAAGTCCTTTAGTTGATCTCTGCTACAATACTTTTAAGCCTTCATTCCATGTTTTCCTTTCCTTATCCAGTTCCATGTCAGCATCATTCCGATCATTTTGTCTCAATCATCATACCAGTTTCATGTCATTGATGGGGGATACATCAACACCCTCCTACGATGGGTCGCTTCCTGTCGACATCAACACATCATCCAGGAAGTTGACTTAGGAACACCCCTTGGTACTTTGGTTCTTGTATACATCAATGGAAAGTTTCCTCACTCTCGGCAACATGTTTACATCAATGGCATTTATGGTGTTCGACATCAACTCATTCATTCACACCATACAAATTGTACTCTAGTACCTTGAGAGCCATTAACATCATCAATGGTTTCTCTTGGATCTGTTAATGACTTACATCATTGGGCGGTAATCAGATGGTGTCTACCATGTTCGACTCCATCCAATTGATTCACATGATTAGACTCGTACATTGGTTGGTCGTGTGAACGAGATAGAATACCCTGGTTCTAGTTTCCGCCATCCGTCCTGCGATTTCATGATTATACAAAGATTACATTGTAAGATGGTCGTGATCATATAGAAACTCATCCGATAATGGTCCACTAGTTGCATATGTGGATGTGTCTTTTGATCATATACATATTATGATTAGCTTATGAGTTGAGTATGGTATGCCTCCCTCAAAAAACAAAGATGTCATGTTGTAAATGTATTGTAACAAATGAAGCTCGATGGTTGTCCTTGATCCCTACTTGTCACAAGGTAAAGCACTTCAGTCATCAGTCATCATCTATGACTTTGTGCTTTGGGGGGCATTATGTTACAGGACATTTTGTCACATCCGATCAGTGAGCCTCCTAATGGGATCAATTAATATCCTATTCCCCCTTGTCACTATCTTACACAAAGCCCTATGCATATACCTTTCATTTCCTAGAGTTTGAGCCCTAAACTGCTTCATCTGAGCCAATTTGAGGACCAACACTCCTTGTAGGCCTATTGGGGTGCGTTCACCAGTAGGTTGCTCCACTGTGGCCTGCGTTGGTCACCAGTAGGTTGCTCCCCTTTGCACCTGCGTTGGTTCTAGAAATCCAGGAGAATGATCGAGATTCTAGAAGCTTCCCCTTCTAGGAGTTTCCAAAAGTTGTTTCAACTACTTAAATTGGATTAAACATTCAGATCCTATCCTTCCCTACATTGGACTTTTCACCACTTATACTTTGATCCTATCCCTCCATCAAATGTGGATCTCTTACCCTATATTGGTAATTGGATAAGTAATCCCAATTTACCATACTTCTCTATATATTCGCAGCCTTCTATGTGGTTGGGGGTTGGCTTTTGGAGAGTGTTTCTGCCCTTATGCTGTTGTAATGAGTGGTCATCATCTCATGCATTTAGGGTGATTGGAGGTGCATATTGTGACAAGGAAAGGACAAGTCAACAACATGGAGGAGCTCTTCTACAACATCAACTGCTACTTATGGTTGTAATCTCCTTCCATTTATATTAATTCAAAGAATTCATTGTTTTCCTATATGTGATGTTATTATTTCACTTATTTTCAGTACCATGTTGATCTATTAAATGAAGTACTTAGATGATTCTGCATAGATCTCATAGTTTCTTGGATTATGTTATTTGACTGTGCAGGTTCTAATTTTGGCAATTAGAGTTGGGATTGGAGCTTCCAAGCTGAAGAATGAGCGAAGCGTGTGAAGGATTTCAGGTAGGCCTGACTCCATCATCTATTTACTTTAAGGAAAAATAGTGTGTTCCTTGTCTCTCTGTTGTTATAGGTTAACCATAGACCTAGGGGAGGTACTTTTGTCCGCAATCGTAAATCTTATATAACAACAACACATAAGGAGACACTAAGGACTCTAAGAGATGAGGACCAAGATAGTACAATATAGCACTGACAGGTCCAACATGGTTATGAAGAGGAAGAATTAGTGGGAAAGAAAGGAGAGGTAGGTTCTCCTCACTGGATGATACATTGACAATCTTAATGGCTGGAATAAGGAGCTGCATTTGATGGTAAGGTAAAGGTAACTACCTTTGGTTTGAAAGGTAAGGCATACACGTGGTGGGACGATTTAAAGAATGTAAAAGGCATAATTGAAGAGGAACTATCTTGGGGTGAATTTGAAGGACATTTCAAGAGAAAATACCTATTAGAAAGGTATTTTGATAGCAAAGACAAAGAGTTCTATGAACTCATAATGTTGCAAATGTGAAACGAGGAGTATACCACCAAGTTTATAGAGTTGTTGAGGTATCTTCCCTACCTTTAGGAGGAAAAATCAAAGATTCAGAGGTATGTTAGTGGGCTTCCATTGTCCTCCAAGGAAATAATTGAGTTCAATGAGCCCATGACATTAGAATATGCAATAAGAAAATTAAATCATTCTTACGAACAGTCAAAGCGCAAACCCAAATTCAAAAAGGATTGGAAGGTTAAAGGCAACCTCAAGTATAGAGGAAAGGGGCATAAGAGAGTGTGGAGGTTGTAGGTCACATGAAAAAGGGAAAAAATGACCTTAGTCAGGCAAGACCGACCACAACAAGGAGGTAATACAACAGAGAAGGGTTGTGTTAACTATCTTGTAGGAGAACAAAGCAGGGGTGATGTGAGAGAGTCATTAAAATGTTGGACATGCAGGGAAAACCATCGAAATAAGGACTGTCCATAATAAAGGATCACTGGTCCAAGATTGTATAATTCACAAGAAGCTCGAACCGTGGGGGATAAAGCACAAAGCTCACCCATAATTTATGCAGCAATGGATGATAGGCAGGCCAACCACCAAGCTTCCATAATCAAGATGGAAGGTAAGATTTGTGATTATATTATTTCTATTTTAATTGATCTAGGCTCAAATTATAGCTATATTAGCCTATAATTCGTGAAGCAGTGTCGATTAGCTAAAGAGGCACACGCAAAATCATGGATGGTCAAATTGGAAACATGGACAACAAGGAGAGTAGAGCAATGGGTACAATCGAGCCCATTTGAGCTAAATGGCAAGTTAACAACCACCAATTTCAATGTACTACTATTGGGTTCGTATAACGCATTGTTGGGCATGCACTGGTTGTGTATGCATCACACCAAGGTAGATTGTTTTGAGAAGGCAATAGAATGGTTAAATGAGTCTGGGGAAAGAAGGATACTACAAGGGAGATTAAAACCCACATCAATGAGGTTAAGTACAACCATGCAAGCCAAAATGATTCGCAAGAAGGGGTGCATTTTATTTGATTTTATAATTAATAACATTGTTGAAGCTAACAATAACGCTGAGGGTAATGCCCATAAAAATTTATTAAAATACCCCATTTGTTTCAAGATGTAGTTCTTAAAGAAATTCTAGGGTTGACTCCTCACAGGGAGGTGGATTTCTCCATTGAATTAGTAGCAGGGGAAACTCCAACATCCAAGGCTTCATATAGAATGGACACTCCAAAATTAATTGAGTTGGACCCACAACTCAAGGAGATGCACGACAATGGCTACATCAAGTCAAGTGTGTCAACATGGGGAGCACCAATCGTATTTGTGAATAAGAAGGATGGGACACTTAGATTGTGCATTGATTATAGACAACGCAATCAAGTCACCATTAAGAACAAATATCCCTTGCCACAGATTCATGATCTATTTGATGAATTAAGGGGAGTAACAGTTTTCTCCAAGATTGATTTAGGATCAGGTTGTCGTCAAGTGCGCATTAAAGATGAAGACATCCATAAGACAACATTTAGAATGAGGTATGGACATTATGATTTTATGGTAGTGCCTTTTGGGCTTACTAATGCCACTACATCTTTTATGTGCTTGATGAATAATGTGTTATGCCCTTGGATAAATTTGTAGTGGTTTTTGTTGGTGACAATTGCCAAGAGAACATAAGCTTTGTGCAAAGATTAGTAAATGTGACTTCTTTCAGTCACAAATTCATTACTCGGGACATATAGTCTCAAAGGAGGTAGTAGTTGTTGATCAAGATAAGGTTAATGCCATCATGGAATGGCCAACACCGAAGAATATACTTGAAATTAGGTCCTTTATGGGGTTGGAAAGCCACTACAGACAATTCATTAATTTTTTCTCCAAGATT
This sequence comes from Pinus tabuliformis, assembly GCA_031772625.1. Lineage (NCBI taxonomy): Eukaryota > Viridiplantae > Streptophyta > Pinopsida > Pinales > Pinaceae > Pinus > Pinus tabuliformis. The sequence goes on from CM062804.1 coordinate 551,927,510, forward strand.
AGCCGTCCAATCACAACCTTACAAAGGAAGGAGAAGAAGTTTGAATGGGCAGTCGGATGTGTTACACGTTTTGATCATTTGAATCAATTGCTCACCAATGCACCAGTACTAAGAATAACAGACCCATATAAGGATTTTGTAGTGTGCACAGATGCTTGCAAGGAAGGACTCGATGGAGTCTTAATGCGAGAAGGTGTAGTAGTATGCTATGAATTAACAAAAAACTAAACGAGCATGAGCAAAACTATGTAACTCATGACTTGGAATTGACTACCATCATCAATGCATTAAAAAATGTGGAGGCATTATCTCCTTGGCAGGAGATTTATTTTAATGACTGATCATGGAGGGTTGAAGTATTTATTTGATCAACCTAAATTGAATGCCAGGCCAGCTAGATGGTTGGTTACAATTAGTGAGTTTGATTTTGAAATTAAATACATAAAAGACAAAGAAAATTGAGTTGTTGATGCACTCAATAGGAGAGTGCAAATGTGCCATGTAGCAGTCATGAGTTCTTATGGAACTAATATTGAAGAAAGAATTAAAAATGCAAGGCAACATGATGAAAAATATCAACAAATAAAGGAAAAGCTACAACAAGAATCATAGGGTGAAAAATGACAAGGAATATTGCCTCACTAAAGGTGGATTAATTAAATTAAAAAATAGAATATATGTGCCAAATGAAAGCAATCTAAAGAAGCTCATATTAAAGGAGTTTCATGCAAAGCCATATTCCAGCCACCTAGGTTACCAAAAGACTATAACAACCATTAAGAAATTTTATTATTGGCCCGATTTGAAAAGAGAGGTGGTTGATTTTATTTCTAAGTGCAAAGAGTGATAACAAGTGAAGGACAAGTGCAAGCACCTAACTGGTTTATTACAACCCATTACTGGTATCCATGGACTTTATTACAGGGTTACCAAGGAAATCTAAACAACATGATGCAATCATGGTGGTCATTGACAAATTGAGAAAGGTGGCTCACTTTGTAGTAATCAAATCCACTAATTCAACAAGGGATATGGCTCAAATTTTAGTAAAGGAAGTCATAAGACTGCATGGAGTTCCCAAGAACATTATATTGGATAAAGATGACAAATTTACTTCAAAGTTTTGGAAAGAATTATTTGCACGCTTTAGGATAGAGTTGGCTTTTAGCACAACATACCATCCACAGACTGATGGGTAAATAGAGAGGACCAATAAAATCCCTGAGAACATGCTAAGAATGTGTGTAATGCACCAACCAAGGAAGTGGGAAGAATATCTTCCACTAGTAGAATTTGCATACAATAATGGACATCTAGAGTCTTCAAAAATGAGCCCAATTGAAGCACTTTATGGGAGGGGTTGTAATACTCCTATCAGTTGGAGTGATCGAGTGAATAAGATTCTTATCGGCCTTCATATTCTGTAAGAAATAGAACAAGCAATGGAAACTATTAGAAGGAGTTTGAAGGCGGCATAAGACAGACAAAAGAGCTATGCATACCAACATAGAGTACATAAAGAGTTCAAGGTTGGGGAGCATGTGTGTTTGTGTGTTAAGCCCATGAATAGATCATTGAAGTTAGGGTCATGTGCCAAGTTGGCACCACGGTTTTGTGGGCCATTTGAAGTGCTTGAAAGGATAGGGCTAGTGGCCTATAGGTTGGCCTTACCACCATCAATGAAAGTTCATGATGTTTTCCATGTTTCTTTGCTTAAAATATGTGTACATGATGCTAATCATGTGATTGATTAGTTTGTGTTATAGGTAGAACGAGAGGAAGAGTTATAGTCAGAACCTTTGTGCATCCTAGATTGGAGGAAGCTCACGCTCTGGAATCGAGTAATTGAGTAAGTCAAAGTGTAATGGAGGCACTTTGGGCTTGAGGAAGCCACTTGGAAAATGATTTATCAAATGTAGGCAACATGCACAATTGTGTTTGTTGCTTGAGGCAAATGTAAATACATTTCTAAATGTTGTAAAAGTTATATATATAAAGCTCCAAAATAGTTGTGTTTCATTCTAAAGCGTGTTTTCATTTGTGTTTGGTTATAGAACATCGAGGACCATGTTCCTCCAAGGGGGAGGGGTTTGTGACAACCCGTGGCTACTTTTCCTTTATTGCAATTACTGTAATTATTTGTTTAATGGAATGGGCTAAGATTGGGGCACAAATTTCCAAAGTTGAGGAATGAGATTGCTTGGGATTACAAGGAAGCTCGAGTTTATTAAATGATAGCCATAGGAGGTTGGCAAGTGTGCCTAAGAGGACGAGTTATATAAATTAACTCAACAAATAAGGACAAAAAATGTGCCTCTTGCAACAATATACAAGCAAGAAGGGACAACACTTTAAAGAGGAGATGACCACATTGTTGAGAAGTCAATTTATGGCCAAGAGCACATGGGGAGAGTTTTCCATATGTTTCAACAAGAAAATAATAGAAAAGAAAACAAGGAAGGTCATGGGGAGACAAGAGGCATGTGGCTTCGCTTCACTAGCCTGGAAAATCGTGAACAAATAGGGAAAACTAATGGTAGAGGCGTGAAAAGAAAGGAGGCGAGAGATCACAAAGGGGTACAAAGAATAAAGGAGGAGACTGATAATCATGGACTTGTGAAGAGAATAAGGGAGGGGATCGATCATCAAGGACTTGTGAAGAGAAGAGAGGAAGGGACTGGTCATGAGGGACTTGTGAAGAGAAGGAGAGGAGGTCGAGCGCAAGGGGAGGAAAAAAAACGGGGGGAGCTCTACGCTGTTGCAGAAAGAAGAAGTTGGATATCTCGATTGAGCATTGAAAGCTAGAAGAACATCTCTCAGATGAGGGGTAGTGGACTCTAGATTCCCTGATTGGCAGGAGAGTGGGATGGTCAATCTTTGGATTCCCTTGATAGCTAGGGTGGAGGATTTCCTCTTGGAGCCTGGTAAGGAGTGTTATCGAGCTTTCTTACTTAGTTTTTTCTAGTTTCATTATAGTGTGTTATGGATTCCCAATTCTGGGTGGAGTCACGGTGGTCATTACTTGAGGGTGGACGTGAAGAACCTCTGGATTCCCTTGTTTGGTTGGCGGGTGGAGCTTGAGAGGCCTCTGGATTCCTTGTTTCAACTTGCTGATCAAGTAGGTGGTGGGTGGAGGTGTTTGGGCCTCTGGATTCCCTTTTTCAGCTGGTTTAAATTGTCTCGTTGGGCGGTGGAGGTGGTGCGACCTATGGAGTCCCTATTTTAGCTAACAACATTGGTTTATCCTTTGAGCATTCCTCCTTAATCTCTAGAATCTGGTTTGGGGTGATTGGTTGCAAAAAAGGCCACAATGCAAACCAATCTAAGGTTGGGTGGAAATTCATAGTCCTAATCTCAATTGCCAGATAAGATAAGTGTTTCTTATGCCTTTGTACCAATGAATGTTGTATGAATGTTTATGGTGTAGTATAATTGTCGTTTGAATATTATGAATAAATTTAAGGTGCTGGTTCAATGACTCTGTTAATGGTGAGGGATGTTAATTCTTGTGTGAGTGGGCAATGTTAACTTCTAGGCTAATGACGAGGAATGGTTAATCCTTGTATGTTTTACTTGTTAACGATGAGTTATGCTTCTATGTGTTGAATATTACATCTTGGCACTGTGTTGATGATTTGCTCATATTAATATTAAGGCTTGACATTTCTTGATGAAGGGGAGGTGTTGTCTTTCCTAAACAGTTTCTAAGGATTGGGTTATTCCTTTGTCTACTTTGATCCTACAATCAATCTAAATGGTTTGCATATGAAAGAGATAGACTGTTGGGCAATTTATTGGGCTTAAATTGCTGCATTAAATTATCAACCAGGGAAACTCGTAAGCTTGTGATGATGCCAGCACAATATATGCAGGAGTAGGCAACTAACTCTATGTCTAACTAAATTATTTAAGATTCAATACAATATGCAAGGGAAGAGGCTCCTAACTAAGGAGGTCATGGTTGTCCTTCCCTACAATATCATAGAGAAATCATTGATTACATAAAACTAGAAACTTGAAATGAAGACAAGAGAATGAACTTTAATTGTTGTTCAGATTCAAAGAGAGAGAAAGACTAACTTAGTCTCTTGATTGTCCTCCCATGTACTAATCCAAACTAAACTAAGATTCATTCATAAGCATAAGAAATGAAATGACGTGAAACATAAAAGCACAAACGAATGAATTTCAATTACCATATAAATCAATGGAGAGAAAGCCTAACTTAGACTCTTGGTTATCTCCTCATATGATACTTGAAACATAAAAGCAAAAGAATGAATTTCAATTATCATGCAAATCAAATGGAGAGAGAGCCTAACTTAGACCCTTGGTTGTCCTCTCATATGCTGATAAGATTCTAATTTAAAACTCATTCATCAATCACAAACAAATCCTCAAACATCAAACATCTAAGCAATTAAATGAAATAAGATCTAATATGAAATAACATGTTCCTTTGATCCTTCTAGAGTGAGCTCAATTCCCCTAAGAACAAAGTAACAAGTTATTCCATATACTACATTAAAGCAACTTATATCTAAAACTACATAATGGAAATATATGTAAAACTTATATCTAAAACTACATAATGAAAATATATGTAAAATGAAGCTTTATTCTATTCCATTATAAGTTGGATACAATGCTCCAAGAGTCCTCTCTTTGTGGAAGAGGTACTCCTATTTATACAATGAGATGAGATAACAAACTCATAATGATGATCCACTAATCTCTCTTTAGTTCCATACATTTCTCAACCATCTAGACACATAACCCTATCCTCCATGATTTCCTCCATGAGGTCCATGATCTTCTCCATGAGATCATGATCTTTTCCATGAGGCTTATCTTATCAAATTCGAATTTGATCATTCAAGGCCACATAAAGATGCCCTGGAAGCTTCCTTTGTACCTACACATGTCAACAAACTCATTCTAATTGTTAGGTATAAGTATAAGCATATTATTTTCTAAAGTTTAGCCATAAATTCACTTAAAAATGTTAAGAATTAATAAACTTTGGAAAAGCATTGTTATAACCCAATAATGAGGTAAATGTAATGATATGGAGGTGGAATGGAGGTGACATGAAGGTAAAATGTGAAGATATTGGTGAATAATGGAGTGAAAATAGGGACTATTTTGAGGCCCAACATAGACTTTGCTAAATGATTGAATGTTTATATTAAAAATGAGCTAGTTATCAGTCCTTGTATATAAATTCGCAAGTTCAGGAAGGATAAAGTTGGTATGTATAAAAGTAAATATTTATACATGGTTGAGCTTTTGTTAAGCTCACAAGGGATAATGCCCCACTTCATCTATGAGTATATGTGTATGTAGGAAGAAACCATATGAACTTCAATTGGTGTTATTGGACGTCGTAGACTAACGAGGCTTCAAATTTGTCCAAAAAACTATGGAAATATGGCACAATTTTGATAAAGTGCGGCATAATTTTTTGTAAATCCAGGTTACAATTGTCATGCTTCAAGATTTTGGGTCCACCAGGGGTTTTTGATGGTGCAACTTACCATATTAGCACTCTTTTCTAAAGTCTTGGGGGAAAAAGGGGCTTCAAGCCTTATTAAGCCATATGGTCAAGCGCTAGAACCGAGTGTTGGGGGCCCTTCACACTTATGGAAATCAATGACGTAGGTTGATCATTTATTGGATGACGATGGTCCACATTTAAATCGTGGTCATTGGAAGGTTAGAGTGTATCGTGGCCATTGGTCGGGGGCAATGAAACTTCATGTGGAAACCATGATAGCGGGACCCCCCTTGCCATGCTAACATGGGGAGGGGGGTCGGCATTTTAAGTATGAGTCGTTAGTTAATTGAGCCTTCAGAGCCATAGGACGAGGGTTAAAGCTGAAAACACCAAAACGACTAAGTCCTTAGCAAAGGGCCATGAACACCAAAATTCACTATAATGTAAAACTCATGAATTGCAAAGGGCTGTGAGCCTTTGAGGACACGCGACCACATAAGTGGATGATGTGTACCAAGGGTGACATGGCGCCCCTGAGGGCTGCCACGTGGCATGCTCCTATGGTCATTTGGGGGGCCAAGTGGCCTAAAAACATGTGACACATGGCACTCTCAGAGGATGCCACGCGAATCAAATGACGTCAGCATCATGTCCCACTAGGATGACATCATACTTAAGCCTCGAAGGTCTGACATCGAGAAGGGAGTCAACAAATGGAAATAATCATGACATTTGTCGAGAAATCATTGGGCACTGTGCTATCGGGCTTGAGGTAGTTAGGGAAATGACCAATAGATGGAGGCCGAGATGAAGATTATCTCCAGCAAGTGGCAACATGGTTTCCATCCCGGAGCACCAAGCCACCGGGTGAGAAATGTGGGATGTGCATGAGGTGTTGACCGACATTGACAGAGGTCGATAAGCGAATAATTGTACAACATTTGACAGGAAGGTCAACCTCTCAAGTCTACGTGACATGGCATAGATGAGTCGACAACGATTAATAGGTCTACTGTGCAAACCTATGTTGATGACATGGTACATAGTCAGAAAATCACATGGGAACCATGTGGGGACCGCGTGGGTGCCACGTGGTGGGTCAAGGTGTTGTGGCAAAGTTTACTGGGCTTGACTTCAAGTGGCCATAACTCTCAATCCGAGAATCAAATTGAGGCAAAATTTATATCGTTGGAAAGGTTTTGACGAGATGAATGCAATGGCATCATTCATTATGTGTTTTGAAAAGTTTGAAAAAAAAAAGCGAAATTTTAGACCCCATCACCATAACTATATCTTGGAGGTTGGATCATCATAGTAACAACCCCCTTACACCCCTAATGTGTTCATGACTGGTAAGGGGTTGTGCTACAACTCCTTTAGTCACCTGTATTAGACCAACACCGTTCTCCTTGGTGTTAGCTCCTTTTCATTACATAAAATATTTGCTCTTCAACCCTTAATCATAACCAACCTCCTTATCTTCACTTTGGATGACCTCTAGCTAACTCATCCAGCCCTCGACATCCAACCCTCGACCCTTCACAAGTGATGTTCAACCCTCGTGTTCTCAAGATTTGAGACCCTTACTCCTACAAGAAACCACTATAGATCTGCAGTCACATTGTTCTTTACTCCTAACACCCTCAGTTGGCCTCTAATTATCTTTGCCCAGGCCTTTTGAGCCTCTATGGTCTCTTGACCCTATCCTAAGGCTAGTCGAGCCTGTAGCCAAACCTATTTTTGCTACAGGCCTTGCAACAAAACTACCTATACTTACAATTAGACCCCCTTTCCACCTCAGTTGTTGACATCATACCTTATTCTTGATCACCAAAACCCTTGGAACTAGATCTACATCCCTCATTTGGTGTCTAAAAACTAGTCCCTTGATCAGACCACTACCCACCTCAAATTTGTGGTACCATCCCTCAAATTAGGGTTTAACCTACCTTAGTTAGACAGACCCTTGGCCCTTTACTTGAGACCCTTAACTGCCTTCCTTCCTAGATTTCAGCTAGAGTAAACAACACTTCCCACAAATTAAACTTCATTAAACTCGGCCTTAATCTCTTAGACATATCTCACCAACTTGGCCCTTCTCCTTTTATAGAAACTCGTCCCTCTTGCTGCCTACAACTCTCTGTAACACCCCCTCCTCCCAGGTCCACGCAAGCAACTTGCCAGCCAGGGTAAACATGCGATGGGAGAGGCTACTTTAAGGGATTCAACTTCCTTGGAGACCTTAAGGAAATGGAACCAATGGAACATATCAAACAAACTCATCCACATCAGCAACAACACCCTTAGGAGACATGCCAACCACTCAGACATCCTGTCCCTAAGTCCCACTGATGATTTAAGTCTTTTAACCCCTGGTTGCTCTCATGTTATAGGCATGATAACATCCAACAACCCAAAGTCGCTCTCATAGGCCTATGTGCCAATGACTGTGGACTTTTCTCAGCAGACCTGTGCCAGCGACCTTGAGATTTGAGCCACTTTTCTAGCCCAAAATCTCGGCCTTTGCCCAAAACTTGCTACAACCTTTAGAATCCATAAAAGACATGATAACAATGTTGATAAATCAAAAATCAACCTCAGGACTAGGCCTGAACATCCCTAACCAGGACTGACATTTTGTCAAACACTTAGCATCAATGCAACCTACAGGTCTAGGATACAAGACAGAGCATAAATGACTGAAAGAACTTATGAAACATAACCAAAAGGATCACCTCCTTCTCCATTGAACTATTATATCATCAATTAGGTCTTGCATCCATCCATTCAACAATTACAAGTAAATACATGAAATAACCATGACATGAACCAATCATTTAACTATGCTTATAACCAGCATAAAACCATATAAATATTAGAGATATGACAATCATTAAATCCACACATAAACCATTGAAAAAGTAAGAGAACTTGGCTTTTATTAATCATAGGCAAATCCGACTAGGTTTGGGACTTCCATGTACCACTCGACCATAGACATGGCTGAACCAAATCTCTCTTCGACCATTCATCCCCCGTGCCATATTCCAAGCATGAATGTGGGATCTCATAGAACAACCAATCCAAGAACAATCAAGGGAATCCAGAGGTTAAACCATCTCCACCCTCATCAAACTGTGATCACACCAAAATCGATGCTCCGATCACAATCGAATCGAACTTGGAACGCCATCTGGAATCCATCACTATCCTTGAGGAATTTTCCATCTCCTTGTCTCTAAGGCTTTGCCGCAATCCAATCCCGGATCACTAGGCTCTAAACCAAGACCAGTCTCTCAGGATTTACCACAATCCAAACCTGGATCACTAGGCCCTAAATCGAGACTTCTCCTTCAGGCTTTATCGTGTATCCCGCCAAAACCGATCAAGGGATTCCTAGGCCTTTGGGAATGAACCTTGAGACCACCTCCGCCCCACATTCTGATATCCATCCAGTAAACCAAAGCTCAAAACCGAGATAAACATCCTAACATGCCATGGCATCCAAAAAAAGGTAAGGCTAGGTTGAAAACCATTGTCATAACCCGGCAAAACCATGCCACCGACAACAAGAGAACCATACACCAACATGCAAAGCCATGCATGTCCAAACCAGCTAGGAAATCACACATGCAAAAGGTTACCTGCAAGTATTCCTGTTGAAGTTGCCTGATCCTGCTCTTCTTCCTTGATCCTTGCTTTCCTTCCTTTCCCTTTGCTTGCTTTTTCCTTCCTTGATCCAAAGCTAGAGTGCTCCAAGAAAAATCTAAGTGACCAAGAGTGTGAGAGACGGAATAGTGAGAGAACTCCAAACTTGAACTGACAAAAGGTTACCAACTAATCCTCAGAAGCCTTCTTATTAATGAGGCCTCTACTTTTTTCATTTTCCACTAGTTTCCTTCAATTTCCTGTGACCTTTTACCTTCCTTTTCTCCTATTTTCCTTTATTTTCATAAATAAATGTGCCAAAAATGCCTTTTTGCTTTTTAATGCCTTTGCCTTAGCCTTTGCCAATTTACCTTAGCCAAAACACATCTAGTGATGCCCACTAGGATATCTTTGCCTAACATTCAGCTTGGAATAAATGTTCCTTAACCGTGGCCTTATTTTGCCTTTATTAACTTTTATTACATGGAATTTTCACTGGGGTTGTTACACTCTCTTCTTTTAGGGCATATCTCCTCCACAAGATGTAGTCATTCACTCTAGTGATTAGGCCTTTCCATTGGTGTTCTATTTATACTTTTTGTGTGAGTGACTCAGGGGTTTTCTTTGTCCTTCAAGGAACCCTTATTTCACAACTCAATCACAAATTAGAATTTAATATTAATTGCCTTGGTTCCAAACCCACCACTTTGGGTCCAAAACCCCAACACTTGGGTAACTTGCCCACAAGGTCCCTTTTCATGGGTTTTATTCTCTCGAAAATACCTTCTGAGCTACCCAAATTTCAACATTACTCCTTTGTTTGCTTGCATGTACACCAAACCATTAGTTCTCCTTAAGACATGGAATGAGATGCTTATGAAGGAGGGGCATTCTAATAAGGGAAAATATAGAATACGACTTAGGAAGGGGAAAGAGTACTAATTGTCAAGAGATGAGATTCAAAGTATAGTTATGGAATTGATGTTAATATTAAAAGACTGAATTTGTCTCAAAGGAGAAGGGACATGTAGTTGGGGCATGTTGGTGCCCTTTTTACAATTTTGACTAGTGCACCCAACTTGTAATTGTATTCAGAGTGTGCTATGCATTTTTTTTAGTCAATTTTGCCTGAAATTCAATAGGTATTTTTTGGAATCATAAGTTTCAGTTGCATAGTTTGTACAATTTGAATGCCCTGAATATTTTTCAAAATGTCAAATCCATTTATGCATTCAAAAACACATTCTAAACAACTATCCAACAATTACAAAAAACCCTTCTTGTAACCATAAAAAACGCTTTCTATGCATTAACGATATATATATATATATATATCATTTTGGAGTTTCTTTGGGTGATATCTCGATTGAACATTGAAAGCTGGAACAACATCTCTCAGATGAGGGGTTGTGGCCTCTAGATTCCTTCATTGGTTGGAGGGTGGGGATGGTTATTATTTGGATTCCCTTGACAACTGGGGTGGAGGATTTCCTCTTGGATTCCTGGTAAGGAGTTTTATGGATATTTCTTACTTGTTTTTCTAGTTTCATTACTTTGTGTTATGGATTCCCAATCCTGGGTGGAGACATTGTGGTCATTACTTTAGGGTGGAGGTGAAGAACCTCTGGATTCCCTTGTTTGTTTGGTGGGTGGAGCCTAAGAGGCCTATGGATTCCCTGTTTCAACTTGTTGATTGAGTAGTTGGTGGGTGGAGGTGTTTGGGCCTCTGGATTCCCTTTTTTAGTTGGTTAAAATTGTCTAGTTGGGGGGTGGAGGTGGTGCAACCTCTGCTAACAACTTTGGGTTATCCTTTGAGCATTCCTCATTAATCTCTAGAATCTGGTTTGGGGTGATTGGTTGCAAGAAAGGCCACAATGCAAACCAATATAAGGTTCGGTGGAAAGTCGTAGTCCCAATCTTAGTTACGAGATAAGCTAAGTGTTTTTTATGCCTTTGTACCAATGAATGTTGTATGAATGTTTATGGTGTAGTATAATTGTCTTTTGAATATTATGAATAAATTTAATATGTTTGTTCAATGCCTATGTTAATGGCGAGGGATGTTAATTCTTATGTGAGTGGGCAATGCTAACTTTTATGATAATGACGAGGAATGGTTAATCCCCGTTTTACTTGTTAAAGCCGAGTTATGATTTTATGTGTTGAATATTACATCTTGGCATTGTGCTAATGATTTGCTCATATTGACATTAACACTTGACATTTCTTGATGAAGGGGAGGTGTTGTCTTCCTTAAACAATTTCTAAGGATTGGTGTCTACTTTGAGCCTACAATCAGTGTAAATGGTTTGCATATGAAAGAGATAGGCAAAGACCTGCTAGATGATTGAATGTTTCTATTAAAAATGAGCTAGTTATCAGTCCTTGTATATAAATTTGCATGTTCAGGAAAGATAACATTGGTTTGTATATAGGTAAATATTTATACATGGTTGAGCTTTTGCTAAGCTCATAAGGGATAGTGCTATGCTTCATCTATGAAGTATATGTTTTTAGACAGGGCTGGGCTGAGGCTTAATCAAGCTGAGGAGAGACTGTGTAATGCGTGTGTGTGTGTGTGTATTTGGAATTCCTGTAAAGCTTTAGGTTTACGTAGGAATAAACCATCTAAACGTCAATTTGTGTTATCAGATGTCATAGTCTAACGAGGCTTCAAATTTGTCCAAAAAACTATGGAAATTTGGCACAATTTTGATAAAATGCGAGAGGTATTTTTGTAAATTCAGGTTATAACTGTCAAGCTTCAAGATTTTGGGTCCCCCAGGGGTTTTTGATGGTGCCTCTTACCATATTAACACTCTTTCCATTCTCGTCCGAGGCTTAATTAAGCTCAGGAGAGATTGCGTAACATTTGCACACACACACACACACATGCACACACATTCACATGGGGTTCTAAAGTCTCGGAGGAAAAAGGGGCCTCGAGCCTTATTAAGCCATATGGTCAAGCGTTAGAACCAAGTGTTGGGGGCCCTTGGCGGTTATGTAAATCAATGAGAAAGGTTCATCGTTTATTAGATGACCATGATCTACATTTAAATCGTGGTCATCAGAAGGTTAGAGTGTATCGTGGTCATTGGTTGGGAGCAATTGAATTTCACATGGGAACCATGATAGCGGGACCCCCCTTGCCATGTTAGCATGGGGAGGGGGGTCTGCATTTTAAATTTGAGTTGTTAGTTAATTGGGCCTTTAGAGCCATAGGATGAGGATTAAAGATGAAAACGCTAAAATGACTAAGTCCTTGGCAAAGGGCCATGAACACCAAAATTGATTATAATGTAAAACTCATGAATTATAAAGGGCCATGAGCCTTGGGGGACCTGCGACCACATAGGTTGATGATGTGTACCAAGGGTGATGTGGAACCGTGGAGGGTTGCCATGTAACATGCTCTAATGGTTGTTTGGGGGGCTAAGTGGCCTAAAAACATTTGATACATGGCACTCCTGGAGGAGGCCATGTGGATAGGATCCAGTGAACATGACGTCCCAACGGGATGACATGATACTTAGGCCTCAAAGGTTTGACAACGAGAAGGGGGTCAACAGATGGAAATATTCACGACATTTGTCGAGAAATCGCGGGCACTGCGTTGCCAGGCATGAGACACTAGAGGTAGTTAGGGAAACGCCCAATAGACGGAGGTCAGGACGAAGATTATCTCTAACAAGTGACAATAAGGTTGCCATCTCGGAGCGCCAGGCCACCAGGTGAGAACTGTGGGATGTGCGTGAGGTGTTGGCCAATGTTGATAGAGGCCGGTAGACGAATAATTTTCCCACATTTGACAGGAAGGTCGACATCTCAAGTCTACGTGACGTGGGATAGATGAGTTGAAAACGATGGGTAGGTTTACTTTGCAAACTTAAGTTGATGACATGGCACATAGTTAGACAATCACATGGCCACCATGTGGGGACCTCATGGGTGCCATGTGGTAGGTCAAGGCGATGCGGCAAATTTTACTAGGATTGACTTCAAGTGCCCATAAATATCAATTCGAATTTTATATCGTTGGAAAGGTTTCAACGAGACAAATGCAATGACATCATTCATTTTGTGTTTTAAAAAGTTTGAAAAGGAGCAAAAATTTATACCCCATCTCCATAATTGTATCTTAGAGGTTGGATCATCATAGTATCAACCTCCTTACACCCTAATGTGTTTATGGTTGGTAAGGGGGTGTGCTACAACTCCTTTAGTCACTTGTACTAGACCAACACCATTCTCCTTGTTGTCAACTCCTTTTCATTGCATAAAATATTTGCTCTTCAACCCTTAATCACAAGCAACCTCCTTATCTTCACTTTGAATGCCCCTCTAGCTTATTCAACCAACTCTCGAATCTCCACAACTAACCTTCAACCCTCATGTTCTCAATATTTGAGCCCCTTACTCCCACAACAAACCACTATAGCTCTACAATCACACTGTTCTTTACTCATGACAACCTTATTTGGCCTTCAATTATCTTCGCCCAACTCTGTTGAGCCTCTATAGGCCCTTGACCCTGCTCTTAGGGCTAAACCAACCCTAGTTTTTTTACGGGCCTTGTAACAAAACTACTTGGACCTGCAACTAGGCTCGCTTTACAGCTCAGTTGTCGAGATCAGACCTTATTCTTGATCACAAAGCCCTTAGAACTAGATCTACATTTGTAATTTGGTCTCAAAAAACCAGTCCCTTGATCAGGCCACTGTCCACCTCGGATTTGTGGTACCGTCCCTCGAATTAGGGTTCGGCCTGCCTGATCTAGACAGGCCATTGGCCCTTTACTTAAGAACCTTAGCTACCTTCCTTGCTAGATTTCAGCTAGGGAAAACAACCCTTCCCATAAATTAGAGTTCATTAAACTCAACCTTAGTCCCTTAGACATATCTCACCAACTCGACCCTTCTCCTTCTACAAAAACTCATCCCTCTTGCTGACTACAACTCTCTTCTTCTAGGGTAGATCTCCTCCATAAGATGTAGTCATTCACTCTTGTGATTAGGCCTCTCTATTGGCCTTATATTTATACTTTTTGTGTGAGTGCTTTGGGGGTTTTCCTTGTCCTTCAAGAAACCCTTATTTCACAACTCAATCACAAATTATAATTTAATATTAATTGCCTTGGTTCTAGATCCATCAGTGTGGGTCCAAAACCACAACACTCGGGTAACTTGCCCACAAGGTCCCTTTTTGTGGGTTTCTTCTCCCGAAAATACCTTATGAGCTACCCAAATTACAACATTACTCCTTTGTTTTCTTGCATGTACACCAAACTATTAGTTCTCCTTAAGACATCGAATGAGATACTTACAAAGTAGTGGCATTCTAACAAGGGACAAGAGAGAATACGACTTAGGAAGAGGAAAGAGTACTCATTGTCAAGGGATTCGATTTGATGTATAATTATGGAATTGATGCTCCCGTTAAAAGACTGAAGTTGTCTCGAAGGTGAAGAAGGGACATTTGGTTGGGGCATGTTGGTGCCCTTTTTACAAATTTGACTAGTACACCAACTAGTAATTGTGTTCAGAGTGTGCTATGCATTTTTTCCAATTAATCTTGCCTGAAGTTCAACAAGGATATTTTAGAATCATAAGTTTCAATTGTTTAGTTTGTAGAATTTAAATGCCCCAATTTTTTTTCATGATATCAAATTCATTTATATATTCAAAAATACAATTAGATAACCATATTCAGACCATAAAAACAAAATAGATAACCATAATCTAACTATAAAAAACGCACTATATTTAGGCCGATATGCCTTCCTTTGAAAGAGACTTTCGTCGTCCTTTTGTTTCTGACGTTGACACGTGGCGTCCACATTTTATATCGTCTCCCTCACCAAAACTGCTTTCCCGATTTTTGTTCCGGTTAAATATCTCAGACCCAAAACTGCTTTCCCGATTTCTGCTCCTTCACCACGACCTGCTTTCCGCTTTCTGCTCTTCCACGAACTGAACTGAACCTGAGCGAAATGAGCCTCCAGAAAGTTCCAGAATCGAACTCATTCTCTATAAATATTTACTTTGCAGAGGCATCCAGATAACAACAACATTTCCAGGATTTTGTTTGATTTAAATTCTGCTCAATCCCTTAATCACGAGAAAGTCATGGCAAATCTATTTTTCAGCGAGTTCTGGGATCGATTCTCGTAGAGAAGGCGGCAGTGTAGTCCTTACATTGCTCATCCCTACGCTGCATCCAATGTGACTCCAACAAAACCCGAATATGATTTATGGGGCGCTCCGAAGGTTAAGCCCAAGACATTCCCAGTTCCAGTCCATGGTCCTTCCGATCATCCCTCGCCAAGTCCGAGTTCGATGACCATTGGAAATGGTCATTCAGAACCTAATCCCAAGAAGGTTATTTCGATACCCGTCAATTCTAAGACTCCCGTATTGTCTTCAGGGATTAAGAAGGTTTTGGTTCCTCTATTGGATGAGACTTTTGCAGCCAACAAAATTCAGTCAGATTTCAAAGGGTTTTTCACCAGGAAGGGTGCACCTTTAAAGAATTTAAGGGGTATACGGGATGTGAAGGCAAAGGCCGAAGATATATGATGGCGTTTTGTTGATCATGAAGTGGTGAATCGATCCTTCAGAATGAGAAGGAACGCTTGAAGATCACCGAGGGCATAATGTCACTGTTGCTTAAACTTGACGCAATTCAAGTACGTATTTGAATGTCCTATGTTGGATTAAAACTCGGTTTGAATTGTAGGTCCAAACTCTGTTTTAACTTTCTAGAATATATTTTGGACTGCGACCTGAATTCCGGGCCTGTTCTAAAATACTTTTTGATTTTTTGGTCCGGCCCAACATGTTATAAAAAAAATTGACCAGCGAAAAATTCGTTTAAATAATAGGTAGAAAAACTGGCTTAAAGCCCTTTTCTAACTTTTGGTTTCGATCAAAACCCTATTTGATTTTATGTTTGGCTGGAAACCCAGTGTGAATTTCTGTTTGGGTCAAAACCCTTTTTGAATTATGGATCAAAACCTTCTTTAAATTTTCGTATAAACCCCTATTTTAGTTTCTATATCAGTTCTTTATAGCTTATACTCTTTTAATATCTTGAATGCTAAGAGTTCAACAGCATTGAGTGATCTTAACATCTTTTTCACTGTCTGGTCACATTTTTAATGTTTTAGATTGTGGCAGAAAATTGTATATTACGCATTTTGATTTGCAGGGCATGAATTCATTTGTGAGGGAATCAAGGAAAGCGGTAATTTGTGAGCTTGTTAATCTGCAAGAAATGGTAGATGTCATATTAGCTGGAAAATCGATAAGAGGGGGAGGTTCGATGGGTGCAGAATCTGTGGTGGAGGATATGCATGGTGATGGGTTTGATTTAAATTCTGCTCAATCCCTTAATCGCGAGAAAGTCATGGCAAATCTATTTTTCAGCGAGTTCTGGGATCGATTCCGGCAGAGAAGGCCGCAGTGTAGTCCTTGCGTGCATTGTTTATTTTCTTATGCTTTGGTTTCATGAAATTGTTTATTTTTTTCCAGTGGATTGGGATGGGAAATAAATAATTACTGGAGTATTTCAAAGCTCAGACCCAAAACTGCTTTCTCGATTTCTGCTCCTTCACCACGACCTGCTTTCCGCTTTCTGCTCTTCCATGAACTGAACTGAACCTGAGCGAAATGAGCCTCCAGAAAGTTCCAGAATCAAACTCATTCTCTATAAATATTTACTTTGCAGAGGCATCTAGATAACAACAACATTTCCAGGATTTTGTTTGATTTAAATTCTGCTCAATCCCTTAATCGCGAGAAAGTCATTGGCAAATCTATTTTTCAGCGAGTTCTAGGATCGATTCCCGTAGAGAAGGCCGCAGTGTAGTCCTTACATTGCTCATCCCTACGCTGCATCCAATGTGACTCCAACAAAACCCGAATATGATTTCTGGGGCGCTTCGAGGGTTAAGCCCAAGACATTCACAGTTCTAGTCCATGGTCCTTTCGATCATCCCTCGCCAAGTCCGAGTTCGGTGACCATTGGAAATGGTCATTCAGAACCTAATCCCAAGAAGGTTATTTCGATACCCATCAATTCTGAGACTCCCGTATCATCTTCAGGGATTAAGAAGGTTTTGGTTCCTCTATTGGATGAGACTTTTGCAGCCAACAAAATTCAGTCGGATTTTAGAGGGTTTTTCACCAGGAAGGGTGCACCTTTAAAGAATTTAAGGGTTATACGGGATGTGAAGGCAAAGGCCGAAGATATATGATGGCGTTTTGTTGATCGTGAAGTGGTGAGTCGATCCTTCAGAATGAGAAGGAACGCTTGAAGATCACCGAGGGCATAATGTCATTGTTGCTTAAACTTGACGCAATTCAAGTATGTATTTGAATGTCCTATGTTGGATTAAAACTCGGTTTGAATTGTAGGTCCAAACTCTGTTTTAACTTTCTAGAATATATTTTGGACTGCGACCTGAATTCCGAGCCTGTTCTAAAATACTTTTTGATTTTTTGGTCCGGCCCAACATGTTATAAAAAAAATTGACCAGCGAAAAATTTGTTTAAATAATAAGTAGAAAAATTGGCTTAAAGCCCTTTTCTAACTTTTGGTTTCGATCAAAACCCTATTTGATTTTATATTTGGCTGGAAACCCAGTGTGAATTTCTGTTTGGGTCAAAACCCTTTTTGAATTATGGATCAAAACCTTCTTTAAATTTTCGTATAAACCCCTATTTTAGTTTCTATATTATTTCTTTATAGCTTATACTCTTTCAATATCTTGAATGCTAAGAGTTCAACAGCATTGAGTGATCTTAACATCTTTTTCACTGTCTGGTCACATTTTTAATGTTTTAGATTGTGGCAGAAAATTGTATATTACGCATTTTGATTTGCAGGGCATGAATTCATTTGTGAGGGAATCAAGGAAAGTGGTAATTTGTGAGCTTGTTAATCTGCGAGAAATGGTAGATGTCATATTAGCTGGAAAATCGATAAGAGGGGGAGGTTTGATGGGTGCAGAATCTGTGGTGGAGGATATGCATGGTGATGGGTTTGATTGAAATTCTGCTCAATCCCTTAATCACAAGAAAGTCATGGCAAATCTATTTTTCAGCGAGTTCTGGGATCGATTCCCGCAGAGAAGGTCGCAGTGTAGTCCTTGCGTGCATTGTTTATTTTCTTATGCTTTGGTTTCATGAAATTGTTTATTTTTTTCCAGTGGATTGGAATGGGAAATAAATAATTATTGGAGTATTTCAAAGGATATAAAGCCATGAAGGCAAGACATGCATATGGCCCAAAGGGGCATCGTGGAATGAGTGTTCTTATATTTGAGGAATCTGCAATGGGATACTTGGAGGCAGAGCGGTTACAGAAACAGTTTTTAAAGGAAGGGAGAGGAAAAGATGACTGGGAGCGATGTCGTGTATTTTTTTATCCAGGTGGAAAACGTGTACTATATGGTTACTTCGCAACAAAAGAAGAGATGGAGATTTTCAACAGACATTCAAAAGGTTTGTATTACTTACTTCTTTGAAGTCTATATGACATGTATCACAAAGGGGTGGATTGCAGAAATTTTGTTTCTAATTTAAAGTGTGCAACAAATTTCTGGGTGTCTCCTAACATAGTTACAGCTCATTAAGCATAGACACATTATTTATTAGGAAAGTCTGATTACGCACAGGAGGATTCTTTGATTGATTGTGTAATGTCTAAGACGCATTAGGTGGGAGATGCTTTTTGGTTCATGTACTCTGATGCTAGTGAGTAATTTTTTATTTTTTATTGGAGCTATTATAAAAGTGCAAGAGTATTTTGCAGGCAAAGCAAGGTTGAAGTATGAGATGAGATCATATCATAAAATGGTTGTGGAACCCATGAAGCAAATGGATGAGGACAATCAGAAGTTGTCTTGGTTTAAGACTAAAGTTGCTAAACAACAGGAGCACAGTAAAAATTTAGAAGAGACAGTTAGTATAGTCTCATCAAAATTGCGTATGAAAGATCAAGAAATTAAGATTATTAGACAGAGGGCTACAGAGCAGCATGAGGAATGTAAGAAAGAAGTATGATTAATTTATGGTTGAGACTAGAGCACATGGAAGTTGAAACACAGAAACCTATACTAGTTCAGTTAGTGTCTTGGACTTGCACCTTGTGTATAATTTTATGTGAGGCTCAAACTGTTGTTGTCCTTTGGACATGTAATTTTAATGTTAAAACCCAATATGTTTAACTATATATGTCTTGTTCAGAATTGATCTTCTTTTGTTTTTTTTTAGGTTCCCATGAGTGCTATGCTAATTGAAAACTGCAGGCAGGTGGATTATTTGGAGCAAAGTTATAGAGAAAAAATTGATCAGCTGAATGCCGATATTACAAAAAGAGAATCAGAGATGGAAGAGATGGAAGAGGAGTTCAAGAAAGCACACTTAGATCATTGTCACCAACTTGAAGTTAACTTTGCAAAGCTCCCAAAAGGTGCACAAGTTGTGAATGATGAAGAACACGAACAACAGATCAAGTAAATTTCCTTTCTATTCTGGACCTTTCTTTGATTTTCATCTATTTACTCTTTCTAGGAAATAACTTATTATATGTCATCTGTGCACAATGCTTTTTTTTTCCCTTCAGTTCCTAAAGTTTAGAGCAACCAACATGTTTGTTTTGGCCTGTATCTTATTGTAATAATACCTTGCTTTGTTCAGGGTGCTAGCAGGGTAGAATACACTTATTCTTAGTGGTCAGTGTTGTAACAGGCTTGCAAAATGTTTTGTCGAACTACTTAGATCTTGAAGAGTGAACTAGTCAAGCGTTAAAATTAAAAATGTTGTGCGATCAAACAATTCTTTTTGGCTTTGGTATGAATCATTTACTCTTGGGGAAAGAATTGCTTGGACTTCCTTGTCCTCTGTATATGCCTGCGAAATAGAAGCCATTTTTCCTTCAGTACTCTTGCCTTGAGATTTCACCAATAATCAACCACATAGTACCATACTAGCTGCATACTTAGCTCCAACCAGCTACATACTTGGTCCAAACCACTTTCATACACAACCAAACAAGGCTAAGCATAATCAACATCCTTGCTGGAAATATATGTCACGAGATTGGTTTAAAGTTAATATAGGCAACATTCATGCCGGAAGCACCGACTTTGAACTTGGTCCAACAAAGGAAGCACAAGTGATCCTTCTGTACAAATCCATCAATTAGTTGATGTAGGCCTCTCATCTGAAACTGACATGTATACATTATAATGCAAGTCAAAATGGAGGAAAGGGAAACATCAAGATTTAGATGAAATTGATCGGCTGGTTACTCCACTAATAATGAAAATTTCCTTGGAAATCAATTGCTGGCCTTTTGTATGTAGACGCATGCCTTTTAGCGTAGTTTCCATACACTACCCATGGAGATGAATGCTTAGAAAATGTGAATATTTTCACCCAATATATACATATTTTATATGGTCTTGATTTGAACATTGGATACCTAAAAGTACCTCCCTTTAGGCAAGAAATGTCCTCGCAGCCTTGCATCCCTAGTATATTGGACACTCATGGGAAATGTGCCCGATGCAAGACATGCCCATGCGGGTTTGGCACTCGGATAATGCAAGCCCCGACATGTTTAAGACTTGGGGCACCAATAAATGTTAAAAAAAAATCTCAGAACATTAAGAAATGTGACCTTGTTCTGATGTGCCTGTTTTAGGGGTCTATGTGTCCCATGTTGGACACTCATAATCTCGTGTCCCTGACTTTCCTCCTATTGGCAATCAAATACAAGAGGAGTTTGAGAGGCCAATTTTTTGAAGTTCAATTTTAACTGCTAACTGCTATGATGTGAAGCGGAACCAACAATCAAATACAAGAGTTTTAAGGGCCAATTTTTTTAAGTTTAATTTTATCTGTATGATGTGATGCAGAACCAACAATCAAATACAAGAGTTTGAGAGTACAGTTTTTTGAAGTTTAATCTTAACCTCTATGATGTGATGGGAGACCAACAAACCCAATACTTCATTCTTTAAAGCAACTTTAGCCTGTTAAATTGACTCATCTTTGGTATCTTAAGTTCCCCATTTTTTATTGAATCTTATAGCACCCGAAGGTGAAAAATAGAACAAGGTGATGGATAGTATCGGAATGTGAAAATTAAATTGAAGGCAAACACTCTTTAAGCGGGGAAACGATTTTGGTTTTGGAAACAAAACTTTTCAAAATTTTAGGAAATAAGAAAACAATATTTCTAATATTTTTTAAAATATTTAAAAGTTTAAAATGCTAAAATATTTCATAAATATTTAGAGTTCAATAAGTTTTGGAATCGTTTGCTTGGGTCCTGTACCATCGTAATTACTTGACAACCGACTAGAAGATTGCAAGGTAAAGATAATATGTTAGATTTTTTCAATGATACTTTATAATTGCCCATACATTTGTTAGATCCATTAAAATCGAAGTATTCATAGCTATGCTTTGGCCACATGTCTCTCTCCTATTGTCATCATTTGTGACATTCTTATACTAACTTTTTTTGTTTTCTTAGAAGGCAGAGGCCAGGAAATTTTTTTAAGATATCATTGAAAATATTTTTGCCTATTGAGGGGCTCAAGGATCTTTGCACTTTTTAAGATATGGTTATGGATTTCTGCACTTCTTATGATATGGTTATTTGTAGGCATCACTTTTAATTTACCAGATATATGTCTTCTCTGTTTTTAATGGTGTCAAGCGTTGCTTGTGATCTTGCTGTCTTGCAGAATTGATGAAGAGATTGCAAGAAGAAAAATGATAGTTGAAGGCAGCTTCAAAGATTCTGAAGAATATGAACGTGAGAGGCAAGAACTTGTTAAAATGCATGACAACAAGAGGAGGGAGATCAAGCTAAAACAGTTACAGGAAGAAGTAGCCTTAGAGAAGGAATTGGAGCGTGAGAGAGTTGAACAACTGGACAGGTATCTAAAGAGAAGGCAAGACGTACAGAATGTTGCTGTTTAATTGTAGGGGTCGGAGAATTTCTATGCAATTAAATAAGCATGCTTTGTATTATAACCGTTTTTGAATTTTATGCACCCCTTGAAAAGCTACCCATGAAGAGCAAGGAAACTTCTGGAGCCATCCTGTTGTTTGTATGTTGTGATCACTAGAAATTGGAGAACTGAATCATACGGATTGTAGAATCTATTTTGCCTTTTGATGAGAATGTTGAATCATTTTCCCTGGATACAAATATCCCTTTTAAATATACACCAAAAAAGGAAAAAAGAGAAGATTTATAAAGAGTTTCTGTTTCATTATCCTATATGATCCTTCTGTAAATGTGTTTTCCTTGGTTCTTGGTCGGAAAGCTAGAAGGGTAGAGAAGAATTGACTTCAAAGTTCAACTTGGATCTGTTGGATAGATGATTTTAAAGCATGTGGGCTTGGAAGGGTTTTTTTAATTTTCCTTTGAAGTTGTTTATAATTCTAATGATGATAGGCGTTGTTCACGACTTCAGGCCTTGAATGTCTCTGATAAATTTTAGTATTTCTGCATGGGAAAAGGTGCAATAGATATTGTCCTTTTTAAATAGACGTAGTGCATAAAAGGCAGCTTTATGTTTTTTGTCAGGACACCAGTGTTGAACTTTTGCTTAAATTGAGAAAGAGGATCTCCTTTTTAACTTGTCATGATATGTTTGTCAGGACACCCATGTTGAACTTTTGCTTATAGAGTATGTAATTGTATAGTTATTTACTTGTTATGACCCTCGACTACGTGTGCCCTAACGCGTGTTTGTGGGCATTGAACCAAGGCCCTACTTGTGTATAATGGATAACTTAATCATTTGTAATTTGATTAAGTATTTATTTTAGGTTAAGTCCAAGACATTCACAGTTCCAGTCGATGGTCTTTTCGGTCATCCCTCGCCAAGTCCGAGTTCGGTGACCAATGGGAATGGCCATTCAGAACCTAATCCCAAGAATTGTAGGTCCAAACTCTGTTTTAACTTTGTAGAATACCTTTTGAACTGTGACCCGAATTCCGGGCCTGTTCTAAAATACTCTTTGATTTTTTGGTCCGGCCCAACATGTCATAAAAAATTTGACCAGCTAAAAATTCATTTAAATAGTAGTGTTGAACTTTTGCTTAAATTGAGAAAGAGGATCTCCTTTTTAACTTGTCATGATATGTTTGTCAGGACACCCGTGTTGAACTTTTGCTTATAGCGTATGTAATTGTATAGTTATTTACTTGTTATGACCCTCGACTATGTGTGCCCTAACGCGTGTTTGTGGGCACTGAACCAAGGCCCTGCTTGTGTATAATGGATAACTTAATCATTTGTAATTTGATTAAGTATTTATTTTAGCTTAAGTCCAAGACATTCACAGTTCCAGTCGATGGTCTTTTCGATCATCCCTCACCAAGTCCGAGTTCGGTGACCAATGGGAATGGCCATTCAGAACCTAATCCCAAGAATTGTAGGTCCAAACTCTGTTTTAACTTTGTAGAATACCTTTTGAACTGCGACCCGAATTCCGGGCCTGTTCTAAAATACTCTTTGATTTTTTGGTCCGGCCCAACATGTTATAAAAAAAATTAACCAGCTAAAAATTCATTTAAATAGTAGGCAGAAAAATTGGCTTAAAGCCCTTTTCTAACTTTTGGTTTCGATCAAAAGCCTGTTTGATTTTATGTTTGGCTGAAAATCACTCACTGCAAATTATTGTAGATTGTTGTTTAAAAATTGCACTTTGTTTTGTTATATTACCTGTAGCGCTCATCCATTTCGTTGCCTCCCATCTTAACAATGAATTACCTGTAGAGTTCATCCAGTTCCTGCCTCGAGTATGGGAACACCTCATCACACTTTATTTTCACATTAAAAGGAAAAAAAATATTGCAAATATAAAAGAACCATTCAAAATGCATCAATCACTTGCAGATTAAGTTTAGCAGACATAGAAGTTAATCGAGACCTTACAATGCTACGTTTTAACGTTCTTTCACATTAGTTTCTTTGTTAAGAAGACCATCCTTCCTATGGTCATTAACTTATAGGTCATTATGAACAAAGGATCAGTTACATCTACTATTAGTGGAAGGGGTCCTTTTAACAAATAAATTAAAGTGGAAAAAGGTCCTTTAAGAATGATAATATTTTTACATTTATTAATTATTTTTATGTATTTTTAGTGATGTTGTAATGTAATATTTATTATTTTGGTTATGTCAAATTGTATAAAATAAAATAAAGTTAAATAATAACATAAATGTAATGTAAATATTTTAACTCTATAAGAATAAAATAATAATAAAAATACAAATTATTCATGGCATTGAGAATCCATAATATTCATGTGGAATGAAGCTTATTTAAAGGGAGAAATTAAACCAGCTTAGATACATCATAACTTTGAATCTACCAAACCAAGAAGGATCAAATCTCTTGATATGCAAACCTCTTTTAAAGTGAAAAAAAATTTAATCTCTTGGTAAATTCCGAATTAAGACGAGTCGAGGGTGGTTTAAAATTTACATAACCTATACATATAAATATAAATGATAAAAATACTTTGTAATGTAATTTGTAATTAATTATCAAATATATCATCTTTTACAGTATTTATATAAAATTTAAAATTTCCAATACATATGGGATATGGCATACATATCTACAAATGTGTTCTTCATACTTGACAATATCTATGTAGAATTTAAATTTGCCAATACATATGGCATATACCATACATATCTACAAATGTGTTTCTCATACCATTTTTCCAATTTTCATAACATTTTTCAAATTTAAAAAACTTATTGACCTCTCTTTGCACCTTTTGGGACAATTACTAGTCATTAGAAATATCATTTTGGAGTTGTGCAGCTAGATATATATATATTTTTTTACATGAACATAAGGAAAAAAGAAAAAGAATGGTCCTTTTTTAAATACCAACAAAAGTTTCAAACACCCTTTCAAAGCGAACCTCTTTTAATTTGGGTATCTACCAAAGCCACGTCAGCATTCGCGGGCCATACGTGTATGGCATGGCATCTCGAGTGATAATTATTCGCAAAATATCGAGGGCACCCGACCCCGTAGCCCTAATTCGGAATCCAAAACCTTCAGAGTCGCATTACATAAAAAAATATCAGAAATAAAGTCTCGAAGAGAAGAGGCACTGAGAAACCTTTTAAAGCTCAGGCAGTAAGCTTTATGTCATTCTAGTTTCTTAAAACCCTAAGAAGGGTTTTACGACATATTGTTCGTTCTGGTATTATTTATTTGCATTATTTTTTGTCCCGAATCGAAGTTGAGTGACTGCGGACTAGTCACTAGCTTCTGAAACTCGAACCCTCAAGTTTTAACTAACGACGACGTCGGCGGGTTTTTGAGGTTTTCTGCTTCCACCAAGTAAGTGTTAAAACCATTTTGTTTTAGTGTTTTTCCTTTGAGTTAGAGAAAATAATTGCTTCAGGGTTTTTGCTTCTGGGCGATTTGAAACCCCTGTTTTAGATGTCTGAAAGTCAAGCAGCTGGTAGTGCAGGCCATTGCTCGATCCTCTTTCCTTTCTTTGTTTTATGTTTCAGCTGTTGCTTAATTTTCATTGACTGGGGGCCACATGAAACCTTGTACAACTTTGTAGTGTTGCACGTGACCCTTAATAGTAAACCCTATAGGTGAATAGGTATAGCAAGTTAACAGACCGAACCTTTTTTGCTACTGGTTCAGTCGTGAGATGTTCATAGGTACGTTTGTATCATCTATTCTTTCATTTGATTCCTTTTCCTTGTGTGTATATATTGATTAATAACTAGTTTGGATACAGCACAAATCGTTAAGAGCTGTGTGTTTTGGGGCTTTTATCTCGTATTTTAGTTTCTACCGATTCTACCGTCTGATTCCCTTTGGCATGCCAATCTCTCTACTTACAGAAGCCGGTAGTCATATTTTAGGTCCTTACTTTGTGTGTGATAAATCGTTTGTTCTAATAATCTGAAATGGGTTTTGAATTTTAACACAGGGTACATGGTAAGGTAGATGCTTATCTCGAGGATAAGATGAAATGGTTCCATACTTGGTGTCATATATGCTTGTTCTGTACTGGGTGCCCGAGATTGCTATTGAAATTGCATAGTTTTGGATCTATGGTAGCCGTGTGAAATTATGGGCTAAAAAACACCTCAAAATTGTCAAATTACTAATTTTGATCAGAAATCGTAGATAGTAGGTATAATGCCTTTTTTTCCATGTATAATGATAATTGGTTGTATTTGCTCAGGGCGATTCGATTATCCTGTCTAGAGTGTAATAACGATGGGGAAGTCTAACAAGAAATCCAATGTTA
Source organism: Pinus tabuliformis (assembly GCA_031772625.1). Lineage (NCBI taxonomy): Eukaryota > Viridiplantae > Streptophyta > Pinopsida > Pinales > Pinaceae > Pinus > Pinus tabuliformis. Next base: position 551,953,994 of record CM062804.1, read on the forward strand.
AGGTAATTCCATTCACAGAACGTTTTATACATTTATCAGGCTGCAAAATTTCTTCTCTTTACTTGATACGTTGACCTTATTCTTTATATATTTGCTGCTTGGAATTTTTGATTCTGTAACTCAGGTTGCCGCCGTTACTCCAACTATTCCCTTGGTGCAAGGGAAGAAAGGTACGTTTTACTTTCAAAAATGAAATGAAATTAAAGGTGTTTCCAATTATGTTTAGTTTGAATTTAAACAACACGCTTGAATTTATTAAGACTGTTCTAGCGCTATATTGACATTCTTTTGCTTATTATGTCTACATCCAGCCAAACGGCAGCCAGGATCTGAAGTTGGGGTTCAGCCACTACATAAGAAATTAAAGTCTGCTACTAAAGTACCGCAAAAGAAGAAACATGAGACACCTTCTTCATCTGAGGAAGCTTCCGAGTCAGAGGAAGAGGTGAATGATGCTTTTCTATTTTTTATTTTCATTTATGGTTAGTGGCTATGATTGTATTCAATTTTAGTTATCTTTCTGGGCGTGGGTTAATGGCCTGCCTTAAACTTTTATTCCCTTCTTCTGTTTTCATCCCATCTTCTATTGCTTAAATAGGCTTGTGTATATCCTGTTGTTTATTTCTATTTTTAATTTTTTTGGTTGTTGTGAGATTGATTCCTTGTTATTTCTCAGGGTTGGTATCCCCTTATCAATGGGGTTAAGCCACATCTTGGAATTCTCTCTAAGAAATCGAGATGGGGAAGTAGGAGGAATTGGGCGGTGGCAATTGTTTTAATATGTGTCATGGATTATAATGAGAAGGAAAACATGTATTCCTAGATTTTTGCGTGTTTCCTCGATGATTCTTTTTCCAGATTAGCTAAGTGTGTGTTTTTGGCCATGGTTTTTTTTGATCATCTGTCCTGGTTTTGATACCTTTGAGCAATAACAGTTAAGTATGTTTTCCAATGTAAATTATTTTTCCATGTAATCCAGGCTTTTGTGAAATACCACCATCACCATTGATCGTGTTAACGAAGCTTATGTGACCCTGATCCGGTGGGGATATTGAATGGGGAAATTGAATATTGGTTTTTTTTTTTCGACTATTTGACAGATTCTACCTTCTCATGGGGCTCTAAGTTTCAATAACTCAATTTATTTGTAGGAATAAACATTTGAGACATTTTAACGTAAGCCACTTATCATGGCATTATATTGCTGTTTTTATTTTATTAGTTCCTAACATTATTGTTTGTCTGCTAATCCTTTCATGTTAGAATTAGAATCTCATTGTGTCCGTTTACTAAATCAGGTCATACTTCCTGTAAGCAAAAAACCTAATTTGGCAAAGAAAATTCCAGCAAAAGGTAGTAGCATTGAGGAGGAGGATTCGTCAGATGAGGTAATTGTGTTGTGCAGATTGCATATAGCTTTGATCTTTAACTGATGCAATATAGAAACTTGAGTTGAATTTATAATTGAGCTTGTAAAATAAGAACTTTTTATAGAAGGTATTTAACATGCATTAGCAATGTGTGCAGGAACCTGCAACAAAACTGGTTGCTGCGGCAAAGAAAAGCCCGAAGTTGGCAAACAATGGTTCAATTTCAGTTATAAGGAATGGTGAAGCAGAATCAACTGATGATTCAGAGAGTGATTCCGAAGAAGAAAAGGTGACGATAATGATATTCTTCAAATATGTATTTTTACACAAATTGCATTTTTGTTAGGCAGGTTGGTTTATTTTGGTTTTATGAATGCCTAATGTTACTAAGCACAGGTAAAGAAGCCTTTGCAAACAAAGGGTGCAGAGAAAATTGGTTTTTTCAAAGGGAAACTGATGGAAGAAAGCAGTGATGATGATGACAGTGAGGATGAGCCGTCTGATGAGGTATTTTTCATTGTGTAATTAGTAATTGTATTATGCAAGGTTTTCTATATAATTATAAAACAGGATGAGTTTATGTTGATGGGTTGTTATTGCAGGGATCTGAGAGCGAAGAATCTGAAGAGGAGATAACTGTTCAGAAGGTAAAATATTCTGTATGGTTTGGAATTAGGATCAAAATGTAATTATCCATGAAATCTGGTTTGGAATTAGGATGATTCTGGTGGGCATTTTGCATTTTTTTCTAGTATCTTTTTCTTAGTTGTGATATTCAACTATAACGGTTTTTTCTTATTTTTAGGAGTTATGTTTATATTTTGAGAGAAAGGTAATATTCATTAGGTATTAAGTCATAAGTATCCTTTGGACTAGTAAAAGGCTGGTTTTGGACAATCCTGTTAAAAGGTATCTGCATTCTAATAGATTGAAAATGTAAAATGCTGACTGCATTTGTTTTCTTGTGAAATCAGTGCTGAAGTGCTAACACAATCCTTTTGTTAGGTAAAAAAGAACCAACAACCAGCAAAAATTGTGGAGGAAGAGAGCGATGAAGAGGATAGCTCAGACGAGAGTGATGATGAACCAAAGGCCAAACAACAGAGAGTTCAGGTAAAGTGATGTGCTATTTCTGGCTTTTACTATTTCCCTATATCTTAACATTCATAAATTTCTAGCTAATCAAGACTGTTTTTGTAGGCATCTAAGATTCAACAAACATCAAAAGCCACAGAGGATGAGAGCGAAGGCGAGGACATCTCTGATGACAGTGAGGATGACGATCTAAATGAGAGTGATGATGAACCAAAGAAGAAGCAGAGTGTCAAGGTAAATACTAGACTAATATCCCTTTTCTGTAATTGATATTTGATCCAAGATATATTCCATGGGTAGTTCTTCATAAACTTCCTATGGTATTTAATGAACAGGTTTGGGAGTTGGACCAAAGCAATAGTAGTAGTGATTGTTATTGTGTTCATGTGTTAAAACCAAGAAACAGTACTAACTGTCATTAAAATTGCATAAATTATTGTACAAGAGTGAGAAGCAAGGGTTTTGCAGGATTCAACGTAGGTTGCATTTGATTGTGAATTATCTTATTATTTGTACTTCAAAGTGTCTATTGTTGTGAACTCAGGCAATGACTTGCAGTCAATAAAATTTTCCATTTTTATTGTTTTATTTTCAAAGGCTTATATTAGTTTCTCAAAAATTGATTTACATCCATGCCAAAATTTCTCTGCTCTCCCGACTTGACTCCTACCAGCTTTGTTGGCCAGGAGAGCAGAGGAAAATCTGGAAACATAAATCCATTTTTTACATGATGCCCATAAACATACTAGCCATGTTTCCCAAAAGACAGACAGACCAAAAAACAGCCAGCAGCAACCATATTATATTGGAGGGTTCAGTGTCTGAGCATTTGCAGGGACAACAGGTAGACCTCGCCCCTCATGCACATGATAATCAATGTGAGCTAGCCTTGTTTCAATTTCATACAGCCTTTCATCACACCTTCGTTGGCTTGCGACAAACGAAAGCGAGGTGTTCCAGAGTTTCACCCTGTGAAAATTGCAGATCATTTATGTAAAGCTATAATCTCATTTCTATCCTTGTACCTCTGTTCACGGAGAACTGGTCTGCAATAGAGGCCAGTGTTGGTTGTTGCACCATGTTCCCTGATGCACGGTCCTCGGCGACCTCCCCTCTGGTGCTGTGTCTACCTCTGCATGCTCCGCTTCCCACTCGCGTGGTCCCCAGGCTAAACTTGCTGGCCAACTCATTGCCTAGCCCCCTAGCCCTCCCTCTCCGATGATGGTAGTCCGTGCTGAGTTGGCAGCAAATGACCCACTCTGCCCTTTAGGCCAGCGCAGGAGAGGGGCCACCCTTGCCCAGCAAACACACAATAAACAGACAGGCCGTGCCTGCCACTTCTTGGTCTCGGCACCCCAACTCACCGAGAGGAAGCCTTCCACTGAATGCACCGAGCCTAGTAACCACCCAGCTCTCCAGACTCCAACCCTGCTGCTTCAGAGCAACACTGACTACATAGGTTGAGGGGGACCTGTAATTCAGACGAGCTAGAGACCACCAACAAGAAAAGGAGGGTAAACTGAAACAAAGGACCAAATTGCTAACACCCAAACCCCAATTACCTCTCGAAAAAAGCTGAATTGTCTATAAGCAGAATTCAGTGGCGGCACCGGCTTGAAAGTAGTTGCAGTCCCCGTTACCTGAATCCCACACTGTTCTAACTTTTGCCGAGACCAGGCACACAAGAGCCTCATTCTGTCCATCACTAGTTCCTCCAAGACCCAGTTGTGCTCAGACCAGCGGGCATGCACAGCGGAAAGGCCTGTGCACACTCCCTTTAAACCTCACTCCCATACCCAGCATCCAAATGCAGCAGAAAACTAAAAAAATGCAGTATATATAAAACTCAACCACCATCTCGACGCTTCGGCTCCATCCGTGTCACTTGGGGTGGCCGTTATGTTGCCCGTTACATCTGTTATGTCGCCTGGTTGGAGTCACATGAACCCTGGGCCTGTACTTCATTACCTTCTGACTCCCACGTGCTTGTTACATGGCACTCCCCATCAGGGATTTTCCATTTTTTTATTGTTGCAAACATGTAGTGACCAAAAATATTTAATTCAAATGGTCTTATTTTCTAGTGTCCACATACTCTTTTCTTGAGTTTTAAAGGAAACGGGATAAATTGCTGGCATAAATTGTACTTTATATTCACTGTAGCAAGAATATTTTTTTTTTTTTTCTATACTAGCAGAATTTTGGCTGTATTAGTCTTTTGGTGTATTGAAATTCATATATTTTATTTGAATTTCACATGATGTTCAAAGTTTTTGTAGAATTTGAAATTTGATGGGTATTCGACGTAATATGGATATGATAAATTTATCTTTTGACATAATACGGATATGCTTAATTTTGACATAGTATTGTTATGGTAAAAGTTAATGAAATGCTTAAATATATTTACCATATAAAATTGTTAAAGATGGACCAAATGTTGTATGTTGAAATATATTGAAATCTGTTAATACAAATTTAACTCTTAAGATAAGGGTGGAACATCCGCATTTAAACTCATCTTCCATGTTGGTGATTTTTCTTTTGAGCTTTTGGAATATCATCTTCTTAGTTGTGAACTTTCTGGGCGCTTTGCCAAATTTAACTAACCAGTTGAGTTTTGGCAACCTAAAACAGTGGGGGCACTGAGTGCCACCAAATAATATCCAGAGGTAGCCAGCCTGGTGACAGCCTGCCCGGTGACTTGTTCCCGTAATCTTGTGTTTGTAATTCATAGCACTCAACCTCTTGCTGTAACCAGCTGGGCTATCTTTTCAAATTTGAAGGACATGGAGGAGGGCTTTTATCCACTTGTGTGCACAGGTCACAAGATCATTTAATATAATCTCATTGGGTGCAATCACACATTTGACCACTACCTCAAACTACCTCAAGGTGACTTAATGGTTCCAGCTTAAGCCCTTATGGGAATTCTTAGTTGCGATATTCAACTATTCTAGGCTTTTCTTAATTTTAGGATTGATTAAATTTTGAGACTGAAGAAAATAATAATATTCGTTAGTTATTGAATCATAAGTATCCGTTGAACCAATAAAGGCCTTTGACCAAGTCCCTTAAACTTAACTTTGGTGATGGTTATTGTGATATTTTGTTAAAAGCAAGAAATTATAGTTTGCAGGATTCAGTAAGGATAAAATAAATTGTGAGTTACCATATTGTTGCAAATACACTGATGAAATAACTTGACCCAAATGGTTTCATTTTCTAGGGTTTATATCTTCTTTTACCAAGTTTTAAAAGTGACAGAGAAATCCTTGGCATAAACTGTACTACATTTTCACTACATCTAAGATTTATTTCTTCATCTTTCTTTAGATTGAAAGGCTGAAGAGATAGGTGGATTAATAATGCAATTTTTTCTCTATGTAGAGGATGACACACTAGAACTAAAAACACTGCACTTTCAGTGGTGAGTCCTTGCGTTGGGTTCCTATACCTCATAAGTGATGAACTATTGCCTTCTCCTACAACTGGTTCAAGTGATCAGAATCAAAATTTCGTCCTTTTGGGGATCACTTGAATCCATGGCACCAAATGGTCTATGTCACCAGCTGTAGGTCTTGATTCTTGATTCTTGATTTTTTCAAGACTGATGTAAAGGAGCAGGATGGTCACACATTTCCTTAGTATTGGCAAGGATGACACTTCCTAACTAAACCAAGAACAACGCGACTTCCAACTAGATAGACAGCAACTGATACCTTCTATCCAAAGCGATAGATGCCTATGAGTATAGGTAAATTTAAGTCTATGAAGACAACTCTGTCAATAATAAAATTCAATCATGAACACTTTGAGATCGACCTTAGGGCTGGAATTTAAGGAAAACAATTCAGAGGGATTGGAAGGCACCCTTCTCCTGCAAAACTAGTGTAGGATAACTGGGATTTGGGATTTGGGAATAATCAGAACCCTATATCAGTCTCTTGTGACTGAGTGATACATCACGGGTGTAAGGTGTTGGGCGTGAGCATTTTAAAATATTGATGTTTTCAAATCAAGTGAGTGCAGAAACACGTGATAAACTTACTCTACGACTAAAATAAAACAGCAAATTCATGGACAGCAAAAGATTATCACTCCGAATGAGCAGGGAGATACAGCAAAGAAGGATGTACATTTTGGAGCTGTAGTGAAATAGGTGGCTGTAATGGTTGGGACATTAAGTAAGAGGAATGCCATGGAGCCAGAACACCTTTGAAGCTGGCACATTGGAGACACTACAGAAGGGGAAGAAAGAGAGATGGTACAAAGAACAAATAAATAGTACAAGAATAACTTTTAAGCATTATGTACCTTGGTAAGAAAAATGTGTCTTGGCTCAACTCATTAAAAGTTCTAAATAGGAAAAGATTGGGACTGGGAGGTGGAATGAGCCTAAAGGGGGAACGGAATAGCATGACTTCACTTGGTTGTAGATACTGGAAACTGAGCAGCACTTCCCCCACATCTTTACGACTTATAGCAACATCAGGAAGGTCTCAGCTGATAAGAGGGGGATGTTGTAAAAAGAACATCATGAATGGTGCACGTTGGGGCCAATGTTATCAGAACTGAACCAGTGATTGAACTGGAAAACCTCGTGGACCAGGAACCAGTTGAAACTGATAAAAAAACAGACGAAAAACCCAGTCGACCAAAAACACACAAAATTTTCAAATTTTAAAGAAAGACATATATGTTCATGTGCATCCATATGAATTCAAACCATTTATGCACAAATAAGCAAATGTTTTCATTTTTATAGCATGTAAGGCTGCACATAACCAAAATAGCACTGAGTGCAATGCATCTCTGAACCAAAAATAGATCAACAAACAGGCTTTATATGGCCCTCTTGCATCCCAAAAAATGTTCTATGACAATCCATACCTATGTGCACATAACCAAAATAGCATTGAGTGCAATGCATCTCTGAACCAAAAATAGATCAACAAACAGGCTCTATAATGCCCTCTTGCATCCCAAAAAAATGGTCTACGACAATCCATACCATAACATAGAAATAATGTAGCATATCAAGATGTCAAGATTTTGTTTACGTGATGATTAGAGTTTTATAAGGTTCTTGATAGAGGAGTTCGACACCCAATGCCACTAACATCAAGGTACATTGACGGTTTGATGTTCTTGACAACACTAAGTTCCATACCATTGTACATGACAAAATCTGATAAAAATGCTGCAATCCCCACAATCCTGAAAACTTGAAAAACTGTTAAATCTGCTGGATTTTGAGTGAGATCTAAAATTATACATTTACCTTGTGAAATCCAATGAGGTCGGAACCATTTTCAAACATGAGTCTCATTTCATGTAACGTTAAAAATTCAAGTAACTTTTACTTTAAGAATTTAACATTACCATGAAATGAAAGAATTTAACTTCTAACTTCTACTCAAATTTGTGTTTTTCCTTGAAAAATTGTGTGGAACATCTTTGGTTGAATTGTACAGAACTGGCAGGTTTGGCACCAAACCGGCTATTTCCAGTTTTGAACCTAGAACTGGACTGGTTTGGCACCCAAACCGGTTGGACCGGCCAGTTCCACTTGTTCCTGTGTGGTTCTGAATCTGATAACACTGCTCAGGGAAAAACCATTGCAGGCAAACACACAGGGACAAACCATTCCATGTCCTTCACATGGGTTCATTTTATTCAGCTAAGTGGCTGGTTACTCTTTGCTCAACCTACTTGGTGTTTTCTCCTTCTGTAACAGCGGCTGTGTTATTTACTTTTTGAATTTACATTCCTGTTTCTTATATACCTTTTTGTAAATATGGGGAAGGCTGACAGCCTCATGTTGTATCTTCTGTTCAGTAGATCCCTTGATATTGTGGAAATTTATTGTTATTACTCTTTACTGAGATAGTGTGACATTGAGACACAAGAGTTACGGAATGAAACACCTATTCCAGAAATCTATATTTTGTATTGAGGCGGTGGCATGAAATCTATTTATTTTGCCTTCAGAATGTTCTTTTTGATAAATGCTTCATTGAAATATTAATACAAACAAACAGCAATTGGATATGGCATTCTATACAGAAACAAGCTTCTTAAGCAGCCACCGTTAGCAGAAGAAAACACAGCCAGGTTGTAGAAACATAAAAGCCAAGCCATCAACACAGCTTCTTGGGACCTTGTTAGTTCGATAATAATGTCAGATTTTGTTTTGTTTTGCAGGCTTCTACGCCAAAGACACCAAAGACGCCAGTAACTCCTGGATCGAAGACAATTTTTGTAGGAAACCTGTCCTTTTCTATTGATCCAGACACCATGTAGGTTTCTCAGACTCAGATGTATGCTATTTAATAATTTTTTGAACATTTTTTGGTAGCACTTGGAGTATTAGCTAGTTCTATGCTACTTAAAGACTCTGATAGTGAGCTTTCCCGCAGTATGAGTTCTTATCTTAGCCTTGCTTTTCACAGTATTGAATTTTTCCAAGATGCTGGAGAGGTGGCTGATGTTCGGCTGGCTACAAAGGATGATGGTTCCTACAGAGGTTATGGACATGTGGAATTTGTAACCGAAGAAGCAGCTTCGAAGGTATCTGGTTTTGGTGTTTTTGTGCTATTTTTTTAAAACAACATCTTACATTGTGATCTTTATCTTTAAAAAAGGATAATCGGATGGGCTTATATTTTTCTACATGTGTATGCTAGAGACACGTCAAATAAAATGAAATTGCTAGATATTTATAGGTGTGATCAGTCTGCGAAGGTGGTTGGTAACATTGTTTTTCAAAGTAGAGTGGTATCTTATGCCTCATCAAATTACTAACGTTCTTGCCATTATTTACTTCTCCAACACGTTCTTGTATCTGAAAAACCTTAATAATGCTGGTGCTGGAATATCCCAATTAGGGAACAGTTCATAGTTTGGAATTGGTTGCATTTTCAAAATATATCCCATCTGTATCGTATACTCTGCCACAAAATCCCGTTATTGCTAGATGATATATTACAAGCAAGCTTTTTTGGCGTTCATAATATTGAATAGCTTCACAGGTGTTTTTTCATGCATCAGCTCTCCTCCATTTCCATGGAAATGAGGGTGGTTTCTGTACATGTTATACTAAGTGTTCATTTACGTATCGGTTTTCAGGCATTGGAGAAAAATGGGCAGGATTTGCTTGGGCGTTCTGTCAGACTTGATTTTGCCACGGAGCGTGGTGCTCCTGGATCGAAACCGGATTTCAAGTCCAGGTTGAATAAGTTGTCATTTTTTAATACCGTGTCTTTATTGCTATTGGTCTTAAAATAGACTGATAATTGAATGATTGGATGTAATGCAGGGATAACCAGGAACAGAAATCTGGCTGTACTGTATTTGTTAGGGGATTTGACAAGAATCAAGAGGAGGATGATGTAAGTTGTCAGGTCTGTTTTATTTCTGAACTATTATTCTTCAGGCATCCATCGTAACAACTGACTGCATTATTTCTTCGTGTTTTTCTATGAAATATAGATTCGAAATAGCTTGTCAGAGCATTTTGATGATTGCGGAATCATTGAGAATATTCGAATTCCTAAGGACTACGAGTCCGGAACCTTCAAGGGGTGAGTTTGTGACTGCCATCTAGATATTCGTTCTAAACTAGCTATTCATACTAAAATAAGTGTCTGGAGCATCATCTGACGTCAGTTCTTTTGGAATTTTTGACACTGTCACAGGTTCGCTTATGTTGAATTTAAGGATAGTGCTTCACTATCAAAGGCACTGGCGTTGGGTTCTGATGAGCTGTCTGTCGAAGAAGCAATGTCCAGAGGTGGGGGACGTGATGGAGGTGGTCGAAGAGGAGGCAGAGGCGGTGGCAGAGGTTTTAGGGATGGAGGCGGTAGATTCTCTGGAGGTAAGGACTTTGGGCTTTACATATAGTGAGACAGTGACTAAATTGGATGCTCGGTATTCTCTATTCTTATGTACGAATTTGATTTGTCCATTCAATCCCTGTATTTTTTTACGTCGTGTTTTAGTCTCTTGAATTGCTGATCGTATTTATTGTCTCAAATTTGCAGTAATGTGTCCTCAAATTCATTAGGCAATTTCTTGAACATCACCATATGTGGAATCTTCGAGTTTATTGTTGTTTTGTTATACTGGTTCCAACTTTTAAAAAGATTTGTCATTAGATTTTACATGATTTTATGCGAATTTTACCTTATCTTTTGAATTTTATATTTTTTACCACGCATAGCTGTTATCTCTCCCAGCTGGACAATACTCTCGTTTTTTGAAGCTCTTGTTCTACCTTTCTGTAGGACGAGGTCGTGGTGGTGGTCGTGGCACCCCTCGCGGTCGTGGTCGTGGAGATCGCAATGGGGGTCGTGGAACTCCAAAGTTCAATATGGCTCCATCTGGTACTGGCATACTCTGTTTTCTGTGGTTTAGACTAGAATTCTCATCTTTATCGTGGTTAACTCTGGCTTTACCATTTACGTTGTGACTTTGCAGGTAAAAAGACTACCTTTGGATTTGGAGATGATTGAAAAAATGAGTGCATCAGTTTGTAGTTTTTCATCAAATAGCAAGAATGTAGTTTCATCAAATAGCAAGAACTATCCCCCATCCTTGGGGCGTATGTGTATAGTATTCTGAATGGCAACTAGAATACTTACCCCTGTTAGCTTTAAATTTTGTTAGTCAAAGAGCAGCATTGTCGAATCAATGCAAAAAAAATCCCATTTTTATTTGTTGAAAGCTTTTAGTTTCATCTCCTACGTCAGTTTTGGTTGTCTTTCAAGCTTTTTATCAGCCATAGTTTCAATGCCGGCACAATATTCATTACAGTTGAGAACGCGTGCTAATGAGGTAGGGTTTACATGTTACCATACAATTTGTATGTAAATCAAAGAGTATTTTAACTTCTGGTGCTCCTACATAGTCAGATTGCATCGTAAAAGAAGTCATATGATGCTCTCTGGATATTTAGTTTAAAGATTTGTGATGCACATTAAATGTTTTGTAATGATTAATCATATTCTTTTGCTTCTCTTTGCTTGGGGTGGGATTCATATTATTGATATTTATATTGTGATGTCTTTGACATACGGGGATCCGTGTTCATTGCCCCACCAATCTAGCGAAAGGTATGTAAATCGAATCTCTATGGATGTTATGTAATGTTACTTTGAATTGAAATTGACATAGGTATTCTGTGGTATTATTTCTCACAAACCTTGAATGCACCATCTTCTAGCCGGGGTCTCTGTTTTTTATGCACATGATAAATGCTCATATGGTGAATTTATTTATCTATTTTTGTGGGTATGCATCGTTTTTAACTATCCTCTGCACAATTATCGAAATAATGGATACGTTATTCATTTTTTTTTCAATTAAAATTGACAAGGGTATTCTGTGGTATTATTTCTCACCAACCTTGAATGCACTACAACTTTTAGCCGTGGGTCTGTTTTTATGTACATGATAAATCGTTTTTAACTTCTTGTATGCACAATTACGCACCTGTGCGATCTATATTTTTGTGGTACTGTTTCTCTTTTTCATGTTGGTGTTTTAACTTTTATACAATATTAATGAACAAATTAGAGGTTGGAATTTATTTGTAGGTCTTTTGATACATTGGCTTTAACAGTTTTAACATGCCTTTACATGGAATTTTGTGAAACAATAACATGTAAAAATTAGGTTATAAAAAGATGTTGGTTGATGTAACACTATGGGGGAGAATTTACATCTTTGTTTAAATTTGGTCAAATTGTTAATAGTTTGTATTTAAAATGCTTTGTGAGTTCATAATTCAAATTTGTGATTTCATTTTTGTTGAGTTGGTGAAATCATATTTTGTGGTGTTGATTTAAATTTGGTCAAATTTTTATATTTTATTTAAAAGCTCAAATTTGTGATTTCATTTCTGGTGATTTGAGAGTCCTTCATTATTCAAATTTCAAATTTGTGATTTTAACAAATTCCTGTTGAATTTCAAATAATTTCAAATTTGTGATTTTAACAAATTCCTGTTGAATTTCAAATCATTATATATGGGAAAAATTTTAAACTAGAAAACATATAATAGATGGAGATAACTATAAACTAACCGACTTAGCAAAACAGCTATGGAGCTATGGTGAAGCCTAAAGAATACTTAACAAAACAGCTATGGTGAAGAATACTCGACAAAACAGCTATGGTGAAGCCTAAAGAATACTTAACAAAACAGCTATGGTGAAGAATACTCAACAAAATAGCTTATGGTGGAGCCTAAAGAATTATAAATTAGTACGCAAGTTTCGGGAACTTACATGGGATTTTGCAGCTTGAACCGGTTTAGTTACCGTCTAAATCGATCTAACCGTTTATTTAGTTACTGTCTAAATCGATCTAACGAAGCCAATTCATTGTCATCTATATCTATGTTACTAGGTGAAGCATCAGGCAATTTATTGATCTATAGCTATGTTACCAGGTCAAGCATCAGGCAATTTATTGTCATCTATATCTATGTTACCAGGTCAAGTATCAGGCATCTTAGGTGAATATATATTCTACATCAGGCATCTTAGGTGAATATATATTCTATATATGTTACCAAGTTGAGTATCATCAGGGCAAGCATATCCTTCCTCATATGTACTGAATAGTATTACGCCATTCTAATGTTGGGTTTTGGTTTTTGTTTTTTGGGACCTGATATCGTGATATTACGCCATTCTAATGTCGGGTTTTGGTTTTTGTTTTTTGGGACCTGATATCCTTCCTCGTGAATAGTATTAGTATTACGCCATTCTAATGTTGGGTTTTGGTTTTTGTTTTTTGGGGTTTAAATTGAGTTGATGTAAAATTAAAAAAAATTGTATTTATAGGTATGTGATTTTTTTGGTAAATTATAATTACAATGCTATATGAAAAGTTTGATGTTAAAACATATTAATGGATATGGCGTTTGTTTACTTAAAACATAAATGGTGTGTTTTTAAATATAGATTATATGGCGTGTTTATTTATTGAACATAAATGGTGCGTTTTTAAATATAAATTATATGGAGTGTTTGTTTACTTATAATATAAATGGTGTGTTTTTAGATATAGATTATATGGTGTGTTTTTAAATATAAATTAATTGGAGTGTTTGTTTACTTAAAATGTAAATAGTGTGTTTTTAAATATAATATATCTAATTCTCCATGGAATTGACATAATAATTCCATTAATAAATTTATAACTATGACCTATAATGTTTGTACAACTTAGAAACTTGTAATTGCAAGGTTAGTGGTTAGTGGTAAAATTTGGGATTCTCTTTACAATGATACTTAGAAAGCTTCTGGTTAGTTGCCTTGTAGATGTCTTTACCAGAGGTGTGTAAAAGAGATTATTTTTCGAATATCCAAAAAACTAGTTTTTTGTGTTTTTAGATATAGATTATATGGTGTGTTTTTAAATATAAATTAATTGGAGTGTTTGTTTACTTAAAATGTAAATAGTGTGTTTTTAAATATAATATTTCTAATTCTCCATGGAATTGACATAATAATTCCATTAATAAATTTATAACTATGACCTATCATGTTTGTACAACTTAGAAACTTGTAATTGCAAGGTTAGTGGTTAGTGGTAAAACTTGGGATTCTCTTTACAATGATACTTAGAAAGCTTTTGGTTAGTTGCCTTGTAGATGTCTTTACCAGAGGTGTGTAAAAGAGATTATTTTTCAAATATCCAAAAGACTAGTTTTTGAATATCCTCCACAATGTCCATGTAAGGTTTGTGGTAAAACTTGTCTGTCTTGACCCTAATACTCAATTACTTGCTAGAGCTCCATGAGTATTACTTGCTAGAGAGCTCCTAGTACTAGAGAATTGTGTGAAAGAAAGACTAGTTTTTGAATATCCTCCACAATGCTCCACAATGTCCATGTAAGATATGTGGTAAAACTTGTCTTTGCCTTGACCCTAAATACTCAATTATCTACTAGAACTCCACGAGTATTACCTGCTAGAGCTCCATATCTAGGATAATGACAACCTTAGAAAGCTTGTTGCTCCTTGTTACTTGCCTTGTAAATTTGTTTGCAAGAGGATCATCTAAAAGAAAGACTCTCGTCTTTGAATATCCTCCACAACGTTAACCAATTGTATGTTCCTACAATGTTGCACAACATTAACCTAATTAATAACCAAGAAAGACTCCGTCTTTGAATATCCTCCACAACGTTAACCAATTGTATGTTCCTACAATGTTGCACAACATTAACCTAATTAATCACCAATGAAGTCACCATAGATTTGAATCTTGTCATATTCCTTCTCGATAATAGAAGAAATCAATGATTTGCATGCAAGCGTTTAAGCCCAATTATTTGTACAATGTTGCATTCCAATTTTTGCATGAAAAACATGGTGCTAGAACAAGTTTAAAAAGAAAACCCCCTTGTGCTTGGTTTCTTCCCCATGGGAAGCCACATCAAATCATTCCTAGGGCATTGATTTGTTTGGTGATTCTTCAGTGACAGGTCTAATTGTTAATAGGTCATTTACTTGTGGATAGTGCAGTATAGCTAGGTCCTCAATAACAATCTTCCTTTGGAAAGATGGAAGACCCTAAAAAATTTCCCTATTCCTCACAAGCAATAGTCCTCGAAACAATAGGAGGAAGAGCATTTGTTACTTTGTTTGCTTGAATAGAACCTCTTCTTTGCTTGCCACTATACTGGTAGGGCTAAAGGAGAAACTCCCTCATCCAAAACCGGTTATAATGCTCTTGATTCCCTCTCCTTAAGTCGAGAGTTCGGTACCTCTCCCGGTGGTCGAGAGTTCGGCAAGCTCACCCTCACCCTAGAGAAAGCTTCAGCAAATCCTCAGAGTAAAGAGTCTTTATCTGACTTTCCATCCAGTAGAAGAGCCAAGGAGAGCTTGTCTAATGACTTGCCTTCTTAACCATTGACTTGCTTAACCACCATAGTAGATCCGTTACTTGCCTAACCCCTCTTAACCATTGACTTGACCATCTTAACCACCATCCCCTCATAACCACTAACCATGTTTCTAATATGGAAGTCAGCCGAGCAGTCATGAGGAAGAAACCTTGAGGTCCCCAGTCCCCTTCATGAGCATGAATGAGCATGAGGAAGGACCCTAGTAGATCCGTAGGAGTGGTATTGGTTTCATATTGGTAGAAATCACCTCCAGAGCCTTCCCCTCTCTTAACCCCTTCTATTGGATGGTTACTTACTCAACCCTTTACTTGCCTTTTTTGAGTCCAATTTTGCCAGGAATTTGCATAATTTGTCCCATCCCATTTGCATTGTAAACCAGGACTTGTTTTGCAACCAATCGACACCTATTGTGTGAAAGAGCAAGACAAGAAGAGATGGTCAATTGCTTCATTTACTCCCCTTTGCATAGTGAAAACCACCCTAGACCAATAACAAATTTGCATTGCATCATCTCCTAAGTAAGATCTTTGTTTGCCATGATGCACCAACATAGTAGCTTTACCTTAGGAGGGCATTTAGCCTTCCATACTACTCTCCACCACTACTTAGGTTTAGTTATTTGTCCCAGGGCATTCAGAATTTTTTTGTTGCCCAACTTTGGAGCCAAGTGGGGAAAAGGACCAAACAAGTTCATCTTGGTGGTAATTTAATTCGATATGAGCCCTAGACAGTGAACCCACCCACTGCCTCCATTCCTTTTGAAGGCCTTTTAGAATATTCAAGTAATCTATTGAAAGATAGCCTTGTATCCAAAAATTAGTTGCAATAAGATTATCTAGTTGAGTCTAGTATATAAAGGATGGACGATGAGATTTTGGGATGGGACATGGCTTTCCCCACTCCTCGAGCAAGTGTCATAACCCAATTTCACCCTATGCTTGCTCTTGATTTTCCAAGCAAACTCCAAGGTAATTAAGTCGAAAGAATTTAACATCAATCTCCAAGCTATTGAGATATTACCTTTGGCCTTGTTTGTACTACCGATCCAATCCTTGAGGGAGTTTGGCTTGACAACATTTGTGTATAGACTAGATGTAGCAAGAAGTCTCCACCCAGATTTTGTTGCTAGTGCTTTGGAGAATAAGATGTTTTTAAGCCTCTTCCCCCTAGGAGCTTTGGGATTGCAATCCTCTACCATTTCACCCATTTTTAAACAAAGGGCTCTTGTGTCCTTTCCCAAAGAGATTTAAAATAGTTCCATGTTGCCTTTTCCAATACCCTTTTTGGAATTGACACCAATGACATCCAATAGACGGGGATCGCTTCAAGCACCGACTTAACTAACACCAAAGGATAGACTCTTTGAAATCTATGGCTCAAAGAAGACAATCTCTCCACTAGTTTTGCTAAGAGCTAGAACCTATGTTCAAGTTTGTAGCAATTAGGTTTCAAATGGAACCCTGGGTATTTGAGACCTTAGTCAAAGTTCAAAATCTTGATGGGGAAGAACTTTTTAATATTGTTTAATCTCTTGAATATCCAGTTTGTGAATAGTAAAAATAGATTTTGGAACATTGATAATCATGTTAGTCGCCCTGCGAAATAGTTCAAGGATTTTGTGAAGCATTTGCAGATCCCTTAACGATCCATTACAAAAAATTAAAATGTCATCTACGAATAGCAAATGAGTGATCATGAGGGCTTTGGCAACACTTACACCTTTGAAGTCTCTTTGCTTTGCTGAGTTTAGCATCCTATCTAGGCCTTCAGCAACCAAAAAGAAAAGAAGGGGGGACGAAGGACAACTTTGTCAGAGACCTCGTTATGCTTTGAAGGAAGACATTGCTACATTTATGAGAACAAAAGAAACTATCATCATAGAACTCATGATCCAATTTATGAAGGGAACCTTGAAACCCACATGTGTTGGGAGTAAGTGAACAAAGAGGCAATTGACTTGATCGTATGCCTTGGAAAGGTCAATTTTGATGACTTCCCCTTTGAGTTTGTGTTTTAATGCTATGAAGACCTTGCTGAACCACCCTTGGATTTGCCTCCATTCCAAAAATCCAAACTGTTTACTGGAAATGGCCTTTGATATGATGGACTTGATTCTTTGGGCTATCACCTTAGCCCAATTGTATTTTGTAAATACAATTGCAAAGAGAAATAGGGTGAAACTCCTCAAAGGAAGAGGGATTATCAACTTTTGGGATTAGAGTAATAAATGTTGAGTTGAACGATGGTAGAATTCTTCCCTCTTGATTCATTAACCACTTTTAGAAAGTCACCACCCATTAAGTTGAAGAGCTTGATAATGAATTCCATTGTCCACACATCCAAGCCTTGACTTTTGTCCCTTTAGAAGATTGAAAGGACAACTTTTACTTCTTTAGAGACCTCTTGCGTGAAAGTGTGGTTGTCTTCCTCCCCCACAAATCCGGTGAAATTTTTTTCCACCATAATGTCTTCAACAATTGATATGCCGTAAAGAGCTTTGAAGAGGTTTTTACCCAAACTAGCCATGCCTTTGAAATTGGAAACCTCTCTTCACATGTAGTCTTCCAATTCCAAATTGTGCTTGCCATTTTCTAGCTCTTCGCATAGGCTTGATTTTTTGTTTGTTTGTTTGTTTTAAATTGTATTTTCATCAACTTTCACCAGCGAAATTGCTTTGCTTTTCAATCACGATGCAACCTACCTAGCGACAAATATCTCCTTTCTCTTGGTAGTCAATTTGCCCAACTCCTTCCTAGGGATTTGATCCCTAAAGCCTTAGTTTAGTCAGATACTACGCCTAGCTGCTGTTCAATGTTTAGTAGTTACTCTTTCTTCTTGAAATGCTTCTTAGCTCCCATTTCTTTGTTAGAGACTTGATCCTCTTCAAATTTTCCTCCAATGGTTGAGTTGCAGAATCAATATGTCTCCAATTTGTGTTAACCAGGGTTTTGAAACTTTCATCCTACAACCACTTAATGCTCATCTTGAATGGGTTTGCCGTCTTTTGTGTTTGCCCCATGATTTCAAATACAACTAGAGAGATTAGATTCTCCACCCATCCTAATCCATTCACACATAAACCCATACTTGTGCACCAAAGCCTCTCCCACCAAGAGCTTATCAATTTGTTTGCCACCCTTTCCTCACCTACTCTCTAATTTCTCCAAATTGGCTAGAGTCTGATAGGCCTCAGATCAATGAGCTTGTAGGAGTCTAAATGGTGAGAGAAGTTAGAGAGAACATTTGGTCTAGCCCTCGCTTCCCATGATTCTGCAACTCCCATAGAAAAATTGAGGTCCCCTCCCAAAATTAAATTTTTTCACTGCAACACTGACTTATGAAATAGATTAGTCTAGAACCCTATCATCTCTTCATTCAGACCATAGATGTTGAGGAAAGTAAAGGATGCATCCAACTCCATTGAAAATCCTTCCATCCCAAGGCCAGAGGAAACACTAAGTATTGTGAACTGAATTTTGCGAGGATCCCACATCAACGCCATTCCTCGAGTGTCCTCTAACATCCATCACTACAAACTTCCATAAGGCAGAGCACACTCTAGAAAAGTTGAGATAATATCCACTTCCCCTAGGGTTTCTTGTAAGAAGATACCTTGAGGTCCTTCTATCTAGATCAAATGTTTGAACGAAAGGGCTTTCATTGGGGAACATTACCATGGGCCTTCAAAGCTCTAAGGGCCCTGTCAATAGAGCACTTTCTACCTGTAACTAGCTTTTCTCTAGCCCAAGCTTTTGCCAATGATAAGTGAGATTTCGCCCCCCTACCTTTCCCTTGACCAATAGGGGTAGGGAGTTTACCTAGACCTCCCAAAAGACTAGTCGAGTCACGGGGAATTTGCTTCAACCTCAAATTGTAACAGATAGAGTTGGTACCATCAACAAAGTTATCGATCAAATGAGAACTATTACCTCAAAACAAGAACTCTAGCAAAAAAACTTCAAAAAAACATGAAAACAACCCGACAACGACAAGTACCCTGCATCAACACTTATTTTTTTTTATAAATGTTTTATTCTTGTGTCGGGTAAATTTTCAACATTTTTTAAAATGACAATAAAAGACAATAAAAACCATTTTCTTTTGGTTGAAAAAACACCATGAAAATAAAAAATGCGGATGCTAAAATAAAATATTTTTATTTTTATTTTTAATATTTGGGGTGATATATCATGACTACTAGAAACTTTAAAATTTTATCAATTTTTAGGCATGACATTAAAGATAAAACATCATGTTTTTGAAAAGCTTTAAAATTCTAACAATTTTAGCGATGACCTTAAAGATAAAGTACTTATAATTGTTTTCAACTATATTATTAAAGATAAAATATCGTGATGTAATTTTTTTTTAAATTTTGACAAATTTTCAACCATGGAATTAAAACCAAATATGTACAAAAAAAACCTTAAGTTTTCAATATATTTGAACCATGGCATTATGGAAAAATTAGAGGGCTAAAAAAACTTTAAAAATGAACACCTTAATGAAAGTGTCATTATACCAGGGGTAATTTCATTTTTAAATGCTAAAAGTACAACTATTTTAAATCTTAGCCTAAGTCAATTGGACACATTGCAATAAAAATTTAAAAATCAACCATCAAGTTGAGACAAAGTGTAAGCGAACTTGACTTATAGCAATGAAATTTTAAAAATCAACTATGAAATTGACATAATGTGGAAGCACTTGATCCATTATAACAAAAACCTTAAAATCAACTATCAAATCGAAAGATAATGGGGTCAAGTTGCTAGACGAGGTTTGACACAAATCCTGCAAAAAAGAAAAAAGATGGAAAATAAAAGTGAAAAATATAAAACAAAAAAATTAAATGATAGAAAAATATTAAAAATAACCAAAAAAACAAAAAATTAAAAAATACATAAGAAATAAAAATACATTAGAACATAAAAAAATCCGAACATAAAAAATTATATAGAAAATATCTTTGGGAAAACTCACAAATTAGTTTTTATTAACTATGTGTTTCGAACCACCCTCATTAGAAGAAAAAAAAAAAAAAAAACCAAACATAAAAATTGTTAAAAAATTATTTTATTTTATTTATTATTATTATTATTTTTTCCAAAAAAAAACATAATGTAGAAAAAATTAAAGTTAAATAAAAGCAAATTGGATAGCTAAAAATAAACAAATATACACATAAAAAAATATAAATTAAAAGCAATTTAAAAAACATAAAAATAAATAATATATTTTTTAAACATTAAAAAAATAAAAGAAAAACATTAAAATAAAATTAAACAAAATCATGTGTAACAATAATTTTTTTTTAAATAAAAATTAAAAAAAGGTTATAATAAAAAAACACTCTATAAAAGATTAAAATTAAAAAATAAACCAAAAAACATTTAAAAAATTATTATTATTATTTTAAAAGACAATTAATTAAATAAAAAAAATGGTCTTCAACTTCAAGTTCATCGAGGGCTGATTCTAGGAATCGACCCGAAGCTATTCGGGGGTCGACAAAGTGGGCATTCATAGCTAGTCGAGGGGGTTGGAGGGTTGCTGCAGGGCCAACAGAGCGAGTGTCCATGCCCCTCCATTGACCCAATGGCGACCCTCAGGTCGATTCCCAAAATTGGCCCTCGACCAACTAGAGATCAAGGGTCCATAATTTTTTAAAATATTAATTAATTTTTTAAATGTATTTTTTGGGTTTATTTTTGAATTATATATATATACAATTTTTTTAAATGTTTTTTATACTTTAAGGCAAGTATATTAGAATCAAATTTTTAAAAAATATTTCCAAAGTTTTGGTAAAATTAAATGTTAAAACTGAAATTGAAATTTATTTTTTGAATTTTTAATTTTTGATTGGTGGATGACTAAATTTATGGGGTTCAAAATCAAAATTTCAGAAATAAAATTTACTTAAAAAATAAAAAAAAACCTCCAATTGCCAAGTGTTCTCATAAATTTAAAAAAAATCCAAATTTATGGATTTTTCCATAATTAATATTTTCTTGAAAAAAAACAATTGCCATTATGTTCTTGAAATATAAACCAAAAAACATTTAAATTATTATTATTATTATTATTTTAAAAGACAATTAATTAAATAAAAAAATGGTCCTCAACTTCAAGTTGACCGAGCGCTGATTCTAGGAATCGACCCTAAGCTATCTTGGGTCGATTTTTCCATAATTAATATTTTCTTGAAAAAAAACAATTGCCATTATTTTATTGAAAAATAAACAAAAATACATTTAAAAAAAAAATTATAATTAAAAAACACTATAAAAAAGATTAAAATTAAAAAATAAACCAAAAAACATTTAAAAAATCATTATTATTATTATTTTAAAAGACAATTAATTAAATAAAAAAATGGTCCTCAACTTCAAGTTGACCGAGGGCTGATTCTAGAAATCCACCCTATGCTATTTGGGGGTCGATTTTTCCATAATTAATATTTTCTTGAAAAAAAAACAAAAAAATAGTCCTCAACTTCAAGTTGACCGAGGGCTGATTGTAGGAATCGAACCTAAGCTATTTGGGGGTTGATTTTTCCATAATTAATATTTTCTTGAAAAAAAAATTACCATTATATTCTTGAAAAATAAACCAAAAAACATTAAAAAAAAGAAAAAGAAATTATAATTTTTCCAAAGGAAAAATTGGTAACCTTTTATTTAAAAAATGAAAAGTTACACAAGCAGATGCACTGAAGCATTTCCATAAGCTGCCCATTGGGCTCGAGTGCTTTCGCACCCCAAGCAACGTTACAAAACTAACGTGCATTTAGAAGAAAAATAAAGAAAAGAGAGAAGAAGGGAGAAAGAGTCGGAAGGAGAAGTGAGTAAAAAACTCACTCTTCAAGTTTTTCTCCCCTTTTTCTTTTCGACCTTGCGCCACTCTCCTTGAGTGGGCTCGATCGAAGCTATGACTAACTGTTTTTCTGCTTTCTGTGAGGCTGTTTCCTTGTCTGAGTCTGAGGTATCTGAGTGGTGCTGCCGTTTGGTCCCTCCCATACTCAGATCCTCGCTTGCCTTCTCTGCCTGATTTGAGTGGAGCTGTGTAGCCTTGTTGTTTGATGTGGTTTCCTTCTGAGTCTCCATTCCTCGGGATACCTCAGTATTCTCTGCTGGAATATCTTCCTCTTCTGCTTCTGATTCTTCGTCCTCTGAGTTAGGGGGGGAAATTGCCATCCTTTCCTCTGCTTCCCTTTCTGTTTCTTTTTACTGTTTGCTTTCTTGGCTTCTGGACATGTGCTTTGCAAGTGTCCTGTCATTCTGCAGAGCCTACATCTGAAAGCAGTATTTTCATAGTCTAGTGCTTGTAGCCAGTTTTGTTGTTTGTAGATCAGCCTTATGTTGTCCGGCAGCCCTTTACTTAGATCTACTTCCACACAAATGCGTGCAAAAGTGTAGACCCTTTCATCAATCCTTTCCAGATCTGTTTTGATATATTTCCCAATGCTGTTCCCAATTCCTTCCAATACTCTTTCACTCCAAAAGTGAAGGGGAAGGTTATATAGGCGGACCCAGACCGACACTTTGGATACAGTCATTTTGTTTGGATCGAAATCTGGAAACCATGGGGTCATAAACAGCCCCGATGTTCCCCAAAACCACGACCCAGCACTGATGATTGTATCTCTGACTTCCGTGGATGCAAATCTAACTATAAAAAACCCCTTGGAGCATAAATGTATATCACATTCCATGGTCCAAGTGGTGAAAATCCAGTGAAATAGATCCATTGGTTTTGGCCAAAAACTGTTAAAGCGGCAAATTAGGGCCTGCGTTTCATAGGACTTAACGAAATCATCAAGCCCTGTAGAATCAAAATTGAGGGCTGGAGTTTGCCCTAGCTGATCTACTATGTATGGCCTCGGTGTATATCCGCCTTGATCTGGAGAGGACCCTGAATCTCTGTTGCCCTGTAATATGTTTTTGTAGGAGGAGCCTCCCTTGGGTTGATGCTGAGGTGCTGTCTTTTTCCCCTTGTCTCCTCCTGAGGAGCTTGGCTGTCCCTGAGGCAGAGCCCCTCCTCTCAGCCTAAGGTTTAACACAATGGTTGTATCTGGACTAATCTCGTAGCTTTTCAGGGTTCTACTATCCTGGAGGGACCGCCTACCACTGACCAAATGTTGGATCTGAACAGGATAGCCCGTCAAAGCCCAAATTTGTTGTTTCAGCTGCATGATGGTGCTTTCTGCATGTACCCACACTAAACAGGATCTCCCCTCAGGGGTTTTAATAAAAATCTGAAAACGAAATATTGTTACCTGTAGCCTGAGTTTTGACTGAGTTCCTGACCCGCCTAAACCAGTGTCGCAGCTAATTTTCGTGTGCTCTGGCTGTAGGCAATCTTCCAGATCTGACCTCGTATTGGTTCGTTCTTCCATTTGCATGTCTAGTTCTTCAAACCCTCTACTCGATTTATGCTCTTTGCCGCCGGTCTGCTGCCTGGGTTCTGGCTGTTCTCGAATATTGGCCAGATCGGTTAGATCCAGGCCGGATCTGCATTGTTTGGGCCAATCCAATGAGAGCGGGAGCAGATCTGCAACATGCAGTCCCCCTTCTTTGATTGCGACCACCAAAACAGTGTGAGGACCTGCAGATCTCAACCCTGCCGCGTCCCAGATTTCTTCTCTTCTTCTCCCCATGCCATTGCTCTGCGCGCTCTGGTTATGATCCAGATGGATTCCGGGCACATCTGCGGTGAAAGAATGAGCTTCGAGGGTTTCCTTCCAGTTAGGCCTCGTGTTGGCGATGGCCTGCGCATCCCGTGAAAAAATAAAGGCCGGTGTGTTCAGCGCTCTGCCAAAATCACAAGCGTCCCAGATTCGAGACACGGGAACGATGCTGCGGTCCCTTGGATCCCACAGGCTACCTGCTGTTAATCGACCGAAGAAAAGAGTCTGAGTTTTCGAGGAGGATCCGAAGATAGAGTCTGCGAGAGCCCCAAGAGGGTTAGAAGAGGACGAAGGGGCTCCAGGAGCGGCACATGCTGCTCCTCCGGTCACCAAAACCCTCAACGCCATTCTGCGAAGTCTCGAACCTCGGCTCTAGAATTGCAATTCCGATTTTTTTCAGAGGAGGTTTTCAAAAGAACATGAAAAAGAAATTATAATTTAAAAACACTATAAAAAAGATTAAAATTAAAAAATAAACCAAAAAACATTTAAAAGATTATTATTATTATTATTATTTTAAAAGACAATCAATTAAATAAAAAAATGGTCCTCAACTTCAAGTTGACCGAGTGCTGATTCTAGGAATCGACCCTAAGCTATCGGGGGTCGATTTTTCCATAATTAATATTTTCTTGAAAAAAAATTGCCATTATTTTCTTGAAAAATAAACAAAAAAACATTAAAAAAACTATTATTATTATTATTATTATTTTAAAAGACAATTAATTAAATAAAAACATGGTCCTCAACTTCAAGTTGACCGACCGCTGATTCTAGGAATCGACCCTAAGCTATATGGGGGTCGATTTTTCCATAATTAATATTTTTTTGAAAAAAACAAAAAAATGGTCCTCAACTTCCAGTGGATTGAGGGGTGATTCTAGGAATCGACCATTTTCTTGAAAAAAAAAAACAATTAACATTTTCTTGAAAATTAAACAAAAAAAATTAAAAAAAAAGAAAAAAAAGAAATTATAATTAATAAACACTATAAAAAATATTAAGATTAAAAAATAAACCAAAAAACATTTAAAAAATTATTATTATTATTATTATTTTAAAAGACAATTAATTAAATAAAAAATGGTCCTCAACTTCAAGTTGATTGAGGCCTGATTCTAGGAATAGACCCTAAGCTATCCGGGGTCGATTTTTCCATAATTAATATTTTCTTTAAAAGAAAACAATTGCCATTATTTTGTTGAAAAATAAACCAAAAAAACATTTTAAAAATATTATTATTATTATTTTAAAAGACAATTAATTAAATAAAAAAATGGTCCACAACTTCAAGTTGACCGAGCACTGATTCTAGGAATCGATCCTAAGCTATCCGGGGGTCCACAAAGTGGGCATTCACAGCTAGTCGTAGGGGTTGGAGGGTTGTTGCAGGGCCAACAAAGCGAGTGTCCATGCCCCTCCACCGACTTAGTAGCGACCCTCAGGTCGATTCCCAGAATTGGCCCTCGACCAACTAGGGGCAAGGGCCCATAATTTTTTAAAATATTAATTAATTTCTTAGATGTATTTTTTGGGTTTGTTTTTGAATTATATGCCTTCAAGTATAAAAAATTATTATTTAAAAAAGTTATATATATATATAACTTTTTTAAATGTTTTTTTCTAATTAATTTTTTATACTTGAAGGCAAGGATATTAGAATAAGATTCAAAATGATTTGACTCTTAATTAATTTGCAAATTTTTAAAAACTATTTCCAAAGTTTTGGTAAAATTAAATGTTAAAACTGAAATTTATTTTTGGAATTTTTAAAATTTGAATTTCTAATTTTTGATTGGTGGATGACTAAATTTATGGGGTTTAAAATAAAAATTTCAGAAATAAAATTTACTTAAAAAATTAAAAAAACCTCCAATTGCCAAGTGTTCTCATAAATTAAAAAATAATCCAAATTTATGGATTTTTCCATAATTAATATTCTCTTGAAAAAAAACAATTGCCGTTATGTTTTGGGCTTTTACTAACTATGGAAGTTCGTTGGAAAAAAACAAAAACAACAAACACTACATATTACATTGATTTTTCCCTTATTGATTTTGATTATTGAATAGACTTGGTTCAATCATTTTCCTCAATAATACTTACCTATATTATATATTTTCATGATTCAATTTTAAATCATGTGCAATATAAAAAATAAAATTTAAGTCAACACTACCATTTTTTTTTCTTCACATTTTTGATCATATCATCAAAATATAAAATAAAAAAATTAGTTTTAGGAATCTTTTGCCCACTTAAGCCTTTGTGTAACTTAATTTTTTATTTTAAAATAATTGACATTGTAATTTTTTATATTAGATATTTTATTACACATGAATTCTTTGCCATACAATTAAAATGGCACAAGATACTTCATATCAAATTGATTTTTTAGACATAAAAATTCTACCATAGATTATTTATTTGATTTTGAATTAGGATGTCATCAAAGTTAAAGTTATATAAATAGTTTGTTGCAATAATTAGTTTTTTAATATTTTAATGTGTATATATATATATATATATATATATATATATATATTTTAAATGTTGTTTTTTTAAATTTAATTGTATTTTTTTTTAAGAATTTTGTTTTGTTTTTTTTTTTAGGTTTGACACGACTACATTTTCAACATGTCCAATATATCACCCCGATCAGGGTTGGGAATTGAACCAATGACTTCACATCAAGGAGTGGCTTAATAAAGCAATCTGTGAACGTTTATTTTATTATTATTATTTTTAAAAATTATATGTTTTAGTTTTTGTTATTTTTACTTAAATTTTATCTAAATCACTTTTTGTATTAGGAATTTTTTTTCATCAGGGGAATCACATTAGAGATAATTAATTGACATGTTTCGAACAATCTAGTGTGGTTCATCATGAGGATAAGATGGAGAATCAAATCATGACACCATATTAAATAGAGAGACCAATGTATAGATCCTTAACAGTTATAATAAACGACTAGTTTTGAAAAAGATTTTTAGGATGTTAATTTTGAAGAAGTCAAATATTTAGATTAAGACAGTTAATTTTTTTTAATAAAATATAAATAAATAAGAATAAAATTGAATTAATAAAATAAAATCTTATTATATAAAATCCAATGAAATATTTAGATGGAAGAATTAAATTATTTGGAATAAAATGTTATGTGAAATAATATAGAATATAATATTTAGATTTAAATATAAATACAAATAATTAATTCAAGTCAAATTTAAAAAAATGAGATAAATAAAAATATTTAACAATAATAAAAATTCTTTGAATAATAGAAAAAGAAAGCCTAAAGACTAAGAATATAACCAAACAATTTTTTAGTCTAATTTTTAAAGAAATTAAACAAAGTTATTGACCAATACATAATATATATTATTTAATTTAATTTAATCCATACATTAATTAATTAATATATCCATTCAAATATTTAAATATTTTTTTAGTAAAATTAATGACACAAATTAATAAGTCACGAAAAATATTCAAAACCATGGTTAAAAAATAATAATTAATTTTCAAAGAAAGGGCAAGGACCCAATGATCACTAATCCTCCATTCATCATCACTGTTTAGATTGTAGGGCTTCTTTTTAATTTCTATTTGCAAGATTTTTTTTTTCAAATGTGATATAAAATTTACTAATTTTCCAACTTTTTTTATTCATTTTTTCATAAAAATATTTTATTTAATGTAATTTTTAGCAAAAAAGTCTTGAAATACTATTTTTTATTTTATTTTATTTTAATTAGAGCTATATATAAAATGTGTATTTTTTGTGGAGTGTTTAAAATTATTATTTTTAGTGACAATTGTTTTATGTGTATTGAAGTATTGATTAATGATATATAAACATATAAAAAATCCTATTCTCAAAATATTAATGTTATTATTATTTTTCAACATTGCAAAAATAAAAAATTCATTATAAAAAAATTTGCAGAGAGAAAAAAACACATGTTTGGAAAACCCTTAAAAAACAAACATCTTAGGACGAAAAAAAAGAAGATGAATAAAACAACTTGAAAAATGGTTAAATAATCAACATTTAAAAAAATTGTGCATACTTAGGACATCAAAAAATTTAAAGTGTAAAAAATATGCCTTAAAAATGTTGATGCTTTTCAAAATCTATATGAAAATCGCCAACATTTTAAAAAAATTATCCACACTTAATACATTAGAAAATTTAAAGTGTAAAAAATAAGCGCTTTAAAAAAATGGGTTGATGCTGCATCATCACTTTTCAAAATCAACATGAAAATCACTAACATTTAAAAAAAATGTTCATATTTGATACATAAGAAAATTTAAATTGTCAAAAATATGCTAAAAAAAGTGTGTTTTGACTCAACACTTTTTTAAATTGGACGATTTTTTTGACACCTCAAAAAAATGGGTACTCGGGACAATTCTCATTTAATTGATAACTATGTTCATCTTCTTCTGAGAAACCATAGTCAAAAGTTAAGGTTGGGGATGAGGACCCTATCGTTCCATTTGGGAGGAGACACTGGACTTGCCTTAGGTATAAAGAAGTAACTAAATTTTGTATGGCCTCCACATTATGTTGATTACAAGTTTTATCCCATTTCTACTCCAATATTGAAGAAGGATAAGAAAACAAAGAAACAAAGAAACAAAGGGGGAGGGGAGATACATACTCTTCAAGATGTTACCATTTTCCGCTTGAATGTCCATGTCCACAAACTCCTCGATTTGTGTCTTTAGATCCAGAGTGTTTGAAGTCATAGCCTCCGCATAAACTAGCTCCATTCCTCCAGACACAGGCTCCCCACCAGTCTCCACTCCAACCTCCATTCCCCCCGCCCCAACCTCACCAACAACGTCCACCCCTCCTCGACACATCAACATTTACCACCGACTTAGTGTTGATCCCCACCATAACCACCTTTGGCCCCTCTAACTTCCTTGCCTCATTCTGCATATTCGATCTAGTAACCCCTGCCCCCCTTGATTTCTCTGCTTCTTGTTTGGCTTGGGCTGGAATTGGTTAACTTTAAAATACATTGTGCAAATACCTAGAATGTGTCTGTATTTGTGACATCTATTGCATCTGAAGGGAATCCCTTTGTAGTCGAGGTCCACTAGTCATTCATTCTCTTTTCCGATGTTCATGGTTTGATACAACTTCGTTCTCAAATCTAGGTGGGCCAATATTCTTTCCATCGACCAGTCCTTAGTCTCCTTGAAGGAATAATTTGCTCCCAAGAACTTCCTCAGGGTATTTCCAATGTTCATGAAACTTTGTGGGTTCCACATGTGCATAAGAAATAGTGGAATGTGAATCCAGATGGGAATGACATCCATTATTTCCCTGCAGGTGTCGAATAATAGAGTCCAAAATTTAAAAACAATTGGAGCAGAATCTATAGACCATACCTCTTTGACTAGTTTCATGTCCACCCGATTTTAGAAGAACAACTGAAACCACCCTTTCGTGAGCATTCTTACCTCTGGTGGAGCCGAAAATCTACCATTGATATTTTTATTTCTCCAAGCTTCTAGTGTTTCCACATTGGAAAGCCTCCTTGTTTCCCTCCCGACCAAAGATTTATCAGCTAGCTCTAATGCATGTTCCATCTCCACGTATTCCTTGACACAAAGGTTATATTGGATCGACCTACTTTCACTCTTTAACAACCTATTCTTTTTCTTAGGGTTTTGTTTCTTACCGCGCCCTTGAGTCTCTCCACTGGGATGTTGCACTGTTCTTCTCTCCTCTTCAACCCTTCCCTCACCTCCTTCTCCCTGGGTAGGGTTCTGTTGAGGATCGACCAGACCAACATTTTCAACAAATATCACAGGATATTCAAATGTGGGAGGATGTTCCCTTTTCATAAAATGACAGTTATAAAATATAAATGACCTTTTTTGTATTTTTCTGGTCAATTTTGCTTAAAATATAAAAAGGATTTGTTGAAATTTCAAATTTGAGTTGTTTACTATACAATTTGAGTGTCTTGGAGTTTTTTTAAGGTGCTGAATCCATTTATAGATTCAGAAATGCATTTTAAATGACGATATATCACAATCTCACCACAATTTGTCTCATTGGGTTCCAAAAAAAAACCAAAACGTAGAAAAATTAAAATATGTTGTGTTTTTTTAATACATAAATTATCATGTCATCAATAGATGTTATTCTTTAGCCACATGGAAGAGGTGAGAAATAGTGCTTGTGATTGAGCATGGGGTCTGCTAGAAGGATTCTGAGCACTTGAGCCATGTCTTGGCTACAACTATTGTTGGGGTAGGGTGATTATGGGGCAAGTTAATTCAGTTGGTGAAGTCTCGTGAGGTAGACAAAATTTAAGGAAGTGAAAACCAAAGTGAGGCCAACACACAACATATGGAATGAAGGACTTCAGGGAGAAGGGAGAAGGGAGAAGGGTAGGCCATAGGCTAGAGGAAGTGCGAGGGAGTGGTGTAGCCAAGACATGGTGCTAAGAAGACCGCATTAGGCAACAGGAGGACTAGGCGACCTTTCCCATAGATATCACGTTGAACCATCCCCAAAGAATATTGAACCAAGAAAACCCGAGCAACAAAATTGTAGTTAAGACAACTTGGAAAAATTAAAAGCAAAGGTAATAGCAACAAAATTGTTAGAGCTGAATTCTCATAAACCCTAGAAAAATTCTGGTGTAAGCCCCCTCATCAACAATAGATGCACGTGCTACGTCTTTGCTCTCTTACCAATACGTAGAAGTTGCAGAGAGTCCAACTAGTAAATTGGACTGAAGGATGGAAGGTCAGACTAGAAGGGCCTGGATCTTCCACGTTGGTTAAGGAGTTACTGTAGGTGCCACAAAGGAAAAATCCCATAGGAAGCCTTGAAACAAGACATTGATAATAAATATCAACGATTTTCCCCAACATTTGTAGGAAGTTAAGGAGGTCTTGGAGATTTCCATATTAAAGCACTACATGGTCATTAAACATTGGCGTGTGTTATTAAATGGGATTGGATAGCCATGCCATCCCCCTCTTTAATGCTTGGGGTGACAACAACGTGTCAAGTTTGCTTCTTTGTTTGGCATGCATTTTAACATCCCCATTGGGATAATATTTTAATGTTTACACAAACTTGTATGCTCTTTTTTTGCTCTTTCCATTCTTCAAACCATCTTCCTTATTCTGATTCCATTCTTCATATGATTTTTTAGAGATAGCTAGATATTCACATCACTTTAGTTTAAATTGACAATTATTTTTCTCACCATGATTAGAATTTAGTGTTGATCTTCATTTTTCTTATTGTTTTAAAGTTAAAACAAGCTTGTATTTTGGTCTTTACTTTTAAAATACTTGTATTTTTTAAGTTATGTTTCAATAAAAATGAAAACCAAAAGCTCTAGTTTAAATAGACGTACTCAAGTCAAAGGATCTTAGCTTGAATGCTTTGGTGAACCACTATTTTCCTAGTTGCGTGGGTTCATGTCTGTGAACAATTGTTTCCCCAACTACGTGTGTTTATGTCTACGAAGACATGTTGTAACTAGCTTATTTGTGGCATTTATGAAATAGTTGTACTTAATAGTGATAATTTGATCTTTTGAAATTGGAAGTTATTGATTATCTGGAAATTCTCACTCTTGTTATAAAAGATAAATAAATAAAGCTACTCAGATTGACAATTTTCATGTACGTAATGGAAGGAAATTTCGATTGACAACGTAGTTGATAGAAAAGTAATAAATTTTTAATAAGTAAGGTTCATAAGAAGTAAGGAAAAACCTCTACATAGAATCCATATCTTGTGGTTCAAGCCATTTGTTAAAATTCATTGATACTCAACATTAATTATATATTATTAAATGGTCAATAACCCAAGTTGCCCTTTTAACCATTGGAGTATCGTTAAGAATTGAAATGTTATAATTGAACTATGCTATTAACTAGCAATTGTACCTAAAGGTGCAAAGGTACATTGGAAGAATAAAAGATTTGAGAAAGTGATCTTGAAAAACTAAGTCACTAAATATAAAATAAATTAGTGAATTTTAATTAAAATAAACAAATATTTGGTGATCTTTCACATCCTATAATGAATTACTAAATATTAATTAAAATAAAACAAATATTTCACCAACTATAATAAATTAGTGAATATTAATTAAAATAAAATAAATGTCTCCCCTCTATAATAAATAAGTGAATTTAATTAAAATAAATTAAATATTTCACCAACTCCACTGCAATGAACTAAAAAGCCGCAACTATCCATCCTCACTGCAGATGAATAGTGGTCATGAACTACCATTTTGAATGTTATGCTAAGTGTCTCTTATAACCACATCTACATTATCAAAATTATGTATCCTTTCAATTTCATATCAAAGGACTTCTAATTTGGCATGAGCATTTCTCACTGTTTGTAAGGTTAACCTGCCTTGCTGGACGAAGCTTTTATCCCTTTGGTATGAAATTTTCGCTAAAACACTCATTTCTTTGATCCTTTGATTCTATCCATAGCTCTACATCTAAATTTCCAACAACAATAAAAAATAGTTATTTGGGGATGATCTGGATTGAACACTTATAAAAACCTAACCCCCAATTCATGTTAAGTGTTTTTTTAGTGCTTACCATATTGTTGAAACCCTAGTGCCCTATCTTGCTCCCAATATCAGGCCCTCTTATTCATTTCATCATGTGTATTGTCAATAACAACACCAAACTTCAGTTGAATGAAGAGATAAGGAAGAAGGCCAGGAAACCTGAAGCACCTTTGGCTGGCAAATTCAAAAGTCATGTTGGGCATGATGCTCTATTAATGAACATCAATGTTGAAGATTATGTGGGTATGGCATTGAAAGAACAAACCACTAAGAAGGAAATGGATGAAAATTATGGAATGTTCAAAAGTTCCATGGATTTGAATCTACAACTTTTGGAAGAAATGGTCGAAAACAAGAACAAACATGCGTATTTGGATGATGGGTGCTTCTCTTAAGAGTTGACAGGGAAATGCTATGAATTATACATGCTGAAATGAGAAGCAAAGTTGAGCGATGAAGAGCCTTTAAAAAAGTTGGAGAATGAAGCAAAATTTAAGGTGATGGAGAAATTCCTAGAACAAATTAAATAAAATATTGAAGGGAAGGGAGATCCTGCTAGCCATACTAATGTTTGACCCAAAGTGCAAAGGATGCAGAAGAGGAAA
Source organism: Pinus tabuliformis (assembly GCA_031772625.1). Lineage (NCBI taxonomy): Eukaryota > Viridiplantae > Streptophyta > Pinopsida > Pinales > Pinaceae > Pinus > Pinus tabuliformis. The sequence continues at coordinate 551,987,275 of CM062804.1, forward strand.
CCAATGATTTATTCAAAGAACACACATATAAGAAGCAAAGTAAGAAAGTTACATTAAAAAAACGGCTCTGCCAAATAAGACTAAACCATCCAAACCAATGCCTTATGTCACTACCACTCCCATTTCTATTTCTTTAAATATATAAAAGAATCAATCTAACATGGCTAAAAACCAATTAACTAGATTTATTCCAACTTTACAAATCTTAAAAAAGAAAATACCAAACCCTTCCCAAAAAAATCTTCTTTGCTTCATTCCAACTGAAAATAAATACTTAATTGATTTTGGTTTTACTTCGGTTAGTATTTTCCCAACTAAAGTAAAACATAAAGCATACATGTACTGCATATGAAAATGGTGAGGTGCACAAATAAAATGAATTCTTAATTATTTAAAGACAATAAATTAACTTATTTTTAATAGCTTTAATATGACTATCAAATAACTAAAACAAAGCAGGGTGTATAATCCTTAGAGGGCATTTTTGTGTCTGATAGTCCAATCTGTATTTTTAATTATAATATGACTATCAAATAACTCAAACAAAGCACGGTGTACAATCTTAGGACATTTTTGTCTGACAGTCCACTGGATTTTTTAATTATAATATGATTATCAAATAACTAAAACAAGCAGGGTGTATAATCCTTAAGGACATTTTTGTCTCTGACAGTCCACTTTGTATTTTTAATTACTGGTTAGTGGTGACTATATTTTTTTTTGGGAGTTGTCTGCGCTTTTAATTACCAGTCAGTGGTGACTATATTTATTGGACTCTTACTAAGGTGAAGAATTGTTTGGATAGTTAAAAGTGGTGGGAATTCCACAAACAAATTTTATAAAATTTTACAATAACAATGTTGAATCATGTTTTGATGATGGAAATAGATTCAACACTATTAAAAATTTTTGAATACCAAAAATTTTGAAATTTAACAACTAAATCTAAATTTACAAAAATCTCTACCAAATTTTATCAAAACATTACCAAAATTTCAGTAATTTTCCAAAAAAAACGCTCACAAAAAAAATCACGGTTCAATAAAACACCAGATGAATTTCTCACCGTCCCCTGACGTGGAAATTGTCATCCGATAAATTATTTCCTCATCGATTGTTTGAGATTTTGACACTTCTTCCATTGTGATGACACCTGAAGAGAGTGACAAATGCGAGCGGTGCCTATTATTTCAAATTGCCTATTATTTGAAATGAGTAATGGTTAACTAACCTTCCTGCAACTTGCATTTCCTCATATATTTCAAGATTCAAAGCTCTGCTCAATCAATGTATAAGGAATGTATATCTAAGAAGTTTTGCTGCAAGGGTATTCACAAATAGAATTTTACATGGGCACTGCAGAACATCATGAGATGTCATCACCATGGAGGTTCATACAATTTAGTGCTGTTGGAATTGCCTTAAAAGATATTACTTGTGCATTTAACATGTATGATTTAAAATATTATATAAATAGTACATTGATTAGTAATCAACTGTTTATAATGTTGATTATTAATCAATATACTAACAATTCATCAACATTGTTTGGCATGTCAACAATACCATAAATATAGAAATCAAAGTTGTCAGGAAGGAAGACAAAGAGATACAAAGAAAGGCATGTTTGAAAGCATAAAGGAGGCAAGAAGAAAACAAAAGATTGCAAGGTCAAAGGCTTACAAAGATTAAGGGGCATTAGAAAAATGCTAGCAGGAAAATACAGTTACATAACAAGAAACAAAGGTAATAATATAGGCATATAAATATTGACTCGAGAGTATGGTTGCTTGTGACATAATATGCAAAGATGGACAGATACAGAAGTTCAAAATTAAAATACCAAAACTTGGACAGATACATAGTAATGAAGAGAGATGAACCAAATTCAAGATCAAATTAACATAGTTGCAATTTGAGTCTAAAAAGTTTGTAAAGTTGCACACCCATTTGAAACATTGTGAACAGTCCCATTTTTTTTTGCAAATGTCCCAAATATATCTCTAGTCATAGCGATCAATTTTCTCATACATTGGAGAACGAGGATTATAGTCATCAATGGCTAGTTCAAAATTTTGACACTTTCAGATTCGTAGAATGGCCGACTCATTTACTACCACTTGGTCATTCCACAAAGAGATACAAGACATTTTAAATAAAAACAACTTGGTATTGATAAAGCATCCAGCCCTGTCACAACCTATAACCCCTGCATTATTGCATTATTTTGGGTCGTCAAAATATTTTATCAATGATTTCGTACATAAATCACGGGATCTTTTACCATGCACAACTTCGAAAGTATCTGTAAAACGTCTTACGTTGGACACTTGATTTTTATTTTTCCTTCCAGATGATTTGCTCTTCGGATTACAACGTCTTCAATGCCTCGATTTGTTTCTATTAATTTTGCACAAATTTTCTGCTACAGTATCATGTTTAGCATACTCAAATTTGTTCATTAATTCTAGCCACCTGTGGAATTTGTGCCTTTTTGTTTTAATTATTCAACTATATGCGTGGTCGAATGTTTCCCTTTAAAATTTTCTTAGAATAAGTACAATATTAATGTACTTGTATCCTTGATTTACAATGTAATATATGCAGCATTTTTTAAAAATATACCTTGGAAAATAAACATTTTTATACAACGTTTAGATGGGAGGAGAAAGATTGATTACATAACCCCGTGTGCGTTGATCTCTTGTTTCCTGTCCTTTGGTGGACAGACAATACTATACCAGCCACAATTACTTCAAGAAACATAGCAATCACCACTCCCCATAGGCCACCTTGAAAAGAAAATTTTACACATCTATTGGTAGCAGCAACAGATTAACAAGTGCAAACTCAGTATGATCCAATAAACAAGGAGAAGTTGGTCTGGAATGTATTAAGATGTGATGATCAAACTAAATCTCCGATATATATTTACAGGCTATACTAGAATAGAAGAACATCACATCTACTGAAAGAGGTAATTATCCTCTCTGTGATAATGTACAAATCTGCGACAAAGCAGTGTTATCTAATTATTTTTCACCTCTGAAACTTTTGTACAGTATATTCCTAAATCATCAAGCTATGAGATGATTCAATTCCTAACTTCGTTACAACAAACAGTCAGGGCAGCCTCTGAATGGTCCCAACTACGTAGAAAATTTAGAACCGTACAACAAACGAAATTGATTTACAAGGACTTCCAGCAGAAACTAAAGATAAACGTTCTGCCTCCATTTGGTTCGCATATACTAACACTGATAAAAAGCAAATGACTTTGCCTTCCAAAAGAGGCTTAATGTTCGGCCAATCTTTTTGGAAGTTGTTCTATGAGTTGTTTTATTTTCCTTCAAGCTCTCCCCATAGATTGATGGCTGAGGGGTACACACAGCTGTAGAAGACTGGCAGGAAACATCTTGCTGTCGCTGCTCTCTGAAATGCTGTAGCAATTTCTGTGCTTTGTCCTTTCCCCTTGGGCTTCCATTCATAGAAAGAGTAACCAAATAAGGAATGACCCCTTCCCTTAAAACCATTTGACTGTGCTCAAAACTATTAGTACATAACAATAAGAGAGATGCTGCTGCTTGTTCTTGTGCAATGGTTGTACCTGTATCAAGAATATCTGCAATGGTTCCAATGCAGCCTTCCGTATCAGCAATTGTTGCTCTGCCCTCTTCAGTAGAAGCAAGGTTATACAAAATTGTAAGGCATTTTTCTGTACAGTCACCCTCTGCAACAAGAAGAAGATGAGCAAGCCTGGAAACAACTCCTGCAGATACCATGTAGGACCTGTTTCCCTTGAATGTTGATAAATTATACAAGGCATTTATAGCATCTTGTCTACATTGGTTAGATTCCGAGTCCATCAGTTTAATGAGAAGAGGTATTGCTCCGGAAGCTCCAATGCTAGCTTTATTATCTTCCAAACTAGATAACATAAGCAAGACAGCTACAGCTGCTTCAGATGTTTCAGAATCAAGAAGATCCAACAAAAGAGGCACTGCACCTGCAGCCAAGATTGCTGCTTTGTTCCTACAATACAAAGCATGAACACAAGTAAGCAAAAATGTTTTAAGATGATTAGTAAAAGAATAAATCACATCTGCTAGACTTGTGTATTTTGATAAACTAAAAAATATTTCAGACATCCTTCTACCTGTTATTATTCACACCAATATTGAAAAGCGCCAAAGCTCCAGTCTCTTGTGCTTGGGCATTACATGCATCAATAGCAGAACGTAGGAAGTTCACAAGCATGTGAATGAAACCATTGGCACCCATGTAAGAACGAGCTTCATCATCATCCTTTGCGAGAAATCTAATCTCTTCTGCTGCTCTACATTGCAGTTCTAGTGACGGTCCTGGCTGGTGCAGGTGGTGAGCTGCAGAGCGTCGGAGTGAGTTTTTCCGTTGTGCTGGTGAGCTGCAGTTCTGTGAGTTTTCGGAGTGTTCTGGTGACCTGGTGAACTGCAGGGGAGGGAGCTGCGGAGTGCCAGGTCGAATTGGTTAGGAGCAGCCCGCGGAAAACCGGAATTCGAATTGAAATTTCGGAATTAACTCACGGCGGCAGACAGCGATGGAAGTCGATCCTCCTGTCAGACGCAGTTAATGCCGGCGGTGGTGGAGCTGGCGGTGGCGGAGCTCGCGTACGGTGGCGGAGGTGGGCGGAGCTCACGTAGGGTGGCGGAGCTCGCGTAGGGTGGCGGAGGGCGGAGGAATTGTCCGTTGGCCGGAGCCGAAGGTTTTTCGGAACAGCACCGGAAACCGAACAATTCCTCCACCTCGTTAGACTACCTCCCCAGACTGCAATGTATTCTAGAACTCTCCACAGGCCATTTTTTTTAGCCCAATCCCAATTAATGCCCACCGCATGCAATGTACTCTGGAACTTGCCAGACTTTATTTGTGACTTTCATAAAATCCTGCAGACTTTTCGTACAGATACGAGGCAACCATGTCTGGCCCTCTTCTTAGACCAAAAAAAAGTTGAGAAGCCCTCTATGCCTATTTGTTGCCAATTAAATTTTTGCTATCATATCCGCTCTGAGACCCATATGAGGTAATCGTAGTAGGTAGGGTTGGAAAAAACAATTTACTTTATCATTACTTCATGCTTATAGGGATTAGATGATTATTAATTGATGATTTCCTAATATATATAGCATAAACAACAATCTTTTATATTTTTTCTTTCTTTCTAGAAATCAAAATATTAGAGAGACAATGATTATACCTCAAGGCTACATGCTCATAGGGATTAGATGGTTATTAATTGATGTTTTCTTAATATATAACATAAAAAAAAATCTCACATTTTTCCTAGAAATCGAAATCTTAAAGGGACAACGATGATACCTCAAGGCTACAAAGGAGCTAGCTTGCCCTATAGAGCTTTTTGGATTTGTTGTTCATTGTATTGTTCATGTTAAGTCATTGAATTTGTTGGCATTTTTCTTTAATGGAGACATCTTTCAATTGAGATGCTTTTCAATTTTTTTTGGTTTGTTCTATGTTTTGTTATGCTTGGATTAGGTTTTGATTTTGTCAAGCTCTACAACATAAACAATATTAATAGTGCTAGAATCTTCTTTAGTAATTGCTGTACTTTTATTAGTCTTCTCATTTTCTATTGGAGACGGCTTCCATTTAGGTGTTTAGCCATACTCATCTTCATCATAATCACTACGAGACTCTCTTTCTATTTCTCATGGTTTGGTTAATCTTTTCGCTCTAAAAATCTTGGTTGGGTTATAAGTTGTTCTTTCTCGACTTAGTCATGTTTTTATTTTTATTTTGAGCTTGTAACATTTCTATGTAAAATCTCTAAAATATTAGACATTTTTGTTAGCATATCACATCATATATAATTGAGCTCCACATTTATCATGTTAAACTTGAGCATGAAATAATTTGTAACATTTCTATGTAAAATCTCTAAAATATTAGACATTTTTGTTAGCATATCACATCATATATAATTGAGCTCCACATTTATCATGTTGACTTGAGCATGAAAGAATTCGATTTGTTCTTGACATAGTACAATAGTTGAGGCTTAGGGGATTTGGATGCCAATTAAGAATGAATAATGCCTTGCTTTCAATCATCATATTCTTACTGACCCATCTTTTCCTCTTCTAGATAATAATCATTAGACACATGGTCAAAGGAACTTAGCTTAAGTGGTATGGTTCACAATTTGTGTCCCAAGTGGCATGGGTTCAAGGCTCCAGAGACATGTTGGCCCGTGTGGAATTTATGAAGTAGTTCTACTCAAGGTGGAATAGTGGCAACTGTTTCTACGAAGTTACCAATTGTTCCTAGTGGAATGTACTCATTACTGCTAAAAATATAAAAATAAAAATAAATCATTAGACACATGAATTCTTTGAATAATCAATATTCGGTGCCACAATAGGATTTTCATACCTGCGAGGGAGACTTTGCAAGTTCATCACATTATTCATCTTTTTTTTTTTAGCGAGTCTTGTAAGGACCTTTTTCATATTGTTTATCTCGTATTTTATGAACTTGTTTATAATTACTTGGCCACTAAATCTTCCCATCTATTGACAAGTAATTGGTGCAAGTTCTAACTATTGACATGTTCTAAATTGCACTTTTTTTTCAAATAAATTGATCTTTAAGCATAGAGCCATTAGGGGGAATCACCTTATTAGAATAGATGCAAATGTTCTTTGCTATCTTAGTTGCCTTAGCAAAGGGTTGCTTTTTGCTCCTTATTATTCTAACAAACATTTACCTCCTAAATATACTCAATTTTTCTGAGGAAATCTCTTCAAGTACTTCCCCATCATATATGGATGGTAAATGGTGTAAATTGTTGACCTTGATCTCAAAGCTTAACCTTGACAACATCAGGAGAGTTAAATTGTTGCCTCCTTAATTTTGGGGGAGAGATCTCACGTTTGGCTCATGACCATTGAGCTAATCACCATGGCTTAAATCTGCCCTTATATCTCCATTTGAGCTATAATGTTCCTCACACAACAAAGAGGGTTTTTGCTTAAACTAGATAACATACAATGGGAATAAGATGACTATTTGAACTAGTTTCCATTCTTGTCTAGGCTAGTCTTTATGCATTTCAAAAATTTGAACCATTGGTGCTCAAGTCACTACAAATATAATTTTTTTGTGGTGTCTCTTAATTTAGGCCAGCTTTGGGTAGTGGAAGTATACATGTTTGTCATGGTTGTTCAACTTGTTCTCTAAGAAATCAAGCTTAAGCATTTCGAACAATACCAAAAATAGGGAAGAATAAGTGAAAACCTCCAATGACTCACCTCTTTTAAGCTTTATGTTGCTCATTAATGTTCTGTATAATGAGATCTACTCATTTGTTAATCTGACCTTTATCAAGATTCTTTTGGAGATATAATTATTGCACCAACACTTCAGTTGATGACTTGTATCCTTGAACCTTAACTATCATATTGTTTATATTATATGTATGGCCCTTGAAGTTTTTTCTTATTAAATTGTAGAATATTGAGGTTAATCCGACCTTTATCAAGATTTTTTTGGATATTTAATTATTGCACCAACACTTTAATTGATGACTTGTATCTTTGAACCTTAACTATCATATTGATTATATTATATGTGTGGCTCTTAAGTTTTTTCTTATTAACTTGTAGAATATTGAGGCACTCGTTGGTGTCTCTCATTCCATTGATATTTGTCCATTATTAATCCAAAATAGATCAATGTATAGTTGTTTTCACTTTTGGTAGTTTAAAGAGGAAAATTAGAATTATGGTGTTTTGGGGCAAATTTAAGATAAATCTTGAATTCCATAATTTCTAATTATGGGCTTTAAACAATATTAATTTTTGGTCAGAACTTTAACAAAGTTGGCCGCACAAATTTTGATGTTATAGGGTTTATTGAAAGCTTTCCAATGAGCTAAAAAATACTAAAAATGGAGTTTGCTTGTGAAAGTGATGCTTCTGAGAAATTTGTTGTCGCGTTGTCCATTACAGTACCATGCATATGAAACATGATCTTCCATTACTACATGTGAAGCTAGACAGGTATGTATCTACAAAGAACATTCTATAGAATTGAAAACTTTAACCCAAACGGGTTAGGCGTGGCTTTATATTATGTTTTCATTGGTAGGATATTATTACACCCTTTATGACCTGCACAATTATTCCTTCTCTTGTGGGTTATCCGACCTCATTTGAAAATGTACCATGAATTCTAACATAGGTATGCTAGTACATTATTTTGATTGGGTTTTCCTCAATGTTGTTATTACTCCGAAGCTTCATTGGGATTCAATTATCTGATACGTTATCAACTATTTATTGTGTGATTACTTTTGATGGGAGCCTTTTAATTATGTAGAGGAATTGTTTGGATAATCAAAAGTGGTCGAAATTCGGGTAAATTTTTTTTAATTTGGAATTGTCCGGATAATTAAAAGTGGTAGGAATCCAGGTAAATTTTTTTTAATTTTTTTTGTAGAGGCAGTGTTTGAATGTTGTTTTTGATGGTGGAAATGGATTTTGCACCATCAAAAATGTCTTGGACACCTAAGATTTTGAAGTTTAACAAATATATCTTGAATTTACAAAAATCCTTACCAGATTTTCTTTAAATATAATTAGAATTTCCATAACTTTCTGAATAACTCTTCCGCCTCTCGTTAGACTACGGGTTTTTCATATGCTTTCCGGGCAAGTTTTCCTTGGATCTTTCTGTCGAGATTGGGTGGTTTTTAGTTGTGGGCTCGACGTGGTGATATTTCGTATTTTAAGTTTTATTATTTATTTTATGACATGCTACAATTCTTCACCAAGTTGGTCTAAGAGGTGTCAATTTCTGTTATGGAACATACTTTGATGGGGACGGATCAACTATGCCCTTTGGAGACAACTGGACTTGCCATGCAATGTCCCACTTCCCTAGATTCTGAGGTACAGATCAACTAAGCCCTTTGGAGACAACTGGACTTGCCATGCAATGTCCCACTTCCCCTAGATTCTGAGGTTATGTTACAGGCGGCTCTGGTGGCAGAGGACTAGCATGTGCGGGTTTTGCATGGGCATCTGATTAATAAGAAACTATTCAACGTTAGTTGTAATTCGTCTGGTGCACTCCACGATGATGGCTGTGATGATCAGACATCCGCTCCTGTAAATACTCCTCATGCTCCTTCATTTCGTGGTAAAATAATCAAAGTAGTAAAGGTTGTAACGAATTTTCAAGAACTCACATTTGGAAGACACAGAGTTGCGGGGTTGCAACAAGGAGCACTTGTGTCGATAGGTGGGAATTTGCGAAATTGGATGGACAATAGATGTTGGAATGGGTTGATACACATTGGGTCCCCATTATCAACTACAAACATGAGATCAATATGTCGTTTAACAAATGGTTTTGTTTCCACTTTATACATTAAGAGGATGTGGACATAATCTTGGATATTCCATGGGTTTAGGGCCAAAGTTTTTTATCCTTACAACATTGGTAAGTGGGGTTTAATCTTTTTAAGGAGGTTTTTAGATGAAAATTAATACGGGTTAAGATCCTTAGATTCCCTTTGGAGCTTTGGACTTAGTTAGCTTTGGACTTAGTTGTCATGAGTGGTGATTAGAAATTTGATTAGGAGATTCATTTACTTGGAGGAATGCGATTTATATGGACTAGACAAGTGCATAGGATGGATATTGGTTGAGATAGACTTTTCAGATGGTCTTCCAACTAAACTAGATCTGATTTGGGGTGATAGTTCTCAACGTCAAAGAATAGACTATTGGGGCATTTGTTCCAGTGTTCGGGGTTCCATTAGACAAGGCATCTGATTGCAAATTTCCCTTGGTGGTTTGGGGGTGCTCGTCATGCTTAGAAGTCGTCGGATTATTCACGATCGATGAGTAAGGTTGAGACCTCATGTTTCGGTGCAGTGGTGAATGATGGTCCTAATGTTAATCAACCATCCTCTCCAGGTACTAATCTCCATTCTGGTTATACATTACCTCCTCTTGTTACAAATGATGTCGGTTCCAAATTCAGTGAGGATTTTTCTTTTGACATATCAATGGAATTTTCAGATAAACATATTTCACCTAATATGAATCCTCTGATCTAAGAAGTTAATAGAGGGGTTTCATCCATTTTTAAATCTATCCCACGGATGCAGTCCTGCTTGTACTCTTTTGTTTCTGCTTGTTCTGGAAAACCTATGATGTTTTATGTACTTGACTCTTTGGATGGGCATACTCGCTCTACCACATCAAAATTGTCCCCGATTATTTGTTTTGGTACATTTACAAGGGATCTCTCTCCCACAAATTCGGTTGGAAGTGATATTGAATTCTTGAGACTCAACCTAACATTGGATATTGAATCTTTAACCATTCACACGTCTCTCTGTCCATCAGATTATGTTCCAATTAGTCTAGACTCAATGAGGAATGTTACCATTAAAAATAAAAAGAGGGATAAACAAAAAAAGGTTTAGCCATGGGGTCATGATCTTCTTGGGTTAGCTTTAAATTTTATGGAAGGTTCATACCCACATATATCTCCATCCATCAACAAAGTTTCTCCACGGGCTCTTAGAGTTTCATTGCCTATCAAAACTGTTCGTCCTTGAATATCTTATCACTAAATATCCAGGGTTTGGGGAGTGCCCAAAAAATAATTCCCTACATCATTTGATTGGCGCTCATAGAACATCAACCATCCTTATACAAGGGACAATGGTGTTGGGGGAGGAGGCCAGACCATATTTATGAAATTATTCCCGGGGTGGAAGTTTTATGTGACAGATGCTCTTAGACTATCGAGGTGCTTGGCTAGTATGTGGGATCCCATAACCATTAATTTATTAGATTTTAAAATTTTTGCAGGTATCATTCTCTTTGATTTTTCTTGGGGATCGATGTCTCGTATACACATCTTAAATTTTTATGTTACATATGACTCCAAACAAGAGTTATGGAATCATATGGGTTGTGGACTGTTAAAACTTGGTTCGTTTATCCTAGTTGGTGACTTAAATTTGACTATTGTAGCGAAGGAAAATTAAATCCTCTAGGGATTTTTTTAAGGGGACTTTTTAATATGAACCACTTTATGGATATCATTCTGGACCCTCTTATTCCTACTTGGAGGAATGGTCGCATTGGTAGCAAAGGTATTGCAAAAATATTGGATTGTTTCTTGGTTCATGAAAACCTAGTGGATTGGCTAGGTTCAATGCGTTCTTGGGTTGTTCCAGTGATGTTTTCAAATCATGATCATATTGTCCTCTAATGGAGTGGGGAATGCGACTAGAAATTCTTTCCTTTTAAATTCAATCATACATGGTTAAAGGATAGTGATTATGAGAATTTGGTTCAGACTACTTGGTCAAAAGTGGTTTATCAATAGGAGACTTCTTGGATGAATATGGTTACTAGGAAATTAAATGATCTTCAGAAGGTGGTTCGAAGATGGGAAAGAAAAAAAGAAAAAGAATAATATCTAAGAATTAATAGAGCATGACAATTTGTTTTTGGCGATATATGATCCATCTAATCCATATTTCTTCTCTCATGCACAAAAGAAAATGACCCTTGATCTTGAAAGGATGAACCAGATGATTTTAAAGCAAAAAGAGGAGGAATAGGGGCTTAAAAGTAGTGCCATTTGGATCAAAGGGGGTGATAAAAACACAAAATATTTCATAGATACGCCTCACAAAGGAAAAGAGAAAATACTATTTGGGAGTTAAAGGATGTCGAGTGTAGAAGCATTTCCTCACTAAAGGATCTTCATAAAGAGGCTGTTCATTTTTTGGACAACTATAATGTGCCAGGAAGGAGGTGGATATTGAAAATCAGGTAAGGGTCATCCAAACATATCCAACAATGTTTGATGATAATGACAATGATAATATATGTCAGCAAATCTCATATGATGAATTGGTAACCGTTTTAAAGTCATTCGCCAGGGACAAAAGTCCTAGCCTAAATGGGTGGTCCATGGAATTATTTCTTCACTTCTGGATATCATGGGGCAGGATTACTACTTTTAGAAGAGGATTCATGGATCTCTTGTTCAATCTCTGGTGCGGAAAATTCCACTTTCATCACTTTGATTTCAAAAGTTTCTATTCCTTCTACTTCGTGGATTACAAGCCTATTTCTCCTTGCAATATTGTGTATAAAATGATATTGAAGATTATTATTTTCTGGTTAAAATATAAGTTGTCAAAATATATTTCTCTAGAACAATTTGGGTTCTTAAAACATCACCATATACAAGATGCAATGACTATTGCATTGGAGTGTATGCATTTTATTAATGTTAAAAATAAGGATACCCTGCTATTGAAGTCATATTCGATCAGAGCATATGGTTGTGTATATTGGGGTTATCTCTGGATGGTTTTGCATAAAATTTCTCTTTTAGTGACGGTCGTCGATTGGATTATGGCTTGTATCACCTTTGTAAATTTTGTTGTTTTAATTAATGGGGTGCCTTATTGTTTTTCAAGGCATCTAGGGGATTAAGGTAGGGATGTTCACTTTCTCGTCTCTTATTTTTACACGTTATTAATGGGATGAGTAGAATGATCACAAAGGTGCATTCTTGGGGGTCATTTTATGGATTTATGATCACAAAAATCATTTCCACAACTCACCATATTTTCGTGGATTATGTTTTTATTATTGAGAAGGTTTCTATTAGAGAATGGAAAATCTTACACCTGATTATCTTCTCTTTATGAGTAAATCTAAATCTCTGTTGATTGTGCTGAAACTAGATGAGGTCATGGTTTCAAAAATTGATAATTTATTTACCATTGAGATGGCCCCGTTGGATTGTTGATTCAAATACCTTAGTTTCCACATGAAACCAAATAGCTATGGGATAAAAGATTGACATTGTTTAAGTGAAAATTTTGAACACAAATTGTCATCCCGGGCACATAAATGATTGAAACTTGGGAGAAGGATGGTCCTTGTATAGTCTGTCTTGCAGAGTATTATGGTATATTAGATGCAATTATATCTAATGCCCAAAAATATTATCCGGAAGGTAAATTCAATTATCTCTAAATTTATATGGGCAGGTTCTAATGATGTAAAAAATATACAACTTGTTTGGTTGGAGGACATATCTATGATGATGGAGGATGGGGTATAAAGAATAATGAGAAGTTTGGATAGGAATTTTTGGTTAAGAGCTTATGGTGTGCTCTAAATGGTGATGGAATTTGGCGGAGGATTATAAAGGATAAATACTTTAAAAACCAGCCTGTTCTGGAGTGGATAAAGGATGGGGTCCGATATCTGTGCTCTATTTCATATATATGGAACAATAAGATGAAAGTGAAACAATGATTGATTGGGAATTTGAGATGGGAGATTGGTGTAGGAAATTTGGTGGATATTGGTTTGGATCCTATTAGAGGATTTGTTGGAAACCATACTCTTCCTGTCATGCTTATCAGGTGCATACATAGTTTGGGTTTTTATTTCTTAAATCAAATACAAGTTCCTCATGATACCAACTCTATATGTCCTTCTTGGATAGTCTCTTAGGACTTAGTCTTATATGGTGTATTGGCTAAATCATGGGACAATTATGTTAGCAATTTATACTTGGCTCATATCACTTTGATTGAGAAGGAAGATATCATTGTGTGGGATGGGACATTTGTGTAGGGATAGATCATTGTTGCTGAGGCATACAGGTATATCACTTGTGCTCACCAACATTGTGCGGATAGAGGGTGGTTTAGTAAAATATGACATTGGAAACTTCCACTAAAGCTCAAATGATTTTAGTGGCTGGCATGGAAAAATGCAATTTTAACTTGGGATAATATGTGTAAGCATGGTTTCATTGGTCCTGAGGTATGTGTTTTATGCCAGAATGAGCTAGAGGACGTGCTTCACCTTTTCCTTAAATTTCCATTTGCAGTTTCCATACGGATCAGTGTGATGAATATCTTAAATATACTCGATGATTAGAATTCCACATCTATGGAAGCTTGTTTAGAAGACTAGATATCGGGATTCAAGGAATATTGCTCACTTCCTATTTACATTTTCTGGGGCATTTGGAGATGTATAAATTCTATTATATTTGACAATACTCCACTGAACATAAATGTATCCACATGAAGATTTTTACTTCAATGAAATTGGGCCTATGGACTAGAAGGGTATTCGAGATGCTTTTTGTTATTAGATATATGGATCAAATTTCTTGTGGGGTTTTTTGATGGGGTAGCAAGTAATTATAATTGTGGCAATGGGGCATTCATCGTCATAAAAAAAGGTCATTATTATCATTTCATTTGGAATAGTGGGATGGGATCCAACACTAGGGTGGAGACTAATGCTCTTTGGGGGGTATTATTTTATGCTCATGGGTTATCCATAGAGTCGATGAATGTCTTCGGTGATTCAAAGGTAGTTATTGATTGGTAAACTATGGAGCGGTCTTCCTTTGATCCTCCTATGCTCATAAAATGAACGAAAAGAATAAGGTTACTAATTGGACATTCCAGCGGGGTGACTTTTTCCACATATATAGAGAACAAAATGGAGTTTATGATGTACTATATAAGGTGGGACACAAAAATATACCTGGGGAGATTATATATCACTAATATGACAAGCTACAAAGGATGAGGAAAATCAACTACACATAAGATTTCTCTCTCTTATTGCAAATCATCTACATTGTCATATTTTAGTATAATTGTCATAATATTTTGATATGTAGTGACTATTATATGTTTTGATTTACATGTATCAGACTCTCGTCAAAGACATATTACATGTTGGCATATGTGATAACATTTAGTGTGTTTAGGCAAATCACTAGAAATGGTGATTTTAAAATTTTTTTGCTATATGTTAACAACCTATTATTAATATAAAAGGATTATTGATTTTTTTTTTTTTTTAGAAACTCTAAGAGCACCATGACTTGTCTTGCTAATTTTTAAGCATCACTCTAGCTCCCACTGTAATAAGCATCTTAGATTCCAATTGTTCCCAATTTCAATCAAACAAATAGTTGCCTCTTACTTTCTCAACAATACTACAAAAATAGGGCGATCTAGGGATCTCAAACAATGATTATTGTGATTGCGAACAACATCATTAGTTTCAAATAAATGCGTCGCTTTATCAAACGAAACTTTTGTGGAACCATTGAAATATTACATCTATACATGTCATTAATAATTTATAGTCTTGTAAAGGGACGAATGATGGCATCTTCTTGGGGCTTATATTGTCTCATTATAAAAAAACTAGATATATAGTAGGAGGGATGATGCTGCTTAGGCAAGAATCGACTTGGGAAAAAAGGCAGGGGGAGGAATCCCCATGAAACCCCTACTCAAACATAACCAGGAGATCCTTTGCGAGTTTCTCAAACCTCTTATCAAATCTTTGTAAAACTTCTCTCCAGGAATTTTCTGCTCCTTAGGGTTTGTTCCTCAAATCTGGTTCAGGATCTCAAGTTTTCCCTAGAGCTCCAGGTGGGTATTCCATCTGGCATGTAACATTTGATGTTCGAAGGTAAGTATATGGATGATGCTTCCCCTCCCCCATTCTACAACATTGGTAAAGATGGAATTATTTTTTGGCTCTTTGGTTACAAGGGGAAGTTGGGGGTAAGCCTTCCTCCTCTCGGGCCCTTTCTTATAAATATGTTGTCCATGCTCCATCCCCCCCAAGGCAGATGAACCCCAGGGAGTTCCTGGGCCATTTTTGATTGATAAATCAGAGGAAGTTCCATCCCTTGAAATATCTCACCTTGATTTGGAGGATCTACACCAAATTTATTCAAATGCAATCCTAGTATATCATTTTAATCGCTTCTAGCCCTGCGTGACTAATCTTTACCACTGGATCCATTTTGCATGGAATAATTATTGCAAGGTTATTTTCTGCTCAAAAGGCTTTATCATTGTGTTATTTGGCGAATTATAAGATTATCATAAAGATTTATCTAAAGGGCCCCTATTTTGGGGCAATGTCGTACTGTTCATAACCCCTTGGTTTCCCGATTTTGACCCTTCCACAATTGTTATTACCAAGTTTCCAATGCGGGTCCAACTTCCTAATATTCCTACTTACTTGTGGCACTATTCATTATTCAGGGCATTGGAGACCCCTTGGGCCGTTTCCTTGCCAATTATGCCTCTAAGGGGAAACTTGTAATATACATTTATGGCATAATTTGTGTTGAAATCAATATCAGTAAAGGACTGCTAGATACAAACAATTTAAAAATAGGTGATTTTCATTGGACCTAGGCTCCAAACTATGAGAATAATGCGTTATGGTGCCTCTTCTATCATTATATAAGTCGTTTACAAAATTCTTGATCTATTTTCAAATATTAACATAAGCGGAACATCCAAAATTCCTTATCTAAAAGTTGGCAACCTTGCAAACCTACTCCCATTGAGGGCAAGGTATTCTGCGTCAGATAAGGATGATGAAGGATCTGATGAAAAAATCCATTAGGGGAATAAGGTCTTGTCTTTAGGTCTTCAAACATCTCCTAAGGTTCCCATTGTGAACCATGCTCCTTCGGCAAACACATAGATAATGAATAATAATGCTTCTTCAGGTGTATTGCAATGAGCTCCCGAGTAAGATTCTTTAGAATCTAATAAGGAATCTCCTTCAACACATAATGATAATCAACATATAGCTTTGTTAAACTCGACTTCAGAAGGCTGGTTCAAGGTTTTGAAAAGAAATGAAAGAAAGGTCACCATGAGGAGAAACCCTAATTAAGGCGATTCTCCTTTGTAATTGTTTATTATTCTCCTCTATCTCTACTTTTCTATTCTCCGTATCATACATCTTAACTTTGTTACCATCAATATATGGCTCACTGGGCCATAAAATGTGACGTGATTAGTTTTTGATTGATCAATAAAATTTCTAGACTTACAGAAAAAAATTCTAGCCCTTTATAATTGGTATTGCATCTCTAACATTCATTACTAGATATAAATGTTTTTAGTTATGGATCTATCCATCTTACTTTAACACTCTATCAAGAGTCTAATAATTGTGAATGAATTCCATAATTCTTTCTGGCATGACCTTCACATGCAAATGGACATTTATTCATAATAGGGTTGTTATCCCAAATCACCTACCAATATAACTGATCTCTGTTCAAAAGAAATGTGAGATTTTTTAGAAAAATCTTGACAAAGTAGAGTGTTTGTTTTTGTTAGTAATTTTTTACCTAGAAAACTCTTCTCATTGATAAGGATATATACGACATATCTCATCTCCCATTGTAAGTTAATCAAAGATGACCATTGTAAACTAGACTTGTCCCTAACTAGTATATGAAGTACATAATGAATTGTTGATGTTGATATGTTGAACACTACAACATCAATAGTAGCCAAAAGAAGCGAATGGATCTTCTGAAGAAAATAAATGATTTTTTGAAGTGCTTATTTTATAGCTCCAATAAAGTGGGAATTTCTAGTACTTGCAGTAGCTTGGTTGATCATATGTAATGGTTATGTGATGAGCTCTATAATGATCAAAGATTGCATATATTGTTCTATGCTTTACTTTATAAACTTAGTGATGAATAAGTGTTCACATGCTCATTAGAAATAATGACATTCACTTATCATTTCTGAGATATGAAGTGCATTACATGGAATGCCTTCATCCATAAAACTAGACATATGGTGTTCCATAATGGAAAAAATCCACATGTCTCTAATATATACATCAATATGAAAATTATCATTATTTTCATTATATGCATTAATTTGCACTTTTTTGAAAATATTTATGCCAACATTTATAACAAAAAACCAACAAATACATTCAAAAAGAGGAATCTCAAGAAGCAAATGTGTCTCTTGTGCTCCTACGCCCCTCTCAACAATGGTATCACACAACAAACCATTGACTACATGTGCTGGTGGTTCATTTGGATTATCAGTAACAAAGATATACATGAACACATTATAGAATATCTATGATAATGTTTTAGATATTAATGCATATTCAATTTAATATCATTTCATCTTAGTTCATATATTTTTTCTCCATTCTCATTGAAATAAAATTATGAGTTCTTACATAGATCCCACAATGCCTTATATTGACATAGCAATCTTCCACCCTTAACCTAGAGGCATGAATTCTCATTGCATGCTAGATGAAGCTCAACAATTGATAGGCTATTCATAATCCATCATCGGATTAGATTGAAATATTTGTTAAGTATCCTTTCAATATGGATCATCCTCATCAATTTGTTTAACTTAGTTGTTTATCTAATGTTTATCCCTTGGATTTCAAAGCACGTACAATGCTATATTTTACATATCTCACTTGAACATGGTCTTCCAAATTTAGAGCATCCATATTAAGAGCTTCCTTGACCATAAAAATCCATGTAAATGCGGAAATTCATGATGTTTTCATTCATAGTTACATCACAAAACTATAGTTCAATGCAAACGGTTGAAAACAAGTTCTCAAAAAATTATATGTATCAAATGCATATGACTTGCTATAGATTATATGAGGATAGTAAATTAGAATTGATGACCCCATTTCCTTCTTTTGGACCATTCCCTAATTGATATTCCAATCATTGAACTATCTGACAATGGGCTCCTTGGAGCAAGATTGGCCTCTAATGGTCAGCCATGACTAGCATCATCTCAATGAATATAAGGGGTCTGGGGGCGGACCAGAAATTCCTTGCCCTAAAGAAGATTTTCACCAAATCATCCCAATATTATCTTAATTCAAGAAACATTCTGCTGAGGATTCAATCAAATATTTTCGCCGTATGTTTTCCCAATGGCACATTGTCGCAACTGATGCAAATGGACTCTCTGGAGGACTAGTTATCCTTTGGAATCCATTATGGATTGTGGCTAAAGCTTTTAAATGTTCCGCTGGAATTCTCCTACTTGCAAACATCAGGGGTTTCTCAGGTTCTATTCATATCTTAAATATTTATGCCCCTTATAAGGATCATCGCCCCTTTTGGAATAGATTCTTGTCTTCAGAGCTTTTGGAGTTAGATCTATTTCTCATGGGTGGGGACTTAAACTGTACATTATATGGGGACGAGGTATGGGCCAGAGGAAGGAAGATGGATCCATTAGCGGGTTGTATTAAAGAAGCCTTACTTCATCATAATTTGACAGACATTTTTCCCCAATCTGTGGGACCTACATGGGATAATGGCAGAATTGGTTCCACTTATTTGGCTAAAAGATTGGACAGATTTTTGATCTCTGATAACCTCTTGGTTTGAATGGGTAGGCCTATCTCCCATATTATAAATTGCTTCATATCTGATCATAGACCTATTACTTTATCTTGGGGTTATAGGAAATATAAGAAAGGTCTTCCTTATAAATTCAATACAGTCTGGTTGGAGGATAAGGAGTTCAATGATCTTGTTAAATTTTTTTGGCATGCTAGTTGCACAAATGAGATTATATCTCCTTCTCAACATCTCTTGGATAATCTACGGGAACTAAAGGTTAAGGTTATTTCTTGGCAGAGAAATAAGAAAATTGCCAACATAGCTGCTTTGAAAGAAATTTAGGATAGCCTGGATGAAATAGTAGGGGAATTTAAAGGCAACATATCTTTTTTGGTCCACAATAAGATCCATGATCTAGAAAAGAAAAGGCACAAATTACTTGCAATAGAGGAAACTACATGGAGGTTAAAAAGCAGGGCATTGTGGCTGAAAGAAGGAGATCGGAACACTAAGTTTTTCCATAGATTTGCAGATCATAGGAGAGATATTAATTCTATCTAGGAAATTCAGACTGATAGTGGGGACAAGCTTTTCTCACAAGAGGAAATCTCTATGGAAGCTGTTTCATATTTCAAAAATTTCTATAAAAGGAATGACAATATTAACTGTGAGGACATATTATAGGGAATTGCTCCTTTTCCTTCCATGTTTAACGAGGAATAAAATAATTCCCTTTTCCAGCGAGTTTCTGAAAATGAACTTTTAGAGGTAATGAAATATTTCAAAAAAGATAAAATTCCTGGCCCTGATGGCTAGACTATTGAATTTTATCTCCATTTCTTCGATCTTCTCAAGAAAGACATCCTGGGGATGGTGGAGGAGTCGCGGATGAGAGGATTTTTTCATCCTCATTATACGTCAACATATATCACCCTTATCCCCAAAAAGAAGAAAGCAAATTCATTTTCAGACTTCAGACCGATCTCACTTTGTAATGTTATCTATAAAATCTCCTCTAAGATTATTGCTAATAGAATCCGAAGCATCTTGTTAAATCATATCTCCTTAGAACAACATGGTTTTCTAAAGGATAGAAATATAATTGACGTTGTGGCGAATACACAAGAGTGTTTACATTCCCTGCATCACAAAAAGATTAGTGCGTCCATTCTTCAATTGGATCTGAAGAAAGCATATGATAGCCTAGATTGAGGATTCCTTAGATGCATTATTTGTAAGATTGGCCTAAAATATGAATGCATTGAATGGATCATGGCCTATGTTGAGAATGTGAATTTTGCTATCCTCATTAATGGTCTCCCCACAAATTATTTTGCTGCTGCTAGAGGCCTTCGTCAGGGCTGTTCTCTGTCTCCACTTCTGTTTATCCTGGCCATGGATTCTCTTAGTCTTCATATTAATGGGGCAGTAAAAGAAAATAAATTCAAGCCTATTAGAATATGTCATGGATCTTATATTTCCCACAGCCTTTTTGTTGACGATATTATGATTTTTGGTATGATTTGTAGGATTTCTTGGCAATGCGTTCATGATATCCTAAGGAAATTTCAAAATGCTTCTAGAATTTACATAAATGAGGGAAAATCTTCTTTCTTTTCTGATGTTGATGACAAGGAATCATTGGAGTTTCTATCCACTCTCTTTAACATTGGTTCTAAGTCTTTAAAGGAGGGTTTTAAATATGTGGGTTTTCATCTCAGACCTGCAGGTTATAAAAGTTCTGATTGGTTATGGCTAACAGACAGGTTTTACAAGAGAATCAAAGGATGGGAGTTTAAATGCCTCTCCATTGCGGGTAGGGTAGTGATGTCTGTTCTGGCTCAGATTACTATATATTGGGCCCACTTATTCTATTTTCCCTCTAGTATCATTGCCAATATAAACAGGCTCATGGAAAATTTCATTTGGGGAGGTGGGAAACATAAAAGCAAATATCATCTGACCAGTCTCTCTAAAATCTCTCTCCCAAAGATTCTAGGTGGTTGGGGTATTATGAATATAAGAAATTTTGGTAAGGCCCTCTTATGTAAATCATTTTGGAGGAGTATTAATGGGGACAAATTTTGGAGTGCTACTATCAGAAGGAAATACATGGAGAATAGAGATCTCACCTTCTGGTATCGTGTTGGTAGTATTGGGAAATTACAGGGATCCGCTATCTGGAATAACTTCCGTAGAATTCAACCTTTCATACATGAGAATTTATATTGGTATATCCATAATGGAAAAAATGTGCTCATCGGATAAGATCATATTATTGGTTTGGGAGAGGATTTTAGCTTCCCTAGATCTATTATCTCTGCTTTGCACAGATCAGGAATCTTTTATTGGAATCAACTTATTGAAGACTGGCAAGGGGTTTTTCCATTATGGAAAAATTTGCAGTCCTTGGGCATTAGTCAGGATTATGCTCAGCAATGGGACAACATTATGACATCAATTAGGGGCTCTGGTATTTGTAATTCTGATGGAAAGGACCAACTTTCATGGAGAGGTGTTAAGTGTAAGGATGAATTAATGGACAAAGAGATTTATCTGGTTCTGGCAAGGTCGATTCCGTGTCCTTTTCAATACACCTTTCCTACCTCTTTATGGAAAACATTGGTACCAAACAAAATTATTCATTTTTCCTGGCTTGTATTCCATAATAAGATTTTAACTTGGGAGAACCTCCAAAAAAGGCATTGGCATGGTCCAAGTATTTTCCCGATTTGTAAAAATGGTGATGAGAATAGTAATCATATCTTTCTTACTTGTAGCTATACCTATCAATTATGGAAGGATCTAGCAGCATATTTTGGTTTCCATCAAATTGATCATACAGATGTCAAGGAGGCTATTAGCTGGTGGGGCTTGCAGAAAGTTGCTCATAGATCTATTCCTCTATT
The DNA here is from genome assembly GCA_031772625.1 of Pinus tabuliformis. NCBI lineage: Eukaryota > Viridiplantae > Streptophyta > Pinopsida > Pinales > Pinaceae > Pinus > Pinus tabuliformis. The sequence continues at coordinate 552,009,456 of CM062804.1, forward strand.
GCTTTTCTAGTATGTCTGGAAGAAAAGGAACAATGCCATATTCTGACAGGGGAAAGGCACATATTTGCCTCTGTCTGATCAGATTATTTTGATGTATCTCTCCATTCCAAAAAAGGATCTGCAAACAAAACACACAGTTCTGGCATCTTTTCAATGTAGCTGATGGGGTATCCAAGGGCTTTTTTTGATGGAGCTGCACAAAGAGGCATGTGTGCATGTGGAGTTTTCATATCGATGTCGAAAGACCTTCACTACTCAATTTATTGGCATGGTGGTCGAGGATCTAACAATAAGGCGGAGGCTATGTCATTAGTGGGTCTTTTACAATTTTCCTCCTTCCTGAATATACAACAGCTGCAGATTTATGGAGATTCAAAAAACACTATAGGTTTGGCCACAGGAAAGCTAATTAACAAGAATCCCACTCTTACAGGATGGATTAATAGGATCAAAATATTATGTACAAGTCTTCAGTCTTATTCCTTTTCTCACGTGGACAGATCTCTGAATTCAGTGGCAGACTCCTTATCAAAGAAAGGACTCTCAATTGCTTATGGTATATGGAAATTGGAGGTACAAATGCAAGACTCTATATATTTGATAAAGGATTTCTCCATTCCTGGTATCTAGCCATTTCTCTGATTTCTGCTTCTCCTTTATTCTGTCTCTTGATGCTCTCTTTTAGAGGTATGTTGTCCTTCCCCTATTTCCTTTTGGATGCACGATAAGGTACATTTTGGCCTTTGTTTTGGATCCTCTATCTGTATATCTTTTGATCCGGATCATATACCTGGAAAATGAAGTTCCTATGCCTATCTGAAGACATGATGGATATGATCATAATATATCTCCGGCCTTCTCTACAATTTTTAGAATATGATATCCAATTTATGCAAATTTCATCATTGCATATCTACTACACTTAATATAAATAATACTGTGTTACATTGTATTTATAGAATCAAGTCACATAAATCTCCATGACACTTGTACACAATAAAATATCATTTATTTATTCGTGAATCAAGGTTTTGGAATAATTTGCACACATTCTAGTAACTCATCAACCATAGTTGATTACTTTTGTCATTTTTATTTTTTGACAAGGGCTGTAATGGAATCATGAGCATGATGTCTTTTGGTAATATTAAGTAAAATATATCTAAAGCAAGGGTGTCTCGAAAACTTCTTGTCACGATACCTCAAATCATGTTTTGCAAGTCATGAAGGTTAACATTTTACTTCCACGATTGTACCCAATTTTATTCACCTTTGGGGAACAATGTTGGAAATGTTATATCACATAACCTCTTAGTGTTATTTATGGAAGATGAACCAATTTTAGGCTAATTAATAACATCTATATGTTCACCATTTATGTGATATTTCTTTCCAGTATAGTTATTTTCCCAAACATGAAATAATTTCAATTTCCTTTGGAGCATGTGGAGTCCATGAACAAATGAAGATATTTGACAACTTCTAACAAATCATCAATACATGGAACAATCTTCAATATTGTGAATTCTGTAATATTGTTCATTCTTGGTGAAATAACATAGCTAATCATATGCGAAATATTTTTTGCAATTTCATATAACATATTGAGTGCATTGTATTCAACTCAAACATCACTATAATACATATCAATCTTATACCCTAATACAACCATTATGTTGTGTTTTTTGGAAATGAAATCATAACTTGTTCCCTATTGTGCTTTTTTCATAATAATCATTAAATTTAAGTCCTTAATATGTCGAGGCAATTCCTTGACAACATCTTTTATTTCCTAAGGAAACTAATGGGGCATCCTCTATTTTTGTGTTTTCCAACCTTCACATGCATAAATTGCAAAATGTATTGGCATGCACTATCAATGTCTATTCAACTTGTGTAATATTAGTAAGGACTCAAGGTTGAGACCTTGGGTCCTTATGGTTTTGAGTCAAAAATTTGTGACACATATCTTTTATTTTACATCTCATTCACATTGAACCTATATTTATACTCACATGCTAAATGCCAATATACAAATCTTTACACACATGACACTTTTGAATATGAGATAGACAATCAATCTTTTTGCATAATATTTTTGATGCGTGATAACTTCTTATTCATGTAAAATAGGTACATTGGCTTCTATTTTAAGTTCCACTTCATCTCACTATTGGTATATCTATTGGGAAAATGACATCAATATGATAAATAAGTTTGGTTGACCTCATTACTTCATTTATATATGTATATTTCTGCTGGGCACGAACAACAAACTATCTTGTGACATACTTGGATTCCTTCCTTCCTTATAGGGGTACTCCATGCAACATCCTCTCTCTAATAATCCACTATTAGGCTAAATTCTACCTTCAACATAAATAATATTTTAAATTTACATACACATACAAATAACAATGGAAATAACATGCATATTTCAAATTCAATCAAAACCATTTGAATTATGAAAACTCACAACTACTACAAATATGAAAATTCCATAAGAAGATAAATACGAATACTTAGTAAATTGATGCTAATCCACCAAACTAGTTGTTGAGGGGTGCTTCATCACCCAACTATATAATTAATAATTGATTCCACCCCTAACACCACTAGGGTGAAGGAAGCTTTTGTAGGGCTCTAATATTACCCGAAAAAACCCATTTCGCCAATTTTGAAGCTAATTTGATCATTACTTATCACTCAAGGCCCTCATTCAACTATTAATAAGTTTTATCACTCTAGACTTTTGTTTGACAACATAAGAAATATATTCTATTTCTTTGCTTCACACTCCCTCAAGGATCTTCTTCCCTTCTTGCACAAGTGTAAGGAGTCTACATTACTGGTTTCCTATTGGGAATAACCTTGAGGAGAAACACTTGCCCAAATAAGTGAATAGGTATCTATAATAGGGTTACACTTTTGTGGACATTCCAACCACAATTTTACCCTAAAAACCATCCAATTTCCTCTTTTAATTCTCATTGCAAGTCCTCAATGAAATCATGTCACCCATGACTTTTATATATTGTTTTATTGATTTGGAAATGCTATATAATGCAAGTATTGACCCTTCATGTGGAGGAGAAAATGCGAATGTTGTGAAGCTTCCCATGAAATTGTGTGTCACCCATGAAAATGTCACGATACATAATGATGATCTATTTCCTTGTACACCAATAGTCATTGGAAGATTCTCTTTATATGTCACCATTTTATTATTCTTGAGAGCTCCATTAGAAACTATTCAACTTTCATTTCCCCCGCTTAGGGGGTAAGCTAGTTGTTATTATTATTATTATGTTGTTGTTGTTTCTAAAAAAAATACTAGAGGGAAAAAAATTCCATGGAAATTCTCTCAAAATTTCAAATTTCCATGTGTTCGATATTTAAAAAAAGAATCTTCTAAATCCCCTTAAATTACATATTTCACTTACAAATTCTTTATCTTATTTCTTAATGATGATAAAAAATATAGTACTAAATTTATCTTCACTATGTGGTTCCAAATTAATTGACAATGAAAATCATCCTATATGATCAATGGATCAATATGTAAAGTATTTTGAAAAGATGCAATATCTTCTCACATATCAATGTAGTGGTATTCATATTATTTCAAAGATATCTTCACCCTCTTTACCATTTTATTTAGCGTTCCGAATTTGATATTCAATTAAACAATATTAATAGCTTCAACGCAACATAGTCCCTACCTCTTTCTCTACCGCTAATTAATTGATTAAGGATATGCTTCTTTTTGCGGGGCCCACATTTTGTCGTTATTTGAGAATGTCTGCATTTCCGCAATCTGTCATTATTTCTGCGTTCACACCTATGTGTCTTGCATAATGAAAACCACCATTGTATAACTTTACTTCACACCTTTGTACTATGCACAATAAAAGTCATCTTCGCATAACTTCATTTGCACTTCCACACTTTGCATAATTTCTGTAGTGCACACAATGAAAGCTTTCTATGCATCTTTTCATTATGCACATTGTGTTATTAAGGTTGTTGGGTGTGTGCTATATTCCTTCCATGACTAGATGCAAGCGCAAAGCGGGGGGTTAGATGGGGGGCGATAGCCCCCCCTTCGTTGTGCCGAGCTTAGTCATAGGGGGGTGGAAGCCCCCCCCTGTTGAGGGGTTTGTAGGGCTGCACAGGATTCAGGGCATCACCCTGGTAATTTTTTTTTTTGGACCCTATCTTAGGTGGGAAGACCTACCTATGGTTTTGTGCATGGATTTTTCACATGTCTTTGGGCATGATGGTTTTCTGCCCATGGTATCTTGTAGATCCGGTCAAGGGAACTATGGTTATGTTCTAATCCAGGGTTAATGGATTGGGGTTTATGAATCCTTCGACATATATATATGATTTTTCATTATATTTCTTTCAATGTTACAACACACACAAATATATATATATATATATATATATATATATATATATATATATATATATATATATATATATATATATATATCTGTGTGTGTGTTGTAACATTGAAAGAAATATAATGAAAAATCAATCTGGTAGTCCCGGTTTTTGGATCCACGGGAAATCTATGTGTATTTGTTTTGTGTTTCTCGCCATTGTATATTTTCTATTTTTAAGAATTCGTTTGCAAGTAATTTCTGTACAGGGGTAAAACCTACATTTGGTATCAGAGTGGTTTCAGCTTCAAGGAGACGAGTTTGCTACTGAGGGTTTTTTCTTGGGCCTGTGGTAGACCCTATTCAGTGGGAAATTTGCGGGATCAATTCTTGCAATGAAAGAAGATGTCGATCAATGGAAAGATAGAGATCGAGAAATTTAATGGTCAGAGTTTTGAGTAGTGGAAAATCGAGATGGAGGACCTGCTAGTGGATAAAGATTAGTGGATCGTGGTAGATCCGGGTACTAAACCAACGACAATGTCAGATGAAGACTCGAAAAAGTTGGATTAGAAAGCACAAAGCACAATGCGGTTGTGTATCTCAGATTCAATATTGTTGAATGTATCAGGGGAAGCTATGACAAAGGCTTTGTTGGAAAAGTTAGGGACTTTGTACCAATCTAAGTCTCTGGTGAATAAACTGTTCATACGGAAAAAGTTGTATAACCTTAGGATGAAGGATGGAGACTTGGTGAAAAAGAATATGAATGCATTTAATACTGTGGTAAGTTATTTGTTATCTATTGATATTAAAATTTCAGATGAAGATAAGTGCATCAGTTTGCTGTGTTCTCTACCAAATTCGTGGGATAGTCTGGTTGTTGCAATAGGCAACAATACAACTACCTTGAAGTTTGATGAAATACTCTCATCCTTGCTGTCGAAGGAGATGATACAGAAAAGTATGGAGAGACAAAATGTAGATGCCTTGTCTATACAAGAACGGTCCTAGAATAAAAACAAAAATAAGTCCTCGAATGGGAGAGATAAATCTAGAGGGAGATTTAAATCTCCAGGAAAACTTATAAAGGTGTGTTGGAAATGCGGAAAGGAAGGGAACTTCAAAAAGGATTGTAGATCTAATGCTCCTGAGAAAGGAAAGGGATATCATGATGCTCCTTTTGCAGAGGCGAAAATGACTTGAAGGTGGGGATGTGTACTTGTCTTCTTCAAGTACACATGTAGATCACGAGGCATGGTTGATTGAATCAGGTGCATCCTTTTACTTCATTCCCCATAGGGAGTGGTTCTGTGAGTATGAGAAATAATATGGTGGTGATGTATTATTAGCGGATGATAGGAAGGCTAGAATCATCAGACGCAGAAAAGTAAAGCTAAAGTTGCAAGGTGGAAGGATTAGAACACTTCCAGGTGTTTTGCATATTCATGCATTGGCAAGAAATATGATGTCTGTAATTAAGATTGATGATGCAAGTGTAAAAATAGTGTTCGAGAAAGATACTTGCAAGATGGTTCAGGGAGCACTAGTATTGATGCGGTGAGTTAGAATTGCAACTCTATACAAGCTTCTGGGTAGCACTATTATTAATGGGTGCAACAGTTATGTGGTTCTTGAAAGTGGAGCAAAAAATCTAGCGGCTTCTGGATAAAATACCATGCTATGGCATCAAAGGATTGGACATATTGGAGAGAAGGGCCTTCAAATACTTCATGATAATGGTATGGTATAAGGTATATCTAATTACTCTCTATATTTCGATGTCTGTGAACATTTTGGGAAGTAGAATCAAGTGAGTTTCTCCTCTGGTGCTAAGAGGGCGAAAGGGATATTAGAGCTTGTGCACAGAGATGTGTTTGGACATGTGTCGATTCCACCACTGGGTAATTTTATGTACTACTTATAATTTATAAATGACCTCTCAAGAAATACATGGATATATTTCCTCAAGAAGAAATCTGAAGTCTTTGACAGGTTTAAATAATTTAAGGCTCTAGTGGAAAACCAGATAGAGAAGAAGAAAAAGGTGCTGAGGACAGATAATGGTGGAGAGTTCAATAAGAAGGAATTTGAAGAGGTATGTAAGAAGTGTGGTATAACACAAAAAAAGACTACTCCATAGACACCTTAGCAAAACAAAGTTGCAGAAAGAATGAACAGGACATTGATGGAAAAGGTAAGAAGCATGCTTAGTGGTGTCAAGTTAGGACATGAATTCTGGGCAAAGGCGGTGGAGACTGCATGTTACCTGATTAATAGATCACCTTCATCAATGTTAGAGGATAAGTCTCCACATGAGGTATGGATGGGTAAGAAACCCTCTCTTTCATATCTGAGGGTATTTGGATGTGATGCATATGTACATTTTCCAAAGGAGAAAAGAACCAAGTTGGATAGTAAATATGAAAGGTGCATCTTTGTTGGGTGAAAGGATGGTTTAAAAGGTTATAAGATTTGGAAACTAGAAACAAGGAACGTTGTGTACAACCAAGATGTGGTGTTTAGAGAGGTTAAATATGTTATTAAACATGAAGTCCTACCAAAGGAACCTGAGAAGGTAGAGTTTGAGCTAAATGAGGAAGAATCATACTCTACAGTAGAAGAGGAATCAAAAGATGAAGAACCACAAACTCCAGTTGTGAGAAGATCAGTTCGAGAAAGGAGGTAGCCAGAAAGGTATAGTCCATCTGCTTTCTGTTCAAATTTTTCTTTATCTATTACTGATGATGATCCTAGAACTATTGGGGGGAAGTAGATTCAGAGGATGAAAAACTATGGAAAGAGGCCATGGTTGATGAAATGGCATCTTTGGACAAAAATGAGGCTTGGGACTTGGTGGAGTTTCCGGCTGGAAGGAAACCCATTGGAAGAAAATGGGTGTTCAAGAAGAAGATGAATGAAAAAGGAAAAGTGGAGAAATTAAAAGCTCAGTTGGTAGCAAAAAGTTATTTCCAGGTGTAGGGAATTGATTTTGGTGATATTTTTTCTCCTGTTGCCAAGGTAAATTCTATTAGATTACTTTTATTTTTTGTTGCTACTTTTGATTTTTAGGTAGAACAGATGGATGTGAAGACAATATTTCATCACCAGGATTTGGAAGATGAGGTCTACATGAAGCAATCCAAAGGCTTTGTGGTGAAGGATAAGAAAGAACTAGTATGTAGGTTAAAAATTCTATGTCTGGGTTAAAACAATCACCAAGGATGTGGTATAAAAAATTTGATACATATATACGGGGACTAAGCTTCACCAGAAGCAAAGGAGATCACTGTGTGTATTTTAAATTAATAGGTGACCGTGTTATTTATCTGGTCTTATATGTCGATGATATGTTGCTGATTGGAAATGACAAAAAAATAATCCAAGATTGAAGACCCAATTGTCCTCCAAATTCGACATGAAAAATCTTGGTGCTGCAAACTATATTTTGGGCATGGAAATTAAACGAGATCGGGAAATGAGGAAGATTTGGTTAAACCAGAGGAAGTATGTTGAAACAATACTATAGAGGTTTAATATGTAGGATAGTAAATTGGTGAAGTTTCCTATTCCTGTAGGTGTAAAGTTATCTGCTGAACAGTGTCCCAAGACACATGAAGAGGAAGAGGACATGTCCCTTGTTCCATACACAAGTGAAATCAATAGCCTGATGTATGCAATGGTATGTACTATACCAGACATTGCACATGTAGTGGGAGTATTGAGCAGGTTTATGTCAAAATCAGGGAAGGAGCATTGGACAATAGTGAAGTGGGTTTTTAGGTATCTGTGTGGCACTAGTTATTATGGTTTGTGCTACCAAGGAAGGCCAAGATTGGATAGAGTTTTTGACATCCATGGATTTGTTGATGTAGACTGGGTTGGAGATCTAGATTGAAGAAGATCTACACGTGGGTATGTGTTTAACCTATTTGGAGGTGCAGTTAGTTAGATGAGAAAGAGATAGTCTGTAGTGGCACTTTCAACTACATAGGAAAAATACATGGCAACCACTCATGCAAGCAAGGAAGTAGTTTGGTTGCAGAGATTGTGTTCAAGTATGGGGTTAGACAACGAGCTATAAGGATAGACTGTGACAACCAAAGTACAATTTTCTTAACAAAGAACCTTGCTTATCATTCAAAGACAAAGCACATTGATGTTCAATATCACTTTGTGAGGGATATGGTTGAGGACAAAAAGGTGTTTCTGGTAAAGGTGGACACTTTGATGAATGCTACATATTCATTGACGGAGTCTATGAGCATTGAGAAGTTTTCTTGGTGTAGAAAACTCTTATGACCTCTTGTGTGAAAAAGAAAACAACAAGTGGGATAATGTTGGGTGTGTGTTATATTTTTTCCACGACTAGTTGCAAGTGCTAAGCATGGGGTTAGTAACCCCCACCTTTGTTGCGCCATGCGCAACGGGGGGGTCATAGGGGGATGTATCCCCCCCGCACAAGGTCCAGGGTAGCACCCCGAGTTTTTTTTTTGGACTCTATATTAGGTGGGCGAACCTACCTATGGTTTTGTGCATGGGTTTTGCATATGGTTTTGGGCATGACGGTTTTTTTCCCATGGTATCTTGTAGATCTGGTCAAGGGAACTACGGTTATGTTCTAATCCAGGGTTAATGGATTGGGGTTTATGAAAAATTTGACATGTATATATATGTGTTGTAACATTGAAATAAATATAATGAAAAACCAATCTAGTAGTCCCGGTTTTGGGATCCAGGGAAAATCTCTGTGTATTTTTTTGTGTTTCTCACCATTGTATATTTTCTATTTTTAAGAATTGGTTTGCAGGTAATTTCTGTATAGGGTTAAAACCTACAAATATTATGCCTCTTTGTGCAAGGCCCGTATTTTGTTATTATTCAAGAATGACCGCAGGTCTGCACTTTTTCACTCAATTTTTTTTTCGCAGTATGCACAATGAAAGTTTTATCAACATCTCTACATTCCACACAGTGTGTTACTAAGGTTATGCCTCTTTGTGTAGGGCCGACATTTTGTCATTATTAGAAAATGGTCACATTTCCGCAATTTGTCATTATTTTCACATTTTCACCTTTGTATCTCACAAAATGAAAGCCACCTTCGCATAGCTTTCCTTCACACCTCCATTCTTCACACATTGAAATCCATCTTTGCATAAATTCGTCCACACTTTCTCACTCCACAGAATTTAAGAAAAGCACATAATGAAAGCTTTATTCGTATTCTAAGTTGTACGGGAAGTGTAACATAAATTATGTGTGGGGAACTGTATATGAGAAAGTAAGTGCCGAGAGCGGGAAGTGCAACAAAAACTGTGTGTGGGGAGTATACGAGAAAGTGAGTGCAAAGAATGAATGTCTCCTCCTCCTCCACTCGGATTACCATTTCTCTGAAGAACAATAATCAAATGAAGAATCAAGAAAAAAATCCTTAAATTTAATGACAAATATGCCAAAATTAAGAGAGTACATGATGCATTTTCATATAGGCTCAGCATTTTCGTTGTACAATATCCTTAGCTTTTGGAAAATTGAAAGGAATGTTAAAATGCGTGAACAAATACATAAATAGTTTTGAAAAACCCAAGACAAACACTAAGCAATATTAGTTTTTATTGTTATTTGAGAACATTGCATTTCTATAATGCACACAATTGTTAATAGCCACATATAAGTTAACCACAAGATGAAATCAGATCCCAATCATCCAACAAAACAGAAAAGCTCACCGAAAATGGTCAAATTCTTCAAGCAAAAAGTAGAAGGTGGTGTTAAGATTCGAAGTGCAGAAGTGTGGATGACCCACCTACTTGTTGTCAATAGTCTTACCAGAATACTATAAGTAGATTGCTTGGTAATGCAAGGAAAGAGAACTAGAATACCATAAGTAGGTTTCTTGACAATGCATATAAATAGAATTGTATCGTCATTAGATTCCTCGACAATGTAAACAAAGAAAATCGTCATTGTATACATAAAATCATGTTTTGATGGTTTATTGCATACATTATTGCTAAGATACACACACAATTGCCCTGAATTCACTCTGAGATGCAAAGGAAGCTTCCATTGTGTGAAGTTTTGAAGTACAATGACAATTTCGTTGTATGAAATGTGGAGGTAGGGAAAACGACTTTATTATATAGAGTGTGGAGGAAGATTTCATTTTGCTTCTTCCACACCTGCTTCTTCTTGCACATATGTCTGTTTTGAAAATACTATATTTCGTACACTAAAAATTTGAAAGCTTAACTCAATGAAATTAACTCAATAAAAAATAAAAGGTTAAAACATATAATTCTTTGCACTTTTCTAATGTATCAATGTTGTGGTGAATATGATTTTTTCTTGAACTGAATTTCACCAAAAATAACATACAATAGGAACAAAAACAAGGACACACACACAATTTCCCTGAATTCACTCCAAGATGTAGAGGAAGCTTTCATTGTGCGGAGTTATGAGGTACAACAAATTCTTTCATTGTACGAAGTGCGAAGGTGCGGCAAATGATTTTATTATACAGAGTGTGGAGGAAGATTTCATTCTACATATGCCGCACCTACTTCTTCTTTCACATAAACTTGTTTTGAAAATGCTTTATTTCATACACTAAAAATTTAAAAGCTTAACTAAATGAAATTAATTAAATAAAAAATAAAAGATTAAAACATATAATTCTCCGCACTCCGCATAATATAACAATGTTGTGGCAAATATGACTTTTTCTTGACCTGAATTTCATAAAAAAGGACATAGAAAATGAACAAAAACATGTTTTCAATGCATAAATTTAATAGCACCATCAAAGGTAAAACTTAAATTTTTTTGTAGTCAATTTGATATAGATTCGAGGCTTTAAGTGTTTTGCATGAAGAAAAACAATCCTTAAATCCAAGAAATATTATTTTTGTTTTTATTTGAGAATGTTGTGTTTGCATAGTGTGTACAATGAAAGCTTTCACTGCATCGTTGCATTTCACACAATGAAACTAACTACCTTGTCATAAGGGGCAAAAGCAAACTTTATTTAATATTGGATAATAAGCACTTCATTCGCAAATGTGAAATCAAATTTAGTATTTTGGAAACTCAAATAAAATGAATCCACGTAGACACATTAGTGGGGATATACACACAACCCAAACTTTTCATGTCTATTTTTTTTTGAAAGATGCTATATGTTTTAATCATTTAAAGTTATGTAGAGTCCACACCTTCACACTCAAAGCCACTGAACATAAATAGTTTTAGGTTAATCTAGAATGTATCTGGAGATGCAAAACATTATGAATTTAAGTTTTTGCTCCTAGCTTCACACACCCATTGTACCGCACAAAGATCCTTTCTCACACACATTCACAGAAAACAACTCTATGCAACTGTTCTCATTCACATGTTCATTGAAAACAAAAAACAAAGTGGAGAAAGTCTCATTGTCGTTAAGATTAAAACATTTAATTCGATAATAAAAATAATATATGTTATTGTACATTATCCAATAGTAAATAATTAATATTAAATGGAAGTGAAACAAACACCAAGCAATATTATATATCAAGCAATTGTATACCCAAAAATCCAAGTTGCACAAAATCCATTTATTAATTTCATTATGAGGTATGGAAGAAGATTTCATTATGCGGAGTGTAGAGATATGGGAGAAGCACAATGAAAGGCTTTCCCACACCTTTGCACTTTGAAAGAGCTCAAAGCATAAGTCTTAAACAGTAAGCAACACAGTTACAGTAACAAGAATTGTATTGAGATTCAAATTCCAATCATCATAGTTATGATTCAAATAAATACTATACACAAAACATATATCTGAAATCCAAAACTGTTCTCGAGCATTCATTTTCATTGTGATCAGTAACATAATATTAGATATAATATAAAATGTAAAAGCATATCCTCAAATTTTTTTGTTTTATTAATGTTTTTGGGCAACGCCACAATATTCAAATCCATTCAAGATCTTATGCAAAACATTAAGAACCTTAATTTATGGTGGAAGTCGCTTATATTAGTAATAAGAATGCTCAGCTACTCAACTCACTAATTCATTCACTATGCTATTCTGGTATCTTCTCTCTTTAATTATTCGTTCCCGCATTCCAAGAAAAATTAGCAAAAAATGTTCTCAAATAAATTAAGAAAACACAATAAATTATAATTTCTCTATCACAAACATATATGGTAAAATGAAGGCATGTTCACATGGAAGGGATTATGTAACTAAACCTACATTTATATTTGGCATCTAAAGCACTCATCAAAATGTTGCTACTTAATCACAAAAGTAAATGCATTCGTTCCAATGGGGATTGGGATTGGGCTCCCATGAGTCATAATATGGAAGAAGGTAACTGCAAGAGAAAATAAGAATATGCATCCAACAATTAGCTTAGGTCACGATAACACAACTAACAAATCTCAATAATTAAACACTAGTAAACAAAAAAATGAATGTGCCAATATTTAAGGACACTTACAATGTGTGAAAGCATAAATTGTGATTGTTTGACTATCAATTGTCTTTCAAATCCATGATTTCTTGAAGGAATTTATCCAACATATATTTAATGAAATATTTCATTGGACCGATTGTAATCTCTAATTTAACATGTTCATTAAATATCCGATTCTCGTTAGAAATTAATTAACAGAGCAATGAAATCACAAAATATTGTGGAAACACAAATATATAGATGCATGGAACAAGAGAGATACAAATATATGTGGTTCACCCAATTTGGGCTAGGTCGAAGGAGAAACATCCAGTCCTTCCTTTTGTATTATCTAGAAAAATGAAGAGAGACAACCTACAACAAATATGTTGTAATTTCCTCTTCCCTCTCACACAGTCTCCTCTCTCTTTCTTGCTTAGAATAATAATAGTCATCTACAATACAATTCTCTAATATAAATCGAGGGGTTTCCTTCTAGGGAAAAAAACCCTAAATTAAACATAAATTCTGTTGTCAAATCATCCACCTAAAGAACAACCCATATTGACTATGAAATTACAATATTTTACGAGGAAATTTTTCATCGCCCCAGGACCCCCCCACAACCCCCCCAAGCAACAATAGTGAGGGGGAGTCCCCCCACACCCCACCAAGCAGCAATAGTGGGGGGGAAGTCCCCCCACACCCCCCAAAGCAACAATAGTGGGGGTGGGGGGGGAGGGAATCCCCCCCCACACTCCCCTGTCGAGGATTAGGATCCAAACGCAACTAAAGAAAGACCTCTGAATCATGAATATAATCAGGCTCCACATCCAACAATCTCCCACTTGGAGACTGATTATATCAACTCCATCACTGCTTCACTTGCTGGACAATCCTTCCACTTTGGACCTGGATGTTTCTCATCTTCATCATCATTCTTGAAGGTGAATCGAAACTAAGCAATAAGTCAATTTGTCCCTAGTTACAACCTTTGTCAACATATCTACAGGATTCTGGCTAGTGTGTATCTTTTCCAGCTTCAACTGTCCATCATCCAAAATTGACCGTATGAAATGATACCTGAGTTGTATATGTTTAGTCTTAGAATGAAAGGTTGAATTATTTGCAAGACAAATAGCACTATGACTGTCACTATATAACCTTCTCATCTCCTGCTTCTTGCATAACTCATCCATAAACCGTTGTAACCAAATCATTTCTTTACTAGCTTCTGTAGCAGCAACATACTCTGCTTCCATTGTTGAAATTGCAACACTGTTTTGTAATTTTGAAACCTAACTGACAGTTGTTCCACCTACAGTAAGCACATACCCTGTGGTACTCCTCTTTTTATCTCTGTCACCTGCCATATCTGCATCAACATATCCCTGTAGTGCAATGTTTGAACCTCCAAAACATAATGCTTGATTTGTGGTACCTCTCAAATACCTGAGAATCCACTTCACTCCCATCCAATTCTCTTTTCCCAGATTGTTCATATATCCATTTACCCTTAATATCATGTCTTGTGCAAGCCCTTACATACATTAACCTTCCAACAATTGATGCGTATGGAAATTTACACATTTAATCCATCATCTTCTTGGGTCCTAGGACACATCTTCTTACTTAGTTTGAAATGGCTAGCCAAATGTGTATTGTCTGGTTTTGCATTCTACATATTAAATATTTCCAATGCCCTTTCTCTATACTCACTGTGAGACAATGTTAATTTGTGATTTTTCCTATCTCTATTTATTATCATACTAAAGATTAGTTTTGCAACACCCAAATTCTTCATTGCAAATGAATTTACCAATTTTCCTTTGAGCACATTTATTTCCTACATGTTACACCCTACAACAAGCATATCATCTACATGCAATAGCAATATAATATAGCTGCCCATTTTTCCTTTTAAAATAAACACAATGGTCATAGTGACATCTAGTATAACCTTGTTCAACATTAACATATCAAATTTTAGATACCACTACCTTGGAGCCTGTTTTAATCCATACAACCTCTTCTTCAATTTTCACACTAATTTCTCCTTCGCTTCGACCTCATACCCTTGTGGCTACTGCATATATATTTTTTCCTCCAAATCCCCATGGAGAAAGGTTGTATTTACATCTAACTGCTCAAGATGCAAATCTTCCGCTGCAACTAGACTTAAAATAGTTTCGATTGAACTCATTTTAACAAGAAGAGAATATTTTTCATTAAATTCTATAACTTTATTTTGTGCAAATCCATTCACCACAAGTTTAGACTTATACCTATGTTTACCTCCATCTTCTTCCTTCAACCTATAAACCCATTTATTCTACAATGTTTTTTTACCAGCAAGCAACTTGACTAGGTCCCAAGTTTGGTTCTGCATCAAGAAGTCCATCTCTTTTTCCATGGCTTGTTCCCACTTCTCCCTGGTTTCTACCTACATTGGTTCTTCATATCTTTTTGGTTCACCAGAATCAGTCAATAATACATAAGATAATGAAGGAGAGTATCGTTCAGGGGGTCTACTTATCTTGGTAGATCTTCTAACACCAATTTCAGGTTTTTGAGGTGTCTGTTGTTGTTGAGGTTGTTCTGGATGTTGATCATTCTAATTTTCAGGCACCTTTACTTTTTCTGTGATCTCATCAAGCACTGTGTATTCTTTATTTTCCCTTTCCTATTTATTTCCCTGCATCTCATCCTTATACAAGACCTTTTCATTGAATATGACATCTCTTCTCCTAATGATTTTGTGATTTTCATAATCATATAAGTGATAACCAAAATCATTTACACCATATCCAATAAAGGTACAATTTTTTGATTTTGCCTCAAGCTTTGTTCTATTTTCTTTATTGATGTGGATAATTTTTCACAATCAAAAGTCTTTAAAAATGGGTAGTTTACATTTATACTTGTCCATGCCTCCTCTGGAATACCACCATCCAAGGAAATTGAAGGCCCTCTATTTATTATATAAACAATAATATCTACAACATCTGCCCAAAATGGTAAGGGAAATTTTGCATGCAATCTCTTGCACCTTGCGCACTCCATGATTGTCTTGTTCATCCTTTTTGACACACCATTTTCTTGTGGTGTTCCTGGAACTGTCTTCTCTCTGTGAATTCCATGCTATGAACTAGAATGATCAAACTCTTTGTTGAAGTATTCACCTCCATTTTCTGATCTGAGACACTTCAACTTCTTTCCTGTCTCATTCTCAACCAAATATTTCCATTTCTTGAAAGTATCAAATACATCAGATTTATTTTGAATATAATAAATTCAAGTTTTCCTAGTTTTATCATCAATAAAAGTAACATAATTGTGAGAGCCACCAAGATATGATACCTGAGCATGTCCCCATACATATGTATGCACAAGCTCTATTTTTTCACTCTTATTTTCCTTCCCAACTCTGATAAATACGACTCTCTTATGTTTTCCATAAACACAAATTTCACAGAAATCCAAATCAACATGCTTCAGACTTGGCAACAAATTTCTTGAGTGAAGAATCTACATCCCCTTCTCACTCATGTGCCTGAGCCTATGATGCCAGAGTGACATATTTTATCCTTTGAAGGTTAAAGCATTAATAGAATTAGAAATACCATTGCATAAATACAATGTACCAAACTTTTCTCCTTTTTTCTATTACCAGGGATCCTTTAATGACCTTCCAGGTTTTGTCTGTAAAAGTAGTTACACAACCTTCACCTCCCAACTGCCCTGTTGAAATTAGATTTTTATTTAGATCTGGAACATGCCTTATCTCCTTCAATATCCATTCGTTTCCATTATGTTGATTTATAAAAACCTTATCCATTCCAACAATTTTACAGGGTTTATCATCACCTAGACGAACCTATCCAAAATCTCCTTGAACATAGTCATGAAAATGTTTCCTATCAAGTGTAGCATGGAATAAAGCCCTTGAATCTACCACCTAGGCATCAATAGTATTCTCTAAGGAAAGAATAAAATCATCTTGCAACACATCATCTGTCACATTCTCTTCATGGCTGTTCTCTTGTGATCCATCTCCTTCTTTTCCCTTCCGAGATTTGCGTTCTTTCTTTAGGTGTCCTTTCTTTCCACATTTCTAGCACACTATACCTGATCTAGACTTAGATATTTCTTTTCTTTACTTACTGTGATTTCCTAGGCTCCTTCCTCTTTCCATTTTTCTTCCTCTAGTCTCTACAATCAAAGCATTACCTGATGTCTCACTGAATATTTTACATCACATTTCCTCCCTAAGGATGGACCAACAACATCATCAAAATCTAGAGTACTAGATATAGAGATAGAGTTACTAATGGCCATAACTAAACCATTAACACTTTCTGGTAATGAGCACAAAAAAATAGATCCCTAACTTCATCATAAAAATTTACCCCTACAGAACTTAACTAACTAGTAATTGTATTAAACTCATTTAAATGATCGACAACATATCCACCTTCTAACATCTTCATATTAAATAGACGCTTCATAAGAAATACCTTATTTGAGGCTGAAGGTTTTTCATATAGCTTTTCCAAGGTCCTCATTAGACTTTCCATTGTTGTTTCCTTCAAAATATTAAAGGCTACCAACACCGCCAGGCACAACCGTATTGTTCCTAATGCTTTTTTGTCAAGAATCTCCCATTCTTCATCTAAAATACTTGTCAGATTCTTTGTCTTTCCGCTCAATGGTAGGTACAAATATTTTTTATACAAATAATATTCCATTTGCATATTCTACAGCTGGTAGTTTTTGTCATTAAATTTCTCGACCCTAAACCTACCATATTCTGCAATTGATCCCACTCGAACGAGGAACCATTCTCTCCTACGAGCTTATAAGATAAATAAACCTTTAGTTATGATACCAACTATTAGAAATTAATTAATGGAGCAATGAAATCAAAAAAATTGCATAAACACAAATACATAAATGCATAGAACAAGAGAGACATAGATATATGTGTTTCACCCAATTTGGATACGTCCACGAAGAAACAACTAGTACTTTTTTTTATATTATCCAGAAAAATCAAGAGATACAACCTACAAGGGATCCACTGTAATTTCCTCTTCACTCTCACACAGTTTCCTCTCTCTTTCTTTCTTAGAATAATAATCATCATCTGCAATACAATTCCCTCATATAAAATGAGGGGTTTCCTTCTAGGGAAAAAAACCTAAATTAAACATAACTTCTACCATTGCATCATCTGCCTAATGAATGGCCCAGATTAACTACAAAATTACAATATTTTACGAGGCAATTTTTCATCCCCCTAGGACCCCCCAGGCAGAAATAATGGGGGGGAACCTCCCCTCCACACCCCTTCGTCTGGGATTTTGATCTAAGCATGGCTGAAGAAATACCTCTGAATCAGGAATATAATCAAGCTCCACATCCAACACTTCTCAATTTTCATAGCCTCTTTTTGAAACTGAGCAGCCAAGACAAAATTCTCTTCATTAATACTAACAAAAGTAATTAACCATTTGTTAATTTATTTTGTAGTAAAATCAGTTATACCATCAAACTCTCTTGCCTTTGACTCTTTTAGGCTTTCTAATTTATTTATTAACGTATCTATTGAAATTAATTCATAATCATGTATGATGCGTGTATTATTCAGATCCTGAACATTTTGTATAACTTTGAGAAAGGCATCACTTCTTCTAATGCTTATGCTTTCACATTCTGAAATAATGTTTTCTAGTGTACTGATTCTTTTAGACCATCGAGATTTGACCTGCTTCATTCGATTAGCATTTGGGAGTCCCCTATTTTTTTGTCTAGGTCAAACAACAAACCAAGCCTTTGACTAAAAGTAAGTCATTGTCAACGAAATGCTTGTCTTCTTTAACATTACTTTGACCAAATCGACAAATGAGTTAATTCCCTATGCTAAAGGAAGTAAATAAGAAGTTTCTTGCTATGAATGTTCAATAATTGACAATTGTTGGCATATATGAGTGATAATGTAAGATTTGACTGCATTAAGGAGTTTGAGATCTTTATTAGGTCTATGGGATGTGTTGGGAGTAGAAATTGCCAATGGTGTTGCCTGTATTGCTAGTGGAGTCATTAACAAAGGACCCAGATTTAGACCATCTTATATCTCTTTTATTCTTGCTTTTAGTATCAGGTTCTCTGCTTCTTGTTGAACAAAAAACTCTACAAGTGTAATACCAATAGCTTGATGCAATTTCATGACTATGTTGGCTGCAACGCTAGACACGTCAACATCTTTATTTTATCAATAACCTTTTTATTATGGACATTTACTTGTTGAATTTTATTTTTTTTACTGCCGTTGTTATAGTTTTCATCTTGCAAAGTGTTAGGATGGTCATTGAAAGTAGTGGCTTCTTCAGAAATTTACTCCATTATTTTCTGATTTTCTATTAAACAAGTACTGACCCAATCAGTTAGTATAGTGCTCTCAATTTCCATGTTCATAGCTTGTTCAATGCTTCTTGTTTCTGAGGGACTTTTGGATTTTCATGATTCAACCATGTGCGTTTTGTTTGGAATGAATGTCTGAGGAGGGTCTTTTTCGTCTCCACCACTTGATACCTGACCGTGAATAAATTTTGCAATTCTAGTATCCTTTCTCTTTCTTTGACTTGAGGATGAAGTCGGACCAATACCAGATGTGCCAGGTGGATATTGTTGCATAGGATTTTCACCTCTTTGCTTGTATTTTGTTTTTGTGTTGACATTAGATTCTTCAACAATTTCTCCAGTATCCATTACCAGTTCTTCATTATTGCTTGGAGCATTGTGGCTCTCCTCCCTTTCCTTTGTAACGCTTGTAAACAAGTTCATGTATCTAAAAATAACTAGGTGTGCAATAAATAGACCATCTGGATCAAAGCCTCGATGAGCTTTAGCTTCTCTTAAGTTAAAATAACACAAAGAATTTGCAAGTTGTGCAATGTGAGTTTCATTCTTCATAGTGACTTGTCCAACAATAAATGGCAAAGAAATATTTTTTTTTTCTTTTTTCTATTCAAAGATAACTAGCCAATCACGATATTGTCTATATACTTCAGCAACAAAATACCTATCTATAACAATTCTTGGAAGCAACAATGGTTTACCTTTAAACCCATAAATTTGAATAGCCGTATTATTTTCTCTTTCTTCATGCACCCCTTTTCCACACAAGAAAACTTGTGCTTGGGTAGATATTCAATGGGGCTCTTATCCAGTTATCATGTAAATGATCTTCTTTACAAATACATCTTAGATTAAACAAAAAATTAAAGCAACTTCCTGCTTCCATAGTATGGGATACCAAAACTGCATCAATTCTTCGTTGAATTCAATTTAGGTTTATGGGGTAAGTCATGAAAGACATGGTTTGAGACGAGGGTTGTTATCAGGTACACCATTGTAAAGAAACTATTTCTTCTGGACAAACTGACTAATTGAAAGACTAACTCATTTGAAATAAGATCAGTTTAGTGGAGTAAACAATCTTTTTTATATGAGTAATAAAGAAGATAAAGAATGGATTTTGGGACATTCGTTGTAGTTTCTTGGCCCATTAGACAAGCACAAAGCCAACAAAAGTCTATAAACAAATGTCTAAATAAAGAAATATATAGAATGGAAATATCAGAAGGAACCTAAAAAGTTGGCGAAATGAATTCTCGAATAACGTTCATGTCGCCTACTTATAACTCCATAAACCTATTTTCTTCCGATAATTTTAAAAACATATCCAGTTCCGATAGCTTGAATATGCATATGAATGCCTTGGGAGTCAGAGGAATCAGAGTATTATTCATTTCTAGCATAATTGTTATTTTGGTTGAATAAAAAAATTTGCGCACAAATAAATGATTTCTCTGAAATCAAACACTTTTCGAACACATGCAACATTCGCTAATCCTCGAAACCAAATCTTATTCTTGTTCTTCTCTTCCATCGACATGTTCATATATCACTCATACATAGTCGAGTAATGAAATTTCTCATTGATAAGAGCAAGTGAGTTAATCGTATGAGTGCAAATAGCTTATTTTCTTCCTCTGCTAATCATTTCTGCTTTTTACTTTCAAAATATTCTCTCAATCACTAACGTTTTCAATGCCCTTTAAGTGTAGATTCCTCAATACACTTAATAATCATCATTTGTTACTATTTGGTGTGTGAAATTTGTTTTACAGGAGACTCTCAATAAATATCAATTCAAGATATCAAAGCCAACATTTACAAGCAGTAGTGGAAATAAATCTCAAAATTCCAAAACCATCTTCTCCATTTACTTCACACTTTGTTGTTGCTTTAATATCATCGACATACCTACCCTAAGTTTTACAAGTTTACGAACTAAATTAAATGTGAATCCTTTGTGATAATGACAGTTATCATACAGATGTCAATAATCACTATAAGTCGAAAGACATGCAAGGAAAACCACAAAGAAATATTGTGCGGAAACATGGATAATTATCTCTAATATGAAGCAAGTTGATAATTGGGTTGTTACCCATTATTATGTCAATATCGGTTAAGTCTATTTGATAGAAACAACTTTTTGTACATGGAAGCACTTCTCATTTCTGACTACGTGTTGATTCGTTGATTTGCCGAAAAAATGTTGGAACATCTTAGTATTGAGTTAATGTCATTATGCGGAAGATGGAAATGCAAAGGATGCACTCCGCACAATAAAAGATTCTTTTGTTATACATAATGCTAATTTGTAATTTTGTTCTTCTTTTGTTTGCATTGTGCTTCTTCCGCATTCCTTACAATGAAATCTTCACTTACATCTCCTTAACGATGTCAACTTAAACATTATATATTAAATACCATTTGCAAAGAAATTGGATAAACAAAGCCCTAAACATTTATTGAAAAATACCCTTAGTTTATACTCCATGTCGATATTTACACATTTGATTTATAACTTTGTTCGGGATTCTATAAAATATATTTCACAAGCAATACAAAATATATTTCCACAAAGCATGGAGGTGAGAAACAAGCTTTCGTTGTGCTTCTTCTGCACATACATATCTTCACACCTTTCATAATGAAAGTTTCTTCTGTATCTCATAGTGAAATTGATGTATTGATTTTGTGGGCACTAAAATTTGTGGGAAAAAGATTTAATGATTTCAATAATCAAACATTGAAATGAAACTCAAAAAATCAATAAGAATTACAATTTGGAGCCTTTGGCACTGACCAACACTTGGTATTGTTTCGTAGTTTCCATGAAAATCGCTTCGTATTGAAGGAAAAGTAGCATTTGTTAAGCAGATAAGTTTAATTAATTTAATTTCATTGTGCGTATTTGCGTGTGAGCATAGGTAGGGAGAAAGTTTTCATTATGCTACCTTTGAAATCTGAAATCTTATTCCGTCGTAAATGATGCTAATTTGTAATTTTGTACCTCATTGTTCATATTGTCGAGTTAATTTATACGTTGGTGCAACAATTTTCATGTAGTTTGTCTCAAGATAAATGCATCTCACTATCCTTGGAATCCATAGATTAAAAGTCATTGAATCCTAAACCTATTTGGCTCTCTGCACAGATTACTCACGAGTCAATGTCGTAATTGCTTTACATCGACCCATAATCATTTACGCGAGCCGCACCTTTGCATTTCGCGCAATGAAAATCATATTAAACAATTGGATTAAACGGAACCAAGGTAAACACTTAACGATATTATATATGATCTTCTCTTGCGCTCCACACAACAAAATCTTCATCCACAAAATGAAAGCTTCTTCACATTTTCGGAGCTCGCACAATGATCATTACACAATGCGTTAGAATAAATGTTACTAAGCACTTGAAAAATGTCTCAATTACACATCAATTAATCCTTATTTAATTTTTAAATAAACGTTAGTGACCACAACACAATATTGATTGAGTTTATGGGATTCTTGTGTACAATTGTATAATATGTGTCGTGACTAATTACTATTTAGCTTGGGTTAAAACACTTGTTTTTTGGGTTCTGGTTAGTTGCATTATTGTACATTTAATTTATGGTGGGTTATCTCAATTACATTGCATGTGATGCATAATCGTTGCATGCCATGTAGAACTGCATTACCTACTATATTTATTTATTAGATGTAGGGTATAAATGAAAATAGATTTGGGGACATGCACAAAAAAACAGTGAAAGAGCATGCTTAGATTGGATTTCCATGGATATAGGTGCTTTGAAAAAGTCTACAAAGAGAAAAATGTGTTCGATATGCAGTACTGAGTATGTATAGTCATGTGACAAGCTAAAGTTTGTGCAAAAATAAATAATGTACACATGTAATGCATTTGTCAATTTAAAGGAATAATTATCATTTTACCCCTTGCGCAATTGCACAAACATATATGAATTTATTCTTATACCTAATTGATGCATACAACACAAACATAGATATGAAACTAGTAAATTCAGATATAAAAACAACATTAGATATAATATAAAATCTTGAAGTATATCCTCGAAAACTTGTGCAAAATCTTAGAATTCTACACAAAACTAGTAAACAGTCTAAAAAATGGAACAAAGTAATCAACCTTTGGGCTTGAGAAGTCTCAAACTATAATCAACACAGTTACAATAATAAGAACTATATTTAGATTCAAATGTCAATCACCATAGCTATGATTAAAATTTATACCATAAATGGAACATATATCTAAGGTCCAAAACTCTTGTTTAGTGTTCATTTTCATTATGATTAGTTACAGACGATTAGATATAATTTAAAATCTCAAAAACATATTCTCATAAACATATTTTCAATCAATGTCATTGGATAATGCTACAAAATCGAGAGTTATACGAGTTTATATGCAAAACATTATCTGAGAATTCTTCACAGAATTGGTAAATAGTGAGAGTATTAGAATAACGTAATCATAAATTAATTTTTATTACGATCAATTATAGAACATTAGGCAATATGTAAAATATCAAAGCAAGTTCTCGAAAACATATGTTCAATTATTGTTTTTTCACAACCTCACAAAATTTAATTCAAACTTATACAACATCTCATGCAAAACACTATCTCAAAATTATTTACATAATTGGTAAACAGACTTAGAAATTGAAGATGGATTAATCAAAATTGAAACGAGAATTCAGAATACAAAGTCATGGTCCAAAGAATAATATTTGTCATAAGAAAAAAAATATCAAAATCTTGAGACATAAATTATAAATGTAAATGCATTCACCCCAAAGGGGACTGGGATTGGGCTCCCATGAACTGTAATGTCAAAAAGGAACCTACAAGGAAAAATAGGAAATTTCATTTAGAAATTAGATTAGTTCACAATAAGGAAACTTTCCCAAAGAGGATAGCAACTACAAACAGAGACACGAGAGGGCAGAGCGGAGCGAGAAAATAAACGACAGACCAGGGTTACGAGTTGCAGAGGGAGTTTGCATCCATGGAGGGAGGCTCAGGAGGGAGATCTCCTCCCTCCTACAAGGAGGCTATGGCCAATAAGGGCAAGAAGCCCCCAGAAAAAGTTAGAAAGTTCACGGGAGAAGGTACGAGTAACCGGGAGGAGGAGGAAGAAGCGGAAAAAATAAAAAAGAACAGTAGCACTAAAAACAAGGAGGAAGATGAAAAACAACAGGAAACAAAAGAGAAAAAGCAAAAGGGACCTTGTAAACCCAAAGCTGACATAACACCCAGAGTTGTATTAAATAATCCAACTCTGCAAGTGCACAGGGAGCACATGCAAACCTACGCAATCATCAGCAAATTCATGGGACTATGGCCCACAGAAAAACTTTACAAACATGGATCAAATACCACTGGAAACCTAAAGGGAGCATTGAGCTACACCTTGGGTCAAAGGGTTTCTTTACTGTGGTGTTCATAAGTATTGAGGATAAAGATAGAGTGTTTGAGGGAGGGCCCTACTTCTATGCAGCAGTAGGTCTCTATATGAGGCCATGGAAGATGAACTTTGTCCCGAAACGAGAAACGTTCACTTTAGTCCCGGTTTGGGTAAGACTCTATTCTCTTCCTCTTGACTACTGGCAACCTGAATCATTAGCCGCCATAGGCAATAAAATAGGCAGGTTTGTCAAAGCTTCAGAAGCCACTAGAAGGGGAAAATATACTTCCTTTGCTAGGATATGTGTTGAAATGGATCTATCAGGAGCTCTTCCGGATGAGGTTATATTGGAAGTTTTTGATGAAGAGTGGGTTTAAATGGTGGACTATGAGCACATTCTGTTCAGATGTCATAGATGCCATGAACATGGTCATCTTATGAGGGATTTCCCTCTAAGCAAAACATAGAATCAAAGCAAACCTAATGCAATGAAAGACCCGGACAGCTTTCACAAGGTGGTACATAAAGGAAAAGGCATAAAAAGAGGGAAAAAGATACAACAAAAGGAGGGACAACAGGGTAGGCGGAACTAGTTCCAAGTTTCGGAAGAGGAAGAAGAAAGAACAACAGAAAATCAAGCAAATGAAGGAAGTATGGGAGAGAAGGAAAAAGAAGAAAATCGTGATCAAACACAGGTAAATGATAAGCATATAGGGACTATGTTGAGTGATACAGAACTAGAGATGGACCAAGAAATGACTCAGAGTGAAATGGAACTAGAGGAAACTGAGCTATAGGAGATCTTGGAAAGAGAGCACCTGGATCTGGAAGGATTCTTAATACAGGGTACATCTGGTGGGGTAGAATCATTACCTCAGGAGGAGCTCAATAGAATACAACAATTATATTTATGGAAAAATCAGGAAAAGGGTGCAGAGGGAGCTAAAAATAGGAGCAGGCTAAGTAGCGAAGGAGTGAAAACGATAAAATCTACTCCGAGTTTAGCACCCAGAAATCTAGGAAAAAAGAGAGGCAGAAAAAAGCAGAATGAGCTACTGATGGAGTGTGGGAAGCTCATGATAGATTTAGGTAAGATGAAAGATCTTACCAGCTACTCCTTCACAAATATTTAATCATGAAGTTTATTTCTTGGAATATTAGAGGAATAGGAAGTAAAAGAAAACAGAGATTGCTTAGCAATAGAATGAAATAGGTTGCTCCAGATATAATTTTTATCCAGGAAACAAAATGCTCCATTCAAAAGTTAAGGAAACTACACAACAAATGGCTCAATAGGTTTTAATACCTAGAAGTTAAGGCAGAGAATACGGCTGGAGGTATTCTCACTCTTTGGAACCCTCAAAGAATTGAAATAATTGATGCAGAGGCTGCAAGGAATTATTTATCAGTAGTAATTCAGCATGTAGGAGACATGAGTACCTATCTAGTCACAAATGTGTATGGCCCTCAAAGAATAGAGGAGAAACTCAGGTTGATAGATTCCCTTGGGAATCTCAGGGAGAGACATGCCGAAATACCTTGGATCTTGGGAGGGGATTTCAATATGATAAAATCACTTTCGGAAAAAAAAGGTGGAACTAGAGCACTAAGTAAAGATTCTTTAGCATTTCAAATCTTTACAAAGAATATGAAACTAGTGGATGTGGAAAATAACAATGGCCACTTCACTTGGAATAACAAGAGAGGTGGGGAGTCTCAGGTAGCATCCAAGTTAGATAGATTCATTATCTCTGAGGATCTAATGCTATTAGAAAAGGAAATAGTAGCAAGTGTTCTTCCCGTTGGAGGCTCAGACCACTGGCCAATTCAAATGGAGATCCAGGGTATAGGTACCCCCCGAAACAGACCTTTCAGATTTGAGAATATTTGGCTTTCACACCCAGATTTCATCAGTAATATTGAAAAATGGTGGGCAGAAGATCTTCAGATTCAGGGAACCAGAATGTTCATGCTGCATAAAAGATTAAAGCACATAAAAATGAGGCTTAAGGAATGGAATAAGAAATATTTTGGCAATATCTTTGCGGAAAATAAATCAGTCGAAAACAAAATGCAGAAACTCAACCAAGCTATGATCTTGAAAGGTTTCGATAAAGACAAAAATGATCTAATGGTGAAACATCACCAAGACTGGGAGAACTTGTGTAAACAAGAGGAAATATTTTGGAGATAAAAATCTAGAGTCCAATGGCTAAAAGAAGGAGAGCGTAACACAATTTTTTTTCACAGATCCACCATGGCGAATAGAGCACACAACAGAATTTCTGCAATAAGAAAGGAGGATGGACAACTCCTACAATCCCATGAAGAGATAGAGGCGGTGTTAGTTCAACACTTCCGAGAAACAGCCAGGGAAAGTAATCCAGATAGAGATTATCATATCAAGGAATTAATAAAGAATATTCCTAAGCTGGTGTCTAGAGAGGCCAATTTCAACCTCAACCGACCAGTGAATGAAGAAGAGGTCAATGAAGTTCTCAACGAAATGTAGAATGGCAAAGCACCTGGACCAGATGGCTTCAATGTTGATTTCTTTAAAGCTTGCTGGAAAATTGTTAAAGTGGATATTTTGAATGTTGTAGAAGACTCTAGGGCAAACAGAACTATCTTGAGAGCTCTCAACACCTCCTTCATCTGCCTGATCCCTAAACAGGAAAATGCTCAAACACTAGATAGGTACAGACCCATAGCACTTTGCAATGTGGTATACAAGATAATATCCAAGGTAGTGGCCAACAGACTTAAACCTCTGCTGCCTGCTCTGATTTCGGGGGAACAATCAGGATATGTTGAAGGCAGACAAATTCTGGACAATATTATTCAAGCTCATGAGGTGGTTCACACTTTAACTAGCACAAGGAGAGCTGGTATGATCCTGCAACTGGACATAGCAAAAGCGTATGACAAAGTGAACTGGTCCTATATCAGGCAAGTGCTAAAGGCATTTGGTTTTGATCACAACTGGGTCAGATGGGTAATGGCCTTGGTTACCTCCTCCAGCTTTTCAATTTTGGTTAATGGCTCTCCTTCTGAGATTTTTCTTCCTTCAAGAGGGCTGAGGCAGGGGGATCCGCTTTCTCCCTTCCTATTCATACTCATGATGGAAGGTCTTGGCTGGTCTATCAAGCATGCCAGAGTTATGGGAAAAATTCAAGGTCTTCCACTGAAGGAGAATGGTCAGGCTTTGACTCATCAACAATTTGTTGATGACACCATGTTGCAAGGTATCCCCACAGTCAAAGAGGCTCGGGCGTATAAACAAATTCTGTATGATTTTGCCTTGGCTACAGGTATGGAAGTTAACCTCTCCAAATCTAATTTTTTTTTCTTTAATACTCATATCACTATTCAGAGAAATATCTCCAGAATTCTAGGCTTTCAAAGGGACCCCCTCCCTTCAAAGTATTTAGGAATTCCTCTCATAGCAAAGCCCCTGCACAAAAGAATTTGGGAACCACTGATCAACAAAATGCAGCATAAAGTAAAAAATTGGACGAACAAAGCCTTAAACTGGCAGGCAGACTTGTGTTGACAAAGGCGGTGCTCCAATCAATTCCTATTTTCATGCTTTCAACACTTCCGGCCCCTCAGGGAGTGTTGCAGCAATTCAGAAATATCCAAAGAGACTTTCTCTGGGGAAAGGAGGAAGCTAGAAAGAAGTGGGCCTTGGTCTCTTGGGAAAAGATCTGCAAACCCAAGAATCATGGGGGTCTTGGCCTAGATGACCAGGAGATCCTAAGTAAGGTTCTAGGAGCCAAACTCTGGTGGAGGTGGGTGAAAAATCCCAAAGCACAATGGGCAAGCATATGGACAGAAAAATATGCTAACTCCTGGCATCACTTTGATCTCATAAGGATGTCTAGTAACATTAAAGGCTCTGCCATATGGAATAAAGCCCAGGGGAACAAAGGTTTAGTTCAACAAAACAACTTCTGGGAAATCAGAGAAGGAGATCTTGCTCTTTTCTGGGAGGACAAATGGCAACAAGAACCGAAACTGTTAAGAGAGGATTTTTGGAACCTTAAGTAAGAGACGGACACCCAAGGTTTGACTAGAGTGAAATATTTTTGGGATTATACCCACAATACTGGAAAATGGAGGAAATGGAAGGACATAGATTGCAGGAATGATAGAATGTTGGAAACGAAAGCTAAGGCTCTTGGAAAAATGTTGGAACAACGAATGATCTTGGTGTCTGAAGGGCAAGACCAACTAAGATGGGGAAACAACAGTGCAGGCATATTCAACATTAAGGAATCAAAAAGTATTCTCCTTGAGCTGGTTACCCAGGCTTCGAACAGAACTTGGCTAAATATCCGGAGACATCAAGGTTGGATGAAGATCAAAATCTTCATGTGGTTGGTTCTTCAAAGGAAAATCTTGACTTGGGACAACATTAGAAAGAGGGGAATATTAGGACCTTCTATATGCCAGCTTTGTGAGCCCAAGAGGAAACTATGGAACATCTTCTCAACAGATGTAATTTCACTTCCAGGCTATGGGTTGCTTTTGCCAACATCTTTCAACAGTCTGATAGGGACAAAGAGAGTATTACCAACACCCTTAACAGATGGAGGAGAAATTTTTCGGATAATGAAGTTCTCAACCTAGCTTGGGCTCTCATGCCAAGTTTTATTATTTGGAACATATGGAAAGAAAGGAACAAGAGAATCTTTAAAAATGAAAAGAATCCCGCTCATCACCTGTTCAATCAGATCTTAAAGCAGATCAAGGAGACGGTCAGCTCAATAGTCAGGAATCTTCCAAAAAATCCTCCCACAGGAGCAGACTTGAGAACTCTCAGGCTTTTAGGTCTGCAGGGGATCTCCCCGCTAAGCCAGTATAGAACAATAAGAAAAAGGGAGTCTGAAAAAGAGTACTGGCAACCTCCTCCAAGTGGTTTTTTGAAATTCAACATAGATGGAGCCTCCAAAGGTAACCCCGGAATAGCGGGCTTTGGGGGAGCTCTTTGGGATGAAGCAAGTAACATCCTCTCTCTCTTCCATTGTCATTTAGGAAGAGCGACCAATAATATGGCGGAATTAATGGCCATGGAGAAATGCTTAGATTTGTTGAAGTAGGAAAACTACCACAATGTGATAATCGAAGCAAACTCGGAGTTAGTTATTAACTCGGTTAAAAAAATCAATTGTGGTTCAGAGTTGGAGAAAGTCTCTCAGCACTAGAAGTTAATCCGGGTCTTCCAGAGAATTCAGAGTCACCTTCAGGGGCTTTTCTCAGTCAGGTTCAATCATGTGTGCAGGAAGGCTAACAAGCTGGTGGATTTCCTATCCAACCAAGGTGTCAACTGCAAGGAAAGTAAAGTGGTGAGAGGGTGGCAAGTAATGCCTTATGACAAGCTGAAAAATCTTAGTCTTAAACTAGCGGAAGAGGACAAAGAAGTGTTTCGGGATACAACTGAAAAAGAAAGGTCTCAATGAGCTATCCTCAGTTGGATCGACCCTTTTTAGTCAAACAGGTAGGTGGAAGGCTTATTGAGGCAGGCTTCAGCAACACTAATAATACCAATCTTAGGATTCACCAGCTTAAGCCAGGCAACTGGCTAAGTTCCAACAAATTCAACGCAAATCCCAGGTGCAGATACTTGATCCACGAAAAAGAGGAGTGGATCAATGTGCTCAACATTCCCGAGGTCTTGAATGGGGCTCAGGATTATGAAGGCAGCCATTTTTTCCATGGTTCTGCCAGGAGGAAGGAAATACCACGTCCTCATCGGTTTTCGGGTAATCGCACCACTTTCAACAGTAAGGTGGTTTCTATCAATTAGAAGTGACTCCATACATTGGACGACATGTGGAGGAGGGAGGGGGAGAGAAACCACCCTCATCACATGGTAAAGCTCGGGCAAGTTAGTGGTGCGATATGGTTCACATCCGTTGTTTGTCGCGGCGTTGATCAATGGTCAGATTTTATCGAGCAGTTTGAATGGGATGGAGCGTTATCCAGTGAGCGGATTTTGGGAAAAGTCAATTTTTGTCGGGTTGGAATTCCAGCTTATGGGGCAGAGTGATATGTTTTTGGGCTGTCGGATTTAGATGCAGTTGTGTGGGGACGGGGAGGTAAAGTTAGCAAGTCTTCGAAAAACAAATTTCTCTTCCACTGTTGGGTCCAATGGTGACTGGGATAGTCACGGTTTTTAGGTTGGTGGTGGGGTCTTGGGGTAAGATTTGGCTGGTTCATCTTTGGCCCATCTTCCCTTTTTGCTCCTTTGTCGAGTCTTAGTCATAAGTTAGGGACCATGCCTCTGGAGGTGTGCAACCCTGTTTGGGGTCCACATGGTCGGGTCGACAGATGTAAATTTTGTAAATTATTTTTCGATTAATAGTGATGAAAGGAACGTCTCTTACCTTAGAAAAAAATAGATTAGTTCACAATAATGTATCCAACAAACTTGAATAATTAAACACTACAAACAAAAAATTGAGTGCTCCAAGATTTAAAAACATTTACAATATGTGAAAGCATAGATCAAGATTGTTTTACTACTAGTTGTCTTTCATATTCACGATTTCTTCAAGGAATTCGTTCACTTTAGCTTGAGTGAAATATTTCATTGGAGGGAAAATAATCTCTTGTTTGACATATTCATTGAATATCTCCTCCTCAATGTCCCTAGCTTCTTCTAGCAATTGCGCAGCCAAGGCAGAGTACCCTTCGTTAACACTAACAAAATTAATTAACCATTTTTATTTTCCTTTGTAGTGAAATCAATTATACTATCGAACTTTGTTGCCTTTGATTATTTTATCTTGTCTAATTCAGCCATCGGTGTGTCCTTTGCAATTATTCCAGAGTCACATGTAATGCACATACGATTTAAATCCCGAACAATCGCTACCGCTTTAACATAGGTGTTATCTATTCTACTTTCTATGCTTCCACATTCAAAAATAATGTTTTCTAATGTTTTGATACTCTCAGACCAGTCAACTTTGATCTACTTCATTCAATCAATGTTTGGGAGTCCACATTTCTCTTTCTCTAGATCAAACAATAAATTAAGCTTCTGACTAAAAGTAAGCCATTATTTATGAATTCCAGGTATCCTTCTAGATCACTTTTGACCCCCTCAACAATTGACTTAATTCTCTAGACTAAATGTCACATATTGGAAGTTGCTTGCCATGCATATTTAATAATTCATAATCTTTTGGATATATTACTGATAATATATGATTTCACTGCGTTTAGGAGGTTGATGGGTTTATAAAATCCATTAGGTGTATCGTTGTAGAAATTTCCAATGGTGGTGCACACTTTTCCAGTGGATTCATTAACAAAGGACCCAGATTTAGAGCATCTTCTAGCTCTTTTATTCTTTCTCTCAGTCTAAGATGTTTTGCTTCTCATTGGCTAATAGACTCTACAAGCACGTCACTAGTAGCTTGATGTAATTTCATCGACCTTGTCGCTCCAACCCTAGACACATCAACATCCCAATAAACGTTTTGTTGCGAAACTTTACTCTTTCAATTCTCAATCTTTTATTGGCCCTATCATAATTTGCATTTTCTAATGTGATAGGGTGGTCATCAAAATTAGTGACTGCTTCAACAATTTTCTCCATCATCCTCTATTTTTTTCCAAACAAGTACTAACCCAATCATGTGGTATAAAATTTCTAACTTCCACATCCATGACCTCTTCAATGCTCCCAATTTTGCACAGACTTTTGGATTTGGTTGATTTAATCATCTACGCTCTTTCTGGAGTGAATCTCTGAGGAGGCTCTTCATCATCTCCACCACCTTATAACTCTTCGTGGACTAGTATTTCACTTGTAGTAGTTCTTATCTTTCTTTGACTGGTAAATGAACTTAGACCAATACTGGGTGTGCAAGATTGAGATTATTGCGTAGGATCTATGCCTCTTTGCTTGTATCTTCCTCCCATGTAGACATTGTATTCTTCAGTGAGTTATTGAGTATCTATTTTCTCTCTAACTCTTGGAAACAAGTTCTTTTACCCAATAGAATCTAGGCATGCACCAAATAGACCTTCTAAAATCAAATACTTTTGGAAAACATGCAACATTCACCAATCCACTAGTCTAAATCTTATTTTTCTTCTTTTTTATTCCATTGATAGATTCACACACCGCTCATACGCAATTGACCAGTTAAATTTATCATCGATACGAGCAAGTGAGTTAATCGTATCATTGCAAATAGCCTCTTTCCTTCCTCTGCTACCCATTTCTGCTTTGTACTAAAAAATACTTTGTCAATCAATAACATTCTCAATCTCATTTAACTTTACAATTATCGGTTCCCTTCACAATCACCAATTATTTCTATTTCTCGGGATAAAGTTTTTACACATGAAACTCTCAATAAATAACAATTGAATATACCAAAGCCAACATTTACGGGATGTAATGGAAATAAATCTCGAAATTCCAAAATTTTCTTGTCCATTTACTTTGCACTTTGCTCCTGCTTTAACATCATTGATATACATGTCATAAGATATGGAAATTTATGATATAAAATAAATGTGAATTATTTGTGAGCATGACAATTAGATTACAGACTATTAGTAATAACTATAAATAGAAAATTGTGCAAGGACAATTGTAAATAAATATTATGCAGAGATGTGCTCAACTACCTCTACCACAAATCAAATTGATGATTGAGTTAATCCCCACCACTATGTCAATGTACATTCAGTTTATATGATATCAGACTACAGAAAAAGTTGAACCAAATTTGATTTACGAATTACCTGGTACGTGGTTTTGAAGACTGCAGTGCAAAGCTAATTGTTACAATGTATTCATGCCAGTTGCACGAAGAAGGGAACATAAACACTCTTTTGGAATATTTTGTACATTCACATAAATTCCCTTGCACATTTATTCCACACATCTCCATCCCGATCAACACTACATATTAATCAATGAGTTAGTCATTTTCACTTATTAAATTTTGTGTAATGAAAATTTTGTCTTATGTGTATATCAGATTGGAATACTCATAGCATATGAAAGAAAGAATTGTGATTGTTGAAGTGGCGATTGTCTTCTGCATTCATGATCCCTTTCAAAATACATTCTTGATTTGAAATTCATCCTGAGTGATATCTCCAACTTATCTTAGATGTCGATAACACGGAACATCATATATAATGTACCCAAAAACCTAAACACTAAAGTATTTACCAACTAATGCCACCAACCATGAATCAATAGTTTGTGCCAATAGATTTATGTTCAATATATTCAAGTTAGTTGCTTTTGGTAATAGAATTGCTAAGATCACACACACTGGAAAATTCAAAAATTTCAATGCAAAGAGAAATAAACATTACAATTCATTCAAAATAAAAAACCTCATAAATGCATACAATGTTCGCTAATCATTAGAAATTGCTTCAGTCACGTATCTATGAACCTTACTTTGTCTTTGTTAGAATTACAAAATTTAATATCACCCTGCTCGATGCTACTTACCCCTAAATAAAGTTTAGATGTAAAATTAATCCCATTTAAAAATAATTCATGAATATACAAGAAAAGTGTTATGTGAAATGAAAGTGTGCAAAAGAAACTTGTGAACCCCCTACTTATAAATAAATAACGGGGAAAGTGTTACACTAAAAGGAAGTGTGCACAATAAACTTGTGAAAGTTGAAAAATTAACCCCGTTTAAAAAGAGTTCATGAATAAACGGAAAAAGTGTTACACTAAATGTAACTATGTGGAAATTTCCCTTCTATATACGTCTTTTGCATAACTCCCTCCCACACAAGAGTACATATTAATCAATTAATTAGTGATCTTGGCTTGCTAAAGGTTTTGGCATGAAAAAATTAGTTTACATGTATCAACCTACACTTCCACAACTTCCACAAAGCACTTTTCCATCTCCCATGTCTCCCATTGACGTAACAAGGAAGAAGGTTCCACATTCGATGAGCTATAACCACAAATTAGATTAACTCGTGGATAATGATTCAAGATTTAAAAATACTCACAACATATGAAAGTAAGAACCACGATTGTTGAACTGTTGTCTATCTTTCACATTCATGATTTCTTGTAAAAAATGCATAAGATCACATCTCGATTTCCACTTGAGCCTAAACAACATTTCCAACCTGTATTAGTTATACATAACAAGGAACATCATATTACATTTCTATGAGATAGACTTATCCCTTTTCCATGACACACCACTTCTTGAACCCTTATTTGTCATTAATAGTGAATTTATAATGTATCCTAATGGTCTAATGTTCAGAATTCGTACTTTTCATATGATAGTTAGACATCCCATTCATACACAAGTGAAATTAGAGGATGCCATCCTATCCAACGCGAGCTTTCCAGATAACAATTTATGTAAGAAAACATAATCTCCTACAATACTCCCAACTTTTAAATGCATTTTGCAAAGAAAAAACGTTGCACACTCCGCTATTCCAAATATGCAATCGACCATTGAAAGTTCCTATCAATATGAGAAAATGAGTGAATTGTATCACTACAAATAGCTTATTTCCTCAATCTGCTAGTACCCATTTATGCTTTATACTTAAAAATGCTTGCTTAATCAATGACATTATCAATGTCGTTTAACTATACATTTCTTGATTCCCTATATAATCACCACCTGTTACTATTTTGTGTATGAAACATGTTATGAAATCTTTGTACAAGAGATAAAGTTGCAATTGAGATTTTTTATCATTGCAATGTTTATCCTCATTGACCAATTTTATGCTCGAGTGGGTATATTTGTGTCCTCATCACTTGTACATTTCATGCTAATAGGTTCATATCACAAATTTTCTTGTTCATTGTCAAATATAATTCCCATCCCGCTACAATACATTACCAAAATGTCATAGAAACATTGCAAATAACTCATGATTAAAGTTAACTCTTATATATGATTAAAATAAAACAACATTGCGGGTAAATATTATTCTTTTCAGCATTCAATCCATCGAATACACGTGTACATAGGTCATCTCCTTGTGAATATTGTATGAGTGTTAAATTGCATTTACTCTGAAATGTTATGAAATGATGGGTGATATGTGAAACTATTAATAAGAGGTGAATATTATGCACTATCATGCAGGATGGAGGTGTGCAATTTTTTTTTTGCGGATGAGAAGTTTATGCAGGGCACTCGAACATTATGGAAGAAAGATTTTGTTCCTTGCTCCACACACCTGTTCTCCCACACAACACTTCTTCACACACATTAAAAAGACACTTCGTTGAATATTGCATAATAAATATTTAATTCACAAATGTATTTAATATTTCATAATAAGTATTTTGGAACCTTGAACATAGTTATTAAAAATGCACATCAAATCCTCAAATCATCCTGATATCGAATAAAATGAACCTATGTTGATTCACCCTTAAGAGAAAATGTAGTCGAAGATGCAGAACATTATGAATTAAAGTTTTTGTTCTTTGCTCCGCATATTAAATTAGCCTTGTGCAGAGTGCAAAGGAAGAAAGCTTCACTCGATATAGTCCATTCTCTTTAACAAACTCCATTACACACCCTTCACTACAAGGAAAATACCTTCTTGCGGAGGTTTTTGCGGAAGCCGCTATAAAAATAGCCCAAAAATCTGTTTGTAGCGGAGGTCACTTGCGGAAGTGGACAAGTGGATGTTTTAGCGGATGCTTTTTTTTTTACGGTGCATAAAAAATATAAAAACGCACCGATGCTTTAATATACATATAAGCACCAATGTCGAATAAAACATGGTGCAACGTGGCTAATTTATTTAAAAAAAAATTGGTTTCGCTAAATAACAAAGAGCATTGGTGTGTATACTACTCGATAGCACCAGAGAAGGGTTATATTTACAAAAATGTTGGTTGTAAAAATCATTTTTCCTAGTCCTATGTTATATTGTAATGACGACTTGGTGCTAAATCAATACTATAATGCCCTGGTGCATGCACAATATACCCCGCACCAGTGCTTGAATAATCGATAACACCAGATAAAGGTTTATTTTAAAAATTGTTGATTTTATATACACTTGCAGCACTGGTGCCCTTCTTGTAGTAAAATGCTCAAATGCATACTTAGAAGGAACACCACTATAGTTTTTAATTTTTTAAAAAATGTGGTGTTATATTCCAACAAAGCATTGGTGTTGTTCATGTATGAAAATGCCTCGGTGTGTCTTTGGAAGAGCATTGTTAGGCAATTTTTAATTTTTTTAAGATGTGGTGCTATAGTCCAACAAAGCACGGGTGTGATACATGTATTTCAATGCCCCGAGGCGTCTTAACAAAATCTCCACTATAGGATTTTTAATTAAAAAAAACGATGCTCTTGGATATTTGACGCACGAGTGCTGTTATAATAACACACCGAAAGAGGGTTAAATAAAAAAAAAAAAAAAAAATAATAATAAATAAATAATTTTTTTGCAATATTATTATTATTAAGTCAGTTAATATAACTGAAATATGTATACGCCTAATAACTTCTTTATATTTAAATAATAATAAGTAACCCCTTTTTTCATTTTATATATTATGATAATTCATTTTATATATTATGATAAATTATTTCTAGAACCATTTCTTAACCTATAACTCTAGTTCTATATAATTAAACTTGGATATATTTTTATTTATTTGGAATAAGTTAACCCCTAACAAATAATATTATATAAATTGATAATATCAATCATCTCTCACTACATAATTAATTATTAAAATATTAGAATAAAATATTTTATATTTATTTACTCTTAACTGCCAGTTTTCAACTAAATATATAATATTTTAATAGATAACTCCTCACCACAGATATTTAAACAATATTTTACTTAACTTATTAAATAAGTAATTATTAAAATATTGGAATAAAATATTTTATATTTGTTTATTCCTAAACAACTAGTTTTCAACTAAAGATATATAATTTTAATAGGCAACTCCTTATCTCTGATTTTTAAATAATATTTTACTTGCCTTATTAACTAATTTACCAACAGATAATTTTCAACAGCTAATTCTGGGGAATGATGCATCCATGCTATTTATTCCTTAAGATCGATTGATTCTTCACCTTGTCCTGAGGATGGACCACATTAGTTGGTTCAAAACGTCGACCAAATCCTAATAATGTGATTAATCTGAAAGACATTTATCTATAAACAAAAACTTTCCAACCATAAATTCCATTTTTACCATATACAATGTTGTAAAGCTTCGAATCATCGGTGCCACTCTTGCCTCATGCAACCGCCGTGACGTTGATGCTCTTCTTGCTCACCATCCTTCTGGACAATGTTCATTGTGTGGCTTTCCAATTTTCTCAAATGGTGGTGAAATTTGTTTTTCTTAATTACATATCAACAATGTCTCCCTGACAACCAAATGTTCAGGTAATGTCTATGTTTCTCTCTAATTTAATTTTTTACCAGATTAGAATTGCAAAATTAGTTAAAAAATCAACTATTTTTGAAAAAAAAAATTCTTACGCGATGCATTTGACAGCTTCAACTCTCACCAATGGTGGTGCACCCTGTAAATTTATAGGTGCATTGCCTTTCGGTGTGTGAACCTAACTCACCGTTATTTTGCGACGTGTTTGGTAAATGAAAATGCATGAGGAAAAGTTATGAATTGTATATCGCTGCATATATTTTTAGGTTACGCCTAGTGCTTTTAAATTTACCATACGCACTGCAAAAATAATATTAAAAAATATAACTCGGTGCATTCAATAACCTAAATGTTCTATACTGGCGCTGAAAGGTTATACATGTGCACCTGCGCATAAGTTTGAGACACAATGAAAATGTATATATATGAACCAAAAGCGGTGTGCCATACGTATGTACACACTGTCTCCGGTTCACTTGTGTTTGATAATGCACCAGTACCGGTGCATTATTGCTTTTTTGGCACATCGGGGATTTATTTATTTGTAATTAAAAGTTATGTTTCTATATTTATAAATACATTTTTCATTTAATAAAAAAAACTATGTTTTATGTACCAGGTTGATGTGTTTTATATGTCAATCACGTAGCATAGACGTCAACAGAGGGAGAAACAAAAGGAGTAGGAGAAAATGGTGGACCAATACGATGTGTTCTGACGATGGGAGGACAGAGAGAGGGAGAGGGATTTATACCCTATCCCTATTACCGCAACAACCCGAATGTTATTGAGGAATGTAGGCGTCCTTAAGTACTATGAGGAGGCTACATCCTTGAAGGCACACTCTATCTTGTTGGCACATCTGATATATCAGTGGAGTGTCCATCAACAGGATTTCCATGTTAGTATTTGGGCATGGTATAGGCCCGCTGAGGAGGACATATATTTTATCACTAGCTTATCTAAGAGAGGGAGGATTTTCCCCAGTTCTCTGATGTCCCCCATGGGATTGCAGTAGAGAGTCAGCTTGTCTAATCTCAAAGATATGTTGGGTCTCATGCAGTCTGTCCAACATATTTTTAGGTGTGTGGTGGACAACTACAAATTTGTTCTTTTGTTGCATAGGAGGTAGTTGCCTCTCATTATTAGTTACCACCATTGCACATTATACTAGTGACGGGTAGTGCATCATTTTCCCTCTTTTGTATTATGTTGATTCTTTAATTCAGGCACCACGATGTATTAGATGGTCTGCTATTTTTTGAGGTAGTTTTGTATGGATTTAGATAGATAGTGTAATGATACATGGGAGGATGAGCTTCCCTTTAATTTTATAGATTTTATGTTTATTTCTTGAGAGGTTTCCATAGATGAGGCCAAAATTTGACCGTCGCCCTCCTAGGTCGATGACTAAGGGGTGGATGCACATGTGGGGCTAGGTGATACCCAAGAGGGGCCTGTCGGAGTATCTGACCAGGATTTTCGCCCAGGTTCTGGCACTACTAGCTAGTGAGGATGACCATGCATTTATCTTGTTGTCATTTCCATACGCGGGTATTGATTGGAGGTAATGTCCCAACATCCTCTTCACACCAAATGAGAATGCAAATGATGTAGGTAATATTAGTGTTTTCTTTAAATTAATCTAGTTTCATTTTATTATCTTAATTAATTAGAATATTAAAAAACATTCCTTGGGGACATATCAATTAGTTTTCAATGTAATAGCATGTCAGTGCAATTATTTTGTTGAAATTACATTATACCAAACAATTATTACCATCGTTGATCCAGGATTGCAGCTAGAAGATGCCATGTTCCAATTGACGGGGTGAAGAGGTTGTCCATTTTCATCTACCATTTGCTTGTGATATGATGCTCCTGATAAGAGTTTTTGACATTTTTGAAATGGACGAATATTTTTTGCTTCTGAACTAGATTCTGAATCAAGATCCTGTGAATTTGGATACATTATTATTCAAATTGATATGGATTAAAAAAATCATATAGATAATCGAAATATAAATAAAATTTGAACTTACTGGAGATGGAAAGGGAGAACTCTATGAAGGACTTTGATAATCAATATGGAATGAGATGAAATTTAAAGAATTGGCCATTTGGTATTATTGAGATATTTTCCCTACATTTGAGAAAAATTAGAAATCAAATTTTGTGTTCATATTTAAAATTAATTCGAGAACCATATAAGCACAATCTGAATTTTAATATAGTTTTCAGACCATTTTTCAAGAATAAGGTGACTTTAAGTGGAAAATATATACTATGTATTGTAATTCGTGTGGATGCGTCCTAAAGGATAATTTGAGATTAATATACAATTTTATGTGAAAGGAAAATTTCATATAGCTTTTAACTCCTATCGGTGTGCTTATGAGAACAAATCGCACTGGTGCGTTTAAATCACAACAACACCAGAGCGCTCAAATAATACCTACACTAGTTTTCAACATTCATAAAATATTAAATATGTTATCATATTGGTGCTCTAGTAGAAAACTGCACCGATGCGTTTAAATAAAAACGATGCTGGTACGCACTTGTTTCCAGAATTTTTGAAAATAAAAAACAAATTCTACCATGTCAATGCTCTTATAACAATTACAACATGGATGCTTTTAAATGCAAACTGCACTGTTACATTAAAATATTAACAACATTGTTTTGGTATTTCAAAACAAAAAATTCTATCATGTCGGCGTGTTAAAAAAATTTGGCGTCTCGACAATTTCAATGCGCTTTACTTGGAAACGCTTTAGTGCTCTTTACTATCGAATGCACCGATGTTCAGATTATGTGGAAAAAAAATGTGAGTTTTTTTCCTTTTTTTTTTTTAAATTGGAAAAATGAGCAGCAAATGATTTTTCGAAATCTAATTTCATAAAGTCTTTTAAATAGTAAAAAATATTCATTATTTCATTAATTTTCCCAAATTTCAAGGGAGTGATTTGCAAGAGAGGTATACCAGGAAAACTATGCAACAACATAATATTTTGGAACAATAGAACTATTCAAAAGATAAGAAGCTGAAAGGTACGATGATTCACTCAAAACCTTGCATAGTAAAAAACTTAAATTTTATTGTTGATTTTACTAATATTTTTTTTTACAATTTTTGTTAGGGTTTAATTAAAAGAGAGATCATTTGCAAGAGAGACATACTAGAAGCATTGTGGAGAAGCAAAATATTTTGGAACCATAGAAAAATTAGAATTTTAAAAGTATGGTAATTCACTGAAAACCCTACATAGCAAAATTTTTAAATTTTATTGTTAAATTTTTTACAATTTTTGTTAAGATTTATTCAAAATTCACGATTTTTTTTTTGAAAGCCTTGTATAGTAAAAAATTTACTATTGATTTTACTTGTAAAACTTTTTACAATCTTTGTTCTTATTTAGATTTAATTAAAATTCAAGAAAAATAAATAAATAAATAAACAAACAAACAAAAATCAATACTTACCTTAAACACTTGCTTATGTGACTACAAAATTTCACCTTAGGCTTTAACTCCCTCTACCACTTCACAATTAGGGTTTTTCATTTTAGGCATTTTAAATTTAATGGGTGTGTGTACTTATTATATAGGGTATTTGATATGTAAAGTAGGGGGTCACTTATTGAACTAGATCCAAACCTTGTAGGATCTATCCATTTTTTTAAAACGATTTATGTTTCGCGGTGCACTAATGTAATATAACACATTGGTTCGCTTTGTGTAATACAACAGATTGATGCATTATAACCCTGTCGGTTCTGTTTAGTTTGTTAATCGATGCTTCCGATGCAATATAGCACACTGACACACCTTTACCAAATAACATCGTTAACTCATTGCGGTGTGTTTGTCGTTACAGATCGCACCGTCATAATTTAAAATTATTTTTCTCTGACGGTGCTGAACAATTAAAAGCTCAGTACATTTAATGTCTTAAATGCACTAATGCGTTGATTCAAATAGACGCATCGGTTACCAGATCTAAATTATTTGATTTATTTATAAAATATATTTAATGGGTTCTGTATTGAATGGTACAAGTTGTATATTGATAAAAAAATGTCTGAGAATATGTCAAGTAACAAAAATACTAATCAACACAATGATAGCAAATCGAAAAAAAACAAAGAAGGCAAGTTCTTTGTAAATTCCTTACAAAATTAATATGTTTGAACTATATGTAAGTCTAACTAATATTTATTGGTTAGTGTGTATCATGCAAAGCCACAAAAATAAGAAGGCCGATAAGATTATTTATAATTAAGTGCAAAAGAGCATAAAAGTTTGATAGAAAAATTACAGAAGGATGAATTAGGTGAATGAAAAAATACTATTCAATATGAGTTTTTTTTTTTTGAATTTTCATTAATAATATACTTGAGAATATTAGATAACATGTTTCAAATAATATATAAATTCATATATTTTTAATGTTCTACAGGGAGCCCTCGGATGCGGGTGGTAGATGAGCATTTAAGGCAGATGTGCCGCCGGACAAGTAGGTGGCTAAACCACTTGGTAACCCGCGCTTTCCCCTGTGGGAATTTAAGGTAGGCCACTGCCCCTCGGCTGGCACCATCAACTCGTTGTGAGGATCGAGACATCCACTGCAATTATATAAATATGGAGCCAAACCCTCTGCAATTCTCCATTCGGCCTCTGAGATGCTCTTGCCACCCTGCAGCAGCAGAGCCTAGCCTTCGCACCGCAATGGGTAGACGTTCCAGACTCCTTTGCTGCGTCTACTTGGGCAATGGTCATCACTTCTCTCAGTCCATTCATTGTGCCCTGCAAATTGAGGACTCAACCCCTGTCTCTGGCCCGGACCTGACTCCACCTGCTCTTCATAATTTTCCCTTCGCTGTTCTTACCCTGCTCCCTGCCCCTTTGGCTCATCTCTCGCTGCAACTTCCAACCCAGAGAATCATGTGTCAACGCCATCACATGCGATGTAGGCGAGGTGGTAGTTGAGGTAGTGACATCCACCCCCAGTCTTTGCCTCCATCTGTTTCGATTTCCCCTTCAACCTCCCCACTCACCAACCCTTCCTCTTCTCACTTCCAGGGTAGATATATGGATACTCGCAGCGGCCGAGATCGAGCTGGCTCCTGTGAGTTTCGGCGAGCTGATGGAACCACCCAGCACACCAATTTCACTACTACGCCCCAACAAGCTCAATTCCTGTTTCTCTGCTCCATCGACAGACCGGTAATCATCGCTACCGTAACGGTGGAATTCAGGGAAGTCACTAGCTCGTGCATAGATCGAGAACACAGCCTTGAGATGCACCGGGTCCCTCCTTCGCTCGTCAATATTCAAAGGGAGCCAAGCTCCAGCCACCCGCTGAAAGACATGGACCATCTGTCCAACAACAAACAGAAGACTCCAGGAGGCAACGCTACCTGAAAAGACAAAGGCATACAGGTGGAAGACCATGAGCCACAGGACATTGCAGGTGGCAGACAGGCAGCAGAAACTGACTCAGGAGATTATGGATGGTGCTGGATCGTGGAAGAGAAGCCACCATCCTAAGACACCTTGCAGCTGCATGCCACAGGTCATGTGTCCAGCTCGGGTTCTGAGTTTTGTTTTTTTAGTTTTACAGTGGTTAATTTTGGCCAGTGTTTTTGAATTTTACAGTGGTCAATATTGGCAGACTTTTTTGAATTTTACAGTCTTTTCACAGTGGTCTATTTTGGTAGTAAATTTTGAGTTCTGGAATTGTAGCCCCTACGTGGGTAGAATGAACCTATCTTTGTATCATTCTCGGACTGTTTTCCCCATCTGTGGCAGTCTCTATTTCAAGACTCGTTGTTTAAAATGGTCATATGGCTGACCTAGTCTCGTTGAGGCAGGTGCCTCACTGTACATTATGTTTTTATTAATAGATTAGTTTTACATAGAAAAAAAAATGTTCTACAGGGAGCAAAAGAAGGAAAATATCGATGTCGTTCTAAGAAAAGGAAAATTATAGAACATGTAAATGATGATGAATTGGTGCTTAGCTCATCTAGAATGGTGCTAGAGATTAATGAAAGGGGGGGATTTTTTTTACAAAACTATGAGGGATATAGTGGAACGAACGTATAGTGTACTTTCCACTTACAATAAAAAAATCAATCTAATGATTCCAAGAATCAAATTATATCTAAACTACATGAATCGTTTCCATAGCAATGGTCAATGAGACATGTCAGACTTGCAATAACAAAACATACAATAACGAAAAAGAATCATTCAAAAAGTAATATTCCTAATTAAAATGATTTTCTAGAAT
The DNA here is from genome assembly GCA_031772625.1 of Pinus tabuliformis. Taxonomy (NCBI): domain Eukaryota; kingdom Viridiplantae; phylum Streptophyta; class Pinopsida; order Pinales; family Pinaceae; genus Pinus; species Pinus tabuliformis. Next base: position 552,053,880 of record CM062804.1, read on the forward strand.
TATATGTTTATATTACTACAAACCATTCATTTATTAATATCAATTTTTTTATATTTAGTTTTCATATATCAATATAAAAATAGTTTATTACTTTTTCCAAGAAGATTATGAAAATCTCAAAGGATCAACGAGCTGATATGCAAAACATGCTAGTAGGAATGACCAAAAAAGTGTACAAGGAAATGTTCAAAGAAATGGACGTAATTGCATCACAGGAGCAGTCATCTCAATGAAAACGTGTTTCAAATGTATGTAATCATGATCAACTTTGTACATATAAAAAAATAATTTAGCATTAAATATTAATTTTCAAGTGTTTTCTTGTAGAAAAGAAAACAAAATGCAACTCATTAAGCACATAAAATAGGACAACAAGGAAGAAAATGGTTGATATCAAAGTTTGTGAGTAATTGTTAATATTTCCTTATAACAACTCAAGGTTTCATTTTTATATATTTTAAGTCGTTTTAAAGCAACCATCCTTGAATGTCCTCAAATAGGTGCTAACATATAAAGAAGAGCGATCGGAAGAATCGATTGACATTGGGTTAAATATGGGTTGTGAGTATATGTTGGTATCAAAAATTAATTGTGGAATTTGTACGTATCTATGTTGTTTTACTTTTCTGAGTTTATAGTTAATAGAAAATATATATATATATATATATATATATATATATATATATTAAATCTATGATTTATAATGGGGTTTAAAACATCCAGGAAGCAAAGTACGGAACTATGCCAGTAGAAGACTTGTTGCAATAAGGCATGAGACTTAGTTTTGAAACAATGTGTACAGTTTATGAGTCACTTCTTGCTATGGTACATTGCATTTCGATTTGCGTTGATGTATATTATTTATTTCAATTTTCATTATTCTCACCAATGTAGATACACTAATTACATTTTATTTTTATGTTTGCAGATGGAACACGATCAAGAAGACGAAAACAATCGATGCAATCAACAAAACATTCAACCAAATAACCCAAGTCATGGAAGTAGCTTGAACATTGACAACAGTTCTAGCAAAGAATGATGATCTATTTGGATATCAATGCAACCTATTTTATTTTTTGAAATAATTGTCTGTGAAAATTAGACATTTTGTTTAATGTAATGAACATAGTGTCCCAATTAAAAGACAAGGGGTTACCAATATCAATCCCATTTTGTATGACAAAGAGCTTCATATTGATATATAATAAAATACAATTTAATTTATTATATTGTGTTATCCAATGTCACTATGAAATGTTACACCACTGATTAAATATATGGATGATTAAATATTATACTGAAGAGATGCAAAATCTGATAATATAACAAATTAATCCAAACATCATATACAAATGCACTAATCAAATTTTAATTTATATGAATCATTTTATAAGATATGTCGATTTTTCGATGAATAAGGGGTTTAAAAAATTACAATAATTGCACTGTTACAGGTTGATGTTCCAAAAAAAGAGAATCTCATTCAAAAAATCGGTGTATCCATAACATATACACGCACTGGTGTGTTATGTTATATAAAAGCATTGTGATGACATTTGTTTGCATGAACAATGCCTTTTCAGAAAACGATAGCACTGGGGTGTTTAGTTCTTCAAGCACCGATATTGTTTGTAATTAACACCTTGGTGCATTATAATTCTTAACGCACCGGTGCTTTCATAGAAATAACGTCTTGGTCCTACAAAATATTATTTCGAGTCCTGGTGCATTATTAAAATTAGCAATACTGATCCTTTTATATCCTTAGCGCATTGGTACATTTATACAAATCATACGCATCAACACTATGAGTTTAAATAAAAGCACCAGATCTGCAATATTTTTTTGTCTACCTCGGTGCCGTTCCTTAAAAGAATGTCATGGGGTGTTTTTTGATATATACGCACCAGGGTTGTATACATTGCAGGCACCAGTGTTCTTTGCATTCAACGCCTCGGTGCTCTTAGTTATGTATGCAACCCCGATGCTTTTATAGACGTAGCACACCAGTGCTACTTGGTCCATGAAGCGCAATGCAAAAAAAACATCCACTAAAACCTCTAGTCACCCAAATTTTTTTAGTTGTGATGAAGTTCCGTTATAATCTATACAAAAACATCCACTATCACAAATGGATGTTTTAGCGGATGTTTTTTTTCAATTTTATAACGCTAGAAATCTCCATTATAACCTCCATTAGGAGGTATTTTCCTTGTAGTGCATTCTCCCGCACTTCCTACATGCCCTTTCTCCTTCCTCCGCATATCAAAAAATTAATGTTTTTTCCATGCCTCAACTCTACAATTAAATTAGCCTTATGCAGAGTGCACATCAGACTTGGGTCTTTCACATCCTTCTTCACAATCCATTAAATTATTTGCATCAATACCAACATTGACGTTCTTGGTTGAAAAAATCAATCTGATAACCCCGAAATTGAACTGCTCAGCCAACAAAATAAATTAAAATAAAAATAAAAAATCTAGAGTGATTGTGTAGAATGTGGAGGTGTGGATGAAACTTTCATTGTGCTTCCTCCGCACCTTCGCACTTCCACATGAGTTCATTAAAAATTATGTATGTAGAAAAGTATTAAAAACAAATCTCGATGAACAACCACCTCTCACTTTGTTTTTCTCCTTGTCGTGGGCCTAGGCTTCTTCGGCGCCAATGGGCATGTTAAGTTATTTGGTATGCGGAAGGAGGACCAAAACATTGCGAAAGAAAGTTTATGTTCCTTGCTCCGCACACCCATTCTCCCGCACAACGCTACTTCTTCACACACATTAAAAAGACACTTAATTTAGTATTGCATAATAATAAGTATTTAATATACAAATGTGAAATCACAAATGCAAATAGTATTCAGAAACCTCAAATATCAAGACTTGTTGTTTTCTGTTTTTTAATGATTGAAGTTGTTGAACATAGTTTTTAAAACCACACACCCTTAAGGGAAAATGTATATGGAGATGCAGAACATTACAAATTAATTTTTTTTTCCTTGCTCTACACACTCGTTGTATTGCACAACACTCCTTTCTCACTCACATTAAAAGGAGTCTTTGTTTAATATTAGATACTAAGTTTTCATTTAAAGTTAAATTAATTTCATGTCTATGAAATAAAGTTTCCTTTTCACCCCCATTCTCCTACACATATCTCCTCCTCCGCACATCCTTCATTCCGCATAAATTCACAGCTCAATGCAACTGTTCTCCTACACAGCTAAATTTTTAAAAGTTTAAAATGAAATAAGAGATAAACGCCCTAGAAATACCTGTCTTACTATCAGTGTCAAAGCACTAACTGAAGAATGCCCCCCCGCCTCCCTCCCCACTCACTTACATAAAGGACCTGCTTAGAGAATTTTGTCAATATCAGTGTTAGAGCACTCACCGACGAAATGGCAACTTCCAAAATTAGCCTTTTTTATTTAAAAATGATTTTTCAGACATTGAAAAAGACCAAAATAAAATGCCCTCTACCAGGGGAATTATTTCACATCAAGGCTCCTTCAGTCAATGGAAAATTAGAGATAGATTTACAGAAATTAGAAAATTATTTTTGAATTTACAAAAAATTAGGAATATTCAACATTTTCCTGAAACTTTGGTTAAAATTTCAAAACTGTGCAAAATAATAGAGAGTCAATGCACTTTGACTGTGAAACAAGTGCAACAGTCCTTAACGAAGCAAGGACTAATAAAATTTTGAAAACATTTTTCATTTTGTATCCATAATATCTATCATTCTTTATTATGCATAAATAGTAGCTTAAAAGGGGAAATGGGTGAATGTGAGACGAAAAAGGATGCACATCATACAAAAGAAACTTATTTTCAGATTTGATTATTGCCATGGATATAATTACATAAGAATAAATGGTGACTTTATTTGGCCATTTTTTTGGAGAATGATTTTTTAAATAGGAGATTTTTTCCTTTCAAAGTTTATATAGGAGATTGTTGAAGTCCAAAATTGTCTTCTTTTTGAAAACCCTTTATTATTTTCTTTCCATCCTTTTGTACATTGGTCATCTCATATATGCTCAAACAGTATAAAAGGTATCAATCATTCATGATTTATAATCTACTGCTTCTTTATGAAATTTAATCAAAACATTCGTATAGCTACCAAATTGCACTCATTCTGCAGCTAACTAAAGATTATGCAGCTACATCCATGATTAGACAAGTTCTAGCCTGTTTGAGAAGGAATAAAGGATATATAGGTAGATGGAAAAAGATCGACATATGGACATTCATTTATCATAACGATCTGGCAAGTCACCTGGTTTGAGAGATATAATGGTCAAACTAGAAGTTAACTCTGGTTATAATACTCCAACTATGCGCAGGATTTGAAGGAGGATCGTGGAATTTTCAAGCAAGGGTGGAATTGGAAGAGAAGAATTTGGAGTTGATATGTTAAATCAAAATATTCTCATGATTTTTGATTTCAATGGAAAATCACGAGAAGAAAGACTATGATTTCGATTTAATTTCTTAGTTGTCAAAGTAGAAACTGACTTCTCAGCTATGACTCTTAAGACAATTGTTTAATAGAGGATTATAAAAGGCCATGAGGCAAAGTAATGGACATTGTTACACTTGCTAAATCTGTAATCATTTGCTATTGAATACTTCGACATTTAATACAAATACTCTATTCCTTTGGTGATCAATGTGTGTCTAAATAGTTTGATATTTTATTTCGTGCTTTCACTCAATAGGAAGCCCCCCTAGAGAGTTGTAAGATTAGTTTAGCCTTTGGTTATGTTAATTTTAACTTATTTTCATGAATAAAATCTTCTTCATCGCAATTAGTTAATGTTTTGATTGGTATTTCGTTCATTGGTTTCTAGTTTAATATTTAGCATTTTGAACAAGTTGAGCGCTCATAGAAAAAAGACAAAAACATTTCATGTTCACAGTTTGCTTCATTCAATTGTTTTAGTTTTGATTTCATGAGTAATGGATAGAGCAATTATGAATCATATCTACACACATTATTAATCATTTTTAGTTACATCTTAGTTTGATATTATGTTGAAGTAATTAGATTTAGAATTATTCTTCTGTTGAGTAGAATATAATTTTGATTTGCGAGAGTATTTAGAATATTTCAATTTCCTACAAGTAGAATCAGAATTTCAATTCTAGCTTTCGAATAGATTTTTCAATTCAGTTCAAGTAGAATAATTTTTAATTCTTACTGCAATAGATTAAATTTCAATTCAGTTTAAATAGAGTAACTTTTAATTCTTGTTGCAATAGATTAAACTTGAATTTACTTTGATATCTTGAATTTTCAATTGATTTCGCCTTGAAGTTTGATTTGCTTTAAAAAGAGTAATTTTGATGGAAATAACATGTGTGTAGGAATGTTTTGAGTTAATCTAGTCCCATTTATATTTAGTTTAATTTCATCTTTTAAAATAAAAAATAGAACTCCTAGCACATATTGTGCACATGCACTTCACAAGTACACGAACCTTGGTTGACAATTAACAAAGTAATTTAACCATCAATTAAATTACCCTACATTTTAGAACCGTTGTCAGGGAAGTGTATATAGGACTTTATTTTTGGTTTGCATATTATCTTAGATGCATTCATCCTATATATGCATAATTAAAGCATGTTAAAGATAATTTAGAATGCATGAATGGAGAATGAGATTCCAGGGGTAGATTTGTAAGTAGAGGTAGAGGACAAAGTTCAATACCAACATCATCACTCACCTCCACTAGATCACATAGTTCCACACCATCCACTGACACTCGCATTCCATTTATAATAGGTAGACATAGACTTCCTGATGTGCATAAATATGAAATCCAACCTAGAGACTCATCAACTTCTTACATTGAAGTTGTAGTTGAAGAACCTACATACCCTACTGAAGGAGTTGTATTTCTCTTTTGAATGGGAGAACAACTCTTAGGACAAGAATTAGAAGTACCTAGTGAAGAAGAGAAGGAAGCTTATTCTGAAATACCATTAGTAGAAGAACTAGACAAAAATCTAGACAATCCATTTGTTGAAACCTATATTAACTCTAAAGAGTCTACAATGGTGGGAGAAGGGGAAGGAGAAGTACACAATGTAAAAAGTGAACTTGGGATTAGAGGTGGAAGAGGCAGAGGAGGAAATAGAGGAGGAGGTGGAGGACGAGGTGGTAGAGGAGGTAGGGGAGAACCAGATCCTTATGGCTTTCCTATCTTTGATGAAGATATCAAAGCCACAATGAAAAATATATCACCTTCTATTCTTCCTAATTTTCATGGCCTAAGAAATGAGGAGCCAGAGACATTTATTTTTGAGTTTGAAGTATTATGTAGATACTATGAATACTTACTTGATACTAAAAAATTGAAACTATGTCCAGCTACTCTAAAATATGGAGCCCTTAAATGGTTTATGGGTCTAGGTGTTCACATAGTATCAAAACATGCGAGGAGATGAAAAGCGTGTTCTTAGAAAAAATAAAGATTATTGTATGCCCCATAACCTTATGAATGAAGTCTTTAAGATGATGCAAAAGGAGGATGAAATCCTTGAAGACATAGTGGAAATATTTTCCTACAATGTTAAAAGGGTTAGGATGCATAATTTAGATGAGGAAACATTGAAATATCTTTTTTTAAAAGTTATAAGAGATGAGTGGATTGATCTCCTCAACTTAATGGGAAAAGGAGATGTTTCCCAACTTACATTTGGTGAAATTTGTGATTTGTGCAAACATATTTTGAGAGGTAAGGCTATATTTGTTAAGAATACAAAAGATACAACCATGTCAAGAGTTAGTAAATCCGCAAATGGAACAGTAAGTAGAGAAAATTTAGGCAATTTGCTTGATAACTTCAAAACAAATATTCTTGGGAATCTTAGTGAACAACTAGACACTCTCAAAATACAAAACAAGCAAAAAGTTGAGAATGTTGCAGTATCTATCTTTTGTCCTAGGAGTAGAAAACAACATGCTCTGAGAGAATCACCTCTTGATAGTATAGAAATTTGTGTCACATGTGTTAAATATCATGATACAATGGAATTTCCTTCAATACTTGGACTCAAAGTTGTCTTTTAGGGTGAAGCTGGATCAAACCAAGCAAAATCACTTTGCTTTATTACTAAAAGACTATGGCAATCCCAACATCCAAGTATGACACAAGGTCTTAATACTTAATACAAATCTTATTCACAACCACATAATAATTGGACTTCACCTATGCCTTGGAAACAACCACCCCAATCTCAAATTCCATCTTGGGCACAAGTTTAGCAAAGTTCTTTTGGTACAAATCCCCAATATCCTGAATTCCAACAAACTTACTCCCCTTATCCACCTCAATACTACTCTCATCAATCAAACCAACCTCCTCAACCTCAATTCCAACCTCAACCACAAGTTGTCATCACAAATTGTCATCCAAAAATTTAAAGAGGATAAGGTTCTTGAGAAAGAAACATTTCTTGATCAAGAAAATACGCCTCCAAAGGAAGATGTTCCTACACATTTAGATGATAACCAAATAAACCCAGCTTCTACAATTACTCTAGTAGAAAAACCTTTTGTTTCCCTATATAATCCACCTTTTCCTGGAACGCTCAAAATTGATAAGGGAATAGAAAGGCAAATTATTTTACTAGAATATGATATGCTATATTAATTGAAAAATATTTGCATCAAAATTCCTTTACTCCAAGCTATAAAGGACACACCAATACTTGCAAAAACAATTAAGGAGCTCTGCATTAGAAAACCAAGAAGAAAAAGAAAATATGCCAAGAAAACCCAATTAGTAGGAAAGATTACAGATATTAATATGGGGAAACCAGTCATTCAAAAATACCTAGATCCAGGTAGCCCTATTATAAAAATTCACATTAATGGTATTGAAATTCCAAACACCCTGATTGATTTACGAGCAGCCATCATTATTATGAGCAAACAAACTATGGATCAATTGAAGCTTCCCAATCTTCATATAACTCGACATTACTACAAATAACAGATATATATGGTATTGAACCAGATGGTATATTAGAAAATGTGTCTGTTTCTTTAGATTCATGGGAGTATCTTGTTGATTTTATGATTTTAACTCCCAAAAATAATTTAGGAGATCATCCATTGATCCTTGGTAGACCTTAGCTAGCTATAGTTGATGCATTCATAAGTTGTAGCTTTGGTGCTATGTATATCTTTGATGGTAGCTCTACTAAGAAATTCACATTGTATCCACTTGCAAAAACAATAACAAAAGTAGAAAGTGAAGTTTGGATAGATGATGAAAATGAAGACTTTGATTATATTCAACCAGTTTTTACTCTTTCACAAATAGAAGAGGAAGATCAATTAATAAATTTGATGAACAATACTGATTCTTCTTCATATTGTGGGCAAGATCAATTTTTTTCAGGAACAATGTAATATTGAATATTTATCATCTCATCAAATGGATTTACGTTATATGGAAAAATTTGGAAACTCTTTAGTAGAAATATTTCCATGTAAAACATTAAATATCAATAACAACCTGGAAGAATTTCGAAAGATAAATTTAATAAAGATGCTACAAAAACATTGCTCTGCTTATGCATGGGAATACACTGATATGAAGGGAATCGATCCTAAAACGTGTATGCATCATATTTATATCCAAGAAAATGCCAAAGCAGTTAGACAAACTCAGAAAAAGACGAATCCTAATTTGAGAGAAATTGTTAAAGAGGAACTACAAAAGTTAATTAATGTGAATTTTATTTATCTGATATCATATAGTTAATGGGTTTCACTTTGGTGATTGTTCCAAAGAAGAATGGAAAACAAAGAGTGTGCATTGATTATAGGGAATTGAATAAAGCTACTTTGAAAGATCATTTTCCACTACCTTTTCTAGATCAAGCATTAGATAACTTAGCAGGGAAGAAGTAATTTTCATTTCTTGATGGTTTAAATGGATATAAAAAATCCAATTAGCACTAGAAGATTAAGACAAAACAACCTTTAAATGCCCATGGAGAACATATTCCTATAGGGTACTTCCTTTTGGGTTATGTAATGCACCTACAACATTTCAAAGAGCAGTATTAGGTATCTTTTTTGATCTAATTCATGATTGTGTGGAATTTTACATGGATGATTTTACTATCTATGGAAATACTTTTGAAGAATCTCTTGAAAAATTAGAAAAAGTTTTCATTAGGTGTAAAGAAGAAAATGTTTCATTAAGTCATGAGAAATGTTTTATGATGTTTAATGAAGGAATTGTTGTACGCCACCATATTTCAAGTGATGGAATTAGGGTGGATACATCTAAGGTAGAAGTAATTTCTAAAATTTCAATTCCTACTTGTCCAAAAATGTTAAAAATTTTCTTAGTTTTACTCGTTATTATAAAAGAGTCATAGAAAACTTCACAAAAATAACCTCTCCAATTTTTAAACTTCTTACAAAAGATTGTGAATTTGTTTGGAATTCTAATTGCCAGAAAGCATTTGAGTCATTGAAGCATAAAATCACTGAAGTACCAATTTTAAGGTGACCTAATTGGTATCTTCCTTTTCATATTTAAAGTGATGCTTCAGATACAACTTTAGGAGTTGTGTTGGGACATAAATATCTAACTCCTTATGTGATTTATTACACAAGCAAAAAAATGACTCCTACAGAGTTAAATTATATTGTAATAGAAAAAGAGTTTCTAGTTGTTGAGCATTCCATTAACAAGTTTAATCATTATATTACTGGTTATGAAGCTTTCATTCATACATATCATTTTTCTATTAAATATCTAATGAATAAATGAATTACTAATGGAAGGATTACAAGATGGTTGTTATTGTTGCAAGAATTAAATATTACTATTCTAGACAAACCAGGGAAAGAAAACACAGTTGTTGGTTTCCTTTCTAGAATGCAGAATGAAAATAATGATGTTTCTATAAAAGATAATTTTCCTGACGAATATTTTTTACAATATTTATTAAAACTCCTTGGTTTGCAGATATTTCTAATTATTTGGCTACATGAATGTTACCCCTACAATTATCAGCGAAAGAGAAGTAGAAAGTTATCAAATCCAGTGCACCTTATTCTTGGATAGAGGGAGAATTATATAGAATTTGACCTGACTTAATCATTTGAAGATGTGTTCGAGAAGATGTACCACTGATATTGAAATCTTTTCCTTATGAACCATGTGGAAGACACTTTGCTAATAGAAGAACTGCTTACAAAGTCCTTCTTTTGGGATATTATCGGCCTTCTCTTTTTGAAGATGCCAAGGAATATGTCAAGAGATGTGATAGCTGCCAAAGAATGGGAAATTCTATTCCATTAGACAAGATGCCTCTACAACCACAGGTACTTGTAGACCCTTTTGAAAAATGGGCTCTAGATTTAGTTGGTCTAATCAATCGTCCATCTAAACAAAAATCGTATATACTTGTTTGTACATATTATGTTAGAAAATGGGTAGAAACTAAACCACTTCCATTTGCAACTGAAAATATTGTAGTTACATTTATTTTTGAGGATATTTTTACTCGTTTTGGTTTCCCAATGGAAATTATGACATATCAAAGTACTCAATTCACATCCAAGTTAATGCAGAAAATAATGGAGCAGTACAAAAATCAAACATCAGAAGTCTACTCCATATCATCCATAAGTCAATGGGAAAGTGGAATCCACAAATAAGGTACTTGAAGCAATTCTAACCAAGACTGTGCATTTGCATAGAAAAGATTGGGCAGAAAGGCTTTCAGAGGCACTACGGGCATATCGTACCATGTGGAGAAATACAACTGGACACACTCCTTATGAGCTTGTTTATGGGATTTTTTTTTTTTGCTTCCAATTGAGTTCCAATTGGAGACCTTTCTAACAATAGCAAAACTGGGCCTTGATATATCTGAAGCTCAAAAACAAAGTTTAGCACAATTGAATGAGCTAGATAATATTCGACAAGATGTTATCCAAAGAACTAGCATAGTTCAACAATAAAGATCAAGATGGCATGAAAAATTCATTAATGTTGAAAGATCCAAGCCAGGTGACTGAGCTTTAATTTTTTACTCTAAATTCAAATATTTTCAAGTAAAGTTTCAAACTAATTGGCTTAGTCCTTATGAGATAGATATTTTCTTTGATAATGGAGCAGTCATAATCAGAACCATTGATGAAGAAAAAATTACCTTCCTTGTTAATAGTCATATATTAAGGTTATATCATAAATCATTTTTTTTTTTTTTATGTACAGTGGAATCGGCAACAGGGGCAGCCTCGCGACTCGCGTTACACGGGGTCGATTCTGACCGCTACCTCTATAACCACTGGGAGCATGCGCCCGCCCCTCTCCACAGGCTCCGGGTTAGTCCGGGGGATTTGAACTCGTGACCTTCAGTGCGGAGCTCGCCTTTCTAACGAAATTCACCGCGTTGTGATTACCAACTCGCCTACCCCTGTGGGGCTAAGGTTATATCATAAATCATTAATAGGAGAAAAATTTGTCAATTATTTGCAGGATAACTATAATTTCAAGATGGTTGAGAAAGGAGATTTTTCTCTTCATCCTCCAACCCAATTGTAATTTTCTTTTATTATATAAAAAAGGAAAATATAAAATAATAAGTATAGACATGAAAACCAACATTGTTGGCATGTCTATACAAAAAATCTTCACTGAAAACCAAGAATTCTTGGCTGTTTATATTTTCACATTCCTTGTCTTTTTCCAATTTTCTTGTTAACCATCTTTTTCTAATAAATTTACAAGTCTAAAACAACACTTCTGATGCCTAGTCTTCTTCAAACTTCCATCAGGAAACAACAATAATAAGGTTCCATTCCATCAGCAACAACAACTTCTTAAAAGAACATCTACTAAAACAATGATATTTTGCAACCAACTTTAAATTCAATATCCAACTTCAAATTATGCAGCCTAGATCAACCCACATTGAAAGAAACTTCTAGAAATTGCAACAAAGGAAAATATATCAAATTCCAAAGAGGTATGTGCTAAGGTATGTAACTATTGTATTTTTAAATTCATTGAATGATTATGATACTTATATTATAAAAATTGGGCAAATACTAGACCTTGTAACACCTCCTACCACTATACCTCTATAATCATACCCGTTATAACCATACATTGTCATCATATCTCAGGTTGTCATGTCATAATCTCTCAAAAATTGCCTATACTCTAACGATCCTATAAATTTTGTTCTAAGGATTGTGGAAATCATTCACATGAAAGGGGAAGTTTAATTATGAATCGAACATTGCCACAAACAACATATTTCACCCTCACTTGACTTCTCAAACCATCCAACCTTATCGAACATCTTTCCATTTACTTATACCACCCTTTTCAAAGAGAAACAATCCAGGATCAAAACTCCTCCCTTGCCATGGGTCTCATTGTCAAATCAGAACCCAATGGAGTAAAATTCCCTTAGGCATATCTACGGGTCAAGGATTAGTTACAACAGGTGGGCTAGCTCAATTTCTTTGAGAAATTTGATGGGCATGAGACAGAGGTTACAAAATATTTTGCATGCACTTTTGATGGAGTAGAGGCGGATATTAGAGACATTAAGCTCATACTCATAGAGTCCATAGTGGCAGAAGCAACAGACTTACCCAGGAACAGGGAGTGCTAGTTCAAAAATAGGAAAAAAAAGAAAGAAAGAGAGGACAATATTCCTTTGAGACCCAGGTATTGTTAGGTCCCTATAATACTAGTGATTCCCCCATTACTATTGTCATTGTATCCCTTATTGTTATTGTTGTGCCCCTATTGTCCCCATATTGTTATTATTGTGCCCCATAGAAGCCTACTATTGTTATTGTTGTGCCCCTATTGTCCCCATATTGTTATTATTGTGCCCCATAGAAGCCCACTATTGTTATTGTTGTGCCCTTATATTATTATTGTTATGTTGACTTTGATTATATTGTGATCCCTTAGACTCCTATATAGAGAAAGGAGGTTTTTTCATTTGTATCATCCAAGAATTGTTCATTTGTGTAATGTAAAGGAGGTTTCCCCCTCGAAGAGTCTCATTTCTAAGGCGTTGACCTTTCTTTTCTATCTTTTTGTGAGCTGGTTTCATAACATTTGTTATTAGAGCTTTGGATTTTAGGGTTTTGCTGCTTCAAATAGGTCATCGTGGAAGTTTCACTATAACTTTTTTTGTTTTTTGTTTTTGTTTTTGTTTTTGTTGTTTTTGTTTTCTTTTTTTTGCGATGTTTCAGAAGCTAAAAAAAAAACTGATTAGAGCCGAAATCATTCTGAATCTCGGGTCAAGATTTTAGATCTTGTCTCTCTATATTTTTAGATATATGATCTGAGGAAGTTAGGGTTTTTGCAGACTCCTGAATTACATTCCAAATGAGCGATCTTGGGAAAAACGTCATAACTTTCTCTCTGAGCATCATATTGAAATTTCGAAAGAATTTACAGAAAGAGGATAGACTGTAGTTTCCTGTGTGTCTTTTTCATATTTTAAGGTCGAAATAGTGACACATGGCACGTCGTACAAGTTTGTTCTGCTGAAAAATTATATAATTAGGTAATCTTGGGAGATTGGTCATAACTCTTTCTTGGAGACTCCAATTTTGATTAGATTGGTGGCATTAGAAAGAGGACTCAGAGGGCTACGTAGGAAACCATTTCATACCTTGGAGATCCTCAATTATAGAGATACAATAGATTCAATATCGAGGTTCTACAAAGCGAGAAAAGGTGTGTAGTCTTTTTAAAATTTTGCATAAGTTTGGGTTGAAAAATTAGTTTGAATTTCAAAGGGAATAGTGAAGCATAACTATCACTAATTGATGCCTTGAAGAAAGAAAAGGGAAACACCTAGTAAGCAACCTGAAATCTCTAGCTTGACTCATGAAGAAGAGGAAGAAATGAAACATGATATATCAAAATTATGAAACCAAGTGCGACAAATTTCACTCTCATAAAAGGTAACAGAAGCTAAGATTGATGGTTTAAAGAAAGGCATGGAAGCTAAGATGAATGTCCTGGAAGCTAATATGAATGGCGTGCAAGCTAAGATGGATGGCATGGAAGCTAATATGGATGGCGTAGAAGCTAAGATGGATGGCATTGAAGCTAAGATGAATGGCATGGATGCTAAGATGGAAGATTTGGAGATAGATTTGACTAAGTTGCTTCAAGAAATGCTTACTAATGGTGAAAGGGTAGTAAAGGAAGCTCATGATGAGAACAAAATACATGTTAATCATCATTTCATAGACTCTAACGTTGGATTGAAGACCCACCATGTTCCAAATATCAATATGAGGAAGTTTGATGGCAAGGATCCCGTAACATGGATACTACAGATGGAGCAATATTTTGATCCCCATAATGTGAAAAACACACAAAAGGTACACATTCCAACTTTATATTTGGAACCAAATAAATTTGCATGGTATCGATGGCTTTGCTCTCGTAAACAAATTGTCACTTGGGCAATTTTTATGGAAGAAATGATAGCACATTATGAGGATACAAAAAGCAACACTTTTTTTAGCCAATTGATAAACCTCAAACAAAAGGGTTCAATGATGGAGCACATCGAGGACTTCCAAAAATTGAATATAAGGGTAAAAGATATTCCAGAGGAGAATAGGATTGATGTGTTCATAGTGAATTTAAAGGATAACATCCAACATGAGGTTCACGTTGGGAACCTGACTCGTTGGAGAAGGCATTCAGGTTGGCAAGAAAAATGTAAAGCAAAATTATGGCAAAAAGGAAGCCTACCACTAAAAAATATAAGGATGGAAATGTTGTTTCACCTAGCCTTCCACAACCTACAAGGTTGACACCCCAACAATTGGAAGAAAAAATAGCAAAAGGGCCTTAGTATAGTTGTGATAGAAAATACACTAAAGGTCATAAGTGTGTTGAGAAGAAATTTTTTTACATATATTGTGAAGAGGAGGAAGAAAATGAACAAGAAACGTCAAAATAAGAGGATATACACCATGAAAAAACCCTAGAGAAAGAAGAAATGAATCCGACCATATCTTGTAATGCATTGGTTTGAATTACCACTCCTCATGCTATCAAGATAGAAGGACATATCAAGAAGAAAAAAGTAATAGTGTTGATTGATTTGGGCAGTAGCCATAATTTTATTCATTGTAATATAGTCAAGGAATTGAATTACTTCCTATATCCAACACCAGAGTGTCAAGTGATAGTTGCAAGTGGAGGAACCATAAATTGCTCTGGAAAGTGCCATAATATCAAGCTATCCATGGGAGAATATGTATTGAATAGCCTAATGCTCTCATTCCAATTGGTGGTGCTGATGTTGTACTGTGATTCCAATGGCTACAATCCTTGGGTACAATAGCTTTTATTTTTCAAGAATTTTTCATGAAATTTTCTTCGAAAGGAAAGGAAGTCGAATTAAGAGGTATCGCAGGGAAACCAGGAAAGATAATCAGCTCTAATGGAATGACAAATCTTCTAAAGCAAGAACAACGAGGCGTAATTTCACAATTATTTTCGCTAGAGGCTCCCACATCGAAATCATCTATTTATCCAGATCTCCAAAAAGTCTTGGATAATCATTCCAAGGTATTTGATACTCCCAAAGGTCTACCACCTATTCGTGATCATGATCAAGCTATTCATTTGATTCTAGGAAGTGTTCCTCCAAACATTAGGCCTTACAGATATCCCTATGCCCAAAAGAGTGAAATTGAACTAATGGTTGCAAAAATGCTAGAGGTTGGTATAATTCAACCTAGTCAAAGTTCTTTCTCTGCTCCAGTAGTATTGGTGCACAATGTTATAGACATTTTTGTACCTTACAACTCTAAGCATGAAATGTCCATAAACCAAGGGATCCTAAGTCCCTAAAAGTGTTGTTCTGTCCCCTAAAGGAACAAGGTCAACAAATTATAGCTTCTCCCAGAAGTTCTCCACCAGAAACTACTCAGAATCAGTCAAATCAGGATCATTTCAGCTGCTCCACTAGCTAGCTGCGTTGCATAGCACCCAAGTACACTAGCTAGGTGCGTTGCAACGCACCTAAATGCACTACCAGGGTGCGTTGAGCGGGAAATGACAAATGGCAGTGTCATTCCACGAGGTGGACAGACAATGGAAGCTTCCAGAATCTTCTCCAATGACACTTGCCTCACTGAGTTCGACCAAGGATGAGTAAGAGGCTCTCAGTCTCCAAGTGGAAACAAGAACTGACAGAGAGAAGCCACTAGTCAAATCATAAGCTGACTCATCCTCTTTGCATACATCTATATATGGATCCCTCATCCCAGAGATCCAGAGGTTGGAATTTTGTACATTGCAGAGAATTGCTATTGGTTTTGAGATAGATATCAGAGTATTGGGTGATTTATGCTTTGTTGGAGGTGAAGAGGGGACTTCTATGCTGGGAGGTTGATGCTGGATCAGGAATCATCGGTTGTAACTCCTCCTGGACCTTCTTGTTATATCAATAAAACTATTTGAGTTTCTCCTACATGCTTGTGTATCATTGATGTTTGTTACATTTGTATGTTTAGCTTAAATATGATCCTAAGCTATTTATGAATATAAATCCATGTCTTTGTGTAGTTTTCTTCTTCTGTGATCTTACAGGAACTTGGTGAAGCTGGGAAAGTAAGGGAGCAAGTAGATGGAAGCTGTCAAAGAGAAGAGAGGTTGGATCAAAGGACTAGCGCAAGACACAGGTTGGTTCATCCTATTCCTCTTCGTTTATAGTTCATAAAGAAGAATACGAAAGTAGTTTTCCCTGTTTGTTGCTAAGGTCACTGTCACACCTTAGTGGGATAGGGTCGTTCTGAGTAGACACTTTTCCCGTTAACAAGATGGCGACTCCACTGGGGACCGTGTCTAGTTAGTTTGTTTGTGTTTCTCTTGTTGTTTGTTTCATAAACTTAGGAGTAGCAATCGAACTGCATTTGCCATTAACAAATGCAAAGTAGACATCTGCTACTTCAATCCATTCACTGGATCTGTTTATGATTTGAACAACTGATTCACAAATGATCTGATTTCCCTTTGTGATAGCTCTTAGACCTCCTTTAAATCTACCCTCTGATTGTGCATTACTAATTGCTTTTACTCGGCCAAAAACCATAGATTAAACTACAAACCGTGACCCAGAACCCGGATAGAATTCTCGTTTCTGCCCCAGCGCAGGCTCTGTGAAGAGATTCTGCATTTCAACGCAGTTCCCGAGAGGGCTACCTGCGCTGCAATCTAGTTTCTCTGTGTAACAGGTGCGCTGATCAACCTAAGCCTTGTGCAGCTGAGATTCTTTGCTTCATTTTTTTCAGTTTTTTGTCTCTGATTTTTGCAGCCTGTGATCAGTGTATGTGTCTGTTTAAAAACCCCTTTTCTTTGCCTTAATTCCACCTCCTTTGTACAAAAAGATTGTAGGTGTTTTTGTGTGTTTGTTACATCATTTACAATTTTCCATTGAAAAAGTAGAATAGTCATACTGTCGTCCTTTGATTTAGATCTGCCATAAGTGTCGATTTTGATCATAGGAGAAAGTTTATTTGTTGTTGACAGTCGATTATGCTTTTACTTTTGCCTTTGGTTTGAATTTGTGACTTTCTAGTGTCGAAACGAGTATTTATTTCAAAATCATAAAGTGTCGTAATCATCTCTACCTTTTGATTTCGAAAAGGAACTTGTTTGTGTTGGTCACTTGAAAGCAAATTCAGATTTGTACATCAACTTTCTTTTTAGGCATCAATATTAAGAAAGTGAAAAACAAATACATGCACATGTGCATTTGCATATTGACAGTCTGTTTGGCTTGATTTAGGAAAAGTGCATTTACAGTGTGCTCTTTGCTCTTTGAGAAAAGATTGTGTCTTGCTTTTCCCTTTGTAGCTAGGATTTTCATTGCTGAAAAGAGATAAAAGTTTGCTTATCATCTTTAGATTGCATTTTAGGAATTACATCTACATCTCGTGGTGAACCCAAAAGGCAAACTTCATAAGAAAGATCAACTTAAAATAAATTGAATGAATCTAACAACGCTTTGGAACTTAACGCACAACATTTAGAGGTCTAGGCTAGAGACGTATTCCGACGTCGTAAAACCTGGTAACTGTTGTCTTCACTGATGGTTGGGTGATTCCTCCACTTTGAGACGATAAGTGCCAGTACGAACTTGTGCTCCCACGTACCGTCAAGTATATATTGGGAGACCCCTATAGGCTTAAAACCTTTTATCCATAGGAAGCCGTGTCGGCCGCCCTACTGATCGCAATGCACCGAACACAGCATTCGGGAAGATTGACTGCCGTACCGTAAAAAGTATTCTGCAGTTTTGCGATTGGTTTGGTACTCCCTCTACCTAGATCTCCAGAGTAGTCCCTTTCGTTCCTTTTCAGACTCCTTAACGGAAAAGGTCCATCTGAGCACTTGTCACTTTAGGCTCATTAAAAATCGAAGGAGACTAGAGTCATCTTTTGTTTTTTCTCGACTCTTAAAAATTGAAAAAACAAGTTGTGTCAAAGCGTCTAAAATTTTATTTTAAACGGAATATTCATACCCTTTTCCTACGTTGATCTTAGGTTGAGAAAATGGAGTCTACCAACCAAGGAATTCCCCTTGGTGGAAATCCTAGTCCCTTCTCCTCTTGGGGAGATGTTGGTGCACCCCATATGGCCACATTGTCGCTTTCAGGACTGAAAATTGGCTTGCCAGTATGGCTCTTCTCAACGAATGTCGTTCAGAACACCACTATTCCTGAACAATCGAATCAGCAACCAGACGAGTCCAGAGTTGCCCACCAGCTTTCTACTTCCTCTAACTCTTCCTCTCCTCCTTCCTCTTCGCTTGATGGGGCTGGCAAAGCCAAAAGTCAAGTTCCTAAGG
The DNA here is from genome assembly GCA_031772625.1 of Pinus tabuliformis. Lineage (NCBI taxonomy): Eukaryota > Viridiplantae > Streptophyta > Pinopsida > Pinales > Pinaceae > Pinus > Pinus tabuliformis. The sequence continues at coordinate 552,072,799 of CM062804.1, forward strand.
AGAAGAAGGAGAAGAAGAAGAAAGAGAAGAAGAAGAAGGAGCCAAAGGCGAATGGGGGAAAACGAGTGTCGTCTAACGAAAATCCACACACTGCACCGACCAGGCCTAAATCGCCATGTGTAATTTGCAAAGGAGACCACTTTCACAGAGATTGTCCTTGCATCCCTCAGATACTAAGGGACTGGTCTCCTCGTTTGCACAATCCGGTGTCATCAACCTCTGATGATCATGTTGAAAGCACACCGTCAACTAGCGAAAGTGAAGCCCCAGGACAAAAAGGGAAAGTTAGATTTCCTTGTAAACTGTGCGAAGGCAATCATGCCGTCCACCGTTGTCCCTTCTTAGACGAAGCAAAAAGAGTTTTGGATGATCGTCCGGTTTCACCGTTACGACTTCCTCCTGGATATAAAAAACTCTTGCCGAGTCTGTCGCTAGTTGAGAATCTAGCTAGCCCGCTCAAGTGGTCAGCTGAAGCGCCTATCATTGAAGATAAACCATCTGAATCCATACCAGACGAAAGTCAAAAGGTCGAGGCGGCAGTTGACCCAGTCTTGCCTTCAGAGGTTTTATCTTCGGATGATATAGTCACTGAAGAGAACAAGGATGACACCGTCCAAATTCTCTTCATCAACACAGACTCCGACGAACATGGGGGAAATCTACCCATTCCCTTACCGCAGGAGGGAAGTTCGTCAGAGCCATACCCGACCGTCTACTCGGTCCCACCTCCAAGCAACCTAGTTCTCTCCTTCGACTGGAATCAACTAGGCAGACCCCGTTTACCAGCAAGTGTACCATTCCGAATTATCGTCCAAATATATAGAATGGTCATGGCTGGTACCATCATAGATGAGGGGGCTTCTGTGAGTATCCTTTCCTCTATTGCTTGGAAAGCGCTTGGTTCACCATCGCTGTTGCCTGAGATGAGAAATCTGACAGGCTTTGATAAAGGAACCAGTCGACCTTTAGGGATCCTTCCCGATGTGCCCATAACATTGAGAGGGAAGACAGTTCAAATGAACGTAATGGTAGCTCAAGGACCCTTGGATTATAATCTACTCCTTGGACGAGACTATATTTATTGCATGGGAGCCATCGTCTCCTCACTCTTTAGAGTAATGTGTTTTCCGCACGAAGGAAGAGTGGTCAAGCTCGTGGAACAGCTTTCATTTCCCGGATCACGCATAGCAAATAGTCATATACCATCCCTAAATGGTCTCTTCACGCAAGAAATGTCTCAATCCCCAGTCCGTCCTCCCGATGAGCGCGAGTAATTCGGAGGGATATGACTGAAACCCAGGGGGCATGCGTCCTGGTCTGCTTCGGCAGGAAAAATTCGGGTATAGGGTAGGTTTCTGTGGGAGAATATGACTAGTCTGTACCCCGTCCGTCGGTGGAAGAGGGGTTATTCTAGAATAAGATTCTCTTGTCAAAGTTATGTTAGGGATGGTCTCACTATATCATCCGTTCACCTTTGTTTATCTCGGTAGACATCGCCGAAGAAGTGTTTTGTTTACGCCGTAAATAAGACAATCTTTGGGTAACCTGTAAGAGGTAGTACCCTTCCTGATAAAACAAATGTTTTGTCAGCTCGAATAAAGGGTGACCCTTCCTGATTAAACGAATGTTTTGTCAGCTCGAATAGAGGGAGACCTCGAAACTCTGTTTTATACCTGGGGGCATGCAAACCTTTTGGAGTGCAAGCAAGGGGCGACTATTTATTTTTTAAATTTTTAGGACCTCTAACCCTTTAAACTCGTAGGATTAGTCGTCACCTAACTTGCATAAAGAAAGGATGTGGGGCAAAAATCTAAAAGTTGCCGTTTTATATGAGACATTCTTATCATATGACTGGATTAATCGAGCAGTTTTAGCACATAGTTCAAGCTCGTTAAAAAATAAACATAATACATGAGCAAATGTTTCCACCCGCGTTTAAGCTCGTTAAAAAATGAACTATTCCCCGGTAAATAACCACCGTGAATGAAGCATTTCAGCCATTAAAGCCTTGGTCGTGTTTGCACCGTCACCTCCACTTTTCCATTGGCCGATCATTCACCTCCATTTGATTGTTTACCCATTTTGAGGAACAGCTGCGAAGAATGATTTCACTAGCCTTGTGACACTGCCATGATTGGAAAATTCCAAACCTTACCTGGAATCAACTGCTACCCATTTTATCACTCGTTCCTCAAAAGACGAGTCTTCTTTAAGCTCTTTTCAACTGACTCGTAAAATATGAAAAGATTGCCGAGTTTTGGCCTTCCAGCTCGTTAAAGCGACCAGAAGTGCTATCCCTCCTCTAGATTTTAATCTTTTTGGACCTGAGGGATTATTGCACAAAAAGATCGAGCGCTTGTTTTGTTCGGCTCGTTAAAACTATCGAAAATTCATCCCTTCTGTATTGTTTTATACTTTTTCGGACTTAAGGGATTAGATGACGAAAAAGGAATTTTGGAGTTACCTTTACGTACCTTTTCTGACTCTCTAAAAATGAAAAGGACCGAGTTATCTTTGTCGTTAAACTCGTTAAAAAGATTAATAGCGACAAACTTGTCTTTAGACGAGAACGAGTTTCACTATCGCTAGGCTCGTTAAAACATAGCGATGGGTTTGCCCGAAGGGCAAATTATAGAACAAGGATATGTTATCCTCCTTAAGCTTGACAAAAATAAAGAGGTACTGGTCAGCAATGACTGGGGAAAAATTGGGAAGAAAACTCAAAGAATCTTTATTGGTAGTAAGTCGCTCTTGAACATGACACTTCCATTCCGTGCCTGAGTCGGGTTGGGTTATTTCATTCACCGATCACATCACCATGGTCACGCCATACCATCCACATTTGGGGTAAATGCCACCAATCCATCACATAAGTGTCGCCGACATGTTCAAGAGAAGTCATCCAGAGAAGTCACCCGTGTCCCATCCACTACCATACATTATACTTCATTCTTTCATGACCGCCATCCTGAACCATATATCATCAGATCGTTTTCACCTCCATCAAAATCATTTGCTCCGTTCCGTGTCATTGATGTGGGATTCATTAAGGCCCTCCTTTGACGGATCGCTTCTTGTCGACATCAGCTCATTATCCAAGAAGTTGATCTAGGAACAACCCCTTCGGTACTTTGAAGCTTGCATGCCTCAATGGCAAGTTTCTCACTTCCGGCGACAGGTATACATCAATGACCTTCGACCGAAAGATTTTGCGTGGTGTTCGACGCCAAGTCCTTTATTCACACCACGTGAATTGTACTGCAGTACCTTGAGGGTCATCATCATTATCGGTGATTCCTCTCGCACTTGTTAACAGTTTACATCATTGACTGGTAATCAAGCGATGTCTTTCCATGTTTGACTTCAAAATATTTCTCACATGGATTGACTTGTACTTCGAGTGAAGATCGGACAAGATTGAAGACCTCGGATCTAGTTTCATCCATCCGGGCTGCGATATATTCAGGAAAATAAAGACATTGAAATGTACAACATTGCAGCACAGATAATCATCCTACCAAAAGGATGATGGCTCTATCAGAATCATCAGTCTACCATCAGACGATTGTCTGTCCTATGTACATGAAAATGAATTTATAAAGCTGAGCATGGGAATGCCCGCCTCAGCTAGATCATGAAAACAGTATGAAGATAATGTATTGTATTGTATCTTATTACAGGTCTCCTCCCAGCATTGAAAGAACTTCGGATCCTTCTAATAAAGCATTTCACCCGATAAACGGCCTCATACTTTAGGGGGCAACTGTTATAGACATTTTTGTGCCTTACAGCTCTAAGCACAAAACGTCCATAAACCAAGGGATCCTAAGTCCCTAAAAGTGTTGTTCCGGCCCCTAAAGGAACAAGGTCAACAAATTACAGCTTCTCCCAGAAGTTCTCCACCAGAAACTACTCAGAATAAGTCAAATCAGGATCATTTCAGCTGCTCCACTAGCTAACTGCGTTGCATAGCACCCAAGTACACTAGCTAGGTGCGTTGCAACACACCTAAATGCACTACCAGGGTGCGTTGAGCGGGAAATGACAAATGGCAGTGTCATTCCGCGAGGTGGACAGACAATGGAAGCTTCCAGAATCTTCCCCAATGACACTTGCCTCACTGAGTTCGACCAAGGATGAGTAAGAGGCTCTTAGTCTCCAAGTGGAAACAAGAACTAACAGAGAGAAGCCACTAGTCAAATCATAAGCTGACTCATCCTCTTTGCATACATCTATATATGGATCCCTCATCCCAGAGATCCAGAGGCTAGAATTTTGTACATTGCAGAGAATTGCTGTTGGTTTTGAGATAGATATCAGAGTATTGGGTGATTTATGCTTTGTTGGAGGTGAAGAGGGGACTTCTATGCTGGGAGGTTGATGCTGGATCAGGAATCATCGGTTGTAACTCCTCCTGGACCTTCTTGTTATATCAATAAAACTATTTGAGTTTCTCCTACATGCTTGTGTATCATTGATGTTTGTTACATTTGTATGTTTAGCTTAAATCTGATCCTAAGCTATTTATGAATATAAATCCATGTCTTTGTGTAGTTTTCTTCTTCTGTGATCTTACAGGAACTTGGTGAAGCTGGGCAAGTAAGGGAGCAGGTAGCTGGAAGCTGTCAAAGAGAAGAGAGGTTGGATCAAAGGACTAGCGCAAGACACAGGTTGGTTCATCCTATTCCTCTTCGTTTATAGTTCATAAAGAAGAATACGAAAGTAGTTTTCCCTGTTTGTTTCTAAGGTCACTGTCACACCTTAGTGGGATAGGGTCGTTCTGAGTAGACACTTTTCCCGTTAACACACAAGAAGGATGGATCATGGCGCATGTGTCTAGATTATAGGGAGCTTAACAAGCTCACTATTAAAGATAAATTTCCCATTCCTGTCATTGATGAACTATTGGATGAATGGCATGGATCAATTTCCTTCACCAAGTTGGATCTTCGTTCGGGATATCATCAAATCAGAATGAAGACGGAAGACATTCAGAAAACAACATTTAGAACTCATGAGGGTCATTATGAATTTTTGGTCATGCCTTTTGGCCTTACCAATGCACCTTCTACATTTCAAGGTTTGATGAATTCCATTTTCAAACCCTTAGAAAATTTTTGTTGGTACTTTTTGATGATATACTAATATATAGCAAGTCTTGGAAGGATCATGTTCAACATATTAACAGAGTGCTCAAACTACTGGAGGAGAAACAATTATATGCAAAAAGCTCCAAATGTTTCTTTGGAGTACAATAGGTGGAATATTTGGGTCATATTGTATCTCATGAAGGTGTTAAGGTAGATCCTAGCAAAATTAAAGCCATTAAGGAATGGAAAATCCCCACATCCATAAAGCACATGTGAGGATTTCTTGGGTTGACAAGGTATTATCGCAAGTTTGTTAAGAATTATGGGAGAATAGTAGCACCTCTAACAACATTATTGAAGAAAGATGCATTTTAATGGACTCCAGAAGCAACGAAGGCCTTTGAACATCTTAAAGAGGCATTGTATTAAGCACCGGTCTTAGCTATGTCAGAATTCACAAAAACCTTTATTATGGAATGTGATGCCTCAGGAAATGGAATTAGTGTTGTTTTAATGCAAGAAGAAAGACCCATTGCTTTTGAAAGTCATCCAATACTACATGCACTTAAGAAATGGCGACTCTACCTAACGGGAAGACGCTTCAAGGTAAAAACGGATCATGATAATCTTAAATACTTCTTAGAACAAAGATTATCTTCAAAAGAGCAGCAAAAATGGGTCACAAAAATGTTGGGTTATGACTTTGAAACCATATACAAAAAAGGGAAGCAAAATGTTGTGGCAGATGCACTCTGAAGAAAGGATGAGGGTGTGGAAGCATTGTTTTGTGCCATTTCTATTATCCAACCAGATTGGATAAATGAAGCAAGGGATGAATGGAAGAATGACGAAGAAGTATGGGCACTCATTCAAAATTTACGACAATATCCCAATACATCTGATACATTTAGTTGGAAAAATGATTCGTTATGGTACAAAGATTGCTTATACCTATGTCAGGGTTCCAAACTCAAACAAAAGATTCATATGGAATTGCATGCCTCTCCTTTAGGAGGGCACTCGGGATTTTTAAAAACTTAGCATAGGTTAAGAAGGAATTTTTTTGGGACGACCTTAAATCTGATATTAAAAAGTTTGTGGTGAAATGTTTGGTTTTCCAACAAAATAAAGTTGAAACAATTAAGATCCCTGGTCTATTACAACCTTTATCCATTCCAAGTCAACGTTGGGAGGAGGTTTCAATGGGTTTTATCACAGGTTTACCCAAGTATGAAAGAAAGAGTGTCATCATGGTGGTAGTTGACATACTTACCAGTTATGCACACTTTTGTGCATTATCTCATCCATTTAAATCCAGTACATTTTCTACAACATTTATGGAAACAATTCAAAAGCTACATGGAAACCCGAAGATTATTGTAAGCGACAGAGATCCCATTTTCATTGGAAATTTTTGGACACAATTATTTTCTTGTCTTGGTACTCAGTTAGCTCATAGCTCATCTTATCATCCTCAATTTGATGGGAAAATTGAGATAGTAAACAAATGTTTGGAAGGATATCTTCGTTGCTTTGTATTTGATAAACAAACATAATGGGTAAAATGGTTTCCTTTGGTTGAATGTTGGTATAACACTTCCTTCCATACTGCATCAAAAATCACCCCATTTATGGCACTTTATGGATATCACCCACCATCCATCACATCGTATTTAAGGGAAAATTCTAAGGTTTAAGCAGTGGAAGATCACATCGAGCATCAACAACAAGTTATCCAACTCTTAAAGGATAACCTAACTTTGGCACATGATAGAATGAAACAACAGGCAGATCAACATAGCAGTGAAAGAAGTTTTGATATAGGTGATTGGGTATTTCTACAGCTACAACCATATAAAAAAATTTCCGTCAAGAGAGCTAAGAAGGATAATAAATTATCACCAAAGGATTATGTCCGTACAAGGTGTTGCAAAAGATTGGTACTATGGCATACAAATTGGAGCTTCCTGCAGCTTCCCGAGTGAACCCAGTTTTCCATGTTTCATGCTTAAAGAAGGTTATTGGTGACAAGCTCCCAGTTCAAACAATATTTCTAGAACTTGACGAGGAAGGAAAAATCATATTGGAACTTGAAGTGGTCACAAAAACAAGAACTCGACAGTTACGAAATCGATCATTTTCGGAGTATCTTATCAAGTGGAAGAAATTACCCGCTAAAGATTCCACATGGGAGGATGAGAATTTTATACAGAAGCATCCAGAACTACTCATGCGTTGAGGACAACACTTTTTTGAAGGAGAGGGGTAGGTTAGGTCCCTATAATGCTAGTGATTCCCCCATTACTATTGTCATTGTAGCCCTTATTATTATTGTTGTGCCCCTATTGTCCCCATATTGTTATTATTGTGCCCCATAGAAGCCCACTATTGTTATTGTTGTGCCCTTATATTATTATTGTTATGTTGGCTTTGATTATATTGTGACCTCTTAGACTCCTATATATAGAAAGGAGGTTTTGTCATTTGTATCATCCAAGAATTGTTCATTTGTGCAATGTAATGGAGGTTGCCCCCTCAAAGAGGCTGATTTCTAAGGCGTTGATCTTTCTTTTCTATCTTTTTGTGAGCTGGTTTCATAACAGGTATGGATACTTCTATTTTAAAAAAGGGATACTTGTTACTGCATTAAAAACTGAGTGGAGGAATTTGTTGCTAGTCATTCAAAAAGTATTAACTTATGAGGGGGTATATGGCACCATGTTTTTCTACCATGTTTGGATCTTACTACATTTCATTCATGGAAATGAATTAAATTTACCATAATTCCTACTTTTTATTCTCAAGAAAATGGCTTTTAGTGAACAATGAGAGTCGAAAACTCTTGACAGTGCCCTATATCACCATGGATTAGTTAATATCCCCATTGAAGAATATTGAGGGCCAAGGGAGACAATTGGCAAAGATTTTTGGTTCGCAATCATTTTGTAGAAGCTCAAGAGGAAGAAATGGTTACAAAAGCTAGAAGAAGTCAACACATAATGGTCTCAAACCTTGACACTGAACCCATTAATGAAGAAAAGGGTTTGACTGTTAATGAAGCAAAGCAAATGAAAACCTCACCAGAGGTACCCGAAGATGACACTCCTTTTTTAATTTAATTTAATTATTATTATTATTATTTAATTATTTATTTTTATTTTTATTTTATTTTATTTTATTTATTTTTTTATTTTTTTTTGGAGAAGATTAGACAAAAAAATTAGAAAGAAAATGTTAGAAGGAAGAAAGCTAGCACAAGTGTCAATAAGTTTGAAGAAGAAATAGAAGCAAAACCATTCGATAAGGAATAGAGGAAAATAAGAAAAAGAAAAAGCATCCAAAAGACAGAGGAGCCAAAAGAAAATTTAAGGAGTAACCACATTTTTAAGCGTTTAAGCATATAGTCACCAGAGATAGTTGACCTCGAGGAAGGAGATCATAGGATGAGTGAAGAAGCCAGAGTATCACCACTTTATCAAACTCCAAGTCCAACCAGGAAGACAACTAAAATTGACCTAGTCCAACAACAGATCTATGATTATGTGGAATCATTGGAGAAAAGAGCACAACAAAAGGTAAATTACCCTCTCTAAAATGAATATGAATAAGCTTTCAATGAAAAAAGTTCCTTTTATTGATGATATTCCTAAAAAAGAATACAAGATTGAAGATGCTCTAAAACAATTTATATATGATTTAGAAGTATTGAACAAGCATTTCAAACAAGAGCATGAGGAAATAAAAGTATAGAATGAAATCTTGAGGACTCAAAATGATAACATACTTCTACATTTGGACCACTAGTATAAAAAGAACAAGGAACTCAAGGATAATAACAAGTTCCTTAGAAACAAAGTCAGAGGGTTGCAAAGCAAGATTTTAGTGAAGAAACCAATGGTACCATTTAGTGTTAAGAAGAAAAAAGAAGGCTCCTTCAGTCCATGGAAACTTAGAGATAAGATTTCCAGAAATTAGAAATTTATTTTTGAATTTACAAAAGATTAGGAATATTCAACATTTTCCTGAAACTTTGGTTAAATTGCAAAAGTGGGCAAACTAATAGAGAGTCAATGCACTTCGGCTGCAAAACGAGTGCAATAGTCCTTGGCGAGGCAAGGACTAATAATATTTTGAAAACATTTTTCATTTTGTATCCATAATATCTATCATTCTTTATTATGCATAAATAGTAGCTTAAAAGGGGGAATGGGTGAATGTGTGACAAAACAAGATGCACATCATACAAAAAAACTTATTTTCAGATTTTCTTATTGCCATGGATATAATTACATAAGAATAAATGCCGACTTTATTTGCCCATTTTTTTGAAGAATTATTTCTTAAATAGGAGATGCTTTTTCCTCTCAAATTTTATATAGGAGATTATTGAAGTCCAAAATTGTCTTCTTTTTGACAACCCTTTTTGCTTTCCTTTCCATCCTTTTCTACATTGGTAATCTCAAATATGCTCAAACATTATAAAAGATATCAATATTTCATGGTTTATAATCTATTGTTTCTTTATGAAATTTAATCAAAACATTCCTATAGCTACCGAATTACACTTATTCTGTAGCTAACCAAAGATTCTGCAACTACATCCATTGTTAGACAAGTTCTAAAGCACTTGAGAAGGAATAAAGGATATAGGTAGATGGAAAATTATTGACCTATGGACACCCATCTATCATAACGATATGACAAGTCACTCGGTTTGAGATATCTAATGGTCAAACCAGAAGTCAAATCTAGTGATAATAATCCAACTATGCGTAGGATTTGAAGGAGGATCGTGGCATTTTCAAGCGAGCATTGGGATTGGATGAGAAGAATTTGGAGTTAATATTTCAAATCAAAATATTCTCATGATTTTCTCTTTCAATAGCTAATCATGAAAATAAAGACTCTAATTTCGATTTAATTTATTAGTTGTCATAGTAGAAACTTTCTTCTCGGCTTATGACAATTAAGAAAATTGCTTAATAAAGGATTATAAAAGGCCCTGAGGCAGAGTAATGGACATAGTTACTCTTGTTAAATTTGTAATAATTTTCTATTAAAGACTTCGACATTTAATGCAAATACTTTTTTCCTGTGGTGATCAATGTGTGGCTAAATAGTTTGATATTCAATTTCATGCTTGCACTCAACAAGAGGGTCCTGTTGAGAGTTGTAAGATTAGTTTAGTCTCTGGTTATTTAAATTTTAACTTATTTTCATGAATAATATCTTCTTCATCGCAGTGAGTTAATGTTTTGATTAGTATTTCATTCATTGGTTTCTAGTTAAATCTTTAGCATTTTGAACAAGTAGAGCACTCATAAAAAAGACAAAACTATTTCATGTTCATAGTTTGCTTTATTCAGTTGTTTTCATTTTGATTTCACGAGTAATGGAAAAAACAATTCTAAATCATAACTGCGCACATTAGTAATCTTTCTGAGTTACATCTTAGTTTTTTGTTCTACTAAAGTAATTAGATTTAGATTTATTCTTCTTTCTAGTAGAATAGAATTTTCATTTGCAAGAGTATTTAGAATATTTCAATTTCCAGCAAGTAGAATTAGAATTTCAACTCTGCCATTAGAATATATTTTTCAATCTAGTTCAAGTAGAATAATTTTTAGTTATTGTTGCAATATAGTAAATTTCAATTCAGTTCAAATAGAGTAACTTTTAATTCTTGTTGCAATAGATTAAATTTCAATTCAGTTTGATAGTTATAATATTCAATTGATTTCGCCGTATTTGAAAAGTCTAAGGAATTTACATATGAAGTGGAGACCTTAACTGAAAGAAAGATAAAGACTTTGAGATCAGATTATGGAGGGGGATACACTTCAAAACAATTAATTGCATATTGTAAAGAAGCAGGTATTAAGAGGTAGCTCATTGTTCCCTAATCTCCTGAGCAGAATGGAGTTGAAGAAAGGAAAAATAGAACTATTGAAGAATGCATAAGAACTATGCTATTTGATCAAGATATACCAAAATTTATATGGGGAGAAGCATTCACGGGGAAAAAGCCATGTATAGACCATCTTCTAATTTTTGGGTGTCCCGCATACATCCATGTTCCAAAAGATAAGTGAGAGAAATTGGATTCCACAAGAATAAAAGGGATCTTAGTTGGGTTTAGCCTTTCATCAAAGGCTTATAGAATCCACGTCAAGGAAGGAAGACAAATTGAAGTTAGTAGGGATGTTATATTTGATGAAAATCATGCCTACAAAAGATCCAAGGATATACCAATTGAATCCAATGAAAAATATGTATCACTATTTGAAGAAGAAGAGCATCATGACAAGACAACTACAAACCAAGAATAAGAAGAAGAAGAAGGAACAAGTGAGCCTATTCAACCTGTAATTTTTCTCAAAACAAAGAAGAGGCCAAATTGCTTAAAAGCTACACTTGAAGATGTTGAAGAACATTTTGCAACTAAAGGAAATTTTAGATAAAGCAAAATATCGAAGAGATATTCACATTATGTAGCATACATGACAAAATTAATAGAAGCAGAACCCACTACCTTTGAAGAAGTTTCTCATCAAGAAGAATGGAATAAGGTTATGCAAGAATAATATCAATCCTTCATGAAGAATGGGGTTTGGGAAATCGTTCCTAGACCAAGTGACAAATTGATTATCACCTCCAAATGCATTTACAAAAGCAAACATGTTGTTGATGGAAGCATAGAAAAATACAAATCTAGATTCGTCGCAAAGGGTTTCTCTCAAAAGGAAGGGATATCCATCAAAGCAATGTGGAAACAACATTTCTAAATGGAACCATTGGTGAAGAAGTGTACATTGAACAAACAGAAGGATTTGAAATAAATAGCATAGATACACATGTTTTTAGACTCGAGAAATCCCTATATGGATTGAAGCAAAATCATGGGGCATGGTATGCAAGGATGGATGAATATCTCTTAAGAATTAGGTTCATCAAATTTTTTGTCGATGAAACCTCTACATCAAGGTGGTGAAGAATGAACCAGTCATTATGCTAATATATGTGGATGATTTGTTTATTATAGATGTGGAGCGCAGAATACTAGAATGTAAGAAAATGTTGGCAGCAGAATTTGAAATGAAACATCTGGGACTCATGCAGTATAACTTTGGCTTGGAAGTCTAGCAGAAACCCGATGAGATATATTTGGCTCAAGGTAAATACATAATCACAAAATTTCAGTATGATGGATTCTAAGCCTATGACTACCCCCATGATCACTAAGCTCAAGAAGTTGAGAAGCCTTGACTCTAGTCTTGTCAATATTACTAGCCTTTGTAAGTTGGTGCGCTCTCTAATGTACTTGGCAAATAAAAGACATGATATATGTTTTGTTGTAAATGTTCTTAGACAATTTCAGTTGGAGCCTCATCATGACCATTGGATAAATACTAAGCATATCTTGAGATACCTACGTGGCACAATAAATCACTACCTAAAGTATGATGGAAAGGAAGTCAAGTTAACATATTTTACCGATTTTGATTGCGGTGGTGTTAAAATTGGCAACCAGGGAAAAACTTCATGTGGGTCATCTTATTCATGACTAATAATATTTTTATTAGATTCCTCTCGTTGAGAGGTGTAGGATTGATATAAAGATCATCCAATTCCGATAAGTATTCATGGAGATATGAATTTATTTTGATTATGGAATTATTATCAAGCCGACCTACAACTCATGTAGGCTCAGAAGCCCAACAGTCGCATCTATTCACCCAAAAACGTTGTGTATAAATATAAGAGGAATTTTCCTCATTTAGACTCACTCATCTCATCACATCTCTCTCTCTCTACTGCACAGATATGAGTCTCTTCTCTACTGCGCTGAAATGGGTCTCTCTCTCTCACACATGTGAAGCCGGAAGCTGTTGAATTTGAAGCTACAACTGCAGAAGTAAAGATTGACTTGCATGGCATAGAAGATCTCCTCTTTGGAACTGCGCTGTAGGTTCATCTGAACCTCCTTTGAAAGCCACAACTTTTGGTGGTGGAATGAAGTCAATCCGATGAACGGTTTGCAAGATATCGACTGCCCTAGTTTGAAGCCGGAAACTGCTGAAATTGAAGCTGCAACTGCAGAAGTAAAGATTGACTTGCGTGGCCTAGAAGATCTCCTCTTTGGAATTTCACTGTAGGTTCATTTGAACCTCCTTTGAAAGCCACAACTTTTGGTGGTGGAATGAAGTCAATCCGACGAACGGTTTGCAAGATATCAACTGCCCTAGTTTGAAGCCGGAAACTGCTGAAACTGAAGCTGCAACTGCAGAAGTAAAGATTGACTTGCGTGGCCTAGAAGATCTCCTCATCTGAACTACGCTGTAGGTTCATCTGAACCTCCTCTGGAAGCCGAAACTTTTGGTGGTGGAATGAAGTCAATCCGACTATCGGTTTATGAGATATGGTCTGCCCTAGTTTGATAATGAAGCCGCTAATGCTGATGCTACTGATCTAGGGTTTGCTACTGCTGATATGAATCAGATTTATTGTACTATTTCTCTCTGCTGAATTATTGAAGATAAAAGAAGATTTGATCAAAGGGTTTCCCCACACATTGTGGGGTTTGTCCCTAGCTAGCCGCCACATCTTGTGTCTCTTGTCTTGGCTTGTTTTCTGTAGATCGTTTAATGTTCTATCTGCACTTTACTTTATGTACATGTGATTGCTAATCGGTGGAATATAATAAGAAAAAGAAGTAAACTGTTATAAGCATAGAACATACCATAACTTAACATGGTATCGAAGCTGAGGTGAAGGCAAAGCCCGAGCAAGAGCAAGAGCAATCATTGAAGAGAAGATTGGCAAGGCTATCCTAAAAGAACTATGGGGTCCTCAACACTCTTTCCTGCCGAAGACAAGCTCCGTGAGAAAGCTGACTATCACAGATGAAAGATGTCTATCGATCTAACCCTTGAAGATCAAGGAGTGCTGGACCATGTAAGAGGCAATATTGTTGAGCCTTCATCAAATGCATCTGCTGCTGCCTGGAACAAATGGAAAAATGGAGAAGTCAAAACAAAGAAGATCATCCGGGACTCTATCGACAAGCGCTTGGTGGCCTACATCTCTGATCTAGACACCTCCAAGTAAATCTACGACAGATTGGTGAGTTTATTTAAAGTTAATGATGCAAATCAGGTTTTGTTTCTTAGAAATAAGCTGAGGGAAATCAAGAAGGGTAAAGATGAAAGTATGCAAGCATAATTCTTAAGAATCACCGAGATCAAGAACGATCTCCTATCTATTGGGGAAACTATTACTGACAGAGAAATGACACTCACAACTCTTGAAGGATTACCATCTGAATGGTATGTGTTCAGGACTACTCTTCTGAACTATAATGTAATTCCTGGTTTCGAGGAATCAATGGCTAGATGCATTCAAGAAGAAACAAGGGAAGAAGTGTAAGAAATGCCCATGCCTAAAGGTCCTCCTGCTGACTTTTCTTTTCATGCAAAGAAAAGAAATAATTCCGGGACTAATTCAAAAGGAAAGGCTAGACCTAAGGCTAGAAGAAAATGACGATGTTACATTTGCGATAAAGCAAGTCAATATGCAAGGGAGTGCCCTGATAGAAAGGACTCACTCTAGGACGATGATCAAAATCCCTCTGATGGCAGTCAAAGGAATGACAAATTCAACAACAAAGGTAAGAGGAGAGCTGGGAATCAAGGAAGAGGACAAGCATTCAAGAAGGCCAAAAATTCCAGGATGTATTAAATGCACCTAACCTCAAAAGGAACCTAGTGTCCATCTCGGGAACAGAGGACAAAGGCTACAAGGTAACCTTCAGCAATGGCAAGGTATGTATATGGAAAAAAAATGTTAAAGATGCCTTTACTCTTGGGTTTAGTGTTGATTCATTATATCAGGTCAATGGAAGTCTGCTAGGTGTCATGTCTTATGACACATCTCTTCAGTCCGAACTTTGGCATTAGAGGTTTTCCCCCCTTCATTATAAAGCTATACTCGGTGTAAGACAAATGGTGATAGGGATGCCCGAATTCTGAATAGAGAATGAAGGTGTATGTCCAGGATGTGCTGAAGGAAAGCTCAAAAAGGGTACCATTACCCTCAAGCCAAAGAAAGACCTCTGATATATTACAATTGGTTCACTCAGGCATACCTGAGGTTGGCATTAAGAGGGAGACCACTACACCACATACTCCTGAGCAGAATGGTGTGGTGGGAAGGAAGAACCGCACGATGATGGAAGCTGTCTGGGCCATGCTACATGATCAAAGACTTATGATGTTTCTATGGGATGAAACTACAATCACCGTCGTATATGTACAAAATTGATGCCCTCATCAAGCGTTGGGTTCCAAGACTCCTAAAGAAAAGTTCACCGCAAGGTGAACAATCTTTCGACTTTGAGGAGCTCTCAAGAAGCCAACACCAGGGAACCGAAAGAAAAGGATGATGAATCAATGCCTGATGTAGAAGAACCCATGGATCTGATAGATTCTCATCCACATGAGCCTTCCTCTTCTAGGAAGAGGCCTTCATGGCTTAGGGGGATACTTGATGATGCTAAAGCACATGCTGCACCCTGAGGAACCTTCCGTCAAAGTAAGAAACTTAATAGGTATCAAGGATACCTGACCATCATGAGCACGATCATACAAAATGAGCCTTCGTCATTCTCAGATGCCGTCAAGCATCAAGTATGGAAGGATGCTATGACCGTAGAATATGAGTCTATTATGGAGAATGATGTCTGGGAAGTAGTTCCCAGACCCTGGACAAGACAATTGTTACTTCAAAATGGCTTTACAAGATAAAGCATGCAGCAGATGGAAGCACAGAAAAGTATAAGGCTCGTTTTGTTGCTCGAGGTTTCTCCCAAAAGGAAGGTATAGACTATGATGAGATATTTGCACCTGTTGCCAGATATACGACCATCCGCTCGATCATAGCCCTTGCCGCTTCAAAAGGATGGAACCTACATCAGATGGATGTCAAGACTACGTTCTTGCATGGCTCGATCAAAGAAGAGGTCTACGTGGCGCAACCCGAAGGATCTGAGATTTATGATCGAAAATCTCATGTATGCAAGTTGAAGAAAGCTCTCTATGGGCTGAAGCAAGCACCCCAAGCATGGTATGAGAGGATCGATAGCTACTTGATGAAGCTGGGATTCACTAGGAGTGAAGCCGATCCTAACCTTTACTTTGAGGTTGAAGATGACAAGCCTCTCATACTGGTAATTGTATGTGGATGACCTCTTTCTAACAGGTGCAGACCCTCTCATTCACAAATGTAAGAGGGAGCTGGCCTCTGAATTTGAAATGAAAGACCTAGGACTGATGCACTACTTCCTAGGACTTGAAGTATGGCAGAAGCCAAGGGAAATTTTCCTATCTCAAGGAAAATATGTGGTAAAGATATTGGAAAGATTTGGTATGATGGACTGCAAGCCTGTGACTACCTCGAGGATATTAACTTTTAGAAGTCATATGGTAGTGATGTCGGACCAGATTTGGGAAATGCCTCTGAGTTTCATAAACTCATTCGCATTGATGTTCTTGGTGAACCTCTGTCCAAACATATTTTTTGCAGTTAGCATTGTGAGCTCATATTTGGTTGAGCCTCACTGATTGATGCCAGGAATCTTCTGAGATGTCTTCAGGACACAATCTCTCATGGATTAAGATACACTTCCGGAGATGTGAGACTACTTGGATATACTGATGTTGATTGGGTAGGCAGTGTGGTGGACTGTAAGAGCACTTCCGAGTGCTGTTTCACCTTGGGATCTGCTTCGATATCCTGGATGAGAAGGAAGCAGAAGTCGGTGGCTTTGAGCATCGCCGAAGCAGGATATATTGTTGCTAGCATAACCTCGTGTGAGGTAGTCTGGTTGTGAAAGCTTTTCAGTGAGCTGCTTGGATTTACATTGGATACCACTGTGATTCTCTATAACAACCAGAGGTGGGATTCGATTATTGAGGAATCCCGTATTCGTTGATTCCTCCAGCAGATAGACATCATCTTGGATATGGTAAGTTGATGAGCAAGGAGGCTCCATCGCATTAAGATGATGTACATGTTGATACACCTTGTCAAAGCCCCGAGGAAAGATCTAATCTGTGATTTTCCCAAACGACTTGGAGTCGGTAAGAAACCCTTGTACAAGGGTCCTGCATGTTGCATACCTTGAGCTCTGGGAGCTCTGAGGGCTTGCGGTTATTACTGGAGCAACATACGACCACAGGGTGACTCACCCTCCCCTGGTGGTGCACACTGGAACAAGATGATTCGCTCTCTTTTGGGACAAGATGATTCGCTCTCTTGTGGAACAGGATGATTCACTCTCCTGTGTAGCAGGATGATTAGTTCTCCTGTGAGGCCTGGATTGATGTGTTCTCCATGGCGATTGTAGCAGGATTGATGTGTTCTCCTGTGAGGCTTGGATTGATGTGTTCTCCATGGCGGCCTGGATTGATGTGTTCTCCTGTGAGGCCTGGATTGATGTGTTCTCCATGGCGATTGTAGTAGGATTGATGTGTTCTCCTGTGAGGCCTGGATTGATGTGTTCTCCATGGCGGCCTGGATTGATGTGTTCTCCATGGCAATTGTAGCAGGATTGATGTGTTCTCCTGTGAGGCCTGGATTGATGTGTTCTCCATGGAAATTGTAGCAGGATTGATGTGTTCACCTGTGAGGATAAGATTGATTAGTTCTCCTGTCGAGGCATCCTACCCATGCAGTTTGGGACGCATGGGAAGTACCTCTCATCTGATCAATGAGCAGGGAAATGAAGTTAGGGACCATAGTAGTACCGATGGACGCATCGTTGTAACTACCGTACTCCCTACGCTAGGATGACCTCCATTGATCTGGGATCAATGATACTGGTCTGGGACCAGTGGTAGGAGTTGTACCATACTATGACGCTGACTTCGGGTCGGTTGAGACTGGTCTGGGATTAGTCGTATATACTCTGAGACTGACTTTGAGTCAGTGGAGGATGATATTGGTCTGGGACCATTGGAGTTGTACTCACTATGACGCTGACTTTGGGTTGGTTGAGACTCGTCTGGGACCAGTGGTACATACTCTGAGACTGACTTTGAGTCAGTATGATACATCCTCGATCATTTCTTCTTCTTCATAATTCGGACAAAAGCAGAGTAGAACAAAACAATGCAAGAGCAGAGCAGAATAGAACAAAATAGTACAGATCAGTGTAGGGCAGAACAAGACAAAGCAGAACAGGCAAAATAGAGCAGAGCAGGGCAAGGGTCAGGCTGTACAAGGCAGTGCATTTGATGGATGAATAGTAACGACCGATAGACAGATTGCAGATGAAGTTCTCCATGGTTGAGAGGGAGTGTTAAAATTGGCAACCAGGGCAAAACTTCATGTGGGTCATCTTATTCATGGCTAATAATATTTTTATTATATTCCTCTCGTCGAGAGGTGTAGGATTGATATAAAGATCATCCAATTCTGATAAGTATTCATGGAGATATGAATTTATTTTGATTATGGAATTATTATCAAGCCGACCTACCACTCATGTAGGCTCAGAAGCCCAACAGTCGCTTCTATTCACCCACCAACGTTGTGTATAAATACAAGAGGATTTTTCCTCATTTAGACTCACTCATCTCATCACATCTCTCTCTCTCTACTGCGCAGATATGAGTCTCTTCTCTCCTGCGCTGAAATGGGTCTCTCTCTCTCACACATGTGAAGCCGGAAGCTGTTGAATTTGAAGCTACAACTGCAGAAGTAAATATTGACTTGCGTGGCCTAGAAGATCTCCTCTTTGGAATTGTGTTGTAGGTTCATCTGAACCTCCTTTGAAAGCCACAACTTTTGGTGGTGGAATGAAGTCAATCCGACGAACGGTTTGCAAGATATCGACTGCCCTAGTTTGAAGCCGGAAACTGTTGAAACTGAAGCTGCAACTGTAGAAGTAAAGATTGACTTGCGTGGCCTAGAAGATCTCCTCTTTGGAACTGTGCTGTATGTTCATCTGAACCTCCTTTGAAAGCTACAACTTTTGGTGGTGGAATGAAGTCAATCCGACGAACGGTTTGCAAGATATCGACTGCCCTAGTTTGAAGCCGGAAACTGCTGAAACTGAAGCTGCAACTGCAGAATTAAAGATTGACTTGCGTGGCCTAGAAGATCTCCTCATCTGAACTGCGCTGTAGGCTCATCTAAACCTCCTCTGGAAGCCGAAACTTTTGGTGGTGGAATGAAGTCAATCCGACTATCGGTTTATGAGATATGGTCTGCCCTAGTTTGATAATGAAGCCGCTAATGCTGATGCTACTGATCTAGGGTTTGCTACTGCTGATATGAATCAGATTTATTGTACTATTTCTCTCTGCTGAATTATTGAAGATAAAAGAAGATTTGATCAAAGGGTTTCCCCACACATTGTGGGGTTTGTCCCTGGCTAGCCGCCACATCTTGTGTCTCTTGTCTTGGCTTGTTTTCTATCAATCGTTTAATGTTCTATCTGCACTTTACTTTATGTACATGTGATTGCTAATCGGTGGAATATAATAAGAAAAAGAAGTAAACTGTTATAAACATAGAACATACCATAACTTAACAGGTGGTAATGAGACTGATGGAAGGAGCACTATCGGTGGATGTTTTAGTTTGGTATTTGCAAGGATTTCATGGATAAGTAGAAAAAATATCTTGTCGTGTTAAGTAGTGTTGAAGAAGAATATGTTGTCGCATGTGAAGTAGGAAAGGAAGTTGTTTGGTTAAGAAAAATCTTGTTAGATTTGTTTGGAAAGCCTCTAGATCATATGGTAATAAATTGTGATAATCAAAGCAACATAAAGATGTCTAAAGGCCCTGTATTTCATGCAAGGATGGAGCATATTAACAACAAGTACCACTACATTAGGAGTTTGGTACAAGATGGGGTCATTAAGCTATAATATATTCTGACAGATGAACAAGTAGTTGATGTGTTGACGAAATCTCTTCCGAATAAGAAGTTTGAATATTTTAGAAGCATGCTTGGATTGGTTGATGTGACAGATTTAGTTGATAGGGAGAGATGAAGCATCTTATTGAAATATTCTTGGGGGGACATCTGGTTGGCCTATGTGTTGATGTCTAGATCTCAAAGTAGGGAGGGCGGCATTGGTCATGGAGCTATGACCTTGGATATGCACCTATATCCCTGGGTTGATGGTAGAGCTTAAAAGTCTGATGGTGCCTAGAGTGGCTAAAGCTTGAGTCCATATTAGTCCCACCCGATTAGAATACCTTGGTAAGGTATCTAATATGTAGCACTATGTGTGTTAGAACTCTTTGTAGTTCATTTCATTTTGAGATCTTCCATGTACTCTGATATGTATGTAATTATGAATAACTCCATAATTAAGAGGGAGTGTTGAAGAATGTAACTAGTGTCGGTCTTCATAATTTTATTTGTCAAAAGAAATTTAATTATTAAAGAAAATGACTTATTAAAGCATGGTTTCATGCTTGGATCAATGTTTTCTAGGTCAAAGCCTCCATTGAAGGCTTATATGTTTTGTATTGAGTCATTAGAGTCATTGTCATTTTTATTATACCCTTCTTGGGCTTTTGTATCATGTAAAAATAATTTGTTTTGAGCCAAAAAGGTTATTTGTCACCTCCACACCAAGTTGGCCTTGTCCCCATGAAGTCGGCCTACATTAGGCAATTCAACCAAGTAGAAAGGCAATATATATAGAGGCAATTTGACCTATTTGGAGCACTCACTCAAAAAGTTCGATCTTCAAGGAAGAGAAGAAGAAGAAGAGAGCGAAGTAGATGCAGAAGGATGAAAGAAGTTGGGAAGACCTAATTCAAGTTTCTAGGCTATCTATTTCTCACACATGCGAATTTTTTGGGTAGTTGTTGGGGCCGAAATTCTGTGTGTACTGCAGGTCCAAAATTTTGTTGCTAGTGACCAAAATTCTGTCATTGGGGGGCCAAAATTCTAGACTGAAGTTGTTGCTTAGGAGTTGTCACATGGAGAATTTGACATGGATCATATATTGAATGGAAGGGTTTTCTTCGTAGTTGGAAAAAGGTATTTGTCTAGGTCTAAGAGTTCATGGAGTGTCTCATATTGATTTGAATATACTAGTGGAAGAGTCGGATTGGGTTTTCCCCTTGAAGTGGTTTTTCCTTGGTTGTGCACCTACATCTATAAACAAGCCAACATAGTTCACAAGTAAATATCAAGAAAGAGGAATCAAATCCTAATTCCTATAAGCATTGATTTCTCAACATGTGTTAGGGTCGACCTGGCTGCTGGTAGATAATCATCTATTCAAGGGACCCTTAGAGCAGTTGTTGCCCCTGTGGGAGTGATCAAATGAAGATTTTATCTTTAAATTTTCGGAGTCTCACAAGTCCCCTTAAAAGACTCGATTTCAAAATACTAATTGATTCTAAATACCCCGTTATTTTTTTTTCTTGAAGAAACTTTGGGAGACAGTCCTACTATTACTAGTTATCTTGAAGGGCTCCTGGGTGGTTGGAATTTTTTGGGCTTAAATGCTTCTAAATTGGGTCTTATTGTAGGGTGGAACTGCCAGAGTATAAAACTTATAAATTCTTGGAGTATAACTTCTAATTTTTGTATGGAAATTTTCTCTGAAGAATTACGAAGAACACTTACTCTCAGTGTATATGGAGAAACTTGTTGAGACACACAATTGACATCCTTTTGCACCTATTTTTCTTATATTTTCTTACCATTTTGACTTTAAAAGTCTTGCGTTGTCACTTTGTCAACCATCATTGACTAAAGTATGTTTCATGTTTCCTTTTTGTATGTCATCCTTATTACCTAGTTTTGCTTGTAGTTTGACATAAAAGCTAACTCTTTTAGGCTATTTTACTACTGAAGTGACAAAGGGATGTTTCAGGTGGTGTGGCTTGTTGAGATGTTGTTACAGGACAATATCTCCGTATCTCTACCTCGCTAAAGATGGAACAAAGACTCTACTGACACTATTGCTACAACATTGGGCATATTTTGCATACTCTATTCTCCTATGATTAGTTACGAAGACCAATTTGGATAGACACCAGATCAGAACCAGTTTGATTGTTGAAAGAAGACATTCATAAACAACGTAGCTAACTTAGTTGAAACAATTAGGATTTCGAAAGGATAAATAATTGTAATTTAGAAAAGTTGTGACGTTTCAATTAAGATAATTTGTTATAAGATAATTTTTGTATAGTCTCAATTTGGATCACATGAGAATCAAGAGATTCTCATTATGATCATGTTTTTCAAAAATAGGAATGTACTTTAAAATTATAAAAGGATGTACTCTCTACCTGTTAGGCATGCATAGATAGAGATAAGAGGAGGGAGTACCAACACTGTAATCCTGTATTGCAACTTTCATTAATGAAAATCTCTTTCATCTATGGCTCCATATCTCTTTCCTGATTAGATTATGTTTTGTGTAATTCACCAGCCCCTACCAAGGGGGAAATACCCTCCTTAGTAGGGATCACTTTTTACAAGAGGTATTACGGTTGTACATTTATTCTCTCTCAATTGTGATTTATGTGTGATTTACTATTATTGTTACAGATCTTAGTTCATGCGTTGAATAGTTGTAGGAATGTAGCCTTTATCATTATGTAACAACATAGGTCCTAGATTGGTCCCTTCATTAGTGTGATGATTATTTGATTACTGTTATAGTTATTTGGTTTTTTATTTATTTAATTGAATGAGTGTTGAGTATTGAATGGTTTCCATTCATGTTGGTTTTTTTAATAAGTGTGATTGTGTGACAACGTGTGATTTATTTTGTAATATGTGTCTTTTATTTTTTAAAGTGTGTGCAAGGTTTGAGTGAGACAACAAGTTTGTTTTGAGTGCTAAGAATGCTATTACAATGATCGGTTTTGAGATTTCATTAGCTCTAGTTTCCATATGTTCCTACATATATTTTGCATGATATCCTTGAAAGAAAAGCCTACCCAAATTGACAATTTATGTGTGATTCAGATTGGTTGTTTTGATTTAAAAGGACAATTGATTTGCCCAACATTTTGGTTCCATTGTGGGGGATGCTATTAGATGTGCATACGTGTGACTAGTTTGCTTGTATGAATTGATTGAAAGTGTGCTACATGTGTTCCTTGCTTTGAGGTTTTCAAGTGGTAAGAACTTGCGCATCACTTCAATATATTGAAGTGGGCTCAGCCTTGTAAGGAGTCAGGGCACATAGGATTGCATTGCATGAATAGTGAATAAGAGAAATATGGTGCCCCCCAAAAAAACTATCTATGTAGGTAGAAGAGGACGAGGAAGAAAGAAGAAGAAACATGATTTGGGAAGAGTAGCATATATACAAGAGATCATCTCAAATGCTAAAGCATAATAATATACTCAAGGAGAAACATCTAAGAAGAAAGGATCAGGTAAAAATGCTCAACAGAGGATAGCATCCTGTTGAAGCATTGAAAATTGTTGCGACATCATGGGGGAAAACCACCCAGCCCAGACCTTGGTTAGCAGCTCCTTTTCCGTTTGGTGTAGTGGGTTCGACTGGGGATAATGTGACCGGTTTCCCAGAAAATATTTTGATAGTGTTGGTGGGGTGATATATGATGTAACAAGAAAGTGATTGAGCTAAGTATAATCTAATCTAACTACTAAACACATGCATATATCCTAATTTTAACACTATTTAACTATAAGTATACTCGGAAATCAAATACGATATACGATCTACAATGATCTCTTACAACAATTGGTAATAAAGGTCATTCATCTGCAACAAGAAATTAAATCTTTTAACAATAATCATTTTGATTAAATAGTTATACAAAACGATTGAGAAAAATATATTGCATATAAAATCGTTCATGTATTCATAATGAAATCAAAGCTAACATCATACAAAAGTGCAATAATGCTAAACTAGAATTCAGACTTTTATACATAAAACAATTGAAAGAATAAGTATTGTTTGATACATAAATAAAACATGATCATAAGATAAAAGTACCATATATGATAAGTCCTCCTCATGTGCTTCAACAATATTGACCCAATTTCAATCAATGCAACACATTCTAAGAGTACAAACGTGCATTTTAGTAGAGCATTCTAGATATTTAAAGAAAATAGATCCTGTTCCATTCATTTCATCAAAACCTTCTCAAAAGTACAAGAGTGCAATGTTTTGAATAGGGTTTCTGATAAAACTTCTGGAACTCTCTCTAAATGCATGAGAAGGGTTTAAATACTAAACTATATGTCTTAAAATAGATTATTACAAAACAATAGTCAAGAGGGTTCAAACGACCTTCCTCAGAATATGAAAAAATAAAACTAAAAGAAAAATAAATAAATGACTATTTCCTTTGAAATTGATCTCTAAGATCACAAATATTAGTCATTGGTTTGAGCTGAGGCGGTTGGATGATTGCACATTTTAACTACCCAAAAAATAAGGCATCTGTTAGTGTTGGCACCATCTCTTGTGTAGATGTTGTTAAACATCTCAAAGTCATCCATTGGCTATGTGGTTTCACTAAAAACTACCAGTATGCTTCCCAATTCAGCATATTTACCTGTCTAATTGCCTCCTCCTTTTCCTGTGCTTCCTGTCTCCACTGCTGCTCTAACTGTTTGACATTCAGAAGAAATTATGGTATACAATCCTTGACAAGATTGGCGCCATGAAGATATTCATTGATGACTTCTATTATGCTGTTTGCTGCTGTCGCTGCTATTGTTGTTTCCCTTTCTGCTTGTTTCAGTCGAGAATCCCAATCCGTGAAGAAAATGTCTTTATTAGATTCCTCTAGCTTCGGTAGGTTAGCCTTTCTCCCATCCTCTGATTCTTGCCAGGTGATAAAGTTAGAAATCCTTTTATGGATTTCATCGTACTCGAGCCTCATGTCAATAACCTGGTTTGTTAACTTATCACTCGTCTCGCAATAAGGATTTATCTGCGAGATTTTCTAGCAAAGTACTTTCTTCTGCTGCAATAATAGGGAATTAAGGTTGAACACTTCCTTAATGAATTCGTCAATTTGCAGATTGTCCTTAAACTTATCTATCATATCTTGTACCCACGCATCCCTTTCTGCTAAGCTGGCTTGACGTTGTATCTCATCTGTTCGAATTCCTTTTGGAGTTGGGCTACTTGTAATTCTGCTTCCCGATTAGACTTTTCCTGAGCTAATTGTTGTTCTAGTAGCATAATTCTTTGTTCCTTTTCTTTGAGTAGCATTTGGACCTTTGTTGCTTTGTCAATAGTTGTTGTGGCATAGGCTCCTGCGAATTGCGATAGTTTTGTGAGATTTTCAGATGGGTCCATGGGTGTTGGGTCCCTATAATACTAGTGATTACCCCATTACTATTGTAGCTATACCCCTTATTTATATTGATGTACCCATGTAGTGCCCATATTGTTACTATTGTGCCACATAGAAGCCCACTATTGTTATTGTTGTGCCCTACAATATTATTGTTATGTAGGCTTTGATTGTATTGGGACCACTTAGACTCCTATATATAGAAAGGAGGTATTTTCATTTGTATCATCCAAGAATTGTTCATTTATGTAATGTAAAGGAGGTTGCCCCCTCGAAGAGGCTGAATTCTAAGGCGTGGATCTCTCTTTTCTATCTTTTTGTGAGCTGGTTTCATAACAATGGGTGAGTCCTTCCATACGATGTCCATTGGATCATTTTCCAGAGTCGTAACAGCTACAATGTCCAAATTTCTTTTCTTCTTTTGTCTCTTAACCATGACTTTGTGGGTAGGACTATAAAATACATCTAGTGGAGGCATTTTCTCAATTCTCAAAACAATTTCTGAAGTAGGAGTAGCAGGATTGATCTCAACGTCCTGAGTGCCCATAGCTCCTTCCCCTACCATTTTTGGATTTGACTTGTGCTAGGTTTGCTTAGGAGTTTGTATCTCAAATGTTTGCTCAGGGTTTGAATCTATGTGAAGCTTTTTGTTGAACTTCTTCCATTCCTGTTCCAAGTCAATAACTGGGGTTTTACCTGACTGAGTCGATGTAGAGGCAACTTCTGCTTATTTCTTTGCTGAGGTTTGCTCGACCGTCTCTTTTGTAGTTCCAGATGTTTCTTTCTCGGACTCTTTATTTGTGTTTCCTCCTCCATTTTGAGGCTGCTACTCTGAGTGCTCTGACTCATGCGTAGATCTCTCTTGGGTTTCTTCTTCAGAGTTTTCTTTGGAGCTGCCCTCTAAGCTTACGCTAGGAGTTGGCTCCCTTATTGGTTCAATCTGCAATAGGTCTAATGGGGCCTTCAATAATCTCTTTTTCCTGTACACATGGAAAGCCTTAACATATTTCAGGGTTAAAAGTACCAATGCCAAATGCAAAACTTGTGAAAATGTTTTTGCCTGTAGGAAGAGGTCATCAAAGGCATCCTCTTCATGGGTGAAGTGCTTTACTTTTACCATAGAAATAAAATCCTTAATAATGTCGTTTGGGTCATACTGCCTTCCCGAAAACGTAGCTAATTTTAGAGACTTAATGATCTCTGCTTCTTTGCATGCATGTCCAAAATCACGTAGCACAAATGCACCACATTGTAATGGAAATGTAGGCCAAATGGCTTTCTTGTACTCTTTCAGTCCTTTGCTTAATCCACCTTCCTCTACTGTTTGGTAGGCTATTCCTCTGGCCATTAATTTGTCGGGGAAATAATATGGGAGAACATGCGGTGAAGAAATGCTCCCAAATACTCTGATGTAGGTACACGTCTCTTCCCCAAACCATCTGGCTACTGACAAGATATATACTTCGGCCTCTTTAGAAAACCTAGGGGCGATTCTGTTGTACATTTATTTATGGATGGGTAGCATAACTCCTTGATAGATTTTATAAAAATGGGGGTGAAATTGAGATTCCCATAAAATCTTATGGTACATATGGATGGGAAGCGGGTCCTGTACAATCCACTTCCATCCCATATTGGGAAATTTAGAACTAAAATAGATTGCATCCACAACAAAACCACTCATGAAAAACGAGGGATAAACCCTTAAAGAGGAACTTATTTTTCTCCTATATTCTATAATGGCCTTTGCCAAATTATCTGATAAAATTTGAGCCCAATTCATTATCATCGCATTCATTGCTGCATCTATCAATGGGAGCCAATCCATGGAAAACTTGATGCTATAGGGTCTAACGAATAACCTACATAACATTGTTGCTGCAAAACTGGGGGGGAGAAATGGATGTCATAGGGTACATACCAGTTTTATCCTATTTGAGCTTGCCCTCGCTTGATTTCTAGGTATGCATGACGTCTGAAGGGTCCTCATTTTCTTTAGCAAATTGCTCAAGGAACTGTTTGTTGTAGAACTTTTGTGGCTCAAGAAATTGGTACATTAGTCATAGGTTGTCCACTGAGAAAGACCC
Organism: Pinus tabuliformis; assembly: GCA_031772625.1. Classification (NCBI taxonomy): domain Eukaryota; kingdom Viridiplantae; phylum Streptophyta; class Pinopsida; order Pinales; family Pinaceae; genus Pinus; species Pinus tabuliformis. Next base: position 552,100,313 of record CM062804.1, read on the forward strand.
CATGACCTCTTGCCTGTGATTCTTGAATGTTCGATTTATGATGTCTACCTCGTCAATTACCCATTTGACCATGTCTGTGTATGGGATTATTTTTGGTCGTGCAACTATGCGGTGCAGGAAAGAACATGTCATTTCAAAATAGGAGGCATCATATGACTCTTAAGAATTTGTCATGGCCTTTGTTACTAGTGGCATGGGTTGCTCCTCTTCTAATAAGTTGTACATAGCCTCCCATGTCGTAGTTCCTCCGTCTCTGTTACATGTAGTATCAGAGAAAAGAGGGATAATTTCTGATTTTTCAGATGTAGCTGCCTTTCCCTTCTTTCCCATTTCTTCTAACGATGCTCCCTGCAGATTATTCTAAAATGGAGCAAAGCGGAAGCTATTGGATAAACAAAAGAAAGAATGAAAATGAGAATGAATGATACAGATAACCTGAAAATGTGACAAGAAAGGATTTTTAATCAAACGCAGATGAAAAGATATCGTATCACGTCGAGCTTCTTTTTTAACATAAATGTCATTAACCTATATTAAATAGCCACTAATTTTTCCTTATCACTGCCTTTATTACTCATTAATGTACCGCATTGCAAAAATGGGAAGGAAAACTTTTAAGGTGGGGGGCTTAAGTTGCGAGAATGTCGCTTTTGAGATTGCGATGCAATATTGCAAATTGCATTATCGCACATTTGATTGTGCACTTTCTTGAAATTCATTAGGATTTTGCAGGACGTGAGATAAGAAGTACATCCTTTGTCATTTAGAGTGTAGTTTGACTGATGGAGTAATTACCTTATAAAGCACTTCACTATGTGGCGGACTTACTTACAATTTATAACACTGGCTTCCATCGGGTCTGGGCTTTATCGCTCTTCGCAAGCTAGCACAATTTGTAAGATTTAGATTTTTGAGTATTTTGATGCGATGCGATAAGGTTGACTTGTCTTATCACAATATCGCGTCTCGCATGTTTCAACATGCTTTGCAGGTTTGCGTCCTTTGCGAGCACCGATATGTAATTGTGATGAGAGCTTTATTTTATGTGAAATGCCTTAGGTCTTAGCTTTTGAATATAAATCACAATGATATCTAAGTTAAGTGCGGTGATCCTTTTGATTGAAATTCACGGGTTTTGTTCGTGAATAAGGCTTTTAACACACTTGGTCCAGCGGTATGCGAAAATATGAGAATTGCTAGTTTTCGAGGGTTTTGACTCGATATCCTGATTTATTCCTAAAAGTTCAAAGGAAAGCGCCTAAGCGATAAATTTTTCTTGGAGATTTTTTTATAAAGGGTCCCGATCTATTAATTAATAAATTAACCATTATACTAATAAATGGGGGGTTGTTGAGTAGCACAACAATTGGCGATTCGCTGGAAGAACCAGTTATCTTTGATAGCTTTTTGAAATTTCTAAAATTTCCAAAATAAAGATAGTTCAGAAAATAGGAAACACATGAAATATAAGATAAGAAACATTTTTCTAAATAAGAAAACGAAATCCACCTAATTATCATCCATTTGATGATCCTCTTCAATATGAAAATTGCTTTGTCTACATCAGTCATTACTCGGTTTTAAAGATAAAAGCAAGAGGCTCTCGCAAATTAGCTTTTAGGTGTACTTAGTTGTCATAGGTAGAGCCTTTGTTGCCAGTAGACGTTCATAGCCTTGACAGGGTTACCTTTTAACCATCAATGATTAAGTATCCCATCCAAATAAGAGTGCAATTTTTAGAGATAAATTCAGATTCATATACTTACTCCTTTTTTCTTTCTTTTCTAAACAATTCCTTTTTCTTAAAAAAATCATTTTTTCTTCTTAAAGGTCATTGTCTTGGTTTGGTGGCCAAAATTGACAATGCCATTCACTGGTTGTAACTTAACTAAACAAGCTGGCTTGTGATGAGACCCCTTGTCTTTTGATTAACATAATCTTAAGCCATTACCCTGTTTTGATGTGCAGTATTGGTAATGTCAGTTTGTTACTTCCTTATGATCATGGTAAGTCGGCTCTTGATGAGACCTCTTATCCTTTAAGTTTAAGCATATTTTAGAATTACACTCTAAAAAGAGAAAATCTTACTAGATGGGGAGAATCATTGACTCCTTAAGAGTTTCTGGATGATAATTATAGAGTTAAGGATGCTTTTTTGTAGAGAGTCTTTGCTTTGTTATAGATACTTTTCTTGACTGATGGTAGAACAAAGGTTTCTTTACAAAGTTGAGGTTTAGCAAAGGACAAGTAATTTTGGTAGAGAACAAGCATATTTCAGAGTAATAAAACTTAGCTTATGTTTCAAATGTGAAAATCATCTTCTTAACAATCCCTACTTATGCAAGGGAAAAGTCGAAATATAAAAGAGATTATTATTGTAAAGGCCAAAAGTGATTGCTATTTAACTTTTATTTTGCTAAAAAGTAAAAGCAATAGTATACAAGGGATAGAAGAGGTTATCTTCTATGAAAATTATTTCTTTAGAACTACCCATTAACAGGTAGAGAATCTCTCTTGCCTGATAAATCATGCAGTAAAAAGGTGGATGGGCCGATTTGTTCTGCAATTTGAAATGGCCCAAGCCACATTCTTTGGAATTTGGTATGCTTACCTTTTTTTTGTGTGTGATTTATCCCATTTTAATACCAGGTCTATGAGCTGAAAGGATTTTAAAATTACAGAATTCACATCAAATGATGATTTGACTAGCTGTTGATGATGTGCATGTGTAATTTTGGCTTTTTCCCTTTCTTCTTCGAGCTTGAGAATTTGTGATTTGTGTTAATTGCATAGAAGAGGAAGGAGTTTCTTCAATAAATTGAACCAGGGATAGAGAGGGAATAACTACATTTGTAGGGGGGACAACCTCTTTCCCATATATCAAATTAAATGAAGAAGTACCTACTGAGGCCTTCTGTGTTATTTGATCTGCCCATAGAGAAAATGTTAAAGATTTGTGCCAGTTTTTCTGACTTTGATCAACTGTTTGTTTGATGATTCTTATGAGATATTTGTTTGTTGATTCGGCCAAGCCATTTCCCTGTGGATAATAGTTAGCAAAATATTTAAGCTTAAAACCTCTTTTAGTAGCAAACTCTGTCATAGCATTTCTTGTGAAATAATATGCATTGTCAAACATGAGGGCAGTTGGTAGACCAAATCAGGTAATAATAAACTGATCAATAAATTCAATGATTTTTTCAGAATTCACTACCTGAAGTGGAATCGCTTCCACCCATTTTGTGAAGTAATCAGTTGCTATAAGGATATATCTATGCTGCTTTGAAGAGTGAGGAATGATCTCACCTATTGTGTCCAGTCCCCATTGTTCAAATGGATGTTCAATGTTGACTGGATGCAATGGAAATGCGAGTTTCCTCTGTCTTCTGGCAAACTGTTTGTCAAATTTTACATTTCCTTACATATTTGTGTGCATCTTTGAATAAGGTTGGCCAATAATAGCCAACATGCAGGATTTTATGTGTTGTTGTGTCTCCTCCAAAATGCCCACTAGTTGGTCCATCATGGAGTTCCTGCAAAACCTTTTCTACCTCAGATTTTGAAGACATCTAAGAAAAATAAAATCATAATTTTTCCTAAAGAACACATCATTGATGATTTCATATTGCTTAGCTTTTATCCTCAAAGCCCTTTTTATTTTGTAACTTAGTTGCGTAGGGGAATATCCATTTTTCAAATAAAATATAATATCAACATATTTGGATTCAGTGTCGTTGAGGCTTACCTCATATACTTGTATATCATCACCTGAATCTTGTAGTGCTGGTAAGTTGGATGCTCCTGCTAACATTCTGCAAAAACCTTGACCTTTAACAATTTTAGCTAGTCTGATCTCAATGTCATATTCTTGCAGTGTTGTTACCCAATTTTCTCTTTTCTCACCTACATCTCTTTGCATTAATATATTTCTCATTATTGAGAATGGGACTACTATCTTGGTGTGAGTTTTGAGGAGAAAGGGTTTGAAATGATTTATTGATTTGAAAACAACGAAATATTGTTTTTCAACATCTGAATAATTTAATTCAGCCCCCTGCAAATTGGAGCTAAAGAAAGAAATTGGTGCTTTGGCTTGGTCATCATTGACCTGTGTCAATATAGATGCATATGATATCTTGCAAGAAAAGGTATACAAAATGAAATGATTAGAAAAATTCGGGGTTGCTAAAGAGGGAGAATTTATGATTGCTTGTTTAATCAAATTAAAAGCTTCATGCTTAGTATGTCCCCATTTAAAAACAAATTTTTTCTTAATCATAGATTGGAGAGGTAAAACAATTCACGAAAAGTTAGGGACAAATATTTTGACAAAATTTATCTGACCTAGGAAATATTGCATGGATTTTTTTTTATGAGGTAAAGGGATCTCACAAATTTCTCTTATCCTATCAGGATCGATAAGAATCCCTTCTTTGGATATGATAAATCCAAGGAGCTTTCCTTCATTCAAAGCAAATAAATATTTCTTAGGATTGAGAGAAATTCCATACGTTTGACAATGCTCAAAGATTTGTTTTAAATCCTTTAAATGATTACTACTCATTTTGGAATACACAGTTATGTCAGCGAAATAAATTACCACTAATTTGTTCACCAAACCTTTGAAAGCTATGTCCATGTCTCTGTGAAATGTTGCACCAGCATTGATTAATCCAAATGGCATCTTTTGATAGGCATAGGTTCCCCATTTGGTTTGAAATGTAGTCTTTAGCCAGTCATTTGGATGTACTAAAATATGATTATAACCTGAAAACCCATCTAGAAAAGACATCAATTCTGAGCTTTCAACTGATTGTAATATCTGTTCCATAGGGCCATGGAAATTTGTCCTTCTAACAATATTTGTTGAGATTGTGAAAGTCTATACATATTCGAATATCACCATTGTTTTTCCTGACTGGGACAAGGTTAGAAACCCACCTTGAATACCTTACAGGAAAAAATATTTTGGCTTTTAGAAGCTTATTCAATTCAAATTTGATCTGGTTTTCTAAATTCGGATGAATCTTTCTCAACTTCTGTTGCACAAGATTTTCATAAGATATCATGGGAATGGTATGTTGAATGATGGAAGTATCATATGTCTTGAGATCTTCATAATTCCAAGCAAAAACATTTTTGTATTTCTTTAACAACTGAACAAAGGCTAACCTTTCATTTAGCGTAAGACCGAGTCCTAGATTGATATTTTGAGGTTTAAGGTCAATTCCAAGATTAACTAATTCAAATCTCAAAGTTGAACTTTGAAGCTTTGAGTTAGTGGGTTTCTTTAACTTGTCTTTAAGATAATTTAAGTCTTCCATCTTAACCACAGATTTAGGCATGGAATTCGCAGTCATTTCTTGCTTAAGCTGGCTGTCATGTTGATCTTCATCAATTATCTGGTCATCGTAAGAGCCTTCAGATGGTCTAACTTATGATATCTAGGTCATTATTAAAGACTTGCCAATTGGTGATATTGTCGGGAATAGAAGGCTTAAAAATTAATTCAATAGAAAAGCGATTGGGGCTATAATATCATGGTGGAATGAGCTTGGATGCAACATTAGCCAAAAGATCGGCACTTGCATTTTGGATTCTTGGGATAAGGGGAAATATTAAATACTGTGAAATGAGAGGTGAGGTCCTCGACTAATGATTGATAATGTTTCAAGTGTCTAGAGAGGCAGTGTATAGTATCCCTTACCTACTTAATTACAATTTCCGAATCTCCAAACACTTGAAGATTTTTGATATTAAGGTCGATATCTTGATACAGCCTTTGAACTAATGCTTCATATTTGGCCGTGTTATTCGTGCATTCAAATTCAGTTTTGCATGCTAAGATAGTTTTTCCCCTTCTGGGCTAACTAATATGCATCCTCCTCCAGCTCCATTGTCAGATCTAGATCCATCAAAATATAATTTCCAAAATAAAGAATTAACTACAGGTTTATCTACAAAATTTATACATTTAGAAGCCTTTTTTAAGAGTAATTTTCAACTTGTGATATAACAGAATTTTCCAAGAAGGGTGAAGTATTTGCATTAAAATTTCCTAGAAATGATTCAACTAAGTAATTTCCAATGATATTATTGATGTATGCGACTGGTTCATTTTCTCCCTCCAATTCTGTGACGATATACTTTTGATGTTTCTCTCGGTCAACCCTTATTTGATTCGGCTTACCATTATATGGAAGCCACATGTGGGACTAGTTGGTTACAAAATAGCCATGAAGCTTTTTTGACCAATCTCTGCTAAGGATTAGGCCATAGAATTTCAGGATATCAGCCACAAGGATGTCAATGACTTGACACACTTTCGGGTTTGATGACAGTCGAATAGTGACTTGATTGAGTTCCCCTATAACTTCGACTTGAGATCGATCTAACTGCACAATGAAAACATCATATTTTTGGGGCTCCACATTCAATTTCGCACAAACTGTTTGTGGTATAAAATTGGATGAAGCTCCAGAATCAACTAAACAATTGTGTAGATTCTTATTGAAAATTTCAAAAGTCAAAAGAAATGGAGGTGTATGGGATTTGGAACTTCCTCCTATTAGAGCGATTTCAATTGAACTGATTTTATCTGATGAGGTATTAGGAGGTCTTCCCATTTCTTGAGCAACCTGTCATATTACAGCGACTAGAAGAGGAGAAGTGGGGACTACTTTTAGTTCGTTGAGCAAAAGCTTTTGTTGATGTTTTAACTTGCTAAGCTCATGGAATGTAATATTTGCCTTGGTCTTTTTCATATCTTCTATGATGTTGTATTCCATTTCATCAGAGACTAATAGGGTTTTAGCTTAAGGTGAAGAATTTGATTGAGGAGGAGTGGTTTGAGTGGCTTTGGGGGAAGATTTCTTATCGATTACTTTATATTTGGGAGATGGAGTTGATGCTTTCTGTTTTGGATTTGTTTGTGGCAAATCAATAGTGCTTCTACTCTTGGTTGTGACAGGTAATGCTTCTTGTGCTTCTTCATTAGGAAGGATAAAATCCCACATTACTTGTAATTCAACTACTTCTTCATCGTAAGTTTGTTCTTCCGTTGTTGAGATTTCCTCTTCCTCTACATCTGATTCAACATTTTATATGGTACTTGGAGGCTTAGGATCAGAGGAAGGGTTTCTTTTGTAAGGTCTGTAAGCTTTCCTTGAGGAAGTTTCAACTACCTGTTTTTTGATGTCAACCATTTCATTAGACATGGTTTTTAGGACCTTTTGCAATCCTTCAAGATCAAAAGGACCTTTAGGTGTTTTTTTCTTGGATTCGTCCCTAAAAGTTACCTTTTTGGATTTTTTTTCTTCTAATGCATTCTTTTTTTCTAGAGCTAAAATGAATTTTTCTACAGCTATGGCTTCTTTCATATTTTCTGCCAAAGTTGGTTTAGCAGCCCTATCGACAACAATAGTTGTGTTTGAGGGAAGAGCGGAAATGTACCATTCATTTTGGACTTCATCACTAGGCTTGGATGTTGTTGGGATTTTATTCAATAACTTATTAAAACGTGAATTGAAGTCTTTAGTTGGTTCTCTATGTTCAACTTTCAAGTTGGAGAGATCAGTGATAAGAGTAGTTGTCGATCGATCATCTCCAAACTTGGTTAAAACCTGTTCCTGAAAGGCATCCCAACTATTAATGGAACCAGATGGTAATGAAAAGTACCATGATCCTACTGATCCTTGTAAAGTATAAGGGAATAATCTTACAACTGCATCTTCTTCTACCACTGCATTCAGATTTATGGACAACATAAAATTGTTTATGTGTTCTTCAGTAGGTAGACCATCATGAGGGTTAAATTTTGGCAACCATTTCACTGGATGCGCATGTAATGGATGTAATGGTCTTGCTATTTGAACAACTCTTGGATTTTTCCATGGTCTTTGGGCCATAATGGGTATCTGTGTAGAGGAATATGTTCCAGTAGTTGAAGGTGATTGGGTAGAGGAGGTTTGTAATCCAATACTAGTGTGTTGTACTATGTAATAACCACCCCATTTATACGAGAAATAGTTAATATTTGACATATAAATGGGGACCCTTTTTAATCTTTTAGCCTTTGAAAAATAAATGCTAACTATAAGAAATTTCCATGAAACCCTTAGAAAACAACCCAAGCTTAGGACCTTTATCGCAAATCACATTTTCGTAGTTTTCCAAGTGATAATTATAAACATCTTTAAGAAAATCCCTAAATGCGATATGAGATGAAGCCCCCCCATTGAGATATTCTGATTAGAAAACCTTGAGAACACGCAATCGCACTTCTCAAAGTCGCAAATAAATAATGCATACCATTGTGTCATCCTTTAACGATTTGTGAAATGCAATATTGCAATTTTCACAATCACATTTCACATTATCTCCAGGCAACGCTATATTGCAATTTTTTAAAGTTACGATGCATGAATAAAGCAAGAAGAGTGGGAAGCTACTGTGTTTTAATATAATAATGGGTGGTTTGACAGGGTAACTAATGTTTAGCAGCCTGAGGAAAGGTAATGATGTTTCATGTTATGCCAAGTTAACACTGAAATCTCGTTAAAAATCTTCCCACGATTCAAAGTCATTTTAGGGAGCTTTCAGCCTTAATTGCCCTATATCGTCTGCACTGATATATCTGTTTCATTTTAGGCAAGCCTTCAAAAGACATGTCATTATGAAAGGTAATGCAAAAGAAAAAGAAGCAGAGCATTTTAGAGTCTGAGGTATTAGAAATGTCACCTATATTCGTTGATACAGTTTGTAGTGCTGATGGAGGAGTGACAACATGGGAAGTCATATACAACATCCTTGAAGATGAGTGTCCTAAAATTACTGTCATAAAAGTGATGACTGACTCAATAAAACCTTTAGGAGTCTAATTCAAAGATGCTGCATGTTCCTTCCTTCATAGAATAGGAGCAAGAGTGAAAATATTCCCATACACTGATATGATTAGATGGGTGGTGGAAAATCTCAGTATTGAAGATAGGCAATTCAGGAACTCGAAGATGGAGCTCATGGAGTCATTCAAAGATGAGACTTGAAGAAAATGTATCATATACCCGACCCTCAGGACATATATGAAAAGTCATACCTGGACAACTTCACAAAGAAAAATGAAGAACCTTTCAAGATGATCCAGGGCTGGAGAGTACTGGAGAACAAGTTAAAATATGATAAAATGGGTATGTATCCCATAGCTTCTTTGGAAAACCCCTACAACTATGCAACTTCTATGTTATGTAGGCTATATGGGTTACCTAATAATACCATTTTTCCATAGAATGGATTCTTTTAATCGATGCTTGTGTCAATTCCCACATAATGAATTGGGCCACTATCCTATCTGATAACCTATCCATTTCCATCTCCGAGTATTGCTAGAAGAGATCTTCCTCCCCAGAAAACCTTCCTCAATTTTATTTTAGTGCCTCTATCATTGACGCCATTTGTTTTTGCACTAAATTTCCAATCATGGGTTGGAAATGGACTTTGCAGGACCCCTACCCTATCCATCTTAGCCATAAACAGGTTTGGGAATCCCATTATATACCCCATTTTTATAAATTATGTCATGGTATTATTTTACAATTGCAACAAATGATTTTTAATAAGAAATCCCCTAGTTTTTCCAAAGAAGATGCTACAGACCTTCTCCTAGTAGGAAAGTATTTTGTTGAAGAATCATTTACATACATCATGGTTTTTGGCAGTACAACAGACCCACATGTGCTCCCTTTGTATGTCTCTCATAAACTATTAGCAAGAGAAATAGCCCACCAGACTGTGGAAAAAGGCTTAACCAAGACCCTAAAAGATAATAAAAATTCATTGTGGCAGTCTTTTCCCATTCGGTGTGGTTCTTTTTTGTTAGAAAATTTCAACCATGCAACCATGGAATCACTAAGCCTAGAGAGCCTCAGGCTCCATACTCTGCCAAAGAGGCAATTTGATCTAGACAAAATAACACATAATATTACTACTGCAGTGAAGATTAAGCCCTTTAACCATAAGGCTAATAAATCTAAAGACCTTTTACAGTCAGTTGAATCATTCGAACAAGCGTTCTAGTGGGCAAGGGCCAATTTGAGTCCTGAAGATTTTGAACGCTTTCAGGAATTCAGAAACAAAAGGCTCGAAATAATTCCATTTTATTTGTTAGGAGTTGAGGACAAACCTACACCCAATGTAACTATCATTAATGAGGGACAAAATTCTCGCATAGAGTCTCAAGTGGACACAAGGAAAGCACAAGATACAAGGATAGCCTAGGACATTGAGAATACAACAGAATGTAACAGGAGGTCAACTGAAAAGCAAGTTATAAATGACCTGACTAAAGATACGATTTTGAGATCAAAAGAAGCAGTTTGGAGTAGGAGTGGAACCAATTCAATAAAAAACTACAAGACACTCCTAAGACAATAGATGCCCAGGAAACCATGGAATATCACACTCCTCTTCATACTCAGAAAATTATAGAGTCTGAGCCGATGGATGAGCAAGGGACAAGTTCGTAGCAGACATAAATCATTCCTACTTTTCCCACATCGGAAATTGTCCTAAAGGTGACTGAAATTCCTCCTTTAGATGTGTTCTACATCCCACTTCACAAGGTTGTAGTTAGGAGACAGAGGAAAAGAAGAAGGGTAGAGACACCCAAGATCCCACCTGGGAATGAGCTGATGGACATAGTCTAGAAGGATATTCCTTCCAATCCAGCTGAAAACTTGACTAGACTGTCGCAATTTACAGGGGCATATGCAACTGCCACTGTGGATAAAGCTACGGAGGTATCTATTTTGTTAAGGGAGAGGGAAGAGGAGATAACACAACTCAAGTAACAACTGCAAATAGAACAAGAAAATGTGAACTAACAAGCTGTTGAACAAATCACTCAATTGCAACAGAATATGGAATTGTTAAAGATAAGCCATGAAGAAGACATTTCTACGAAGAACATGTAAATTCAAGAATTGCAAGAAGCAATGGAAAAATATGAAGATGTCCCTACCGTTGATGAATTCATCAAAGAGGCAGTAGAGCTAAATTCCATTCTATCAAAACAACAAGATTTATTTTGCCAAAGAATGTCTTATATCACTGCTTATTTGATCACCAGTGATCAGTTAACGAATAAGGTGATTGACCAGAGAACTGAATTTAATGATTTAAATACAAGGATCTCTGAATTCATTGAATGGCAAGAAACAAAAGAAGGAAGGAGAGCTAATCTACCCGAGATTGAGGAGACACATAAGGACATTCTATTCATGGATTGGGATGCGTGGATCAAGCAGGATGAATTAGCAGTGGCAAGAGCAGCAGGGGTGTCAAAGAACATTGTAAAAGTAGTAAATCACACTTTGCATGCCACAAACCTGGTGAAAGAAGGTAACCCGAAATCACTCCCAGATTTAAATGACTTGCATAAAAGTTGGAAGGAAAGAATAGAAATCCAAAGGGAGGTAATCACAAAGTTAGAAAAGATTGATTGGGAGGCATATTGACAATGCCTTGTCAAGCCACACAACCAAATCATGATGCTCAATTTCTCACTCCATTCAACTCAGAGGATGCTGCCACCTCTCACAGATGTTATCTTCGCAGGACAGGTCAAAACACAGTTTGGGGCACCTCCTCAAGTGAAACCGATGACCGATATATGAGATTTAAAAGAGAAGATAGCACATAGCAAGTCATCATTATAACCTCTGCTCCTCAAGTCACTTTTATTTTTAGAGTTAGTTGCTAGTAAGGAGGAAGGTTGTTTGAAACCTCCTCAAATTTTTGTATAATCTATTTTTGAACATTAGTTAGAATAGTATTTATACCCTTCTCATGCCTTTAGAGAAGGGTCCAGAATTTTATCAAAAAAATTTACAAAGAATGCACTTCTGTAAGTTTGTGAATGCCTTGATGAAATTATGGAACATGGTCATTTCTTTTAAATATCAGATTACTTTCCTTTGTTGATGCACTATTGTATACTTGGAAGATAATTTGATCTGAAGAAAGGACCTGATCTATGTCATTATTCAAATGAGTAGAAATTCAGACATATGGTACTTTTATCTTGTATGATTAGTTCTGTTTAATTAGTGATAACATTTCAATTTCATGAATTGTATATGAAATATATTCTTTCTGTTATGCGTTAATTGCACTACTGTATGATGCCTAGTTGAAATTGTTTATTTTCATATATAATCATTAGATATATGTGATATAGTTTATACATTTCTTTGAATAACTATTTAGTCAAAGAAATTATCTTTACACGTTATCATATCTGTTTAATGCGTGATTGATCTTTATTATCACATGTCAAACATATATCTTTTTAGATCGCATATCACATAGAATACCTGGGTTTATATTAGATTAAGTTAGCCAGAGATTTGCATGATAGAAAAGGCCATTTATTTATCACCATTCTTACTGAAATCGCCTGAAAACCACCTACTCTCATTTTAAAACCCACATTGGGAAATTGGTCCCATCATCCCTAGTTGGAGCCACCACTTCAAATAGAAAAGGAGTTGTCTTTAAGGTCCAGACCGGGTGGTTATCCCACATGTTGGAGCAACATAAATCTGAGGCTTCAACATTTTGGCACTAGAAGGGGGGCCATCCGACTATGAATGGCTTATAAACTTAAAGATCAATCGAAAAACATTCATAAGAGTCAAAACCCCTCCACAACTTCTACACCTTCTAGATCTCGTTCAAAATCTTCGGATCACAAATATGAAGTTGTAGAAACATCTCCCTCATCTCCTGAAGTATTAAGACAACCACCTTCTTTAGATTACACTCCTGAGTCTCCCGAAGTTCACTCTTTGATACATAAATTGGAACAGATATCCATTTCTGCTGAGAAACCAGAGAGGCACGAAACTTCTGAAGAAAGTGTCACTTCCTTATTACGAGAAACTGGTGTATTAACTAGATTACAAAGTGAAAGGCTTGGAGTAACTCCTTTTGAGTTTCCCACTCATTCAAGGCATAAGAAAGTTATCACATCAAGATCTAAATCAGATACTAGAAATATCACTTCACCTTTCCATCCATTCACTTCCCTATTCGCTTCTATTCAATCCATCTCTCATCAACCGTCCATTTCTTCAATTAGTACTGCTACTAGTAGTACTAACCCAGTAGTAAGTTCTTCACCATCTATACCTACTTTTGGACCAACCTTCCCATCTTCCCAGTCTCCAACTCAAGTTATGGCCAATCAACCTGCTCAACCTTGGACAAATCCTGGTGTTGTTCTAGTTGCTAATCCAAATGCTCTCCCAGCAAACCCAAAAAAATGGTTACCTAAGTATAATCTTGATGATGGTCTTCCTGCTGAAGAACATCTAAATAACTTTATGCTAGCCATGAATCTTAATGGAGTTGCACATGAGGATGTTGTGATCAGACTGTTTCCTTATACTTTCCAGGGATCTGCAGGATCTTGGTATTTTTCCCTTCTAGCAGGCTCAATAAAAAATTGGGATACTTTTTAGGAAATATTTCTTGCAAAATTTGGTGATGACAGGACTATATCATCTTTAATCAATGATCTTTGCAACCTGAAAGCAAAATTCGAATGAAAGGATCAAAGACTTCAACTCTAGATTTAACAAGTTGTTAAACAAAATCCCAATTGCCTCTAAACCAACAGTAGATGTACAAACGGAATGGTACATATCCTCCCTTCCTTCTAATATCACAATTTTTTTAGATAGAGCCAATAAGGCTACCCTCGTAGAAAACACGGAAGAAGCTTTGTCTGTAGAAAGAAGAATTATTGCCTTAGAAAAGATGTCACAGAAGGACGAAAGGAAATCAAAGAAAGTAACATTCAAGGATGATTCAAAAAAGAAATCTCCAAAGGACCCTTTCGACCTTGAAGGCCTTTATAAGGTGTTAAATACCATGTCAAACGAAGTGGTCGAAATCAAGAAACAAGTTGCAGAATCATCTGCTCCTAAGAAACCTTTTCGCTCATTTAAGAGAAATCCTTCTTCTACCTCTCAACCACCGAATACTATTTCTAATGTTGAATCCGATGCGAAAATAGAAGAAGACTTGCCAACCGAAGAGGAAGCCGGAACTAAAGAAGAAATTGAGTTAATTGGAATGTGGGACTTCATTCTTCCAACAGAAGAGGAAGCACAAGCTATACCAGTAACTACACGAAGTAAAAACTCTCCTGATACATCTACAACAATTCAGAAACAGAAAACTACTACTCCTATAAAGGAAAAAACAAGAAGTAAGAAATCTAAGACCACTCAAACTGATTCTATTCCACTAGATCCTCCAACTGCTTCCAAAACGTTAGTGATCTCAGATACAATAGAATATAACATAGTCGAATATATGAAAAAGACGAGAGCAAATATTTCATTACATGAACTGACTAAACTCAAGCAACAACAGAAAATTCTATTAAGAGAGTTAAAAGCAGTTCCTGTAGCCCCTCTACCATCCGTTGTAGTCACTCAAGCTGCTTATGATATGGGAAAACCTCCTTCATCTTCAAACAAAGTAAATCCCTCAGATTTAGTTCTGATAGGTGATAGGTCTATTTCTCATACACCTCCATTTCTTCTTACTTATGAGATTTTCAATAGAAATGTCCATAATTGCCTTGTTGATTCAGGAGCCTCTTCAAATATTATGCCAAGAACTGTGTGCACCAAATTGAATATTACACCTCAAAAATCTATTGTACACATAGTTCAACTGGACAGAACCAAAGTAGAGGTACTTGGAGAAATAGCATCAATTTCAATCAAGCTTTCCTCTAATCCAAAATTTTCGCAGATAATTGATATTATAGTGGCTGATATCTTTGAATTTTATGGTTTAATTCTAACTAGGGATTGGTATGAAAAGTTACACGGATACTTTGCAACTGATTGGTGTCACATGTGGTTGCCACACAATGGTAAACCTAACCAAATCAGAGTAGATCATGAAAAATTCATGAAGTACATAGCCACTGATCTTGAGGGAAGCAATGAACCTGTAGCTTTCACCAATAACATCATTGGAAACTACTCGGCTAGGTCATTCTTGGTATCCTTTAATGCTCAAAAATATCCGTTTCTAGATAATGCTGTAATATCTCAGATAGAAATTTTTTCACAAACAGATGCTTTCAAGTGTGTAGATGTAGTTGATAAAGTTGTAAATAATTCACTATTCTAGACTCTTTATTTTGATGGTTCAAAGTCTAAAGATGGTGCGGGTGCAAGATGTATCTTAATCAGCCCGCGAGGAGAGAAAACCATGTTAGCCTGCAGGCTTGAATTTCAATGCACTAACAATACTGCAAAATATGAAGCATTGATTTATGGGATGTACAAAACCATTAGCCTTAAGGTCAAGTATTTGAAAGTATATGGAGACTCTGAAATAGTTATTAAACAGGTAAGAAACACAATCCATTGTGTGTCTAGGCATCTCAAACATTATCAATCTCTAGCCCATAATCTTACTTCTCATTTCATTGCTTTTAACATTTCTCCAGTCCCCAGATTACAAAATGAAAGTGTTGAACTACTTGCCAATGTAGCATCTAGGCTTATACTTTTAGAGGAATTTAGTCTAGACTTCCATAGAGTTAGTTTTCAGACCATCCATTCCTGATAATGTAAAAAATTGGAGAGTGTTTAATAATGATGTTGATATAATCCATTTCCTTACATCAGAAGGATCTTATGAGGAACAAATCATAGATGAACATTAGCATGACTTGCAAATCAACCATAAACAAGATCAAAACCCGATTCCAAAGTGTGTAGTCAAAATGGAAGATCTCTATGATTTAAAAGACAGATTTAAGAAGATTACTAACTCCAAGACTCAGAGTTCTACTCTGATATTTGAAGTGGTAAACCTAGGTACAACTGAAAACCCTCAAAATATCAACCTAGGTCTTGGTTTATCATCCAAAGAAAGGATATCATTCATTAAGTTGCTGAAAACATATAAATGTGTCTTTGCTTGGGATTATTCTGATCTCACGACCTATGATACCTCTATAATTCAACATACCATAACAATGACTTCTAATGAGAAACCAATTCAACAGAAACTCAAAAATATTCATCCAAACCTTGAAAGTCAAATCAAATTTGAGTTGAACAAACTTCTGAAAGCAAAGATAATATTTCCTGTTAGACATTCAAAATGGGTATCAAATATGGTTCTTGTCAGCAAAAAGAATGGTGATATTAGGATTTGTATTGATTTTAGGAACCTGAATAGAGCTTGTCAAAAGGATAACTTTCCTTTGCCTACCATGGAGAAAATATTGCAATTAGTTGCAGGTTTTGAGTTAATGTTTTTTCTCGATGGATTTTCAGGATATAATCAGATTCTTGTACATATAGATGACATATTAAAGACAAAATTCAGGACCAAGTGGGGGACATATGCTTATCAGAAGATGCCTTTTGGATTTATCAATGCAAGTGCTACATTCCAACGCTCCATGGATATTGCTTTTAAAGGTGTAATTAATAAATTAGTTGTTATTTACCTAGATGAAATTACAGTCTACTCTAGGAATAGAAACAATCATTTGAATGACCTAAAGCATATCTTTGAAAGGTGCAAGAAATACGACATTTCTTTAAATCCCAAAAAGTCATATTTTTCTTTGCCAGAAGGCAATCTTCTTGGATTCATAGTATCCAAGAAAGGAATTTATATTGGTAGAATCCAAGAAATTGAAAATATTCCTCTCCCACATAACTAAAAGACCATGCAATCATTCCTAGGCCAGATCAATTTTGTAAAAAGATTTGTTCCAGATTTCTCACAAATTGTTTTACTCCTTCAATCAATGATAAGAAAGAAATCAGTCTTCAAATGGGGTAAAAATGAAAGAGAGTCATTTGAGTTAATAAAAAAAGCCATCATAAATGCTCCTTCTTTAACAACTCCAGACTTTCTCAAACCTTTTGTGTTGTACACTTTTTCATCTGATACATCATATGCAGTAGTTTTAACACAGTTGAACGATCAAAACATAGAGGCACCTATCTCCTTTTTCAGTTCCAATTTACAAGGTGCCGAGTTAAACTACTCAGCTGTTGAGAAACAAGATTTTGTTGTCTTTAAAACCTTGAAACATTTTAGACCTTTTCTCCACAAAACTCATACAAAAATAATAGTACCTTACCCCTGTAGTAAGGCAATTATTGATTAAAGAGAAGTGGGGGAGAAAAGAACCAATTGGGTCACTGCATTTCAAGAGTACGATGTAGAAACCCAACGAGCTAAAATTGTTAGGGGCCAAGGTTTTTGCAGGATGCTAACTAGAGCTTCCCACTTATCAACAAAATAAGACCAAGCTAATGAAGTGCAAATATTAGAGGTAAGTGTTGACACCTAATCCTCATGATTGGGTGAATATAATGTAAATATATAAATAAATAATATGAACAGTCATCGGGAGATGAACTGAACAGTCTTTCCCTCATGTATTTAATGAAGACCTACCTGAAGGAATAAACATGAATCAATTTTTGGTTGAGGAGTTACTACCTGGCCTGACATGGTATCAGAGCCAACTCCTTTTTTAGCTTTTATGTCCTTTGTAACTCCCTATTCTGCTCCTCTGCTCTCCATTCAAAAGCGTTGTCCATACTGCCATTTTCCCTGTCTAATGTCTGTCCCAATTGCTATTTGTGTAGCCTGAATGACCTGCTCCACGCAGTAGCCTGAACCGTTATCAGCACGAAATGACCTGCTCCGTTTGTTCAATGGATGAATCGATCATCCCATTCTTTCTCTTTTTTGAGGGTAGCAGCTGATCTTCCATAAACTTGACATTCTTCTCCACCATTTCTCGGCTTTGTTCACGATCACCCCTATAGGGAGCATATTGGTGTGAAACTGTGCTGCTGGAGTCGAAATTAATCGACCTTCACCACAATTTGACTTCACTTGGGTGATCTCGATTGAATAACTGGCTACAATCAACGCCATTCCTCTGTTGCAACATACGCCTGATATGCTCCTGCAGGTAGTTATACCTGTAACACTCACAATTCAACATAGATTTGAGCTTCTGATTCTCCTCACTTACATGATTTATCTTGGCCATAAGTACCATGATCTTATTCTTGTGACCTTCCATCTCATCTCATCTTCAATTTTTAGAAACTTCCAGTGAATTTAATTTAAGCACACTTGCGTGCTTCATTCTGTGGTAACATGCTTCACATACATGATACTTTTTGGTTCCATTATATGTGATACTTTTAATGGGCATATATTACATTATATAAAATTACCATTGGGGTATATGGAAGATATATGTTGGAGCTTTTCATTTAGTTCTCGCATAAACAATGAGGTGAGGGAAATATGTTGCATAAAGATGTAGCGTGACGTATTGGCGTCCATATTGGTATATGAGGAAGAGATTTGAAATATTTTGAGAATGCCTAGATGATTTATGTTTTATATTTTCATTAAAGAAAAAGACAGTACATGGAGAGAATGCCCTTTTGAAATGTAAAAATAAAATAAAAAAATTACCATCAGAAATACAATTTTACTGTATATTGGCAGAAGTTTTTTTTACAGAATGCATTCAATCATATCCATGGTGGGAATAGTTCTCATTGGCAAGGAGAAATATCCTGAATGGTCCCGAATGATAAAACACACCCTCATTTTCAATGAGTTGTGGAAAGTAGTGTGTGTCGAAGACGAAGACAATGAACCAGTACAGCCTACCTCAGACAAAGAGCTAGTCATTTGGGAAAACAAGAACAACAAAGCTTATGCATTAATTGCAACATCTGTAAATGAAGAGGTGAGTCACCATATTTCATCATATTCAACTACCTTTGAAGCCTTACAAAAGCTGAAAGAACTCTATGACTCACATTCTGCACTTGAAGGTGTTCAACTCATGATTAAAATCTTCACTCTTGAACTGCAAAATAATGATCCTCTTGCTCTTGCATCTAAAGTAAAGTCTATAATGCATGATATCAAATCCACTAAGGTTGAATTGGATATTCCTCTTATCACTTTTCTCAAGGCACTTTATCCTACTTACTCCAATTATCTTGAATCATTGCAAGCAAATGGAAATCTCAAAGATATCACCATTGACTCTCTTGTGAAAAAGTTTGCTAAAAGAGAGAAAGCTTTTGGAAAGAAGACAACCCCTGAATCTTCTGAAGAGGTTGTGTGCCTTGCTCATAAAGAAAAGCATCCTGCTCAAGATTCTACAAGAGGAAGAGGTGGTCGAAGAGGAAGAGGAAGATATTTTAGAGGTAGGGGGGGGCAGACATTCTCAAGGAGAAAAGGCATATTTGCACTGCATTCGCTGCAAAAGAAATGGATCACATGATGCCTCTACATGCAAGCTACCATGGGAAAAAATTGAGCAGAAAAGAAACCAATAGAAAGGTAAAACTGATGATACAGACAAAGGTAAAGCACCTGAATCCACTCAATATGTTGTGGTACAGTGTAACATTGGAGTAAATGAAGATTTATTTAATGCTTCACTTGCTTCTTGGAAAAATGATTGGTTGCTTGATTCAGGAGCAGCCTGCCACACGACTCATAGAAAAGATTTTTTTGAAGATTTCACTGACAATGTTGATGGAGCAGTATACTTTGCAGACCAATCAAAAATCAAGTCATCAGGGCTTGGCACAATCAAGATTAAACTGCCTGGTCTTCCAGACTATCTTCTGCATCATGTTCTATATCTCCCACATCTCAATAGAAACTTGTTGTCCTTGGTCCACATCCGCCAGCAAGGTCACTCCATTCATATGTTTGATGGCAAGCTTGAGGTAAGAGAAGCATCTGACCACTCACTTGTCATGAGGGGAATAGACAAAGAAAGGCTTCTCAAGTTGCAAGGAACCTCTGCTCATGCACAACATTTCTCATACAATTCTTATCATGAAGAAGGTACACTTCCATCAAGTTTATTATGGCATGCTAGATTTGGACATTTGAACTATGAAAATCTCCGCTTGTTGAAGAAAAATGGTGTTGCTGGTTTGCCTACAATTCCTAGGAAACTTAAGCAATGTGATGCTTGCATTGTAGGAAAGCATAGCAAACAGTTTTTTCATGATTCACATTCAAGAGCACATAGAAAACTTGAACTCATTCATTCATATTTATGTGGTCCAATGCCTGTTCCTTCTGCAAATGGAAATAAATATATCATGACATTTATTGATGACTACACCAGAATGTGTTGGGTTTATTTATTGAATAACAAATCTGATGCTTTTCAAACATTCAAGAAAAGAAATATAAATGAAAGAATATATAACAATGATAGGTTCTCAAGGGTAGAATGCGAGACCGGAAACACGCGGGGCGACCTAGGGTTTTTTGAGCTTGGCTGCTGCTTGGCCTGCGGCGGCAGGGCCATTCGCGGGCGGGGATATGGTCGGCCTCCAGACTACTCCTCGCCGGGGCTTGCTGTTTCTGCGGTTCCGGATCTGGAGGTTTTGAGACTGCGGTGAGACACCCTCTTCGGTGACCCGGGGTTTGACCTGCGAGGCGGCGGCGTTCTTCTGCACATTTTCAGTCTAGGCGGTTTTTACAAGGGGTTTTGGCATCTGTGCGTTTTGTTTCCGCGCTGCTGTGTGGAACCGGGGCTTCGGGCCTGAATCCTTCATGGGGGCGAGGTGGCTGCCCTAGCCGCCTCTGCCCCCGCACCGACCCGCCGCAGCATGTTGGGACCTGTTCGGGCTCTTTTGCTGATGCTGGGTTCTATTTTTGGTCCTCTGCTTGTCTACCATTGCAGCGTTGGAGAGTGTTGAGGGATCTGCGATTCATGCCCCTCTTCTATGGCTGTATTTGGTTCGTTTTTTCTGGTTCCACTGGTCAGTTGCGTGGATTTCTGCGGGTATTTGGTGGAGAGTTGAGGGGATGGGGGTGTGGCCTCCATTTCGTGCCTCTTCCCTCTGGTTGCATCTTCCTGCACTTCCCACTGGAGCCATCGATATTTACTGTTTTTATTAGCTGTTTTGGGTAGGGTATTCTCTTGTATTGGGGTTTACATACCCGGTTTCTGAGCATTTGTTTTATTTACTGTTTTTATTAGCTAGTTTTGGGGGGCGTTTCCTCCTGTTGGGGGTTACATACCCTGTTTCTAGATGCCCCCTGAGGGCTTTACTTGCATACTTCCCTGAAGTATTGGATATTGTAATTGGTTTATCGCCACACTTCTGCATATGCCTTGGCATTAACAACATGTAATGTCTATTATCTACTTTTAATAGAAATTATGAACTCTATTTTCCCCGGAAAAAAAACATTCAAGAATTTTCATAAATGGATTGAAAATGATGCACAATCTCATATTGTGTCTATTGACACTGATAATGGAAAAGTATACACATCAAATGAATTTGAAAACTATATTCACCAACATGGGATCAAACATCAAACAACTGTGCCTTATAATCCCCAACAGAATGGTGTAGCTAAAAGAATGAATAGGACAATCTTAAATATGGTACAATCCATGCTCTTCTTCAAAAATGTAAAGATAATGTTTTGGGTTGATGCTGTTCTATGTGCTGCATATATAAAGAATAGATGTCCATCTAATGCTATAAGAAACAAGACTCCATATGAAATGTGGTATGGACATGTTCCTTCGGTAAAGCATCTCAGGGTCTTTGGTTCCACCTGTTATACCTTGATACCAAAGGTACATAGAAAAAAACTTGGTGCTAGAAGTTGTAAGTGCATCTTTCTGGGGTATTCAAACACCTCCAAAGCATACCGCCTCTATGATGAAGTAAATAAGAAGTTTGTTGTATTTAGAGATGTAATTTTTCTTGAATCATCCAAAACTGACAATGTTGTTGAGTGGCAACTTGATCACTTGGATAGATTCACGAAAGCAAAATCATTTCAAGAATTTGATAATCAGATTCCACATCTTGAAGAGGGGATTCCTATACTAGATCAACATGTGGAATCTTCTTCTGAAGAACACTCTCCCTCACATGAAACTCCAACAACGGATGATGCTTTAAGTGATGTGATTGATAGAATTGGGAGACTCAATCTTGATTCAGTCCCAACTCAATCAACGAAGCAGCCTAGACCATCTGAAAAAGGTCCCCCAAAGTGGCTGACAAAGACACTTGAAATTTTTTATCTTGATGAGGTTGGAAAGACAGGAACTAGAAATTCAAACCAGCAAAATGGAGGTGATGTGTATGACTCTAATTCACCTGTTGATATGGATGTTTCTTATGATTGTGAATTGAACTTGTCTGCAGATTTTGAACCAACTTCCTTCAAAGAAGTTGCTTCTCATGATGAATGAAAAGAAGCAATGCAAAAGGAGTATGATGCCCTCATAAAGAATGTCACTTGGAAGCTGGTTGATCCTCCATCAGGAACCAAACCAATTGGCTGCAAGTGGGTCTACAAGAACAAGTATAAAGCTGATGGCTCACTTGACAAGCACAAAGCTAGGCTTGTGGCAAAAGGTTTTGCATAGAAGGAAGGGGTCGATTATGAGGAGAATTTTTCCCCCACAGCAAAATGGGCTACCATCTGGACACTATTTGCACTAGCAGCTCAGAATGGTTGGAAAGTCCAGCAAATGGATGTAAAAACTGCTTTCTTAAATGGAGATCTAAAAGATAACGTTTTTATGTCTCAGCCTGAAGGATTTGGTATGAAAGGACATGAATATAAAGTATGCAAACTTGTGAGTCCTTGTATGGCCTCAAACAAGCACCGCGAGCCTGGTATGAAAAACTAACTGAGCATCTTCTGAAACTCAATTTCAAACATTATGATCTTGATGATGAAACTTTATTTGTCAAGAAAGTTGGCAAAACAGTTGTATATTTTATGGTATATGTAGATGATCTTTTAATGACAGGGAACAATGAAAGCTACATTGCATCCATAAAGAAGGAATTGGGGAAAAGTTTTGAAATGACTGATTTGGGCTATGTTCATTACTATCTTGGCATTGAAGTAACCCAACATCTGAAGTCCATATTTCTTTCTCAAAAGAAATACATTTGATATCTGTTGAATAGGTTTAAATGACAGAATGCAATCCTCTTACTACTCCAATGGAACAAAACTTAAAGCGCACATCTATTGAAGGAAAAGAATTTGAGGATGCAACAAAGTATAGACAGCGTGTAGGAAGTCTCAACTACCTAACTACTACCAGACTAGACATTTCTTTTGTTGTTGGAATCCTCTCTAGGTTTATGCAAAAGCCTTGTGAGGGACATTGGTTTGCTGCAAAAAGAGTTCTAAGGTACTTGAAGGGAACTCAAGACTTTGGAATCAAGTATACACAGGTGGATGACTTTAGCGTGATTGGATACTCTGATTCAGACTTCGATGGAGACAAATAAACTGGGGTATCTACTTCAGGATATGCTATGAGTCTTGGATCAGGAGCTATCTTATGGAGACCACACAAACAATCAGTTCCAGTAGATTCCACAATAGAAGTAGAATACGTGGCAGCAACTGAAGCAACAAAAGAAATTGTGTGGCTCAGGAAAATTCTTGAATATTTGCAGGTAAAACAAGTACAATCAACTCCACTCATGATTGATAATATCTCTGCAATAAAATTGGCCAAGAACCCAAAGTTCCATGATTGAACAAAGCACATCAGATTCGACATCATGTTGAGGCCAAAACAATCCATCTCCGTCATTGTTCCACAAATGAGAAAATTGCAGACATCTTCACCAAAGCGCTTGGAAGAGAAGAGCTTGAACGATTCAGAATGATGCTTGGACTCACCAAAATCCCTTCAGATTAAAGGGGGGAATGTTGACACATAATCCTCATGATTGGGTGAATATAATGTAAATATTCGAGAGATGAACTGATAAGTCTCCCCCTCATGTATTTAATGAAGACCTACCTGAAGGAATAAACATGAATCAATTTTTGGTTGAGGAGTTACTGCCTGGCCTGACAATAAGCCTCAATGATGCACAATCACAGTATGCTGATTTGAAGTTTTATTTGAAGAATGGATATGCTCCTATGCATCTCAATTACAAAACAAAATGTGCTTTAAGGGTGAAATCAAATCAGTATGAATTGATTGATGATGTGCTATTTAGAAAAAATCATGATTCAGTATTATTAAGATGCCTTAAAAAAACTGAAGTTGAAAAGGTTATGCAGGAGTTACATGATGGACCAACTGGAGGTCATTTCGTAGGAAACACCATTGCTCACAAAATCATGCATGCAGGTTATTATTGGCCAACACTATTTAAGGACGCACATGACTATGCAAGAAAAAGCAAAACTCGTGAAACTGCAGCTGGAAGAGAAAAGAAACCAGCATTCCCTTTGCAGCCAATGAATATCCAACAACCATTTGAACAATTGGGATTAGATATAATTAGTGAGATCGTTCCTAACTCTTCCAAACAACACAAGTACATCCTTACAACTACTGATTATTTCACAAAATGGGTAGAGGCTATCCCACTAAAGGTAGCTAATACAGAAAGTATTACATACTTTATTGATCAGTACATAATCACTAGGTTTGGCCTACCCACAACTTTAATGTTTGATAATGCAACTTATTTTTTTTGGAAATACTATGGTAGAATTTGCTTTGAAAAGAGGTTTCAAATTGGAGTACTAAGCCAAATATTATACACAAGGTAATGGATTAGCCAAATCAACAAACAAAAACATTATCAGAATCATCAAGAGGACTATAGACCAAGATTGTAGGAATTATCACAAAGCATTGACATTTTCTCTTTGGGCAGATAGAATAACACAGAAGGCCTCAATCGGTTCTTCTCCTTTTGCTTTAGTTTGCGGAAAATAAGTAGTTCTCCCCACAAACATAGCAATCTCATATCTAGCCCTAGTGAAATTTATCAATGAAAATCCTTTCTCTTCTCTTCAAGCAAGACAATTTCAGATCCTTAAGCTTGAAGAAGAAAGAGAAAAGGCTAAAGCTACCCATTCCCATCATCAGCAGTTAGTCAAGGTCTCTTTTAATACAACCTCTGCCAATCATAAAGCTTTTGAAGTAGGTGATCTAGTTTTGAAATGGGACAAAGCAAATGAGGAAAAGGGTAAGCATACCAAGTTCCAAAGACTATGGCTTGGACCATTCCAACTCATTGAGAAATTTGGTCAATCAACATTTCTTTTACAAGGTTTGTCAGGTAAGATGGATTCCTTTGCCTGTTAAAGGGAAAATTCTGAAAAAATACTTTTCCTAGAAGACAACCTCTTCTATTTTTGTATCATATTGTCTTTAATATTCTTAGAAAAATAAAGGTTAAAGTAGTATTTACATTTGGCTTCTCAAAATAAAGTCTCTGATAATATTTTGATTTTTCGCTTCTATAAGTAGGAAACGTTAAAGAAATAATTAGAGCATTTGAGTATCAAAGTGAACCTCATTTCTTTGGAAAAACTTGACCTCGCTAAAAACACTTATTCTATGAACAAGCTCTTATCTTTATAAGATATAAATGTTTTGTTATCAGTCAAGAAAATAATCTTTAACCTAGTAAGGACTTTCTAGAGATCAGTATCTCAAAACTCTATTATTATCATCCAAAACTCTTTAAAAAGGGCCAATGATTCACCCCATCTGATAAAATTTTCTTTTTTCACAGTGTAATTCTAAAATATACAAAACTTAAAAGATAATAAGTCTCATTATGAACTTTTTTACCATGATCATAGGGGAATAATTAAACTGATATTACCAAAACTGCATATCAAAATAGGGTAATAGTTGATGATCTAATCAATCAAAGGATAAGGGGTCTCATCAAGAGCCGGCTTGTTCAGTTTAGTTACAACTGGTGAATAGCATTGTCATTATTGGGTTACCAAGCCTAGACAATGTCTTTTAAGAAATTTGAAAAGAAAAACAAGGTCCAAATGAGAAAAAAAGCAAAAGAATATCATTAGGAATTTTGAAAATTTCTTTCGATGGGACAATGAATCATTATTGGTTAAAAGATAACCCTATTGAGGCTATGAACGCCTGCTGGCAACAGAGGCTCTATCTATGATGAATGATAAAACCAAAAACTAATATGTAGAAGACACCTGCTATATCTCTTTAAAATCTTAGTATTGACTGATGCAAACATTTGTATTTTTATCACTACAAGAGTAAAGTAGTTGAATAGATAGATTCAGTGAGGGATTATGATTTCAGAAGAATGTGATTTAGTTTATAACTCATGTAATTATTATCCATATAACTTTTCTTATTTTGAAAGTTTTAGAAATTTCAAAAAATTAATCAGAGAGAGCTGGTTCTCCTAAGTGAATCGCCAATTGTTGTACTATGTAAGAACCCCCCCATTTATATGAGTAATAGTTAGTATTTGACATATAAATGGGAACCCATTTTAATTTTTTAGCCTTTGAAAAATAAATGCTAACTCTAATAAATTGCCTTGAAGCCCTTAGAAAACAACCCAAGCTTAGGACCTTTATCGCAAATTGATTTTTTGCAGTTTTCCATGTGATAATTATAAACATCTTTAAGAAAATCCCGAAATGCGATATGCGATGAAGCCCCCCCGCTGTGATATTCTGATTAGAATGCCTTGAGAACACGTGATCACACCTCGAAAAGTCGCAAATAAATAATGCATGCCATTGTATCATCCTTTAACGATTTTCAAAATGCGATATTGTGATTTTCGCAATCGCATTTCACGTTATCTCCAAGAAATGCTATATTACAACATTTAAAAGTTGCGATGCGTGAATAAACCAGGAAGCATGGGAAGTTACTGTGTTTTAATATAATAATGGGTGGTTTGACAGGGTAATTAATGTTTAGCATCCCAAGGAGAGCTAATTATGTTTCAAGTTATGCCTAGTTAACACTGAAATCTCATTCAAAATCTTCCCACGATTCAAAGCCATTTCAGAGAGCTTTCAACCTTAATTTCCCTATATCATCTGCGCTAATATATCACTTTCATTTCAGGAAAGCCTTCAAAAGACATGTCATTATGAAAGGTAATGCAAAAGAAAAAAAAGCAGAGCATTTCAGAGTCTGAGGTATCAGAAATGTTACCTATATTCGCTAATACAGTTTGCAGCGCCGATGGAGGATCGACAACATGGGAACTCATATACAATAGGCTTGAAGATAAGCATCCTAAAATTACTGTCATAAAAGCGATGACTGACTCAATAAAACTTTCAGGAGTCCAATTCAAAGATGATGCATGTTCCTTCCTTCACAGAATAGGAGCAAGAGGGAAAACACTCCCATACACTGATATGATTATATGGGTGATGGAAAATCTCAGTATTGAAGATAGGAAATTTAGGAACTCGAAGATGGAGCTCATGGGGTCATTCAAATATGAAGTTATGAAACAAATGTATCATATACTTGATCCTCAAGACATATATGACAAGTCATACTTGGCCAACTTCGCAAAGAAAAATGAAGAACCTTTCAAGATGATCCAGGGCTGGAGGGTACTGGAGAACAAGTTCAAATATGATAAAACATGTATGTGTCCCATAGCTTCATTGGCAAACCCCTAAAACTATGCAGTTTATATGTTATGTAAGCTATATGGATTACCTAATAATACCAAGTTTTCCATAGGATGGATTCCTTTAATTGATGCTTGTGTCAATTCCCACATAATGAATTGGGCCACTATCCTATCTGATAACCTAGCCACTACCATCTCCGAGTATTGCCAAAAGAGATCTTCCTCCATAGAGAACCTTCCTCTATTTTATTTCAGTGCCAATATCATGGATGCCATCTATTTCTACACTAAATTTCAAATCATGGGTTGGAAATGGACTTTGCAGGACCCCTACCCTATCCATCTTAGCCATAAACAGATTTGGGAATCCCATTATATACCCCATTTTTATAAAGTATGTCATGGTCTTATTTTACCATTGCATCAATTGATTTTTAATAAGAAAGCCCCCAGGTTTTCCAAAGAAGACGCTACAGGCCTTCTCCTAGTAGGCAAGTATTTTGTTGAAGAATGGTATACATACATCAAGGTTTTTGGCAGTACACCAGACCCGCATGTCCTTGCTTTGTATGTCTCTGATAAACTATTAGCAAGAGAAATAACCCACCAGATTGTGGGAAAAGGCTTAACCAAGACCCTAAAAGATAATAAAAAGTCATTGTGGCCATCTTTTCCCATTCGATGTGGTTATTTTTCGTTAGCAAATTTCAACCATGAAACCATGGAATCACTAAGCCTACAGAGCCTCAGGCTCCATACTTTTCCAAAGAGGCAATTTGATCCAATCAAAATATCACATAATATTACTACTGCAGTGAAGATGAAGCACTTTAACCATGAGGCTAATAATTCTGAAGACCTTTTATAGTCATCTGAATCATTCGAACAAGTGTTCGAGTGGGCAAGGGCCAATCTGAGTCCTAAAGGTTTTGAAAGCTTTCAGCAATTCAGAAACAAAAGGCTCAAAATAATTCCATTGCATTTGTTAAGAGTCGAGGACAAACCTACACCTAGTGTAACTATCAATAACGAGGGACCAAATTCTCGCATAGAGCCTTAAGTGGACACAGGGAAAGAACAAGATACAGGGAAAGCCCAAGACACCGAGAATACAGTGGAATCTAGCCAGAGGTCAGCTGAAAAGCAGGTCATTTACTAAAGCTACCGGTTTTGAGATCAAAAGCAACAGTTTGGAGCAGGAGTGGGACCAATTCAATAAAAAAACTACAAGACACTCCTAAGACAACAGATGCCCATGAAACCATAGAATATCACACTTCTCTCCATACTCAGAAAGTTACAGAGTCTGAGCCGATGGATGAGCAAGGGACAAGTTCGCAGCAGACATAAATCATTCTTACTTTTCCCACATTAGAAATTGTCCTAAAGGTGACTGAAATTCCTCCTTTAGATGTGTTCTAAAACCCACTTCAAAAGGCTATAGTAAAGAGACAGAGGAAAAGAAGGAGGGTAGAGACACCCGAGATCCCACCTGGGAATGAGCCGATGGACATAGTCTGGAAAGATATTCCTTCCAATACAGCTGAAAACTGGACCAGATTGTTGCAATTTACAGGGGCATATGCAACTACCACCATGGATAAAGCTACGGAGGTATATATTTTGTTAAGGGAGAGGGAAGAGAAGATAGCGTAGCTCGATCAACATCTGCAAATTGAAAAAGCAAATGTGAACCAACAAGCTGCTGAACGAATCTCTCAATTGTAGCAGAATATGGAAGTGTTAAAGATAAGGCATGAAGCTAACATTTCTGCGAAGAACATGAGAATTCAAGAATTACAAGAAGCCATGGAAAAATATAAAGATGTCCCTACCATTGATGAATTCATCAAAGAGGCACTAGAGTTAAATTCTCTTCTATCGAAACAACAAGATTTATTTTTCCAAAGAATGTCGCGTATCGCTCCTTATCTGATCACCAGTGATTAGTTAACGGATAAGGCGATTGACCAGAGAACTGAATTTAATGATTTAAACACAAGGATCTCTAAATTCATTAAATGGCAAGAAACAGAAGAAGGAAGGAGAGCTAATCTGCTCGAGATTGAGGAGACACATAAGGAAATTCTATTCACGGATTGGGATGCACGGATCAAGTAGGCTGAATTAGCAGTGGCAAGAGAAACAGGGGTGCCAAAGAACATTGTAAAAGCAGTAAATCACACTTTGCACATCACCAACCTAGTGAAAGAAGGTAACCCGAAATCACTCCCAGACTTAAATGACTTGCATAAAAACTGGAAGGAAAGAACGAAAATCCAATGGGAGGTGATCACGAAGTTAGCAAAGATTGACTGGGAGGCATATTGGCAATATCTTGTCAAGCCACACAGCCAAATCATGACGCTCAATTTCTCACCCCATTCAACTCAAAGGCTGTTGCCACCTCCCACAGATGCTATCTTCGCAGGACAGGTGAGAACACAGTTTGGGGTACCTCCTTAAGTGAAACCGATGGCTGATATATGTGATTTAAAAGAGAAGTTGGCAGACAAAAAGTCATCGTTATAACCTCTACTCATCAAGTCACTTTTATTTTTAGAGTTAGTTGCTAGTAAGGAGGAAGGTTGTTTGAAACCTCCTCAAATTTTTGTATAATCTGTTTTTGAACATTAGTTAGAATAGTATTTATACCCTTCTCATGCATTTGTAGAAGGGTCCAGAATTTTATCAAAAACATTTATAAAGGATGCACTTCTGTAAGTTTGTGAATGCCTTGAAGAAATTATGGAACATGGTTGTTTCTTTTAAATATCATACTACTTTCCTTTGTTGATGCACTATTAATACTTGGGAGATAATTTGATCTGAAGAAAAGAGTTGATATATGTCATTAGTCAAATGAGAAAAACTTCACACATATGGTACTTTTATCTTGTATGATTAGTTCTGTTTCTGTTTAATTAGTGATAACATTTCAATTTCATGAATTGTATATGAAATATGTTCTTTCTGTAATGCGTTAATTTCACTACTGTATGATGCCTAGCTAAAATTGTTTATTTTCATATATGATCATCAGATATGTGCGATATAGTTTATACATTTCTTTGACTAACTATTTAGTCAAAGAAATTATCTTTACACGTTATCATCTCTGTTTCATGCGTGATTGATCTTTATTATCACATGTAAAACATATATCTTTTTAGATTGCATATCACATAGAATACGCAGGTTTATATTTTATTAAGTTAGCTAGAGATTTGCATGATAGAATAGGTTCGTTTAGTTATCGCTATTCTTACCGCAATCGCCTAAAAACCACCCACTCTCATTTTAAATCCGACATTGGGAAACTGGTCCCATGATCCCGAGTTGGAGCCACCACTTCAAACAGAAAATGTGTTGCCTTTAAGGTCCAGACTGGGTGGTTATCCCCCATGTTGGAGCAATAGAAATCTGAGGCTTCAACACAGTGTAAACCACGATCTGGAGTTGTGAGGTGGATGATTGATTTTGTGATGAAGTGGATGGAATGAATGAAGGTGTTTTAGGTGATGATGAGAGAACCTCACTATGAGCTTCAACTGTGTTTTCTTAGTTTTCCTTTGGTTTGGTAAAGGGAATTCAAATGGGGAAATCCCAAAGTTTTCACTCTATGATCTAGTTAACCTTTAAGAGAAAGGAAACTAAGAAGTAACACTAGCTTGAGATAAGTTAGATTCTTCTTGAGATATTGAAATCCCTTGCAGTTTATGGATTAAAGACTGAACTTCAAGAGTTTCAATAGAAGAAGATTGATCTGACTTATTTGGGACCTTAGTGGTGGATTCTAAGGATTTCTTTACAACTTCTCGCCTAGGATTTGGGGATTTAGAATGTGACCGAGAAGTTGGAGGTGTTGGTGAGGGATTTTTACTCTTGGAATGTATTACTGATTTAGATTTGCTTTCCATTGATATTTAGGCCCTTCTTCTAGGGCCAAAATTTTAAAGCCTTGAAAATAGTTGTGACAACATGGGGGAAAATCACCCAGTCCGGACTTGGTTAGCATCTCCTTTTCCGTTTGGTGTAGTGGCTCTGACTGGGGATAATGGCACTAGTTTCCTAGAAAAGATTTTGACAGTGTTGGTGGGGTGATATATGATGTAACGGAAAAGTGATTGAGCTAAGTGTAATCTAATCTAACTACTAAACACATTCATATATCCAAATTTTAACACTATTTAACTATAAGTATACCTGGGAATCAAATACGATATGTGATCTACAATGATGTCTTACAACAATTGGTAATAAAGATCATTCAACTGCAACAAGAAATTAAATCATTTAACAATAATCGTTTTGGATAAATAGTTATACAAAACGATTGAGAAAAATATATCGCATATAAAATTGTTCATGTATTCATAACGGAATTAAAGCTAACATCATACAAAAGTGAAATAATGCTAAACTATAATTCAAACTTTTATACATAAAACAATTGAAAGAATAAGTATTGCTTAATACATAAATAAAACATGATCATAAGATAAAAGTACCATATATGATAAGTCCTACTCATGTGCTTCAACAATATTGACCCAATTTCAATTAATCCAACACATTCTAAGAGTACAAAAGTGCATTTCAGTAGAGCATGATATATATTTAAAGAAAATAGATCATGTTCAATTCATTTCATCAAAACCTCCTCAAAAGTACAAAAGTGCAATGTTTTGAATAGGGTTTCTGATAAAACTTCTGGACCTCTCTCTAAATGCATGAGAGGGGTTTAAATACTAAACTATATGTCTTAAAATAGATTGTTACAAAAAAAATAGCTGAGGGGGTTCAAACAACCTTCCTCGGAATATGCAAAAATAAAACTAAAAGAAAAATAAATAAATGACTAACTCCTTTGAACTTGATCTCTAAGATCGCAAATATCATTCATTGGCTTGAGCTGAGGCAGTTGGCCGATTGCAGATTTTAACTGCCCAACAAATAAGGCATCTATTAGTGTTGGCACCATCTTTTGTGTAGATGTTGTTAAACATCTCAAAGTCATCCATTGGCTGTGTGGTTTCACTAAACACTGCCAGTATGCTTCCCAATTCAGCCTATTTACTTGTCTAATTGCCTCCTTTTCATGTGCTACCTATCTCCACTACTGCTCCAACTATTTGAGATTCAAAAGAAATTCTGGTATACATTCCTTGACAAGATTGACACCATGAATATTTTCATTGATGGCTTCTATTATGCTGTTTGTTGTTGTCGTTTCTATCATTGTTGCCATTTTTGCTTTTTTTAGCCGAGAATCCCAATCCGTGAATAGAATTTCTTTATGAGATTCCTCCAGCTTTGGTAGGTCAGCCTTTCTCCCATCATCTAATTCTTGTCAGGTGATAAAGTCAGAAATGCTTTTATGGATTTCATCATACTCGAGCCTCATGTCGATAACCTTGTTTGTTAACTTATCACTGGTCTCGCAATAAGGACTTATCTGCGAGATTTTTTGGCAAAGTACTTCCTTATGCTACAATAATAAGGAATTAAGGTTGAGCAATTCCTTGATGAATTCGTCGATTTGCAGGTTGTCCTTAAACTTATCTATCATAGCTTTTATCCACACATCTCTTTCCACTGAGCTGGCTTGATGTTGTATTCTCATCTGTTCGAATTCCTTTTGGAGCTGGGCTACTTATAATTTTGCTTGTCGATTAGACTTTTCTTGACCTAATTGTTGTTCTAGTAGCATAATTCTTTGTTCCTTTTATTTGAGAAACATTTGGACCTCTGTTTCTTTGTCAATAGTTGTTGTGGCATAGGCTCCTGTGAATTGCGACAATTTTGTGAGATTTTTATATGGATCCATGGGCAAGTCCTTCCATACGATGTCCATTGGTTCTTTTTCCAGAGTTGTAACAGCTACAATGTCCAGATTACTTTCATCCTTTGTCTCTTAACCACAACTTTGTGGGTAGGACTATAAAATACACCTAGCGGAGGTATTTCCTCAATTCCAAAAACAATTTCTGAAGTAGGAGTAGGAGTAAT
Source organism: Pinus tabuliformis (assembly GCA_031772625.1). Taxonomy (NCBI): domain Eukaryota; kingdom Viridiplantae; phylum Streptophyta; class Pinopsida; order Pinales; family Pinaceae; genus Pinus; species Pinus tabuliformis. The sequence continues at coordinate 552,133,864 of CM062804.1, forward strand.
GATCTCAATGTCCTGAGTGCCCGTAGCTCCTTCCCCTGTCATTTCTAGATTTTACTTGTGTTGGGTTTGCTTAGGAGTCTGTATCTCAGATGTTTTCTCAGGGTTTGAATATGTGTGAATCTTTTTGTTGAACTTCTCCCATTCTTGTTCCAAGTCAATAATTGGGGTTTTACCTGACTAAGTTGATGTAGAGGCAACTCCTACTTTTTTCTTTGCCGAGGTTTGCTCGGTTGTCTCTTCTGTAGTTCTAGTTGTGTCCTTCTCTAACTATTTATTTTTGTTTCCTCCCCCATTTTGAGACTGCTTCTCTAAGTGCTCTGACTCATGCGTAGATCTCTCTTGGGTTTCTTCTTCAGAGTTTTCTTTGGAGCTGTCGTCCAAGCTTACGCTAGGAGTTGGCTCCCTTATTGGTTCAATCTGCAATAGGTCCAATGGGACTTCAATAATCTCTTTTTCTTGTACACATGGAAAATATTAACATCTTCCGGGATTAAACTTATCGATTCCAAATGCAACACTTGTGAAAATGTTTCTACCTGTAGGAAGAGGTCATCAAAGGTGTCCTCTTCATAGTTGAACTGCTTTACTTTTACCATAGAAGTGAAATCCTTAACAATGTCATTTGGGTCATACTGCCTTCCCAGAAATGTAGCTAATTTCAGAGACTTAATGATATCTACTTCTTTGCATGCATGTCCAAAATCATGTAGCGTAAATGCACCAAATTGTAATGGAAATGTAGGCCAAATGGCCTTCTTTTGCTCTTTCATTCCTCTGCTTAATCTGCCTTCCCCTACTGTTTGGTAGGCTATGTCTCTGGCCATTGATTTATCGGGGACATAATATGGGAGAACATGTGGTGAAGTAATGCTCCCAAATACTCTGATGTAGGTAAAGGTCTCTTCCCCAAACCATCTGGCTACTGGCAAGATATCTACTTTGGCCTCTTTAGAAAACCTAGGGGCGATTCTGTTGCACACTCCTTTATGGATGGATAGCATAACTCCTTTACATATTTTATAAAAATGGGGGTGAAATGAGATTCCCACAAAATCTTATGGTACATATGGATGGGAAGCGAGTCTTGTAAAGTCAACTTCCATCCCATATTGGGAAATTTAGAACTAAAACAGATTGCATCCATAACAAAATGACTCATGAAAAATGGTGGATAAACCCTTAAAGAGGAGCTTATTTTTCTCCTATATTCTATAATGGCCTTTGCCAAATTATCTGATAAAATTTGAGCCCAGTTCATTATTGTTGCATTCATTGCTGCATCTATCAATGGGAGCCAATCCATGGAAAACTTGGCATTATCGGGTCTACCAAATAACCTACATATCATTGTTGTAGCAAAACTATGGTGGGGAGAAATGAATGTCATGGAGTACATACTAGTTTTATCCCATTGGAGCTTACCCTCGCTTGATTTCCAGGTCTCTCTAACATCTGACGGGTCCTCATTTCCTTTATGAAATTGCTCAAGGAATTGTTTGTTGTAGAACTTTTATGGCTCAGGTAAGTGGTACATTAGTTGTAGGTTGTCTACTGAGAAAGACCCCATGACCTCTTGCCTATGATTCTTGAATGTTCGGTCTGTGATGTCTACCTCGTCAATTACCCATTTGACCATGTCTGTGTATGAGATTATTTTTGGTCGTGCAACTATGTGGTGGAGGAAAGCACATGTCGTTTCGAAATAGGAAGCATCAGATGAATCATGGGAATCTATTGTGGCCTTTATTACCAATGGCCTAGGTTGCTCCTCTTCTAACAAGTTGTACATGGCCTCCCATGTCGTAGTTCTTTCGTCTCTGCTACATGTAATATCAGAGAAAAGAGGGGATTTTTTGCACGCAGCTGCCTTTCCCTTCTTTCCCATTGTTTCTAACGATTCTCCCTGCGGATTTTTCCTGAAATGGAGCAAAGTGGAAGCTATCGGATAAACACAAGAAATAATGAGAATGAGAATGAATCATACAGATCACCTAAAAAGGTGAAAAGAAAGGAGTTTTAATCAAATGTAGATGAAAAGATATTGTATCATGTCGAGCCACTTTTTTAACGTAAATGCGATTAACCTATATTAAATAGCCACTGATGTTTCCTTATCATTGCCTTTATTACTTATTAATGTACCGCATTGCAAAATGGGAAGGAAAATTTTTAAGGTGGGGGGCTTAAGCTGCGATAATTCTGATTTTGCGATTGTGATGCAATATCGCAAATCGCATTATCGCAAATTTGATTATGCGCTTTCTTGAAGTTCATTAGGATTTTTTGGGACGTGAGATAAGCGGTACATCCTTTGTTATTTAGAGTGTAGTTTGTTTGATGGAGTAATTACCTTATAAAGCGCTTTTCACTATGTGGAGGACTTACTTACAATTTATGACATTGGCTTCTATCGGGTCCGGGCTTTATCACACTTCGCAAGCTAGCGCAATTTGTAAGATTTAGATTTTTGAGTATTTTGACGCGATGCGATAAGGTTGACTTGTCCTATCACAATATCACATCTCGCATGTTTCAACATGCTTTACGGGTTTGCATCCTTTGTGAGCACCGATATGTGATTGCGATAAGAGATTTATTTCATGTGAAATGCCTTAGGTCTTAGATTTTGAATATAAAGCCCAATGATATCTAACTTAAGTGCGGTGATCCTTTTGATCACAATTTGCGGGTTTTGTTCATTAATAAGGCTTTTAACACACTTGGTCCAACGGTATGCAAAAAGGCGAGAATTGCTAGTTTTCGAGGGTTTTGACTTGATATCCTGATTTATTCCTAAAAGTTCAAAGGAAAGCACCTAAGTGCTAATTTTTTCTTGGAGAGTTTTTTATAAAGGGTACCCATTTATTAATTAATAAATTAACCGTTAGAATAATAAATGGGGGGTTGTTGAATAGCACAACACATCCCCTGAATCATCTATGTTGGATGAACATATTAATGAGGTGGAATTTTATGAACCTTCGATCTTATAGACAAACCCCAGAGTTTCTAGTCCATCTATATCAGGAGAGGAAGGATATAAAGGCTTGACATAGGGAAAAAAGGGCATGGATCAACATGATTTAGAATAAAGTCTTGAAGAATGACCATTTTATTAGTGTACCTTGGATTTACGTAGTGTTGTGAAACAACTTGCTGAGCATTCTATTATAGAAGGTGTTGTGAAATCATTAGGACCACTTGGACAATATGAACAATTTGAGAAACCTGAATAGCTTGAACAGCTTGAGCAACCCTCATCATCAAAAAGAGAAATCTCCTCCCTTAGGGAAGCCACCTATAACAGTTGTACCAAACCCTCAAGCTTTTAGGTAGAACCAAATGGAAGGTAGGTCAATGACCACCTTTGAGTTCCCCATTGGAAATATCTAGGGCCAGGCCCCAATGAAGATGGTTTATGGGACTTGGTGGGGCATTTATTACCCCCTAGGATGGAATGAAGAAGGAATTTTAGAAAAATATCAATACTAATGTTCTAGAGTTCAGAAGGGAGAGTTATTTAGGATAACTCAGACACCGGATGAAAACTTGGAAGAGTACGTTGAGTGCCTTCAGTACAATCTGTATAGATCTCAGCATGGCAATATAGACAAGGAAATGATTAAGACAATTTTATCAGAGGAATGTAGGATGACTACCTCGACATGCTAAATATTTTGGTGAAAGGTGATATATCCAAGGAACCTTATGAAGAAATTGTTCAACTTTGTCAAAGGAGTTCTAGAGGATCAACAAGAAACATGACTATGACAGAAATGCTTCTACCGGGATTTTAAAGTCAGACACTAGTGGGACAACATGAGCAGACATTGAAAACCTACTTGAGAATTTTAAAACTAACATTATGAGCTCGTTGTCCTCTCAACTCAATGTACTGCAAGTGAAGCATAAACAGGCTGAAGTAAAACAAGCTTTGGCTATATTATTCTCTCGGTGCAGGAAGAAACATCCTCTTAGTGAATGCCCACTTAATAGTTGCAATATATGTGAGTGGGATCACTCTACGAAATAATGCCCCTCATTACCTAGACTAAAAGTGATTTATAAGGAGACAGGGAAAGATACTAAAGCAACATATTTCATTGGCACTAAGAAGCCCTAACAGCCTAAGTCATTATGCATGGTACAAGAACCATTCTCTTTTTTTAATTCATGGTTTGGTATGTATAGTATTCAAACAATTCCATAGAAAATGCAATATCCAGTAGCTCCATGGCAACCTCCCAATACCCTATGCCCTAGCCTTAGTGGCCTTTTCCTTCATGGCCTCAGCCATGGTAAGGGAATGTTCTTCCTAACCAAATGCATGTTTAGATCCCAATACAACAACAACAAATACAAATTCCCTCCATTGTACCTATGAGTGATCCTCCATTATATCCCCAACTACCTGTACAACCTAACCCTAATCTGAATAATAAGGCAGTGCAACAAGTTGAAACGCCAATTGTCCCTACCTATTGTATCTCACTTGTGGAATGAAATGAAATATAATTACATTCAGGAAGGATATTAAACTCCATTGTTTCTCCTATTATTATAGAAAATTAAGAAGAAAAAATATCAAGAGAAGAAAACTTAATTCAAGGATCTCTAGAAATGGAACAAGTTGTAATAGTCGATGTTACCACTAATGTTAAACAATTGGCAATACCCGTGAAATTATAATGGTTGGTGCTACTGCTAACACCACTGCAAAAAATAGTGATACCTTTAATGTCACTGTAATAACTTATATTACCTTGGTTATGAGACCTGTAACAACTGCTAGTAATGAGACTTCTTTACCCCCCCCCCCCCCCCTTATCCTAAAAGATTAACTGAAGTAAAAAATACTCCTTAGTCTGAATCTAATTTCTTGAAGGAGTTGGAAAAGTTGGATGTTTGGGTTCCCTCACTTCAAGCGATTTGAGATGTTCTGATTTATGTTAAAACAATTAGAGAATTATGTGTCAAAAAGCCAGGTAGGAAAACTCGGGACCCCCCTAATGTACTTGTGATTGGAAAACTATTAGAGTTAATTTTAGGGGATAATGCACTTACTAAATATGAAGATCATGGGAACCTAACAATATTTGTTCATAATGGAGGAACAACACCTATAATTACCCCGATTGACTTACAAGTACCAATTAAAATAACAACAACAGAAATTGTTGAAATAATTGGACTTACCAATCTGAGACCAACTCCCATTGCTTTAGAATTGGAAAATAGGTCTAAGATATTACAAGAAGGAATATTGGAGGGTGTCATTATTTCAATAGATTATTGGCAGTGCCCAACAGATTTTATAGTGTTGAAACCTAAGACATGCCTAGGGGGCATCCTTTAATTTTAGGTAGGCCATGGATGGCCACTGCAGATCCCTTTATTGGATGCAAATCTAGTGCATGTCCATCTCTGATGGTAACACTACCAAGGATCTTGTTCACCCTCCAGCTAAATCGAGTTCGGAATATAAGAATCCTTTATGGTATGAGTTAGAACCAGAGGAAGTTGATACATTTCCATTGCTCGTTGTAGGAAAATCCTTACATTTTAGAAATGATACCGAGGATGATACTATTAACATCTTCATTGATGACCCATTTGTTGTTACACCATCAACATTTTGACTCTACAGGTGGAGTTCTCTTTCAACTCTCTTCAGACTCCCAAAATATGAAAAGATTGTAGAACACTTGCCTTTACGAACTATTTAAAGTAAATGAAAAGACGTCTACTAAGTATAAGTTTAACCCTTTTCTGAATTGAGTTAGACTACTTATGAAAAAGAAATACCTTAGTTGAACATGGATAAGACGTTCTCTTGGGTATTATTTTCTACATTTTCAAACCTAAGGGACTGTCTATGAAAAGGAGCGTCTAGAATTTCTTTTTCACCTCTATTTCAATCTCTCTAAACATGAAAAGATGTCGAATTATACCTTCGTTGGACTCATTAAAACTTAAAATGGTGATGGACTTGTCGTTCATGATGGGAACGAACCACTCTTTCTCTGGGTTTTTTAAATATTCTCAGAGGGATTCATCCAAAGGGTGAACTTACATATCAATCATATGTTATCCTCCTCAAGCTTATAAAAAAATAAAGAGGTACTAACTAGTATGGTTGGGGAAATTGGGAAAATAGGTTACTCCATTTGTCAAGGGAAGTGAGTCACTCTTGAACACGACACTCTTCCACTTCATCTCTGTAGTTGTCAGGTTGGGAAATATATTTGTCTTTTGGTTTACCATATCGTTTCAAAGCCTTAATTTTTTGTTTTGGGTTAATGCTTCCAACTCCATTTAGTGTCATCATTGTGTTCAAGAAAATTCATTCAGTCAATATTTGCTACAATGCTCTTAATCCTTCATTCCATGTCATTCTTTCTTGATCCAGTTCCATATCAACATCATTTTGATCATTCTATCTCAAATCAGCATACCTGTTTCGTGTCGTTGATAGGGGATGCATCAAGGTCCTCTTGCGATGGGTCGCTTCCTATCAACATCAGCTCATTATCCAGGAAGTTGACTTAGAAACATCCCTTGGTACCTTGATGATTGCGTACATCAATGGAAAGTCCCCTCACTCTCGACAACAACTTTACATCATTGGCCTCCAACCAAAAGATTGTGTGGTGTTCAACATCAACTCATTTCTTCACACCATATGGATTGTACTAGAGTACCTTGAGAGCCAGTAACATCATCAGTGGTTTCTGTCACATCTGTTAATGGCTTACATCATTGGTCGGTAATTATATGGTGTCTACCATGTTTGACCTCAACTCATTAATTCACATGGTTGGACTCGTACATTGGTTGGTCATGTGAATGAGATAGAAGACCCTAGATCTAGTTTCATCCATCTATCCTGTGATTTAAGGAATAATACATGATTACAATGTATGATGCCTATGATCATACATACAACCATTTAGTCATGGGTCCATCGTTTGTCACTTGTGGACATGTCTTTTGATCATTGTACATGTAATGTTATTTCTGACTTTGAGCTTTAGGGGGGAATATGTTATAGGCCATTTGTCACATCTAGTGAATAGGCCTTCAACTAGATCAATCAACATCCTTTGACCTCCTTTTCATTATCCTTGCACAAATCCCTAAGCTTGACTCATTCTAATCCTTGAGTTTCTCCGTGAAAGTGCCTTGTTTCAGTCATTTTAAGGGCCAATGCACCCTGGTCTCTTACTAGCCATCGTTGACCACTAGGTTTCCCTACTCTGCATCTGCTTTGATCACCAGCAGGTTTCTCATTGTTAGGGGTGCGTTGATTCTAGAAATTTTGTAAAAGAGAAAGAATCATGAAGAATCCTCTTCTAGAAGTTTCCAGGATCTATTGTAACCATTTACCTCAGATAAAAGTCTCGAATCCTATACTATCCTACCTTCTATTTTTCATCCCTTATCCCTCAAGCTCATCCTCCCATCAAGAGTGGATCTCAAGCTCAGATTGGTAAAAGGATAAGAATTCATGAACGACCTCCTTCACCTATATATTTACTGCCATCCATAGGTAATAGGTTGGCTTTTGGAGAGTGATTCTACCCTTATGTTGTTGATGTGAGTTATATATTTCCATACATTAGGGTGATTATAGGTGCACTTTGTGACAAGGAAAGGACAAGTCAACTTGGAGGAGCTCTTCTACAAGATCAACACCTATTTTTGGTTGTAACTCACTCCATTTCTATTAATGCAAAGAGTTTTTTGTTTTCCAATATATGATTTCATGGTTTCATATATTTCAATACCATGTCGATCTATTGAATAAAGTGATTAGATGATGCTACAACTATTATGTGGATCATTGGCTTGTGTTGTCTGACAATGCAGGTTTTAATTATAGCGATTGGAGCTAGGATTGGAGTGTACAAGCCAAGGAAGGAGTGAAGAATATAACAAATTCTAGGTAGGATTCATCCTATTATCTATTTACTTTAAGGAAAAGAATTATTCTCCTTAGCTTTCTCTTATTTTAGGTCAGTCCACTAGGCATAGGGAAGATAACTTTGTCTGTAGTCGTAGATTTTGTATAACACCCTATAAATTTACTACCTCCCATGGAGTTTGTGTTGGCTTTTTGAGACCTTAGTTATGCCCTCATGTTGTTGCTTTGTGCTTAAGGATCCATTATCCATCCATGAACTTGATTTGTGATTGAAGGCTTGGTTTATGACAAAGGAAGGACAAGATAGTTAGAAGACATTTACAAGGTCAAGATCAGTAAAGGGTTGTAATTCCTTCTGCTTTCATTAATACAAAAGTGCTTAATTTTCCTAAACATATGTCTCATTGATGCATATGTATAACAATGCTATTATAGCTTCAAATACCACCTTATGTATTTGTGATGCTTCGTTTATGGCCAAGGGCAACCCCTCCTTCCAGACTTGGTCCAAATATTCAAAAAACAATGTTTTACTCCCTGTACGCGACTTTGCCCTGTATTAAACGCGTGTACACGCGGGTCAGTCTATACCTAACCCACATATATGTCTTAAAACACTTTAAAAAATTAAATTTCCTTAATTATGGGTGGAGATCACGGGTTTTACCTATTGAATACCTATTAGTGCCTGTGGCCCAACTGTTCCCAATTGTTTCCCAACTAAAAAACTACTTTGGGAGAAGTATAAAAAGACATCAATGGGAAGGCCTTAGGAGGAGGAGAAAATAGAGAATTACTCTACTGAGATTATCCCTTGATCAAGTCTGAAGATCCCTGTGCTTCAAGCACTTCCCCAAGTTCAGGAAACCCTTGTTTCCTTGAGAGTTGATATCCTTTCACTTGTGGGAGATATCCTTGTGTTGGTTATGGAAGGAGCCTTTTGAAGACCGGGACTGGATGGACCTGGAGGATGGTTTCGCTTGGAGCCGGAAGAGGAAGACTCAGGTGAACTCTTTCTATGTTTTGATTATAGTTATCTGCAATAAAAGAAACATTGTCTTGTTCCTGATATCAACTTTGTTCATGCATCTGATGTTATTGTTATGGTTTATGTATGAATGACTATTTCAATGTATAACTAACCATCTATTTATATGCTATAAAGTTGATTTCACTATAATGCTTTATCTATATGCTGCTATGTGTCTTTGAATTGGTTGTTTTGTAGGTTCAAAGATCGTGAGGAGTTGCAAAGGGTTTGAACCTTGGCTGGAACTACCCAAATGAAGGACCCCGGGTATGTATGTCCTCGCATAGTTTGCTCGTTTAAGCATTTTTCCTGAGTTATTTGCTCGTTTCTTGTTGTGGATTACTCCTGCTCTGCTAGGGTTCTGACCCAAAGTCCTAGGGGACTTTATCCCTTAACAGAATTGGCGACTCCACTACGGAAAACAATCTTGTTGTTCCTAGTTTGGGTTATTTTATGCCAATCAGGGTTGCACTTTCAGTTTGCTTACTATGATTGTATTGTCTGCTCCTATAGGAACTCAGACTTCAAGTCTGATCCTTTTCATTAGGCCTCACTTTTGTTTTTCCTTGTAAACTTTTATATATTCACCTTTGTCAGGTTACAGAAGCGTATACAGGCTAGTTTCACTGAACTGAAGCTGCGTATACGCGGGTTTCTTTTGGATGAAAGGGATGTACATGCAACTATGTAGAGACACAGTGGCGTATACAATTGTTTTGCATGATTTTTTCAAGTATTTTTATCTGGAAAGATTTGTTTCTTGGCCTGTATGCTTCCTGAGTGGTCAGTTTCTGCTTTCAGATTTTAGTTTTTCAAGAAGCTCACTGTTTCGAGTTCTCTCCTGCTTTGAAGAGTTTTTGGTCTCGGTTTACTTTACAGTGAGTGTGGTAATTTGTGTTTGAACACACAAGGCTTCTTGTGTAGGCTCTTGATTGTTTTGGTTTTTTGGAACATAAGATTGCTTACAATCTTTGTGTCAAACTTCATTTTTATGATTTTCTTGCTCTGCTTCCTGTTAAGTTCGTGACCATTCACTTCTTCTTGCTTTTTGAAAGTTGTTATTGACAAATTTGAAAGTGTGCTTTTCCTGATCTCTTGATCAGTGTCTTTAACCTCTTTTTGTTGCTTTTGGATCATTTAGTGCGTCTTGAAACATCTATTTTGTTAAGTTTTCATTCGTGTTGAATTGACAACTTGCAAAGTTTCCTGGTGATTTGCTTTCGATATTTGAGTCTTTGGTAGCATTTTGAGTACTTTTGAAAAGTTTCTTTTATTGCTTTTTTGAAAAAGAAAAGTCCTTCAAAAACATTGTTTTTTCTTTCTTTACCGAATTTGTGTTTGGTTTCTTTTGGTTTTTGAGAGTGATTTGAGATCTTTGTGTTTAGTCCTTCTTGTTTTGGGAAAGATTTTGTGTTCAAAATTTTCATTCCTTTCAAAACACTTAAGTTGGATTATAAAACAAATTACTTTCATTTTCTTTTTAGAGTAATCTAGAATTTTTGCATCATCATGTACACTTTGCATTAGGGTAGTTTCACATTATTAGAGCATCAATAGTTTTTTTTAGTTTTTGTGAGTGTGAAGTCTGTTGCAAGAAAAGAAAAGAAAAAAGGTTTATTGCTTTAATAGAAGTTTCTTAGAACCCAAGTAGAAGTTGCTTTTCATCGAAGAACAAACAAGTTCATTGCACATAAGTTAGTTTTTCATTAATTTCTTTTGCGTCAACGAACACCATCAGTTTCACTTCCGTGTTGTCCCTTTGACTTAAAAAGAACAACGACTTAAAATCAAGCGCTAATAAAAAAAACTAGAACTTTTTATATTGTCAATAAGTACACCAACAAGTTTTAGGTTATTTAGGGCCTTGGATTAGGCGAGAGGAAAGTAAACTCTCCAAGGTCACTCCAAATTTTCAAACATAGAAGTCTGAATAGAGAGTGAAAATCCAATAGCATTAGGGAGACCAGGAAAGCTCCGTTACTGGGAGTTAAGCACGAGGGTTTTTGAAGATAAGGATGAGAGATACCCCCTCTCTTACTTGTCGGATCTTACCTCACAAATATTTCGCTTGGCTTCTGATACAAGTTGGTATCTTTAGTTGCCTATCCTAGGGATCTACACAGGTGGCTGCGGATGGGAATCCCATGGCACCTGAGGTCGACGTTGCATCACTTTCAACAGTACTTCTGGATGGCACCCTTGCGAAGCTTGGGGGCTTGCACCGGCAAAGGCTATTTCTAGGAGGTCATCATAACTTCCTCTGATACCTTCGCTAATAGACCTGTGGCGTAATTACCCCAGTCTATTTTCAGAAGGCCCTTACTATTCACTTTCTTGTATTTTGGTGTCCAGTCCTAATCACCCAGAGCAAAAATACTTGGAAGTTGTTTGACTGCTGAATTCTTTTAGGGACATTTTTAGTGTGTGTTCTGTGCTCCTAATCGGCCTAGCTTTCAATTTCTTGAGTCTTTAAGTATATTTTATTAAATAATTCAAAGTAGTTGACTGATCACTTAGACAGTCCCGCAGACTTCGTGGGCTTTCACTTGAAAGTCCAGAGCCTTCTTCTAGAAGGCGTAGGAGCGATACTACCAGTGGATTTCACCCAATGGCAACCAACGCATCAGGGATTGATCCTCCACTTTGGGGAATTAGTGTACAAGATAGGTCTGGTACTACTACAGAGCCAGAGAGGAACACCCCAGTTCTTTCTCGAGTTCTCTTCCAGTCGGAAGATAATATTGAGGTAGAAGAACTCTCAGAGCCGTTAGCAACTCTGAATTCTCCTCTACCTTCTAATCATCCCAGCATAGTGTTATACGTTGGGACTTCGACACATAGACCTTCAAGTCCAAGTCCACACACGCAAATCCCTTCGATGACCACTGCTAGAAGCATGGCATCCACCATGAGTTCTACAAGTATGCAGACTCCTATATCAGTACAAGGGGGAGGAACCATTTCCATCCCTTATACATCTTTATTTGGGTCTACTGCTAGCACATCCATATTAGGGACTACTTCCATTCCATCGACGAGTGGAAGTTCCCAAGCACAGGCATCCAGTTTTGGATTCTTCCCTTTTGGTATGCCTTCTCAAGGTATTCCTTTAGTTCCATTAAGTGTACCATTAACTGCCTCCACATCCATGATGAGTGGATCGACATCTTTTTAGGGTTTTCATTTTGGAAGTGGTCATATACCACATTCCAATCCGACGATAGGATCTATGCCTTTTTCTTTCTTGAGTCAAGGCAGCAATCCCTTTCAGGGTTGGACTAATCATGTGGTTAGTGGCATGGGAACTGGGAATCCATTTTTCGGACAACAAGAGAATATGTCATACTCCTCGGTCAGTTCATTTTCAAGTTTTCCACCCTTAGCTAACGCTTGGAACCCTTACCAAGGGTTGTCCACTTCGTATAATAATTCGTTAGGGGGAAAATTCACCGGTTACGGAGGTGTTTCGGCTGGAGTTGGTCAAACTCCGAGTTTTGCTGGACCACAAGGGTCACCTTTTGGTTCAGCAAGTTCTACCAGTTACTTTGGGCAACCTGGTGCCTTTCAAAATCTAGGTCATTCTTTTCAGACTTTCAGGAACCCCACCCAATCTGGGTGGAATCCCCAAGGTCCTCCGAGACTTTCATTTCTGGCCACGCTCAATCTGCCAGACTTGACTAAGTTAACGAACGATCCAATCAGATACAATCTGGCTTGGCCTCCGGTCCCAACCAAACTTCCATCAGATATCCCAAAATTTGAAGGGAAGATTGGGAAGACCCGGGTGACTAAGTAACCACATTCCATTTATGGTGCTCATCGAACTCCCTCATCAATGACTTGATTAGGTTGAGACTATTTCAACGCACCTTAACTAGCAATGCAGCTAAGTGGTATATAGAGTTTCCAGGGGGCACCTTTACATCTTTCGCTAATTTGGCTAACATTTTCTTAAACCATTTTCAGTTGCCTATCCATTACGAAGTCGGAACTAAACTTCTGGCCAATTTTCATCAGGACACGACCACTCACATTTCTAACCATATTCAGGAGTGGAGACGGAGAAAGAGGCTCATCAAAGCTAAAATTTCACCTGAATTGCGTCTCGAATGGTTTTTAAAATCATTACAACCCGAGATCTACAAGGATGTTTCTATGTCCGGAGTATATTCCGAAGAGCAAGCTATCTTTCGCACCCGATAGTTAGAACTGATATATTCTCAGCCTGGGACCCTTCAGAAGATCTTGCCTGATGCTCCTAGATCCACAGTTGATGTAGCCAAACCGAAGCTAGGCCTGCATGCTGACGGTATTTTTGGATCGATTGATGAAAATGTGGTGAACCTTCTAAGCCAGTTGCAGCAGTTGTCTATACAAACTGCTTCTTCCAATCAGGTTGCACCCTCTACTACTCCACCTTCTCAACCTTCTTCCATAAATGTCGCTCAGGCTTCTAACCCCAAAGGAAATCAAAATTCTGATGGGAAGAAGAAGGGACGAGGTAAAAAAAGAATCAAGATGTGAACTATAATGCGAATAAGCCTAGCAATAATGCTGGTGAGGGTGGAAAAGAGTCCAAGAAGAAATTTATGTTTCCATGCAAGTTATGCAGTGGGGACCATTTGACTCATCTTTGCCCTAAAATTCAATATGCTCAACACTTGTTAGTGTAGCAAGGGTCTTGTAGCTCCTAGGCTGTCTTAACTAACCCTTTTCCCCCAAGGGAAACAGTTGCGTGTTGGCATGAATTCAAACCCTGGTACCTCTGCAGGGGGCAACCAGGAAGGGGACCATTCCTCAAATGTTTTCATGATGGGTTCTCACGTCAATGTGGCAACATAGTCACATGATTATTGTGAAGCTGAAACATCCAAAGAGAAATCTGTTCCCGGAACTACGGATCCACTCCATATTGAGTGGCCCTTTGTCCAGTCTATACCTCGGATACCGAAAGGTTCTGCCAAATGTGCAACTATCAACCCTAATGCTAGGGTAGCCCATAATTACTCCATTATCAAGGATCTAGCTCAAAGTCCATGCGTTGTGTCTTCTTTAGAGGTACTCCAGTCGTGTCCATCTCAACGAAGTGCTTCGCTTTCAGCGATAGGAGCAGTTGATCCAAACAATTCCTTAGTGCTCACTTTTGACATGCTTAATGTCAAAAAGAGACTCCCTCATCATATGGCTTTTCAAATAAAGTTTACTTACCGGAAAACTAACAATTTTTGGGATGTTATTGATGAGGGAGCTTCCACATGCGTCATGTCGATGTCATGTTGGAAGGCCATTGGATCGCCTTCGGATGTTCCTTCACCTACACTCTTGACAACATTTGATGACCATTCTCATAGGCCACACGCGATTATCCCAACCTTTCCTATATGTGTTGGAGGAAAGGTCATTAACATCGAAGTAGAAATCATTGATGCCAACCTAGATTGCAATCTCCTCTTAGGACGAAATTGGATTTATGAAATGGATGTCGTTGTTTCGACTCTATTTCGAGTCCTTTGTTTTCCTCATGAGGGGAAAATTGTTAAGGTTGATCAATTGGATTATTCTCCAGTTGACCCTTGAGCAAATTCAGATTCTACTATTCCATTGGTGGATAACCCCCGTCAACCTATAAAGAAACTAGGAGTTGGGATGTATTCTTCATTGATGGGTACGTTTTATTTTCCTGCTCCTATAGCTAGAATCAATGTCATTTCATCGTCCATAGAGTCTTTACGGGAAGAGTTCTTGCAGACTCATTATTTTTCAGACCCTTGGACCTTGCCTTCGCCTACCACCATATTAGATGAAGGACAAGTTGGTGGAATTGAATTCCCTATGTCTGCAACAGAACTTAGATATCAGTCTATCGTTAACTCTGTAGATGACCATCCTACTCCATTTTCAGAAGAAGAGTTAGATGGTGATGTGGCCCCATCTTGGACCCTTGACTCTACTTCTGCTATGGATTGCTTAGATACGGTTTTACCATATGAGGAAGCAATCTTAGAAGTAATGATGGTTGTAGATTGACCTTGGGAAGACTTACACCATCATTCATATTTTCTTCCCCCATTGTGAGAAGTCAAGTCCGGGTTTTCCAATATGCTTACTAGCGATGTTTGTACAGTTTCAAACCCTTTGGCTCCAGGACATATTCGTGCCAAAGGTAACATGTCGGTCATTTCAAAAACCGTACCGATAAACATCTCTAGGAACCCTAATGTGATAGAAAATGTCTTCATCGCAGTCAAGTGTTCCCCTGAAGAGATTCAAATTTATGCCGACCTCTTCAAAGAGTTTCAAGATGTATTTGCTTAGTCTTATGAAGAAATTCCCGGTATTGATCCATCCATTGTTCAACATGAGATCAAGACGTATGAAAATGCTAAGCCTATTCGTCAGAAGCTTTGGCCGGTCAATCCTAGGAAAGCAGCAGCTATTAAAGCTGCTCAAGGCGGGTTTCATATACCCCGTTCCCCTAAGGGATTGGGTTTCTAACCCAGTCCCGGTTGATAAAAAAACAAGGAACGATCCGTGTATGCATTGACTTTAGGGATTTGAACAAAGCTTGTCCAAAAGATAATTACCCCACACCATTTATTGATCAGATAGTTCATGAATGTGTGGGTAATGAGCTTTTTTCCTTCATGGATGGATTCTCCAGTTATAATCAAATATCTATCTGTCCAGAAGACCAGCATAAGACAACTTTCATATGTCCACGGGGTACCTTTGCGTAAAAAAGATGCCTTTTGGTCTTAAAATGTTGGAGCAACATTTCAGCGGGACATGTCATAAGCTTTCCATGATCTCAAGCATGTCATTGAAGCATACTTAGATGATTTAGTTGCTCGTTCTCGAAAGAGAATCGATCATCCTGGTCACCTTTGGTTGGTTTTCGAACGATGTCATTTTTACAAGATCTGGTTGAATCCAAATAAATGCGTTTTCGCGGTTACATCAGGTCGGTTGTTAGGGTTCATTGTATCAGTTGAAGGGATTCGATTTTATCCCTTCAAGGTGGAGGCGATAGTTCAGTTTCCTCCCACGTCTTCCATCCGACAACTTCAAAGTCTTCAGGGGAAGGCAAATTTCTTGAGACAGTTTATAGCGAACTATGCTGAGATAACCAAAGCGTTTATGTGTTTGCTCAGGAAAGGAGTTCCATTTCTATGGGACGACTTTGTGCAATGATATTTTGACGCCTTGAAGCAGGAATTGATCTCTACCCCACTTTTGAGTCCACTATATTATGGTAGATATTTCCTTTTATATCTTACTGCTGCAGAATCAACCATAGGTATGGTTCTGGTTCAGGAAGATGATGCTCTCATGGAGCATGTCATTTACTACTTGAGTCGAGGCTTGGTAGGCCCTGAACTACACTACTCTCCGGTTGAGAAAATAGCCTTGGCGACTGTCCATGTTGTCCAGCGGCTTCGCATTATATTCTGCTATGCAAAAAATTTGACTTAGCGGCGGTCAATCCTTTCGAATTTGTCCTCAGTAGGTGAGTGATTGGGGGCAAATACAATTGATGGATTTTTATTTTACAAGAATTCGACCTCAAGTTCTTGTCAGCTAAGCCTAAGAAATCATTGGTTTTTGCAGAATTAATTTCCGAGCGGCCTTCTGGAGAGGATGTTGTTTATGAGGAAAGTTTTCCCGACGAACATCTATTCCTCATCTCTTCACAAGATCCCTGGTATGGAGATATCATAATCTATCTCCAGACTTTGAAGTTTCCTCCTGCTGCCTCCAAGGATGAACATTGAAAATTACGTCACCTGGCTAAGAACTATGTCATCATTGGTGATACATTATATCGCCGAGGGGTTGATTCAATCCTTAGGCATTGTTTAACCTTAGAGGAAGCAGAATTTGTGCTTAATGATTGCCACAGTGGAGCTTGTGGTGGTCATCTTTCAGGGCTTGCTACAGCCCAGAAAATCTTGCGTGCTGGCTACTTTTGGCCTTCGCTTTTCAAAGATTGTATTGAAGTAGTCAAACGTTGCCACCCTTGTCAAGTCTATACTTGGAAGATGTGCACGCATCCAGCTCCTCTTTTCCATGTTATCATTGTCGGTCCTTTTACAAAGTGGGGTATTGACTTTACTACTTGTAATTCGCCTTCAGCAACGAATCACAAGTACATTATTGTGGCCGTAGACTACTTTACGAAGTGGGCTGAGGCCATGCCCACTTATAAAAATGATAGTGAAACAACGGCATTGTTCCTCTTCAATCATATTATTTCACGGTTTGGTATCCCGAGAGAGATTGTCACTGATCATGGCAGTCATTTCCAGAACCAACTAATGTCCGAATTGGCTCTTAAATTGGGCTTCCGGTAGGAGCATTCATCTCCATATTATCCTTAGGCCAATGGCCAAGTAGAAGTCGTGAATAAGTCCCTCAAGACGATCCTGCAAAGGAAAATTGACAAAAATCGCTCCAATTGGCATCTCATGTTGTATCCGGCTCTCTGGGCATACCGAACTTCGGTAAAGACTGCTACTGGTTTTACACCTTTTCAGTTAGTTTACGGGCTGGAATCTATCTTTCCTGTTGAATGCGAAATTCCATCTCTTAAGCTAGTTGTTGAGCTCCTTCCAGAGACCTCTAGTCTCGAAGAGCACCTCCTTCATTTGGAACATCTTGATGAGCAACGTCGAGATGCTACCACAATCAATGAGGCTCATAAGAAAAGGGTTAAAACTCAGTATGACAGAGTTGTTTGTCCTCGATTTTTTTCAGATCGCGACCTTGTCTTGGTCTATGACCAAGATAAAGACGCCTTAGGGGTAGGTAAATTCAAGTCCATGTGGTATGGTCCCTTTATAGTGAAATTAGTTTTAGAAAAAGGGGCTTATCAATTAGTCGATTTTGAAGGGAACAAGTTGGCGGAGCCCCGAAATGGGCTCTACCTCAAGAACTACTTTGCCTAGGTTACGGCTGAGCAATTGCTTCTTTGTATATTTTGTAAATTTTTTACATATCTTATCGGGAGTTTTCATGATATCAACACTTTTTGATTTGCTTTAGCAGGTGTTGATGGATGACTTGGTCTATTTCGGATTCATCGATGGTGCTAGTCAACACACTCGGAACCTCGCTTCCGCAGCTTGGGTGATTTATTATCCAACTGGTCAGTTGATGGTATCAAGGGGAGTATGTATTGGTCCTGCATCAAATAATATGGCTGAGTATAATGTCGCCATTAATTTACTATCCGAAGCTATTTCTTATGGAATCGATTCATTGGTAGTCTATCTTGATTCACAACTGGTAGTGTCACAATTTAATAACATCTATCGAGTTCAGAATCCTGCTTTATATCGCTAATATTTGAGGGTGAGGGTGTTGCAAAGATCATTTATTTATATTACTTATTTTCACATTCCACGATCTGATAATTCATTGGCAGATTCTATCACTAATCAAGCTTTAGATTGGCACATCATTCATTCATCAAGATAAAATCAAACATCAAAATTCCGAACTGTATATATATATATATATATATATATATATATATATATATATAGATATATATATCATAAAATCGCCCATGTGTACATAAAGTGTGTCAAAAATAAAATAAAAAATCAAGAAATGCCCATAATCATGTCCAGTACATCTAATGACCCGACTCAAGATGAGCGACTAAGTGGTTGACCACTGCTTTCGCCACACGCCAAAAAAGGCGAACCTAGTCGTGTGGCACTCCTACCACGCGGCGCTGCATATCCTCTGGTAGATCTTCTACGGCCTCCATCGGTACCCAGTGGGTCAACCTCACCAAGTTTCACTGGACTGCGTATAAGACTCTCTTAGTCTCCATAGCCTCCTCTTCGGCACCTCTTCCGTGACGCCTGCGCCACAGAAATCTGTCTGGTCATACTGGACCCACATCTGGAACATGATCATTATATCAGTCATTTAATCCCATCAAAAATATCTTTAAGTTCATTTTCATATTTGAAAAACACATAAAATTTGACAAAACTTTAAAAAATGGTTACCTATCTCTCCCCATGCTGCGTCTGGTAGCAGCACTAGATCTAGATCTCCCCTGAAATCCATTCCAGCATAGGGATAGTCGTCCACAACGATGATTTGTTGCTCCCACCAGGAGAAGAAATCATCGTCAAAAGCAGTCCTCAATACGTCTCCACCTCCAAGGCGTTTCATCAGGTCAGCCCACCTACCCATCTGTGGATCTTGGGGGCTACTAATAGGAACTGATACTCTGGGACATAACCCTGGAACCTTCTCGAAGAAGGAGCACAAAATGGTCCAATATCCGAAGTTCTTGGTATGTCCTTTCTGAATGGAGAATAGCTAACTCTTCATATTGGTCAGAAGAGGTGTACACTAGTCGAACACAGTAGCAAGACAATCTACGACCAAGCTCATGGATAGTCGTGATGCTTGGTGCAATGAGGCTAATCTGTTTACCTTGGCTATGGTGAATAATATGATCCTCAACGACAAACTCTCTACATGTTTGATTGGAATTTGGCTTCCAATCTTCTCCGGATGCCTCGAACAGTATATATGCACGTAATCTTCCACTGAAAGACTCCCTCGTCATCGTCCAGTCGAGTGCACCACTTCTCCTCTCTAGGTGAGTCCAGTAATAAAGTAAATATCTTCTATCTCTAACCTTAAAGGCATTTGATCAATAATGAACGCATCATCTTCGATACTCCAGTAACGGATCAACATTTCAAGCAAGCGGGTGTTTGCCTTCATATTTGGCATTTTGAAAAATTTTAATAAACCGCATCCTCTCAAGGCGTCTAAGGCCTGTTGATCATTTATAACCTCATCATCAACAGTAGCATGCTCCCTCTCCCTCCAGGTGATTGTCATCCTGAAAGAAAATCAAGTTTAACCATTAGATTTTTATGTTTTAAATTCAAACCGCGTATACGCGGGTCCATTTCATACATAGTCGCATGTAGGGCCTGCGTATACATGGGTTTCTCATAACCAACCCACGTATACGCTGCGTTGGAATTTTTAACATAATTTCCAACGGTAAAACCTCAATTTAAATTTCTAAAAATAATCACAAATTGATGCAAGCTAGATTTGGGGGTTACCTGGTGATTTTGAGTCAATTTGAATGGCCAAATTCTTTGCGGGGCAAGTTTGCTTCTTTTTCTCCATAGCTTTCGCTCTCAGCATAAATGGTAACAATGGTGAGTCAAAAAACTATTTTATAAGCTTTAAAAATGTCATTTTTTTTCAAAACTTGATTTGTTTTGTCTCATGTATCTTTTAACTTGGGAGCTTGGAGTGTCAAGAATGGGTTGTTTTTCATGCCATTTTGTATGCTTTTTCGACAATTTTGAGTCGGTTCCATGATTGCTGACCGTCAAGGTAAGTATCGTTTAATCACTGTCATATAGGTTAGAGAATCCATTTTTCCATTGCATTTTGCATACTAGCCTCCATTTGGCGATACACTTGCCATAGGGTCGATCCCATCGTGTTATGGTTCGTAAACCATCTTCACTCGTCAATTTTTTAAATCATGACACGATGGTAGAGCCATCCTTTTCATGGGAATCATAGTTATCACCTCACTGACATTGGTTTCCAATGCTGCTTCATTGAGTAGGCTCGGGAGTCCTCTCTAGTCCCGCCATGACTTATGCGTTGAAGACTCATTCTTCTTTGCTTCTTTGCTTCGTTTTGGCCTTATACCTTAGAGGCTCCTTTGTGTTGAGTTGTACTACTGCATTGCATTTTGACCATTTGTGCCTTTTGGCCTTGAACCGGCTTCACTTGGACTCGTGTTTAAGCCACTTTATGACCATGTCGTCTACAAAAAATAAAACTTGCAATTCCTTAGCTTCTGCAACTTGACACACCTTCAGACCCATGGAAGGAACATCCCTTTGAGTGTCCTTGACCAGTTTCGCCTCCCGGCATTGAGCATAGGAATGTTCCCATCCCAGGAACTAGATCTTTTGTTTCACTGACACTCGTTCTTTCCATTGTACTATAGGATTCTTTTATTCTTTTTCCAACTTAAAGAAAAAGAAAAAGAAAATTATATATTCCAAAAATAGTGGGAATGGGACAACATTTCCATTTATTGTTGGCAGCTAGAGTCAGTCGTGTCGCCCCTAAACAAAGCACTCAAAAGGAAGTCTCTCCTCCATTCGAGCGGATTTAGTTTGACTTAGGTAAGCCTTAACCTTGTTATTGAGTCAGTTCTCCTCCGATTGGTTACCTCTTCCAATCATATGGAGAGTTCGTTTGTGCCTCCTGCATGACGAACTTATACAGAGTCATCATATGCTGCCACATGGTCATCATTGAGTCGTGCTTTTGTTCAATGGAAGTAAGACTGAGTCGGCCTGTCTGCAGTGTCTCTTGACCTATTTTTCAGTCAGCCTCTCTACGGTGTCTCTTGACCTATTTTTCAGTCGGCCATCCCTGGTTGTTAGTGTCTTGTCTATCATCACATCAGTTATATTGGTCCTTTACTTGTGCCGGTTTGAGAAGGTCTCCATTGACTTCTTGCTGGCGGGTCTTGTCCTTATCGACGACGACATCTTGCTCTAAGGACAGGGCTAGAGCCACACCCTGGCCCCATTTTCATTTTTGATAGGTCACCTTGTGCTTAGCATCGATCAGTATCATGGGTCTTTGACTGAGTGGTTTCCCTTATGTTTGACATTAGCTTACATTATCACACATTGGGATTCGTGTAATGCCTTGGTTTCCATTTGACCCTATTGGTGGATTCCTCGCCTCTGTGTCAACATTCATTATTGGTTGGTTCAGAGGGTTTCTATCGTGCACTAGCTACATCTTGTGTACACCGGAAACGTGCTTTGGTCGGGTTACTACATCTTTTTTCGTCTGATTCCTTCCACATTATTGGCCTACAGGTTACACTCGCACTAGATTGATGAAGGACGCCTTAATGCCTTCCTTCTAGCAAATCTTTCCCTATTGACTACGAATCATTGCTCTAGGGCAAAGATCTAGAGTCGATTTGGCAATACCTTTGGGTTTGCAGTCATCAGTGGCAGATCCTTCACTATCGATAGTGGGAAACCATCATTGTCTCCTGATTGATAGATTCTTACAGGTGTTCAACTCTAGCTCATCTATTCGCACTTGTTAGATTGTACTGGGTACCTTGACTCTCATTATCATTATCGGTGAGTAGTATCGCATTTGTTAACGATATACATCAATGACCGGTAATCAAACGATTACTCACATGGTCGACTTCAAATCATTTATTCCCATTGTGTAGAAATGTACCACGGTGGTCGGTGAAGACCTCAGGTTGCATCAGCATTATTTGGTTCACTTGTCAGTTGCTCCTGTTACTGCTAGTTGACACCATTCCACATTATATGTTGCAGTCCTTCACAGCGACATCTTATATGCTGGCATCCAAGTTGCGATGTAGTACCATCTTATTCCATCATGTTCATTTGGTACTATTGGGATAAGCTTTTGACATCAGTGATCAGCTCCATCTTTCAGCTTCATTGATCATCTTCTTATATGTGATATTTAGACATGTACTTGTTCGATTGTGATAAGATGATCCATTATTTACTTTCAATTCCTTATACTTGTATACACGATGGATCTGCTTGTACTTGATATGCAAACATGCTTTACTTTCTCTGAGCATGGGTATGCCTGCCTCAAACAGTTGTTTCTTTCTGATCTTATTTTGCTAGCTTGGCAGGCTGAAATCTGGTGAAGTTCTTCCCGGTTTTTGACAAGTTTCTTTTCGTATACTTAATACATTTCGGCCATCATGTTCCCCTTCTAACCTCATATATTAGGGGGCATCTGTTATAGCTCCAAATACCACCTTATGTATTTGTGATGCTTGGTTTATGGCCTAGGGAAACCCCTCCTTCCAGACTTGGTCCAAATATTCAAAAAATAGTGTTTTACTCCCTGTACGCGACTTTGCCTTGTATTAAACGCATGTACATGCGGGTCAGTCTATACCTAACCCACGTATATGTCTTAAAACACTTAAAAAAATTAAATTTCCTTAATTATGGGCAGAGATCACGGGTTTTACCTGTTGATTACCTATTAGTGCCTATGGCCCAACTGTTTCCCAACTAAAAAACTACTTTGGGAGAAGTATAAAAAGACTTCAATGGGAAGGCCTTAGGAGGAGGAGAAAATAGAGAATTACTCTACTAAGATTATCCCCTGATCAAGTTTGAAGATCCCTGTGCTTCAAGCACTTCCCCAAGTTCAGGAAACCCTTGTTTCCTTGAGAGTTGATATCCTTTCACTTGTGCAGATATCCTTGTGTTGGTTATGGAAGGAGCCTTTTGAAGACCGGGACTGGACGGACCTGGAGGAGGGTTCTGATTGGAGCCAGAAGAGGAAGACTTAGGTGAACTCTTTCTATGTTTTGATTATAGTTAACTGCAATAAAAGAAACATTGTCTTGTTCCTGATATCAACTTTGTTCATGCATCTGATGTTATTGTTATGGTTTATGTATGAGTGATTGTTTCAATGTATAACTAACCATCTATTTATATGCTATAAAGTTGATTTCACTATAATGCTTGATCTATATGTTTTTGTGTGTCTTTGAATTGGTTGTTTTGCAGGTTCAAAGATCGTGAGGAGTTGCAGAGGCTTTGAACCCTGGCTGGAACTACCCGAACGAAGTACCCCGAGTATGTACATCCTCACATAGTTTGCTTGTTTAAGCATTTTGCTTGAGTTATTTGCTTGTTTCTTGTGGTGGATTACTCCTGCTCTGCTAGGGTTTTGACCCAAAGCCCTAGGGTACTTTATCCCTTAACAAATTCCTTCTTGACTCATTGTTTAGAGATGTTAGTATATGTTATTTGAATGTTGTAGTTCTCTTTCTTGTTTTAGTTTTTTGTAGGTTCCATGTATAGTATTTGGAGCTAGATTTGAAGTTGACAAGCAGGAAGAAGATGGGAACTTGTGTTGGATTCCAGGTAGGTCCTTACTCCATGTTCTAATTTCTTAAAGGAAAGCACAAGTATTTTTTTTCCTGTTGTTTATAGATCAAGCCACTAGATCTAGGGAGTTCACTTATGTACGCTGAAGAGAATTATCCCTCATATAGTTGGGGCAAGGGGAATTTTTCTTGTGTTTCCATCCACCTTGCCTTTTCATTATTTAAAAAATAAAAATAAAATAAAATAAAAAATATTTAATGGTGAAAACCCCTATGGGGTGTTACTGGATGAATGTGGTCGTTGAAAACTAGTTTGTTAGCAACCAACACATCTTTTTCTTCATTTGTCACAACGTTATGATATCTTTTCTTCTTTATCTATAAATGGTTCATTGTTTAATTTTGTTGTTGTTACAAACTTAGTATTCACAGGTTGTTACACCTATTACAGGCTTGCATTCAACAACTTCCACTAATACAATTCTACAAAGTCTTGTTGATACAACTTTGTACATTTTCAAGCCACCTCTACAGCTTCACACAATTTCGTTGATACATATCATAGACATTTTCATTTGTTCACCATCACAAGCTGACATATTTGTTCTTGCATTTTTCATGGTTGACAACTATAACCTTATGTTGTTAAACCTAATTTTGTTGATGCACAAGTCTCTATCACCACCTCATTGTAATAGAAGAGACTCACCAATGGACATATGCCACGAATCATACGTTGCACAACATTGATTAAGTCATTATCACTTGTACAATCTCCACGTCAGCAAAATGGTAACTTGATGACAAGCATGCATTTTTTCATTTACTCGCATTTCTAAATTTAAGGATGACATGACTCCCTTTCACATATGTCAAGGACAGTTGTTATCATTAATATTGGTGGGGGGGGTTGGGTGGATCATACCTATCGTATGATGCACCATACCACTATCCCAAATTAGTAACTATCGATTAGACCTTGCATTAATACCAATTAGTTGTCATTTCTCCTGAAATTAATACCAATCAACCGTTGTTACTCTTGGAAACTTAATATGACTACCCTGAATTGTTCTCAATGTCTATCAATAATGGCATAAAGTTGAAAATTGTATAAAGGGTAAACATTACCAATTCTAGCATATTGATATTCTCCGCTCTAATGAACATTTGCATGAACCAAGTGTTAACCCCGTAGTAGTTTCTTCGCAGCGATGGGAGGAGCAGTAGTATGCCACGAACCCAATTCTATTCATGATATATTACACCATCCAGAAGCCTTGGAGGTATTCCAAAATGCGGGTTGGTTGGCCTATTTTGAGAAGCTGCAGGGATTTAAAGAGAAAATTGCTTTAGAATTTGCACAGGCTTTAATTGAGTAGGGCTCAGTGGTTAGAGGAGTTAGGATTGTTGTTATAAAAGTATTTACTAGGGTGACAGGTCTACCTCAGATGGGAACGCATTGGTTTTTCAAGAAAATAGTAGTCCCAATAACCAAATCCATATTCTTACAATAAGGTGAGGAGGTAATGCATAAGGGAAGATGGATTAACATAATATCCCATCCTCATCCTTGAGATGACGTGGCCTATTTTATTCATAAATTTATAACTTATGAGGGTGTTTCGGAATTGTATTTTTCTGTCACTTATAGTTGTTAGCACATTCGTGCAATGGACGGTTAATCAATATGACTTTTTATTTTTTAAATTCGTTACAACATATGGAAAAAGTTGTGCGTGTGGTGAAGCATCATGAAACCTTCATAACCAACCATGGGTTGATCAAATTGATTATAATTGAATCATTGCAATAGAAAGGAAGCGCATGAACCAAACTAATAGCACAGTATAATGTACCAACCCTTAAGGGGGAAGGAGTGAAGCTGAAGATTAGGAGGAAAGTGTTGAAACATTGTCAGAAGCAAGGGAAGTTACACCTCCTAGGCCTTGTCGAAGGGGTCTTCGAATTAGGAAATCCATGAAAAGGGCTCATACTGAAGTACCGGTGGATATCTAGTCAATAGTCTAAAAGTGTTAGGTATGGATTCCCTATTGAGAAAGAGGCACTTGAAGAATAAGCACCTAAAAAGGAGACACCTGAACAAGTACCTAAGAAATAAATTCCTCTACAAACAAAAATAGGGAAGAGGTTGTTGAAAAAGAAATTGGGGGATAAAAACCCTAAGAAGAGAGTATGAGTGATTGTAACACCATCAACTGCCTTAAGGCATGAATTCCATGTTGCTACAATGGGATTAAAGGAATCAATGGAATCAAAGGAACCAGAAGAGAAACCAAGTGAAAGAAAGAAAGAAGTGTTGATAAAACAATGCATGTAGTTATTAGGGTTTGGTTCCTCTTTTCTTGATTCACTTGTGATATGTATTGGATTCTTTTACTTATTTATTATGTTATATTTCATCAAGCAATTACCAAATTAAAAATGCATGAAGATCACAAGAACAATAGACACAAGATGTAGGCACTTAGCCAGGGTAAAGCACACCTTCAACGGTAAAACCCAATCAACTCTTCTTCAATAATAGAATCAAGTCAAAGTGATACAATCCAGGACCTTTTGACCAAGACAAATACTTCCTCCAATCACCAAGTCAACCCTCCTTCCAAGTAGACAAATCCTGCTTCAGTCAACAATAGTCAACTCCTTCAAAATTGTTTCAATCTAGAATTTTGATCCCTTGCAACTCAAAAGT
The DNA here is from genome assembly GCA_031772625.1 of Pinus tabuliformis. Taxonomy (NCBI): domain Eukaryota; kingdom Viridiplantae; phylum Streptophyta; class Pinopsida; order Pinales; family Pinaceae; genus Pinus; species Pinus tabuliformis. The sequence continues at coordinate 552,160,487 of CM062804.1, forward strand.
TTGGACCTATAGTTACTGCAAAATTTTGGCCCCTGAAACTTGCCCAGAAACCCTAGAAAAGCTTGCACATGTGAGAGAGAGATGCCAAAAAACTTCAATGTTGTTCTTCCTTTGATTTCTCCTTCCTTCTCCTTAACTTTCCACTATTTTTCTTCTCTTTCTACTGCAGATCGAACTTGATGATGATGGATTCCAAATATGTTGAGCTCTTCATCTATTTATATTGTTTTTATAGGGTTGAATAGCCCAAACCTAGTCCAACTTCATCAAGGTAGGGCCGACTTGGTAAGGAGGTGACAAATGATTGTTTTGACTAAAAAATAATTTTCTTTACATGATACAAAAGCCCAAGAAGGGTGTAATAAATTTTACGAAGACTCCTAAGACTCAAGAAAAACCGTAGAATCCTACAATGAAGGATTTGACCTCATAAATAAACAAAATGAGCATGAAACTTTGCTTAATAATAATTTTATTTTTCTTCTTTTTCAATTTTACAATAAATACATAATGACAAAGTACAAGAAATTATGAATACTGACCATAGTTACTTTTTCAACAAGAAGAACCCACACTGGAGCAGGAAAGCATTCATTCATGGGGTAAGCCTGAAACTGATCCTCTCACTCAACAAATTAATGAATTAAAAGAGGAAAATGAAAATTTGAAGAAAACAATTTCCATGCTCAAAGAAAAATTTCAATTTAAGAAACAAACAAGATTGGAAACCTTAGCAGAGGTGGCAAGAATGGTGTCACCTGATAACACAACTGAAAAACTATGTATGGGTTGTTAACAAATTCTTAAGGAGGCATGTTGTGAGGGGGGAGCCAATGTTTCAGTTGGAGTCCAAGTGGAAGAATAGGATACGGAGTTCCAAATCGCTAATCCATGAGAACCTTTTGAAATTGCTACTATTACACAAGAACTAGTCGTTGAAGCAGAGTGGGTTGGGAAAATCAGTTTGTTATTCCATAAGTACCTATTGACAATGTTTTTTCTCTAGAAGAACCAGTAGCTAAAACAGAGTAGACTTAGATAAATCAAATTATTGCCCCACAAGAACATATCAATGGTGTTGTTGATACACAAGAACCAACAGTTGAGATAGCGCAACAGAGGGAGAACGAAAATGAATAAATATTACAGGGATTTGTTGAGTTTGTTACTGTAATAAGAAAAAAAAAAAACTCAATCGGAATCTGAAGATACATTGAAATCAATATTTTTTCTTAAGCAGTTAGACAAATGGAAGAGGTTGGAAATCTCAATGAAAAGTGAGGTTATCCCTCTGGGTAAACGTAAGGAGTTGTGGAAAATATTAAGAGGACTTAGGCTGAAAATTTGTTGGTTCAAGATTTGGTAAACATTAAAGAAGAAAGGAAGCAAGCAATATTGCGGGTAGGAGAATTATAGGAAAAAGTAAAGTTGTTACAACAAGAGAAGGAGCAGATGTATGAGCTTGTAGAGAATGCATTGAGTTATAGAACTCCTTCGCCTTCCTACCCTTTGTATATGTAATAAATAAATAAAAATCCTCTTCTAGTTAACAACAATCAAAGAGCAACAGTCATATTTAGTAAGGGAAGTTCTAGCCTTCCTAGCATTTTTCCAGAAGACCAGTTTTTCAGAGAAACATCTATTCTGTGAGATGCATCTACATGATTGTGTTGTTTTTGGAGAGAGAGATTTTAATATTACACCCTATATTGGAGAGGTTCAACTAAGGGCCTTCACGTCATTTATGTTGAACCAAGTCAGTTAGAAGGTCGCATGTAATATTGTAACATCAAATGAGGAAACTATGGAATTGTTTATTCGAAATGAGCCAGGGCCTACTCAAATAATCTATGTGGCATATAATAGGATGTGGCAATGCCCAACCACTTAAAAGATGTTGATGGAATTCGGGAACAAGGTCCTGGAGTGTTGTTTCAGGAATATCAGGGTGTTGATATAGAACAAATTGGAAGGAAGTAGGTTTAGATGGGAAGCATTCAGGGAGGAATCGAGGAATGAGGACCCCTACTATTTCCAAAAAAAAAATCTACACTTTCTAGGGTACCTTAGTATGTAGAGTATATCAGGAAAAGTGGACCTAGCTAGTATGGACTCAATTTCAAGTTTCCACTTATTTGGCTTCTTGTTTATAAGTATCAGTGCCTATACTAGATAGATGATGGATTTTGGGAAGTGGAATTGTTTGTCTCCTAAGGATATATATCACCAACTGAATACACAACAAGGGCATTTAATATTTCAAGGTTCCGTTTGTAGCATATCAGAAACCAGTTACAAGGGTTTGCATGAGGACATGCATATGCATAAGTTGGGGAGAGATGTTGGGACACATAATTGGCATCCTTTTGCACCTATTACACTATATTTTCTTACCTTTTTGACTTTAAAATCCATGCCTTGTCACTTTGTCAACCATCATTGACAAAAATATGTTTTTATTTTTGTATGTCATCCTTATTATATAGTTTTGCTTGTAATTTTACATAAAAGCTAACTTCTTTAGCCTATTTTATTAATGAATTAATGAAGGGTTGTTTCAAGTGGTGTGGTTTGTTGAGATGTTGTTACAGGATGATATCTCCCTAGTTATTCCTTGCTAAAGATGGAACAAAGACTCTACTAATGTTGTTGTTACAGCGTCAAGTTTATTTTGGATACTTTGTTCTCCTATGATTAGTAACAAAGGCCGATTTGGACAGACACTCGGTCAGAACCAGTTTGACCATTGAAAGGAGACATTCATGGATAACACATCTAACTTAGTTGAAATAGTTAGGATTTCCAAATGATAAATCATTGTAGTTTAGAAAATTTATTACAACTCTATTTCAATTAAGATAATTTGTTATAAGACAATTTTTGTATACTCTTGATTTGGATCATATGAGAATCAAGAGATTCTCATGATGATCCTATTTTTTGAAAATAAGAATGTACTCTGAAATTATAAAATAATGTACTCTCTACTCGTGAGGCATGCATAGATAGAGATCATAGGAGGGAGTACCAGCACTATAATCGTGTACTGCAACTATTCATTAATGCAAATATCTACCATTTAGGGCTCCATATCTATTTCCTGATTATCTTGTGTGTTGTATAATTCACCATCCCCTACTAAGGAGGAAGGGCCCTCCCTCTTAGCTAGGATCATTGGTTAGAAGAGCTATTGTGGTTGTACAATTATTCTCTCTTAGTTATTATTTCTGTGTGATTTATTTTTATTGTTACAGATCTTTCTTCGTGCATTGAATAGTTGCAGGATTGTAGCCTCTATCATTGTGTAACGTCATAGGTTATGGACCGGTCCCTTCATTATTGTGATGATTATTTGATTACTGTTACAATTCTTTGGTTTGTTTAGTTAAATTAATGGGTGTTAAGTGTTGAATGATTTCCAGGAGTGTTGTCTCTTCTAAATAAGAGTGATTGTGTGGAAGAGTGTGATTAATTCTGCAACATGTGTCTTTTATTTTTGAAAGTGTGAGAAAGGTTTGAGTGTGACAGCACGTGTGTTTTGAGTGCTAGAGTGACATTACAACGATCAGTTTTGAGATTTCATTAGTTCTAGTTGTTCTTTTTTCCTGCATATATTTTTCATGATAGACTCGAAACAAAAAGCCTACTTGGATTGACAATTTATGTGTGAACTAGATTTGTTGTTCTAATTCAAAGGACAATTGATCTGCCCAACACAACTCAAAACTGAAAAGTTCTATGAAAGGCATTTTTCAATAAATCCTTTTTAAATTCTCCTTCTATAATTATTGGAGGTGATCTAAATTTCTCTTTGGGGTCATTGGAATCATGGGGTGTGTTTTAGTACTCAACAACCCCCCATTATCCTTAGACTTAGAATAAATAATGGAGAACCTTTAAATTTTTAGGAAAAAATCCTTTCTTGTTTTAAAAAAATAGGACAAGTTTCATTTTTTTACCTTTTAATAAATAAAACAAAAAACTCTTCCAAAAGCATATATAGCGAAACATAGTCTTTTTCTTTAGACTTAAGATCCTTTTCATAGTTTCTTAGGAAATAATATACAAGTCTAAAAAACCTCGATAACTATGTTTCCATTATAAAAACTTTGAAAAACATTACCAAAGTTTTAAAAGGCCTTTCACACAAATAAAAGAAAATATTATAAAAAACTGGATCCACTAGAAAACTACACGTGAATCTCTAATCAACTTATCGGCATCGGCGATTTCAAAGTAAGTACCATAAGCGATTTTTCGATAGCGATATCGCATTCTGTCAAGTAACATCAATCGATATCGCATTTTGTTAAGTGTTAATTGCCGACATCGCGTTCTGTCAAGTCCCGACACTCTGGTATCAGACATACTGCATCCTAATTTACGAACAATCAAACAACTTGTGATATTGGAGTTTGCATGTCACAATGTTCTATTCATATCACCTGATCACGAAACACTGATGAAGTTTTGTCGAAAATAAATTTTCCGATACAATTACAGGTGTCAAAGACACATGAAAAAACATTCGAAATTTAAATGGCCACCCTATGTGATCTATAGTTTCAAGGTTTTAAACGATTTGACAAAATTTTGATGTAATGTAGAAGGATTTCTTCATTAAAACTCGCATTAAATTGAAAATACTATTTCCATTCACGAGTTCTTGTTGCTCATCCTTGTTTTTTTTTAATAGGTAGATTCCAATAAACAACATTTAAAGGAAATATCAAGGATTATCAAGGCAAAGAAGAATTTTGTAATTCAGTCACAGACAGTTTTGCCTCCTAAAGAAGTTGTCGAGATGTCACCTTTATTTACAGATACTACATGCACGCCAGATGCAGGGTCCTCCTCTTGGGAGGTCATATACAAACTGTTCGAGGATGAAAACCCAAAGGTACTTGAGACGCAAAGTGCTACTGCTGATGCTCCCGCTCCAGATGCTACCTCTATATGGAATGATGTGGAAAACTGATTTTTGCATAGAATTGTCGTTTGTCCCAAAATCTTGCCCTACACAGATATGGTGAGATGGTTCATTAACCATTTAGATCTTACAGATAGATATTTTATAACTCCAAAGAATATAATCATTATATCATTCAAGGCCGAGGATTTGAGGAAAATGTACCATTTTCTGCTACCACAAAAAAAGTATGATACTCAATTTGTCCAAAAGTTCATGCATGAGAATTAGAACCCAACAGATCTTATCAAAGAATGGAGAAGCGACCCGAGCAAGAATAAGCATGAGGATAGGGGTATGTATTCATTAGCTTCTAATGTTAGCCCTTTCTCTCATGTCGCTGCTATAATGTGTTATTTATACGGTTACCCTAATACACAGAAGTTGATCAGGTGCTAAAAATTAGTCTCAAAAATAAAAGTGGTAGAATTTCAATAACTTAGATCAAGATCAAAGTGCTCGTCATCCTGATTCCAGCAGTGCAAATGAAACTCAAATTCGGGCTCATATGAAGAGGTTAGAGCAAGTCAAAGTTCAGGTTTGACTTGGACAGATGGCAGGAGAAGATGACGTGGTAGGACTCTTTAGCGAATGGGGAAGCACCAAGTGGCAGGCCACCATTGGCCCTGTATTTCACAAATCACATATCGAAGATGGGTTGACGTTAAAGAATCAGCCCCAGAGCAAGCCAAGGTGTGATGACATAATCGCAATCGCACATCGCAACAGGGAAGGCATTATAGAATCGGCCCCAACAAGATCAGGTTGCAATTATGATATCACAATCGCATATCACACGATACAAAGTCTCATTATATGTATTACCCTGGCTCCACCGATATATTCTGGATGCGATATAGTTATACTACAGTTGATAGTTTCGTCGGGTCCGTCGCTTATCGCAATCGAATATCACCCACGCTGCGTTCACAAACCATAAGACCCATCGATTCTTGCCGATTGCGATTTGTGATGGAGTTGTCAGTGTCGATAGCTTATGCTTTCCGCATGGTGAAATTTTTGCCCAGTTAGCACTTTTTGGAGAGAAATTGTAGGATCATGTCAGAAATGGTGCAATTTGTGGAGCGAATATTGGGAAAACTAGGAGAGGTCATAACTTCTTCAGTTTTCCACCAAATTGGATGCAAAAAGAGGCTAGATAGCCATTTTTGGACATTCTAGACTGATTGGAGTAGGTTTCAGAAGCATTTGAGCATTGTAAACACATATTTTTACACTTTTTAGCATAATAGAGAGGCCTAAGCCATTGGAAGCTAGACCAAGGAGACGTAGCCCAGGAGGGGTGAACTCCTTTATCATGTTCCTGTTGTAATGTGTTTTTGATGATGTTATGTACATGTTTATGTTGTTGTTTAGTCTCTTATTTATGTTTAATTGCTCATAAAATTAACAAAAAACTCATTTTTCACTTGCAAAAATTCATGAATCCTTAAGCACAATGAAAGCATTTTGTTTCTAATATAAGGATGATCTTAGCACAAAAATCTAATATTCTAAATTCGATCATTTTGGTATCAGAGTACTAGGTTTTCTTTGTGAAACAAGGATTTAACTGTTTGCAAGTTTATGTCATGCTTACAAGGTTAAAACTCAAAAGAGGAGAAGGGAAGTTGATTAGAAGCCCTGAAGTTGGGTCAAGGGGAAGGAGAGAAAGGTTGCCATAATCTCCAACACCAGTTCAGCCTCGAGTTGTAGTTAAGACTCCAGAGATCATTTTTCATGAAGGAGAACCTACAAACATGACAAAAGATGAGAAGACCTTCAGAAAGGTTTTCTTTGATATGACTGAGATGGTAAAGGTCCTTTATGGAGAGAGGAATACCAGGTTGCAAGGGGAAAGTTCCAAACCTCCCAAAGGAGAAGGCTCTTTAGGAGGAGGTAATGGAAATGGAGACAAACCTCCACCCTCTCCACCATCTTCTTCATCTTCTTCTTCACAAGCATCTTCAGCCTCTTCCACTAACAGAACCCTTACTCATACTCATCATCATACTTCAAAAGGAACTGGTAAATCACCTTTTTTAAAACTTGATGTTGCATTTGAGCTGCCCATATATAATGTTGAAGTGAATGCAGATAAGCTTGATAATTGGATTCATCAGTTGGAGGCCTATTGCAAGATTCAAAACCTTCAAGGGGATGACATAAAGATTCAGTTAGCTTCCTTGAGAATGGAGGGTGCAGCACTAGTATGGTGGGAATCAAAGACCCAAGAGGAGATTAAAAAACATGGTAAGATATCAATTTCTTGGAATGATTTCATTGTTGAAATCAAAAGACAATTCTACCCTCTAGCTTATATGGAGAAATCCATCAATAATTGGCAAAACTTTAGACATCTTAAAGGTAAAAATGTGCAAGATTACACACAATAATTCAAAAAAAAAAGGTCTTTGATGTTGGGTGTAGATTTGCAATCATAGGACACATTGTTGAAGTACATAGGGTGTTTACACAGTTACATTAGGCATATTGTCTTAATGTTTAATCCCAATAATCTAGTTGATGTGTGTGTGCAAGCCACTCATCTTGAGACAAGAGGGAAAAACACCCCAGAAGAAGGTAGTAAAAATCCATTTAAGAGTAAAGCAAAGGACAACGATTTCAAAGGGAAGGAAAATAAAAATGTGTCTATCAAAAAAGAAGGAGAGAAAGTTACATGAAAACATTGTTCGAGGGAGGGTCACGATGAAGCTCATTATTGGAAGCTTCATCCCGAAATGAGACCAAAGAGAAACAACAACAAGGGAAAACAAAATACAACTGCAACCACTCAATAGGATGTGGGATCTGATTCGGGTGATGAAACTAAAATCACAGCCATGGGGTTAAAAGGAAAAGAATCCATTCCTTGCAATAGTTCTTCAAACACACAAAATGAAACTCCAAATGAAAAGAGGAGAATAGAAATTTTTCACATAAGGGTGATCTCAAAACACAACAAGATTGATACGCTTTTTGATAGTGGCTTTCAAGCCAATCTTATCTCTGAAAACATTGTCAAAAATTTAAACTTGGAAACTGTTCCACATCATAAACCATATCCACTTGGATGGGTGTGTGACAATGCACAATTGCAAGTTACTAGAAAGTGTAAACTGAAATTTGTCGTTACTGCAAATTTCATAGATGAATTGGAGCTTGATGTTGTACCTTAGATATCTGTGGCATAGTTTTGGGTAGTGTGTACCATTATGATAGAAAAGCTATCTTCCATAGACATGAAAACAAATATCATATATTAAAAAATGGAGTAGAATATATTGTGAGAGATCATAGCAATAAAATAAATCTTTCACTTTTTAATGTAGGGAAGATGAAAATACTAGTGAATTTGAGCAAAAATTTTGTGCTTCTAATGATCAAACCCAAGAACGATGTTGATAATGAAGATTTTAAAGGTTGTGATTCAAATTTGAAATCTGAATTGGTTGACGTAGTTAACCAATATGATGAGATGTTTCAGGAACCAAAGGGATTACCTCCCAAGAGAGGAATCCAACATGAGATACAGTTGCAGCAATATTGTCCTCTTCCTAACATTGGCATGTACAGGATGTCAGTGATGGAAAGTGCAGAAATTAAGAAGCAAGTTCAAGAGTTGTTGAATAAAGGGATCATCATACCATCTTCTTTTCCATGTGGTTCACCTATTGTCTTGGTGCCAAAGAAGGATGTAACATGGCACGTGTCATGGACTTTCATGCATTGAATAAAATTACGGTAAAGAACCATTACCCACTGCCTAGAATAGATGATTTACTTGATCAATTGAAAGATGCAAATTATTTTACTAAGCTAGACTTAAAAAGTGGCTACCATCAAATTAGAATAGTTGAAGGAGACATTTGGAAGACAACGTTCAAAACAAAACAAGGATTGTTTGAATGGCTAGTTATGTCGTTTGGTTTATGTAATGCTCCTGGTACATTCATGCGTGTGATGAATGATGTGTTGAGGCCATTTCTTGACAAGTTTGTCATAGTCTAATTAGATGATATCTTAATTTTCAATAAATCTTGTGATGAACATGCCATGCATGTAAGAAAAGTTCTTGATGTCTTGAAAAAAGAATAGTTGTATCTTAAGATGTCAAAGTGCGAGTTTGGAAAAACTTCTTTAGTTTACTTGGGTCATATTGTTGGAGGAGGTGAGTTGAAAATAGATCCCTCTAAGGTTGATGTCATTGTGAATTGGCCAAGGCCCAAGACAATTACTGAGGTATGAATCTTTTTGGGAGCATCCGAATATTGGAGGAAATTCATTGCTAATTTTTCTCTCATAACCGCTCCTTTGCATGCATTGACAAGTGTGAAAAGGTTTTTCAGTGCGGAGGCAAACAGCAAAAGGCATTTGATGCATTGAATGAAAATATTAGTACAGCTCCAGTACTTGCACTTCCAGACTTGAGATAGTCATTTGAGATTCAGACTAATGTTAGTGACTATGTTATGGGTATAGTCCTCATGCAACATGGTAAGCCTATATGTTTTCATTCATAAACTTTTGATGGTGCAGTGATTAACTATCCTACATATGACAAGGAATTGTATGCATTGGTGTAAAGTGTGAAAAAATGGAAATATTACTTGATGGGTAAGGAAACAATCATTCACACTGATCATCAACCATTGCAATGCTTGAAATCACAATCAAAGTTGCAGCAATTAAGGCACTTCCAATGGATGGGTTTTATTCAACAATTCCACTTGGTAATCAGGTATAAGAAAGGTATCTACAATAAAGTTGCTTATATCATTTCTAGGCCTATTGTTAGTGCAGCTAATTTACTCAAGCATAATTTTGTTTTACATGAAAGTTATATTGAGCAATATGCATTAGATAATGACTTTCAAAATGTTTATGCAAGCTTGAGTCATGGTAACCAAGTAGAGGAATTGCATTACCATTTGCATGATAACTTGTTGTACCATCTTGGCAAGCTTTGTATTCCATAGGGAGAAAGAGTTAACATCATAAGAGAGGCACATACTTCTCTTATTGCTGGTCATTTTGGTGTAAGTAAGATGATGGCACATCTACAGAGGTATTGTTATTGGCCTCGTATGCTTGAAAGTGTGTCTCGTTTTATTAAAGGATGTTCATTATGTGAAATTAGTAAGCCTAGCAATAGGAAGTTAGGATTGTACACACCACTTTCGGTTCCTTCACGACCGTGAGAGAGTGTTTTTATGGATTTTGTAGGAGGTCTTCCATTGTCAAAAAGAGGTTATGATTATTTGTATGTAGTTGTGGATAAGTTCAAAAAAATGTGTATTTTGATTGAAGATAAAGGAGATAATATTTAAATTCCATCTATTGAAGACTTTTCTCCAGAATTCCTTGATGAGCTTCAGCAAGACACTATACTTGACAAAAGAACAAGGATATCAAAAAGGGGAAGTATCGATTATCTTCGAGTGGGGCTCAAGGGTACAAATCCTTTAAAATCCAAATGGATAGAGGTTGGAAAGGTGAGGGAACTATACCCTCACCTGCTGGACAATTGAAAGTGATCTTTTGGGGTCCAAAAGGCTTCCAGTGGGGAGGAGTGATCAGGTGCTCAAAATTAGGCTCAAAACACAAAGTGGAAGAATTTTGATAAACTTAACTTCATATTGAAGTGCTCATCATCTCAATTCCAACAATGTGAATGGCACTCGAATCTGAGGTCATATGAAGAAGTTAGAGCAAGTCAAAGTTCAGGTTTGACTTGGACAGATGGCAAGAGAAGATGATGTGGAAGGACTCTTCAGCGAATGGGGAAGCGCCAAGTGGCAGGCCGCCATTGACCCCACATTTTGAAAATCACATATCGGAGGTAGGTCGTCGTTAAAGAATCACCCTAGAGAAAGCTAAGGTGTGATGCGATAATCGCAATTGCACATCGCAACAGGGAAGGCATTACAGAATCGGCCCCGACAGGATCAGGTTGTAATTGCGATGTCGCAATCACATATTTCACGATGCAAAGTCTTGTTATTTGTATTACCTTAGCTCTGTCGATTGCAATATATTCTGGATGCAATACAATTATAATGCAGTTGATAGTTCCATCAGGTCTACCGCTTATCGCAATCACATATCGCCCACACCGTGTTCACAAACCATAAGTCTCGTCAGTTCTCGCGGATTGTGATTTGAGATGGAGTTGTTGGTTCTGATATCTTATGGCCGCCACATAGTGAAATTTTCACCTAGTTAGCACTTTTTGGAGCGAAATTGTAGGATCATGCCAGAAATGGTGCAATTTGTGGAGCGAATATTGGGAAAACTAGGAGAGGTCATAACTTCTTCAGTTTTCCACCAAATTGGACACAACAAGAGGATAGATAGCCATTTTTGGAAATTCTAAATTGATTGGAGCAGGTTTCAGAAGCATTTGAGCATTGTAAACACATCTTTTTACACTTTTGAGAATAATAGAGAGGCCCAAGCCATTGGAAGCTAGACCAAGGAGACGTAGCCCAGGAGGGGTGAACTCCTTTATCATGTTCCTATTGTAATGTGTTTTTGATGATGTTCTAACATGTTTATGCTGCTATTCAATCTCTTATTTATGTTTAATTTCTCATAAAATTAACATAAAAACTCATTTTTCACTTGCAAAAATTCATGAATCCTTAAGCACAATGAAAGCATTGTGTTTCTAATCTGAGGAGGATCTTAGCACAACAATATAATATTCTAAATTAGATCAGGAGTTCTTAGAAGAATGGATACCGTTAATAGAGGTTGCATATGATGGTTATATTATGGATTGAGAAAATATCTTGTCTAATAACTCAACTACTAAAATTTGCAATTATAGACAGAAGTATTATGTTAACAATAGAACTCCTCCTCCTTTCTTTATGAGCACCTATGTAATGTACGCTATTTGTTATTCTTATGATTTTCCATCTATAGGATGGAAGTGGATAATTTGATACCCTACCCCCATCCATCTTTACCTTGATATCTTGTGGGAATCCAAGTATCATTCTCATTTTTATAAAATTTGTCATGAAATTATCCTCCCCATTCACCAAGAGGTCTTTGGTAGAAAAGCGCCCAAACTCTCTACAGAAGCTAACAATGACTTAATGTCATTAGGAAGGTGGTTCAGGGAAGAGTCATTTACTTATATTTGAGTGTTTGGCAGTCTTTCCCATCCTCATGTTTTGCCTCTTTTTGTCCTTGATAAATTATTGGCCAGAGAAATTGCATACCAAACAGTTGGGAATGGTTTGACTAAAGTGCTCAAAGATGCCAAGAAAACTACCTAGCCTTCTTTTCCTATTTCTTGTGGTATATATGCATTGGAAAATTTTAGACATGCTCTTGTTGAAATTGACCAAATTAAAGCTTTAAGTTTTCCAACCATCCCACACAGATGATATGATCCCAATGGGGTCGCAAAAGATGTCGCGACAAGAGAAAGAATCAGGTAATTCTCAAGTGAGCCTAATACATTTGATGATTTATTTGAGATGGTTCCAAAGTATTCCATGATTGAAAAGTTAGCAGAAGATCGACTAACACCTAAAGAATTGATTGAGTTCAATCAATATCGTAGTCAGAGAATAGCCCATTTTCCAGAAGTTTTGTTAAGACATTCTCGACAGAATCTTGAAGTTTCAAATACATCAACCTCCTCATCAAAGGATCCAATTATTTATCAAGTCTCTAAGATAGCTACTACAGTTCTTGAAAAAACAAAGAAATTTAAAGAAGAAAATAAATTAGATGAAGTTTGGGAGGAATTTAATCATGTCCTATCAACTGAAGAGACTCAGGATGTAAACACTACAGTCAACAAAGAAACAATGCAGATTCCACAAACTGAAGGGACAACCTTGTTCACTACTGAGGCTCCTGATAAAACTATTGTTGCTGAAGATTTGGAAATCATCCCAACATTTCCTACGTCAAAGATAGTTCTAAAAATTGAAGAAATCCATCCTTTGGATGTGTTTTACAATCCAAAATAAAAATCAGTTATGATCACGTCAAGAAAGAAGAGAAAATTGGAACAGACACAGAAATTAGTTCCAAACGAGATTCCTTTTCAAGTTCTCCAAAAAGGAGCCCAAACAACCCCTAACAAAGAATTAAACAGACACTCACTGTTCACGGGAGCTTATGCTAGTGATACTATTGATAAAGCAGCAGAAATTCAACTTCTTATGAAGGAAAAGGACCAAAGGATTGTTCAATTAGAACAAAGTCTCCAGAATGAAAGGCAAGTGGTTAAGCAACAATCGCAAGAAAACCTTGCCAAATTACAAAAAAGTTTCAATGACTTGAAACTAGAATTTGAATTCGAAATAAAAGACAAAGATCCACAGGTACAATAGCTACAACAAAAGATTAACTAGTTGAAAGAAAATCCCGAAATAAATGAAGTTAGAAAAGAATTAGGAGAACTGGATACACTCCTTGCTAAGCAACACGCTATCTTTTGTCATAAATTAACTTTAATTCATGATTTGTGTAAGGCCAGTTGTTACACAGCATTTTGTCACTGTCCCTATACTCCCCATTCCTTGATCCTGGAGGACCTCCACAGTGAACCCCGCATGCTTTTCCCTCATGAAGAAACTCCCATTATGTCCCTCTTCATGAGCAGATCATTTCCCTTTTTCACCATTTCCCCTGAAACTTTTGTTTTTCCCAATTTACAAGACCGATGCTAATGGCCTTTGTCTCCCCTGCGCCAGTCGGTGCGACTAAGTTGTGTTCCAGTCGTGTCGGTCTTGTTATGGAATGTTTTTTAAATTAGAGTTGAAGCTTCCATCTCTAGAAGCTTCGTAACGGAAGTCTAGTAAATGGTTTGGCCGGATGGGGTCGAGGATGACAGTTTGGGCTCCTTTCCCCTATAATGATGGAACTACCTCAAGGGATAAGTCCTCCCATGAGAAGAGGATCCATCTCCCATCCATATTTCCTATATAAACCTCCCTTCTTCCCAAGCACAAACTAGTGATTAGTGTGAAAATCAGAATTAGACAAGCAAGCTATTACTAGTTGTAGCCATCTAGTTGTGTGAGGGAGAAGTGTGTTTGGTTTGGAGTGAAGCCTAAAGGGAAGAGTCTTTAAACTATTGTTGTTTGAAGCCATCATGAAGTGCTAGCAGAAGTGTGTGGGAACCTAGTCTTGTCAGAGGAAGACTGCGACGTCAAGACAAATGGTTGTAATCTCTCTTTGATATTAATATATGAAACTATCAATTGATTTCCTACATGTTTTGTAATACTACATATTCATGTCTTGATGCTTCTTGACTCATTAAGTAGGTTGAATTGCAATTTGTCTATTATTATGTTTGTGTTTTGTTGTTTTTTACTTGTTTCAAGAGCTTGAAGAAGGAAGCGAGAGATTGTTGGGGCGAGCAAGCGAGGACATCATCAAGTAGGATAAGCGACCAAGAGGTAGGCCCTCTTGATTTATTATAACCTAAGGAAATCTTCCATAGAATGTATCTGTTGAGGCTAGACCCATTACCGAGCTAGAGGAATTCATTTGTGTCCGCACTTATAATTTCACTTCACCACAAATTGGTGACTTCGCTGGGGAGATCCCATCTTTTTGTTTGTTTTGGATTTCATGATTTCATGAGAACTTTTCTAGTTTCAGGTTTTCCCTTTTGTTACGTTTATTTTCTCTTGCTTACTGGCTTAAGTCTAAAATCCATAGTAGCATATCTGGTCCCTGTTTAAAAAAAATAATATTTTTTCTTAGTGTTCCTCGGACAGCGCGTTTAATCAGCTGACAATCGCGTCAATCAGCGTGAATTGCAGAGGAACAATCCTGCCGACCCGCCTCTGGCGCTTTTGTCAGTTAGGCAGTCGCGCTGATTCCTATAAGTGAAGATCCCAATCTTGGTCAGTGCGTTCTGCTCTTGTGTTTTTGACCTTGTGAGCCTTTTGATTTCTTTTCTCCGTAATTAGTAAGCTAATTTTCATTTGGTTTTTCTTGCTTGTAGGCTTGTCATCTTGTTGTTTGATTGATCAAGTCATTGAGTGACCATCGACACTAGGACATCTAGCTAGTCGTCCATTCAGCAGCTTGTGGACTCATCAAGACTGGTTGTGGGTGTGTTTGCTCCTTGCATTTGTTTTTGGTCCCTCTTACCACTTTGACCTCTTTTTGCACAATTTTGAAAAAGTTTTGTTTGCTAGTTTGAACATCTTTTTCCGGCATAGATTACATTGTTGGTCTTGTGTTTTGGCAAAGTCGGTGCTTCGTCGATCTGAATGAACTTCTCTTTTCATGTTTTCATCTGCTTGAAGAGCTCATAGTCTCGAAAATTTTCTCATTGAAATATTGTATGTGAAAGTTTGTCTCGTTGTTTCATGAGAAAATATGAAATTCTAGCTTGTTGCTTCATTATGATTCGCATCTCTTAGAAACTAGAATTGCATCAGCATTTGAAAGGGAAGATAAAATTTTTCATTTCGAAAGGACTAATAGATAAGTGCTTATCAGGAAATTAGGAATTGGAATGCATTTTTCATTAGTTTATTTTTCAAAAATTGAAGTAGTGAAAAATCATTTCGTTTTCAGTTGCTTGATTGTTTGCATTTGATTGAGTAGTTTCTACCCTCTCTAGTGTAGCCATTTCATCGAATTGAAAGGGTCTTGTCTCATTTAGTTGCATTTTAGGTTTTTCAAGTAGCATCGCTAACACCTGAAAACTGAAACTTAACTCAAGTGTTGAAAATAGCAACAAGAAATTCTAAATATAGAAGTGCTAAAAATATCACTGCCATAAATAGCATTTCGGGATACCTTTCTATTTTAGTTAGTCCCTGAACTAAAATTGAGAAGTAAAATTCGAATTTGTTCTTAGCAGATGTTTGATTAATAATTAATTAATTCATCTTGAGTTAATTAGTTGGAGAAAATCAAACATGAAGTCTATGTGAGGACATGCAACAGTTATCCTATTGATTGAGGAATTTATCCCTTAGTTAAAGAGATAAGGATGAGTTGTAATTTGAGTTGTAATTAGTTAGCTTCGTTAACTGAGTTAAGTCCAATTAGATTAGTTCAAATAGTTTGTTGAACTAATTGTGAGTTTAGTTAGTTAATGCATGCATGCATGTAATTGTTGCACTTCAGATCACTGAATATTCTCTCATAAATAACTCATGCATGTCAGTTCAGACAGAGACCCAGTTGAGATCAGATGATGGGACAGTGTACTATCAGTTGCAAGAATATTCCATGGAGGATATCTCTTGCATGCAGAATGAATTCTTTCCTTGGAGATTGTGTAGTTACTTTTGGGTTTGATGAGTGTGTGATGAGGCCAATTCACAAAGGTGGCAGCATTGGACCCCAAGGAAAACTTCGAAAGGAAATAGGAGGCTTAGAGGGTTGAGGGAAGGCATATATTGTGTCTATTCAATCTGTGAGTTGTATTGTTCAATTGTACTGAGAGCAGGATAGCTTGTGAGCTGATTCTTTGTGTAATCTGAACATATTTCCACTTGTATGATAATACAGAGATCGAGGTTTTTAGCTGAGGCTTTCCCCAGAGTATTCTTCTATGTTTATGTGTGATTGCTTTCTCATTCTCAGTTATATTTGTTCTATTTGATCTTACTCAAATTCGATTAAGCTTCCGCAAGTTTTTTGTAGAAGTAGATCTGGTATTTTGCTTTAGTATATTGCATAATCTATTGATCTACAGTGGGAAATTCTACATGGTATCAGAGCAAAGGTGATCAAAGTGAAGAACAGTATACAAAGAAGGGAGAAGTTTGAAGTTTGAATTTCCTTATTATAGAAATCGAGTTCTTATCACATCTCAATTTCACCGATGGCGTTCAATGGTTTAAGACTCGAGTATCCCCTTGATGGCAGCTCGAATTATATAGCCTGGAAGGATCACATGGAAGCAGTATTAGAGGACAACAGTTTAAAGGACTTCATTGATCAAGAAGTCCCCAAACCGGGAGTAGCGAATGCTACAAAATTGGTGGAATGGAAGAAATGTGTGGCTAGATCAAGGAGAATCCTCCTGGAGGGAGTTCGAGACCACATTGTCTCGAGCCTCCATGGGAAGGATACATCATTTTTGTTGTGGAAAAAATAGCACGATGCAGCCGAACCAATAGAAATGGTCATGGAGCATCGCTGGCATGAGCGAGCCACCTGACAGTGCGGTGAAATTACCAGAATTTGGTTACTGTGTTTGTTAGGAAAAGAGACCTTTGAGCTCATGTTTTCCTAGTTATGGCATCAAGTAGTTAGAATACAGAGGGGATAGATTAAGACATCTCAAGCCTCAGAGGGTTCGAGAGCATTGTAAAAAAACCTATAAATGGCTAAAAGTTAGAAGAAACAAGGGTTCAACTTTTGGGGACTGTGGATACTCTATTCCCCCCAGTGTCTCATCTTCATTCCAGTAATACAAGCTTCTTTTGATGTTACATGTTCAATTGCCATCTTCTCCTCTATTCTAAGCTTGCACTTGAATAGACCATGTTTTCTTCTATGTCTAATGCCAGATAATTGTCATCTTATCTTTGCGTTGATAAATTAGAATTGCAAGCTTCATTTACTGTCTATAGTTAGCCATTCATATGTGTTTATGTATGCATCTGCTAGTACAGTCAGGATTCTCCACCTATTCACTGAATCTATAAACTATTGAGCATTAGTGGTCTAAAGACTTGTCAAGCTAAGGGTGTTCATGCGTGTCTTGAGTGGAAACAAAGTTGAAACAGTCATTTGACTTGATCCAAACCCCAGTTCATTCCAATAGTTCAGAGAACAATATTGAAGATTTATATGTTACCAGGCATCACCAAGTTACAACCTAGGGGAGTTTTCTGGAGTGTTAACATAATTGGTGCCATTGCGGGGAGAGGAGACTGAAGCTCAGCTTCCCTGGGGGACGACACAGATCCAAATTTGATGATAGACAAAGCTTAGACACTATTTGGGTTGTAATCATCTATCTGGCGACTCTACTGGAGGGCGAACCTCTTGGCAACTCCACTCCATAGTTCTAGCTCAGTTTGGGAGGCATACTCAGAGAAATCCTTAGAAGCCACGAGCTGACCCAGTACGTGACCCTGAAAAAATAATCAAAGAAAGAAAGGTGTTGCAGAAAGGAGCATCACGTTCAGGTAGTTCTAAACAATATTCTATATCTCTTCAAGAAAGTCTTGTAATAGAACAAATACATGTTGAGAGTATAGCATCTAATACTAGCTGTGAAGAAAAAATCTCAGAGATTCATAGAGCTCCTCATTCTTTAGTTTCTTCTTTCATTGTAAGCCCGAAGGAAACCCCTCCTCCTATCCATCATACTCCTTTAGTCCTATCAATCACCCCTCAACCATCTATCATTCAGACTCCCAATACCCTTATAGCCACCACAGTTATGGCAGCACCTACCAAAATGGAAAGAATCATAGCTGCTAGGTATGGACCTCTAGTACTACCCACTCCTTTGAATGCCATGCCTACTGGAGAATATCAGAAGTATATGCCTAAGTTCATTGGGACTGAAGGTGTTACAGCTAAGGAATATCTTGAATCATTCTATAGCTATGCTGATAACCTGGACATTAGTGAAGATGATGTATGGATGAGAGTCTTTTTCCAAAGTCTAGATGGAGAGGCTAAAAAATGGTTCACAGAACTGAACCCAAGGTCTATAGCAGATATTGAGGCTTTAGACGATGCATTCCTAAATCATTGGGGGGATAAGAAGGATCTACTCTACTACCACACTGAGTTTGGGAACTTAAAGAGGGAAAATGGTGAGTTTTTGTCTGAATTTAATAAGAGGTTTAACCACATGTATAGAAAGATACCAGCTGAAGTAAAAACCACCACTACCTCTGTTAAACTCACCTATGCCAGTGCCTTTGATTCTGACTTCTATCTACTTTTGAGGGAGAGATGATGTGCTACTTTGGATGATATGCAAGATGCAGCCTTGGAAGTGGAATCAAACATCATGGCTATAGAGAAGCTCAAGGGGAATGTTGATAGAAGGAGACAGAGGGGCCAATCTTCATCGTCTTCATATCCCAAGATAGATAAAATGACCAAGATGATAGAGTCATTAGCCTCTGAAATCTCCAAATTAAAGATTGAGCAACACCTTGGGAAAGGAAGAGTTCCTAATACCTTTGCTCCTAGAAATCCAAATCCATATAGAAGAGCTAATGAGCAATTGCAGATTCTGCAAAGAAGCAAAGATGTCAATGAAGACCAAAGGGTGAAGACCACTTTCCGGAATGTAATCATGGAAGAAGAGCAGTTTGAAGAATATGAGGAGATCCATTGTCTAGAAGACAAAGGCAGTGCCTCCTTTTTGACCTTATCTGCCTATGAAAAGTCATTATTCAATGACCAGATCAGCCAAGAGTTGGATGGTGGGGTTGTTCTGCAAACTGATGATCGACACAGATATGATCTGAGGTTGAAGATGAATAATGCCAAGGAAACTCCTGTTCAGAAAGTTGTTGTCCCTGCAATACAGCAAGCTTATAAGCAGAAACAACCGACAGCTGATCCCATCATCCTCAAAGCTCCAGCTCACAAGGTAAGAGGCCCTGACAAGTCTCCTTCTCCTTTAAGTTTTGAATCAGAAATCCAGAAGCTAAGAATACCTATACCTCTGAATGAACTAGTGAAGAATGAGTCCTTCAAGAGATCCATCCTCGAAGCCCTTGCGCCTAAAGCCATCCAAGCCTCCACTGACTATGTAAATCTACAAGATGACAAACCAGCTGTTGTTCTCAGCCTAATGATTGAAAATTATGATGACAGCTCCCCATCACTCTATGTCTCTCTGATTATTCATGACAAAATCCTCCACAACTGCTTCTTGACATAGGGGCCAACCATAATATAATGCCCAAGGCTGTCATGGATGAGTTGGGTCTTGACATTACCAAGCCTTATCATGACTTGTTTTCTTTTGACTCAAGAAAAGTGAAATGTTTGGGATTAATCAAGGACCTAGTGATCACCTTGTCTCAGCTGCCCATGTAGAGCATGATGATGGATATTGTGGTAGTAGATGTACCCCCCAAGTTTGGCATGTTGCTTTCCAGAGGTTGGATCAAGAGATTAGGTGGAACATTGCAAAATGATCTGCCCTATGCTATTGTCCTAGTTTTTGGAGGTGAGAGTAGGAGATTATACAAAGAAGCTCTGTTGGCTTATATCATCAGTGATGAAAGGAATCCGACTAATCACCCCATCTATGTTGTCGACACTGATTTTGGAGCCTGTATTCTTCAAATTGAATAGTCCTCTTTGGCCTCCATGCAGCTTAGGAAACCGGTTTGCCAGATCACAGAGGAAGAAGGCCCACAAATTTGGGACATGTTCTTTGATGGAGCTTGCTCTAAGGAAGCTGCAGGGCAGGTGTAGTCCTTGTGTCTCCCACACAAGAATGCATTCATTTATCTTTCAAGTTAACTTTTCAGGTCACAATAACATAACAGAGTACGAAGCCTTGATATTGGGCTTAAACGTTGCTAAAGAAATGGGCATCAAAGGTGTGAAGGTGTTTGGGGATGCAGACCTTATCATTCAACAGGTGAACAAAACTTTCCAAGCAAAGCATCCAAGGCTGAAAGCATATAGAGATGAGGTATGGAAGCTCAAGGGTTATTTTAATAGTTTCAACATTTCTTACATCCTTAGAATGGAGAACCAGCTTGTTGATTCCCTCGTTGTGTCTACTTGCACGTTTATTCTTCCTTTACCTCCTAAATTGACTTATGAATTTCAAGTGAAATATAGACCATCTCTGCCTGAAAATGTCAAATACTTGAAAGTTTTTGAAGATGATGATGAAATTAATAGGTTTTTACAAGTCATTGATGAATTTTCTAAAATGCACATTGACCAAGAAAACGAAACCATTGAAGAATGAAACCAGTCCAAGCTAAAGGACGAGATTGGCTAGGATAACATTGTTCAGCAGCCTAGAAACCATATACCCAAAGGATTGGTTCCCCTAGAGAAGTTGTTTTATCATAATGATGTACCTTATAAGCCTGCCAAAAAGGAAAATGAGTATGCAGTTCATAGACATAATGTAGGGAGTCGAGCCCATCCAAAGTAGATAAATTTGTCCACTCACTTGTCTTCTGCCCAAAGTTCCGATTATTGCACCTTGATGAAACAATTTGCTAATATTTTTGCTTGGGAGTACAGTGATCTTAAGACCTATGACATCAACATCATTCAGCATAAGATCCCACTGGAGAAGAACGCTATCCTTTTAAGCAGAAATTAAGACCTATCAACCCTCTCGTATTTCCTTTGATTGAAAAAGAAATCAAGAAGTTGTTGGATGCCAAGATCATAATTCCCTTAAGGTATTCAAAGTGGATAGCTAACCTTGTGGTAGTGAGAAATAAGAATGGATAAATTAGGCTTTGTGTTGACTTCAGGAATCTCAACAAATGCTCTAAAAAAGACAACTACCCCCTGCCTAAGATGGAACACTTACTGCAAAAAGTTTCAAGGGCTAGAGTCATGTCTTTCTTAGATGGATTTTCAGGTTACAATTAGATTGTTGTACATCCAGAAGATCAGGAAAAGACTGCCTTCACTACTCCTTGGGGAACTTTCATGTACTCCAAGATGCCTTTTGGACTGATGAATGTTGGGGCTGCTTTTCAAAGGGCCATGGACATAGCCATCGTGGGAGAGAAGGACAAGTTTGTCCTTATTTACCTTGATGACATAACAGTCTTTTCCAATAGTCACAAGGACCATTGCAGCATTTGAAGAAGGTTTTTCTAAAGTGCAGACAGTTTGGAATTTCTGTGAACCCAAAGAAGTCACAGTTTTCTCTAGAAGAAGGAAAACTTCTAGGACATATTGTCTCTGCTGAAGGTGTGAAGATTTATCCAACAATAGTTCAAGCAATTCAGACATTGTCCATACCAAGATCAAAAAGGGACATTCAATCTCTCCTGGGTAAGATCAACTTTGTCAGGAGGTTCATTCCAAACTTTGTAGAGCTAGTGAAGCACATCACTTCCATGTTAAAAAAAGGATCAGAAAGAAAATGGACAGATGTTGTAAGAAGCTCTTTTGAAGCCATCAAACAAGCTATCATGGAGGCTCCCACTCTAATCAGCCTAGATTACACCAAGGAGTTTTATATCTTCTCTTTTGCCTCTTATGATACATGTGCAGCAGTTCTATTGCAGAAAAATGATGAAGGTGTAGAGCACCCTGTGGCCTTTTTCAGTAAAACTCTGAGGGATGTTGAACTAAGGTATGACCTTATTGAAAAACAAGCTTATGCTCTCATAAAATCTTTAAAGGCATTCAAAATTTATATTTTGCATTCCAAAGTGGTTGTGTATGTACCTTCAGCCTTAGTAAAAGATTTCCTAACTCAGCCAGATATTGATGGAAAGAGAGCTAAATTGATTACAAAATTCATATATTTCAATATAGAGGTGAAGCCCACCAAGATTGTCAAAGACCAGGGCTTGGCTAAGCTTATGGCTGAGGAAAATTGCAGTTTGCTAGACATCAACTGCATTGGTTCAAATTCAGGTGGTGAGTAGATACAGGAAGCAGCAGAAGAGAAAGAGCAGAATCAGTCTTTGGCTAAAAATCTAGCCACCTGTGAATGGTATTCCACTGTAGTTCAGTTTTTACAGAAGCTAGAAGTCCCTCCAGGGCTTAGCTCAAGTCAAGCCCAGGCCATTAAGCTCAGATTAGCCAAATTCTGCATTAGTAAAAACTTGCTTTATTGGCGAGACCAATCAGGGATCCTCTTGAGATGTCTATATAAAGGAAAATCTGTGGAAGTCATGCAGCGGTTCCATTCTAGCATTTGCGGAGGGAATCATTATTGGAAAACCACAGGCCACAAGATCCTGAGAGCTGGGTATTATTGGCCTACTCTGTTCTTTGATGTGTTTTCTTTTGTAAGGTCTTGTGACAAATGTTAGAGGTTTGCAGGAAGACAACAGCTAAAACCTCTGCCCTTGAAGCCAGTACACGCCAATGGTCCCTTCCAACAGTGGGGCTTAGACTTTATAGGCGAGATCAATACACATTCCAGTGTCCAGCACAAATGGATTGAGCCTATACCCACTAAAAATGTTAATCATCAGGTTGTCATAAATTTCTTGAATGAGAATATTTTCACTAGATTCGATTGCCCAACCAAACTAGTCACTGACAATGCAGCATCTTTCATGGCAAAAGAATTGGTGTACATGTGTGAATCCATGGGCATTCAGTTGGTGCATTCTACCTCATATTATCCTCGGACAACAAGCGAGAGGGATACCCGCCCAATAAAGGCAGTTTCCTCTCTCTCCTCCGTTGCTACATGGCACCTGATGAATGGAATTAGGCGGGCTTTGACCTTTACCGCTTACCGCCCGATGACCGCCCTATATAAACCATTCCCGCTTGGGTAAAACTGCTCCCAGGTGTTATCTTTCAAGCACCTCCTCTGCCTGATAGTTGTTCGATCTACTCATCTGAGATCTGACGGCTCGGACTTATTCCGCTCCCTCCACGACTTCAAGCCTCCAACGATCGATCTCCTCTGTCCATTCCTACCAATCCAATGGTCCTCATTCACGATTGCCACAGTTCGTCCTCCGCCACCTGACCAACATCCTGAACGTTGATCCATCCCATCCAACAGCCCACATGCCTCCATACCCCACTTCTCATCAGTCACCTGGGGAGGAAAGTTGTTGGCTCTGTCAGTGTTTTTGACAGTTGAACTGAAATAATGGAATACATGGCTAAAAGGGGAAAAACAACAGCACGATGCATCCGAACCAACAGAAATGGTCATGGAGCATCGCTGGCATGAGTGAGCCACCTGACAGCGTGGTGAAATTACCAGAATTTGGTTACTGTGTTTGTTAGGAAAAGAGACCTCTGAGCTCATGTTTGCCTAGTTATGGCATCAAGTAGTTAGAAGATAGAGGGGATATATTAAGACATCTCAAGCCTCAGAGTGTTCGAGAGCATTGTAAAAAATTGTATAAATGGCTAAAAGTTAGAAGAAACAAGGGTTCAACTTTTGGGGACTGTGGATACTCTGTTCCTCCCAGTGTCTCATCTTCATTCCAGTAATACAAGCATATTTTGTTGTTACATGTTCAATTGCCATCTTCTCCTCTGTTCTAAGCTTGCACTTGAATAGGTTATTCATGTTTTCTTCTGTGTCTAATGCCAGATAAATGTCATCTTATCTCTACGTTGATAAATTAGAATTGCAAGCTTCATTTATTGTCTGTAGCTAGCCATTCATATGTGTTTATGTATGCATCTGCTGGTATAGTAAGGATTCTGCACCTATTCACTGAATCTATAAACTATTGAGCATCAGAAGTCTAAAGCCTTATCAAGTTGAGGGTGTTCATGCATGTCTTGAGTGGAAATAGAGTTGAAACAGTCATCTAATTTGATCCAAACCCCAATCCATTCCAATAGTTCAAAGAACGATACTGAAGATTTATATGTTACCAAGCATCTCCGAGTTACAACCTAGGAGAGTTTCCTGGAGTGTTAACATGTCCAAGCACATTGATATCTGGTATCATTATCTTGGAGACAGTGTGGTCAAGAGATCATGTTGTTGCTGTATGTTTCGATCGAGGAACAAGATGCAGATATTTTGACCAAGGCATTGTCGAAATGAAAGTTCGAGTTCCACAGAGACAGGATTGGGGTTACTGATAATCCCTTTCTTGTTGAGAGGGAGTGTTGAAAATAGAAACAAGAAATGCTAAATATAGAAGTTCTAAAAATAGCACTGCCATAAATAGAATTTCAGGATACCTTCCTATTATAGTTAGTCCCTGAACTAAAATTGAGAAGTAAAATTCGAATTTGTTCTTAGTAGCTATTTGATTAATAATTAATTTATTCGTCTTGAGTTAATTATTTGGAGAAAATCAAACATGAATTCTATGTGAGAACATGCAACAGTTATCCCATTGATTGAGGAATTTATCCCTTAGTTAAAGAGATAAGGATGAGTTGTAATTAGTTAGCTTAGTTAACTGAGTTAAATCAAGTTAGATTAGTTCAAATAGTTTGTTTAACTAATTGTGAGTTCAGTTAGTTAATGCATGTATGCATGTAATTGTTGCACTTCAGATAACTGAATATTCTCTCATAAATAACTCATGCATGTCAGTGCAGACAGAGACCCAGTTGAGATCAGATGATGAGACAATGTACTATCAGTTGTAGGAATATTCCATGGAGGATATCTCTTGCATGCAGAAGGAATTCTTTCCTTGGAGATTGCGCAGTTACTTTTGGGTTTGGTGAGTGTGTGATGAGGCCAATTCATACGGGTGGCAACACTGGACCCCAAGGAAAATTACGCAAGGAAATAGGAGGCTTGGAGGGCTAAGGGAAGGCATATCTTGTGTCTATTCAATCTGTGAGCTGTATTGTTCAATTGTACTAAGAGAACGATAGCTTGTGAGCTAATTCTTTGTGTAATCTGAACATATTTCCACTTGTATGATAATACAGAGATCGAGGTTTTTAGCTGAGGCTTTCCCCAGAGTATTCTTCTGTGTTCATGTGTGATTGCTTTCTCATTCTCAGTTCTATGTGTTCTATTTGATCTTGCTTAAATTCAATTAATCTTCCGCAAGTTTGTTGTAGAAGTAGATCTGGTATTTTGCTTTAGTATATTGCATAATCTATTGATCTACAGTGGGAAATTCTACATCAAGATCAACTCTAAAATGAATTCAATTTACCTAAGGCGCATTTGACATTAACGATCACATCTAGAAGGTCTAGGCTAGAGACGTGTTCCGGTGTCTGTAAACCTAGCAGCTTTCATTAGCTTCGGCATTAGACAGCACTAGCACGGATTTGTGCTCCCTGTACCGTCGCGTATATAACGGGAGACCCCACTAGGCTGCAATCCTTGCATCCTTAGGAAGCCGAGTTGGCCGCCTTGCAAATGTGATACACCGAACACAGTATTTGGGAATATTGCCTGCTCGTACTTCTTGGTTTTCCAAGAGGTATTATGTAGTTCATGGTTTCCTGGTAATCCTATTTACCTAGATCATCCAAAGTATTCATTTGATATTTTTTACTCATTAAACTTAAAAGATCATCCGAGCACTTGTCCTTTCGAGCTCGTTTCCAATAGAAAGCGATAGAGTCATCTTTGTTTCTTTCTCGACTCTTTAAAAATGAAAGAACATCAATATTTTATGTGTATTAAATAATTGATTGCCCACGATCCAAAACATCTTGTTAGATTTTTTGACCAAATCGTGAGTTCCCTTAAAAGGACATTTTAAAGCCTTGAAGTTATTTGTTATGTCGGCTAAGACAAGGTCATCGTGGTTGAACCATCTGGTTCACCCATTTCCTCTTCCTCTCCTTCGTCTGAAAGATTGTCTGAGGAGCCACTTCCTGAGTTATCAGAGTCATTTGAGGACCAAAATGTTGAACTCGCAATTGTTTTGAGTGTTTGACCATTATCATCACGTCCTCCACCTACTTTCGATTCAGGTTCATCTGCTGGTCTTGACTCGGAATCTCCGAATAACCCCATTCGAACTCCAGAGAACTCGCCTACCATTGACGGTCAGCTTGGACTGGTTATCTATCCTCTGAATCCTCTATTTGACGTTGTTGAGATATCACCATAGCACCCTTACAATTCATACGATCAACTGGGTGTTCCTTTGGAACTATCCCCTAGTACACATTCGGCTATCCGTCGTCATTTGTTTCTAGACATGGAACTCGAGGGCAATGCTCCAGCCACTTCTCTGGATGAGTCCAAAGTCTCAACTCCACACACTATTGAGGGGGAAGAATTGCTGTTGCAGTTCCCTCCCAAGGGTTTCCCTTATTTAGAAGGTATTCCGGCTAGCTTGCCACCTGGCTATGTGTCTTTAGGGCACTTAGTTTTAGGCACACCAAGTGCATCATCACTCTACCATAGCTCTGTTTGGGCGTCAGGCATCAGACCTACGTCAAGTCCATTTGTCACGAACATGACCTCCCAACCAGTTGTTACTTCAGTCCCGGTGCAACCCACTGTCCCAAACACTCGAGTAACATCAATCCCAGTTACGCATCAGTCGCAACCATTGGTTTCAAAGATTGTCTCTGTCAGTTCCTCTATCCCGTTAGTCAGTGGCCAGATTGTGCCACCGCTTGGGGGACAGAATCTGAATGTCTCTATGGTGTCAGGTGCCACTAATGTGAGCATCTCACAAGCTCACATGCTTGGTATTATTTACAACCTGATTGACCCTACTGGATCAAGCAATGTCCAGTACCAACAAGTTCAAAATATTGGTGGTCCATCTAGATCAAACAATGTTCAGTATCAGCAACCTTATGGGGCTTAGGTCTAGTACCAAAATCCTTACATTCCATACGGTTCTCAAGGATTGGTTAATCAACCTTACACCATCCCATCTAGGCAGTACATCTAGCCTAGCTATGGCCAGATTCAGTTCGGTAATTTACCAGACACTGTTCAAGTACCCTTGCAATAGCAAGGGTAGCTTTTGTAACAGCCAAGGCAGCCTTTGTTACCGCAAGGGAAACCTTTGTTGCAGTAAGGGCTTTCTGTGCAACAGCAAGGGCAGATTATCCCGCAGAAAGGTCAGTCCTTCCAAAAGTTGCAGCAGGCCGCCAAGCAGCAGATGCAATATGCTTTACATACCTCTCAACCCATACCCTCACAGGGCATACCTCTGCAAACCCAGGGACAAATTTTGCAACTGCAAGGTCAGCAAAACCAACCTAGGCAACAGCAACCCTTGTATACCCATTAACAAGTGCAACCCTTGTAGGGACAGGTTCAAAGTCAAGTCCTGCAGCAGCAGGCGCAGAATCCTCTTGCCCAAGGCCAACAGTTTCAAAATCCTACCAGCCAACGGCACCAGGTGTTAGAGTTGGTCTAGTAGCCCTCCATCAGCGATCAAAGCTCTTTGCATTTGCATAAGTAGGTATCTCATCTGTGTCATCTTATTGCATTCCATTAGGCATGCCATAACCCTGATGGAGGAGCTGGTGTCTTTACTCCCCTCTTGGCACTGCTGGATCAAGTTGTTTCAGTCAATAAACTATTTCAAGGTTACTTGTTTTGTCTTGAGGTCAAAATTCTAGGTCTAGGGTTTAGGTCCAATTTGTCTTCAAGGTCATGTCTCTAAAAGTCAATAAATTCCCAGCAGGTCAGAGGGATGATTATCAAAGTATTTTTTAAAAGATTTCATCTTGTACAGCTAATTTTTACCTTGGATTTAAAAACCCTGTTTTTAAAGACAAGGTCATTTTTCTCATTTTTGTAAAAAGTTGTAAAAATTCAAAAGTCTTCAAAAATCAGCATGCAGCCTTGGTCCCCTTTGCCAAGATTCCTCAGAAGCTATCCCTGCAAAAATTTTCAAGAAAAAGCATCAGTTCAACCAATTTCAGGACAAAAGGAAACCATAAAGTCAACAGCATTCAAATTTTGAAAAAGTGTCATGATAAACATTAGAAAGAGGGTTTTGAAATGAAATCAATTTAAAACAAGAATATAAAGCCTCACTCTCCCTCCATTAGTCTTCATTGTGCCTCAAAGCAATAGAGAGAATTGTGTTGAAGAGAATTTGGGCGAATTTGTGAAGTCTGAGTGCGCGCGACCCATTGAGACTGGTGCGCGACCCGTTGGGCGAGCGCGACCCATCAGAGTGCCTTTGCCAGTGCAAAAATTACACGGGCGCGACCCATTGAGGGCGCGCGACCCGTTGGGGATTTCTCCACAGAAATTTGCCAGTGAGCTGCCAAACGACCCCGGAATTTTTCAAGCTTGCAGGTAGGCCTCCCATCATCAATATTATTATTTGCTAGAGCTTGAGAATAGCATGAGAATATTTTTAAAAAAAGCCATCATTTGCAAAATAAGGACTCCATGTGCATTTGCTTAATAATGTCAAAGTGCTAGGGTTTGTTTTGTTGTTTTAAGGTCATCCTTTTCACTCCTATTTTTTCCTACATTTTCCTACATCCCATTTCTTACTCCCTTATCATTTTTATTTAATTTCCCTACCAAAAATACTAAAAGCCCTAAAACCCTGCCCCTATTCCTAAAAGTCAAGAATCAAACCCTAAACCCTACCTCCCATAACATCCTTGCAAATGAAATTGTATGATGATGTATATGTCATGATTCTTCCCCTTAACTCCCTATTTCATATATTTTTCCCAATTTCCCTTCAAAGTCTCCCTTCCCTAACATTTCCCTTGTGTTATTTGTCCCCTTGAAACAGCATCTCAAACAGTTAAAACAGCAGATTTTAAAGCAGAAGCAGCAGTACATTTCAGCCACTTTGCTCCTGAAACCATGTCAGAAACCGAAACCGATTATGAGCAAAGTGATGACCATGAGTCAGCCTCAGAGTTTGAGGTACATAGGAGGCCTCACAAGGGTGGTAAGATTGGTCACCATAGGAGAGAGGCAAGCATCCCAAGATTGATGAGGGGCCATCAGGTGTTCCGGGCATAGAGGTTGTTGATCTTGACATTAGTTCTCCTAGCCTAGAGTCAAGGAGATCATTCAGCACCTAAGAGCTGAAAATGATTCATTGCAGCAAAGATTGGAAGGGGCACAATGGAAGATCACATATTTAGAGCAGCGCAACAAGCAGTTGGAGGATGAGCACACTCTTGATGAGTTGCGGAGGATTCATGAGGACCGCAACTTGGCTCGAAAGAGACCCGGCGATTTGGTACCCGTTGAGCGAGAGGCTATGCTTCTCCGGGTCAATGCTCATTTGGAGAGGTTGCTGGCCAAGGCCAACCAATATAAGGACTTACTCAGGAACATGAAAAATCATTATTGGGTGCAGATGCACGTATGCAAGGCAAGAATGAAAGTGCTCCAAAGACGATTGGCCAAAGCACAAAAACGAAGGAAAAGGCCTGACCCCCTCCACATCTTGGCTGAGGCTTCTTTGAAGGAGCATGATACTAAATAACTCAACTCCAGCACAAATCTCAAAAAAAATTGAGCATTTTGGGTCATTTGTGATTTTTTGGGCAAAAAACAGGTTTTCTCCACCAATGGCGCGCGACCCTTTTGTTTGGCAACTCCATTTTGGGAAAACTCAGCATTTCTGGATTTGTCATGAAAAGTTACACTTTCTCAGCCATTTCCAAGAAATTTCACCAAGTTTTGGGCCTCCAGAAAGTCAAAAAACAAGCAAAAATGACTTTCTGCCACATTTTTGACACACAGGAAGCAGTCTTGGGAGATTGCAATTTTGGAGGGGCAAATGACCACCAAATTCAGATATTCCACTTGGGTTGGAAAGTAGACATCCAGACCTTTCCAACAAGACCACTTTTGCCTCATTTGGACACCTGAAAGTGCCTCAAAAGTGCCTCCAAAGGCGCGTGACCCATTCAGGAATTGTGCGCGACCCATCAGGCAGTTTGCACAGGAATTCAACCTACAGCTCAGCAAAACGCAGTTTTGACTGGATTTGAATTTTTGGAGTTGATTTTCATCCTCCTTGTTGTAAATGATGTAATTTTATGATATTTTGACACTTATTTATCTCTTCTAGAAGATTCATTCATAAGATAGGCAAAAATTTAATGAATGAATTGGTTTCCTAGCTTATAGAGGCAAGTTGTTTTGATTGCCTAGTTTTCAGTGCTTAGTTTAGAATTGGTTGAAACAGCTCCTAGGATAGTGAGCTCGACCCCTAGAGGCAGGGAAAGATGTTAGATGGCCTATATTATGTACTTTCTTGCTCATTTTCATGGTTGGACTCTTGAGGGATAAGCTCTATTGTATTACTCATTGTATCTCTACAATTTTTGGCAAAGGAAGACCAGGGTTTTGCAGTCCTTTTTGGGATTCTTGTGGTCACATGTATTGATGGTGTGTTTCTCTTTGTACTTGTAAGTGTGTTATGTGAATCATTTCCTTACTTTTCCTTCTGCAAATTAGGCAAATGAAGTGTTAAAGTAGAATTCATGACTGTCATGCTCTGCTTTTAAGTTTGCTTAATATCAATGTTTTCAACTGTTTAAGGGGAATTCAAGGTTATTGCTTGCTCTCCTTAACTCCTCACCGGTCATTCTCATCCATCCACCTCTATCAAAGGCATCAATATTGTCTCCTACCTTGCCCCAAAGAACCCCCTGCAAAAACTGTGTCCAATCCCCGCACCCAAAATTGCCTTTCCCCAACTTTCCACCAAAATCTTAAAACTTCCAATTCAAAACTTTTTATCAGTTTACTAGCCTAAAATCAGTGTTTCCTTATTGGTTATCTCGCCCATTGAAGATCTTTACCGAGATATATCGGAGAGAGCCCTCTCCTGCCCCGTAGGGCTAGCTACGAGGCTAAGTGGTTTGATGTTGCCTTGGAGTTTGCCTTTCTCAGCCTGAGGTGAAATTTCAAGCGCTAACATATTGGCGACCATACTGGGGACAACAAACAAATTGTTTGCTGACTGATGTGTTTATTGCATAAGTCTTAGACAGAGTCTGAAGATACGCCAGGTAGCCTTCGAAAACGCTCTTGTTTTACATCAGCGTTAGTAGATAAACGTTGCTTCAGTCGACCTCCGTGAGCTAGTGAAAGTAACACTTCATCTGCATTTTTACCCCAGTTCATTTGTAAACTCTGAACTTTTGGATGATTAGTTAAGAGTTTTCACAGGCTGATTGGTTATTTGTTCCTTGATTTCCAAACTGGCTTCCAATTCTGGTCGTATATTCAAATCTCATTCATGTCCAGCTATTTTTGAGTATCTTGAAGACATTGATTTTGACGAAAGTTTTGAGTTGTCTTTGTTCAAAACCAAATCTGAAAGTACACTTGATTCTCTAGTTCCTAACCCTGATTTCGCAGCTGCTCTTGAAATTGAGAGACACAATAAATTGGTTGACAATTTCATCCTAAGATCTCTTCAGTCGGATATTCACGCTACCAATCTTGCCGAGTTCATTGAAACTATATCTGGTCATATTGGATCTACTATCACGGCGCATGAGCAGTCCAATCCTCCTTTTATTTCTATTTCTCCCATAATCACTTATCCCACATCTACAGTTGGTTTGCCTTCTACATCCCATACCACTTCTCCTCCTCATACTCCCCATACTACAGCTACACCTACTCCACCCGCTACTCCTAGACCCAATCTACCTAAAGCAATGGCTGCCCGGTTTGCCCCACTTGCTCTTCCTCAAATCCTGCATGATATGCCAGCCGATTATCAAAGTAAAATTCCCATGTTTGATGGCACTCCAAAAAGTATCTCTGCTCAGCAACATATTGACAAAATGACGACTTTCTTTGATCTATATGAGATAAATGAAGAAGATGTTACCATGCGATTGTTCGTGCAAACATTTGGAGGAGAAGTTAGAAAGTGGTTCAGAGGGTTGACAGCTAGAAGCATTCCCACCTTGGAAGCACTTCAGAGCCAGTTTCTAGATCGATGGGAAATCAGAAAGGATCCACTTCAGATCAATGTTGAGTACAACAATCTCAAACGTAATCATGGTGAGTCGATCCAAGACTACATTATCAGATTTAACATAGTTTACAATGCTATTCCAAATGATTTGAGGCCATCTAGAAAATCGGCACTTCTCAAATTCCCAGATGGTTTTGATCCGGAGATGGCTTATTCATTGCGAGATAGAGATCCACCTACCTTGGAGGATATGCAGAAAATTGTTGTTAGTGTTGAAGCGAATTTGAATGATAAAAGAGCAAGGATGAAGGCAGAAAAGTGAGTCACAATCAAAGAGGAAGCTTCTAAATCCGATCAGCTTCTTCGCAAGGTAGTAACGATGCTCGAAAATACTCATCTCAACAAGCCAGAACCGCAGATCCGTAATCCTAATTTCCGAGGTGCACAGCAGCCACAATATAGAATCAAGCAGCGTGAAACAAAGGCACAAGAGGCAACAGTTCAGTAGCAAATTAAACCTCCTTTTCAGCAGAATTTTGTTAGCCAAGAATCAGAGGATGAAGGTGATACGGTGGGAGAGGAAAATCACTTCTTCACTCCTGATGATCTGCCCACTTATGTTACAGAAGAAGAAGAGTTGGTAAGTCACTCCATCATCCCTCAGGATGAACATTATATCTTGTCAAATGATGCAGCACTTGAAGAAGAATCGGAAGAGTATCAAAGAGGGTACCTAAATGCTTTATCCGCTCAGCAGAGACAATTAAGAAACCGAGCTGTTCCCATAAATCCCATTCAGAAAAGGAAAGATACTTCAGCAAAGAATGATTCAGCTTCCCCACACACAAAAGGAAAAGACATAATTGATCCTTCAACAAGTCAATCATCATCAGCAAGCAAGATAGATCAGCCATCAAGCACACCGAGAGATAAAATTGAAAAAAGAGAGGTTCCAGCTAAATAAGGTGAGAAGGTTTCAGTTTTCAGTTTGGAGAATGAAATTTCAAAGTTGAAAGTGTCCATTCCTTTAACGGAAATCATGAAGAACAGCACTTACCGAGGCCAAATTTCCAAGATGCTGAATTTTGATCCAATGCTAGACACGGTGAATGTAGAATATGATCAGCCGGAATTGATTTTTGGGCCTGCTTTAAATGGTGAGTCTCCCAAAAGTGATGTTCCTCCATTCTATATCATTCTGCGATTGCATGAATATGTTTTACATAATGCCATGTTTGACTCGGGAGCTTCGCATAATTTGATGCCGAAAGCAATTATGGAAAAGTTGGGACTAGACATCACAAGGAAATATCATGATTTGTATTCATTTGATTCCAGCCGGGTAAAATGTATTGGTTTGATCAAGGACTTGGTGGTGAGCTTAGATCAACTCCCAGCAAAGAATGTTTTGATGGATGTGGTGGTGGCGGATATTCCTCCGTGATTCGGGATGTTGCTTTCTAGATCTTGGGGAGCAAAGCTCAAAGGTACACTTCAGCTCGATTTTTCCTATGCTACAATTCCGGTCTTTGGTCAGATGAGGAAGTTATATCGGGAACAAAAGATGAAATACATGATCACTAGTAAGGAAAAGCCAGTTAATCATCCTGTAAATTATGTACATACAGATTTAGAGTCATTTGTTTTGTTTGCGGAGAATTTTAATGAGATAGATAGTTAGTTAGTTCAAGCAGAAGATATACCAGACATTTCAGAAAATTTCAAAGAAATTTTGAGAAAGGAAAGTGAAGAAAGGTCCACTGTCATGAAGCCAACAGCTGAGATCAATGGGCAGCAAACAGAAAATGCACAGACATCACATTTTCAGCACTTAGAAGACGATGAGGATGGTCTTTGGACCATGGATTTTGATGGTGCGGTGGGCAGCGATGGTGTTGGTATAGGTGTGTGGATTCGAAGCCCATTTTCAGTCCAAAACCAAGTCCCCAGCAAGGTACGGGTATGTTCATACAAATTGGCATTTGATTGTTCAAATAATGAGGCGGAATATGAGGCTCTCATTGTTGGTTTGAAAATCCTTCGGAAGTTGAAGGCAAAGAAGATAGTGGTATATGGCGACTCCGAGTTGGTTATAAAGCAAGTGAAAGGTGAATTTCAGGCCAAACATCCTCGTATGCGAGCATATCGAAATGTTGTCCTAGATATCTTAAAATTGTTTTCTGAACATACTTTGACATGTGTGCCCCGTATCCAAAATGGTGTTGCGGATGCGTTGGCTGAGGCAGCAAGAAATCTAAAAATCCCCATGAATTCCAGCAATAAGTTTGAGATTTATGTGAAGCACCGTCCTACAGTTCCAGATAATCAAAGATGTTGGCAAGTTTTCCAAGATGACGAAGAAATCAAGGATTTTCTGCAAGTTGAGGGTGATTTCAAAGACATCTCCATAGACACGGAAGCTGAAGGAGTAAATCAGATGGATGTGTTGCAGCTTAAGGACAATTTCATTCCTAAAGGCTTAATTCCTTTGGAAGAGTTGTTCGATCAAGATGATGTGGCCCGCAAACCCACCTTAAGGCCCACAGAACAAGGTGTCGAAGAAGTGAATCTTGGGACAGCTGAGAATCCAAAGATGGTGAAGTTATCGAAAGCATTGTCGCCCAAGGAAAAGAAAGAATATATCAGATTGTTGTCTTCGTTTTCTAATGTTTTTGCATGGGACTATTCAGATTTGAAAAATTATGACACAAGTATCATTCAGCACACCATTCCCATAAAGCCAAATCAAAAGCCTTTCCGACAAAAGTTGAGAAGAATTAATCCTAAGCTGCTGCCATTGATCAAGAAGGAAGTCAACAGGTTGTATAAGTCTGGAATCATAGTGCCAATCCGATTTTCCGATTGGATTTCCAACTTGGTGCCAGTGAGAAAGAAGACCGGTGAGATCCGCTTATGTATAGACTTCAGAAATATCAATAAGGTGTCGCTAAAGGACAATTATCCGCTACCCAAGATGGATCATATATTGCAGCGGGTAGTTGGTGCATCGAGGATGTCTCTACTTGATGGTTATTCCGGGTACAATCAGATTTTGGTGCATGAGGATGACCGCGACAAGACTGCATTCACTACTCCATGGGGAACATTCCATTATGCCAAGATGCCATTCGGATTGAAAAACGCAGGCGCCACTTTTCAGCGGGCAATGGATATGGCCTTTGCTAATGAGAAAGATGTATTTTTGGTCGTTTATCTTGATGATTTAACTGTGTTTTCTAAATCTGATGAAGAGCATTTGTATCATTTAACAATGGTGTTTCAAAAGTGCAGAAAATATGGTATCTCATTGAATCCGAAGAAGAGCCTTTTCGCTATGAGCGAAGGCAAGCTGTTGGGCCATATCATTTCTAAAAATGGAATTCGTATAGATCCTGCACGTGTGGAAGCAATTCAGCAGTTAGAGCAGCCCCGAAACAAGAAGGAGATTCAGTCCTTTAATGGCAAGTTGAATTTTCTGCGTTGCTTTATTCCCAATCTTGCCGAACATCTCAGAAAAATAACCAACATGCTCAAAAAGGACAGCCAGCTCAAATGGACCAAAGAGGCGGTAAAGTCTTTCAATTTGGTAAAGTTAATTTTATCTTCAGCCCCAACTCTAATCAGCCCGGACTATACACAAGATTTTATTTTATTTTCATTTGCTTCTGAGCATACGTTGGCAGCCGTGTTGATGCAAAAGAGAGATGGAGTTGAGAAGCCCATAGCTTTTTTCAGTCGTATCATAAGGGATGGAGCGCTGAAATATAATATCATTGAAAAACAAGCATTGGCACTGGTAAAAGCTCTGAAAGATTTCCGGGTGTACATACTGAATTCTCATATTTTGGCATATGTTCCCAACGCAGCTGTTAAGGATGTTTTGGTACAAGCGGAACCGGAAGGAAGAAGGGGTAAGTGGATCGCTACACTATTAGAGTATGATGTGGAAATTAAGCCTACCAAGTTGATCAAGGGTCAAGGTCTTGCTAAGTTGATGGCTGAAACAAATCTCCATGTCCTAGACATCAATTTGATTGCTGCCTTATCCGATGAAGAGGAAGAAAATTCAGCTTTACAGGTATCCGATATCTTTGTTTCCTCTCCTTGGTATGCTGATATTGTATATGTGCTTCAAAATTTGTCTTCACCCCCGGGGATGCCTCGAAACAAAGCTAGGACATTGAAATTAAAAGCTGCCAAATTTTGCATCATCAAATCTGCACTTTATTGGAAAGACCCCGGTGGCATATTGCTGAATTGTTTAGTCGAGGAAGAAGCTAAGAGAGCTGTAGAGGATTTTCATAAAGGTGACTGTGGGGGTCACTTGTTTTGGAAGACCACGGCTAATAAAATCCTAAGGGCAGGTTTCTATTGGCCTTCATTGTTTTCTGATGTATATAAAGCAGTTAAGAGTTGTCATGAATGTCAAATTTTTCAAGGAAAGCAGAAATTACAGCCGTTACCTCTCAAGCCCATTGAAATCAGTGCACCATTTCAGCAATGGGGCTTGGATTTTATTGGCGAAATCCACCCAGCATCTTCTGGGCAGCATCGATGGATATTGACCGCCACTTATTACTTCACGAAGTGGATTGAAGCCATTCCCACCCGGCAGGCTACGGACTCGGTAATTATTTCTTTCCTTGAGAATAACATATTGTCACGTTTCGGCTGTCCACATAAGTTGATTACAGATAATGCAACAGCGTTTAAATCAAAGAAAATGGTTGATTTTTGCTACAAATATAACATCAGCTTGGGACACTCGACCGCCTACCATCCGCAAGGAAATGGGCTGGCCGAATCTTCGAATAGATCTCTAGTAAACATCATAAAGAAATTGTTGGAAATCAATAAGAAGAGCTGGCACAAAAAGTTAGTAAATGCATTATGGGTTGATCGTGTAAGTCAAAAGAAGTCAATTGGTATGTCACCCTTTGAACTGGTTTACGGGACGGATGCAGTGTTTCCTACTTCACTTAGTATTCCGGTAGCAAAGTTGCTTCAAGAAGCTGATGGTGAGGAGGATCCTATGCAACGGTGGATTAGTCAAATGATTCATTTACAGCAGACACGAGAGGAAGTTCTTCAAAATTCCCTTAAGTTGCAAGAGCGCATAAAGAAAATCTATGACAGAAAAGCAAAACCGGATGATTTTCAGATAGATGATGTTGTTTTGAGATGGGATGCCCGAAATGAAGACAAAGGGAAACATGGAAAATTCGACAACTTGTGGAAAGGTCCCTACAAAATTGCAACATACCGTGGTCCAAACGCCTTTATTCTCAAAGAAATGAACGGTGATGATTGTCTCGGTGGGTCGGTAAATGGCCGGCCGCTCAAAAGGTATCATGTTTGAGCATTTTTTGCTCTAGTCATTATCATTGTAATTACCATTTTACTTTCATTCTGCTGCAAGTGTGAACTGATCTTTCATCTTTAGTCTGGGGCCCGTGGTGAAGGCTATAATTCTAAAGATGGAGATTAGTTGGTGTGAGTTTTTCAGGTTGTTTTAATCAGTCCATTTTCAGCACAAAGTTGAGTTAGTTTGTGTCGAAGTTAGTTCGATTTTCAGTCAATTGTCAAAATCAATAAAGTTGTCGAAATTTGGGTCACATGTGTAAATAATGACTCCATTGCCCAATGATTATAAAGCACTGGTCTGCTCTCCCAGAGGTCTAAGGTTCTTGGTACCTCCAAGGAGCTACCATCCCCATTGGAGCCAATGTTAGAGTCGGTCTAATAGCCCTCCATCAGCAATCAAAGCTCTTTGCATTTGCATAAGTAGGTGTCTCATCAGTGTCATCTTATTGCATTCCATTAGGCATGCCATAACCCTGATGGAGGAGCTGGTGTCTTTACTCCCCTCTTGGCACTGCTGGATCAAGTTGTTTCAGTCAATAAACTATTTCAAGGTTACTTGTTTTGTCTTGAGGTCAAAATTCTAGGTCTAGGGTTTAGGTCCAATTTGTCTTCAAGGTCATGTCTCTAAAAGTCAATAAATGCCCAGCAGGTCAGAGGGATGATTATCAAAGTATTTTTTAAAAGATTTCATCTTGTACAGCTAATTTTTACCTTGGATTTAAAAACCCTGTTTTTAAAGACAAGGTCATTTTTCTCATTTTTGTAAAAAGTTGTAAAAATTCGAAAGTCTTCAAAAATCAGTATGCAGCCTTGGTCCCCTTTGCCAAGATTCCTCAGAAGCTATCCCTGCAAAAATTTTCAAGAAAAAGCATCAGTTCAACCAATTTCAGGACAAAAGGAAACCATAAAGTCAACAACATTCAAATTTTGAAAAAGTTTCATGATAAACATTATAAAGAGGGTTTTGAAATGAAATCAATTTAAAACAAGAATATAAAGCCTCACTCTCCCTCCATTAGTCTTCATTGTGCCTCAAAGCAATAGAGAGAATTGTGTTGAAGAGAATTTGGGCGAATTTGTGAAGTCTGAGTGCGCGCGACCCATTGAGACTGGTGCGCGACCCGTTGGGCGAGCGCGACCCATCAGAGTGCCTTTTCCAGTGCAAAAATTACACGGGCGCGACCCATTGAGGGCGCGCGACCCGTTGGGCAGTGCGCGCGACCCGTTGGGGATTTCTCCACAGAAATTTGCCAGTGAGCTGCCAAACGACCCCGGAATTTTTCAAGCTTGCAGGTAGGCCTCCCATCATCAAGATTATTATTTGCTAGAGCTTGAGAATAGCATGAGAATATTTTTAAAAAAAGCCATCATTTGCAAAATAAGGACTCCATGTGCATTTGCTTAATAATGTCAAAGTGCTAGGGTTTGTTTTGTTGTTTTAAGGTCATCCTTTTCACTCCTATTTTTTCCTACATTTTCCTACATCCCATTTCTTACTCCCTTATCATTTTTATTTAATTTCCCTACCAAAAATACTAAAAGCCCTAAAACCCTGCCCCTATTCCTAAAAAGTCAAGAATCAAACCCTAAACGCTACCTCCCATAACATCCTTGCAAATGAAATTGTATGATGATGTATATGTCATGATTCTTCCCCTTAACTCCCTATTTCATATATTTTTCCCAATTTCCCTTCAAAGTCTCCCTTCCCTAACATTTCCCTTATGCTATTTGTCCCCTTGAAACAGCATCTCAAACAGTTAAAACAGCAGATTTTAAAGCAGAAGCAGCAGTACATTTCAGCCACTTTGCTCCTGAAACCATGTCAGAAACCGAAACCGATTATGAGCAAAGTGATGAACATGAGTCAGCCTCAGAGTTTGAGGTACATAGGAGGCCTCACAGGGGTGGTAAGAGTGGTCACCATAGGAGAGACGCAAGCAGCCCAAGATTGATGAGGGGCCATCAAGTGTTCCGGGCATAGAGGTTGTTGATCTTGACATCAGTTCTCCTAGCCTGGAGTCAAAGGAGATCATTCAGCACCTAAGAGCTGAAAATGATTCATTGCAGCAAAGATTGGAAGGGGCACAATGGACGATCACATATTTAGAGCAGCGCAACAAGCAGTTGGAGGATGAGCACACTCTTGATGAGTTGCGGAGGATTCATGAGGACCGCAACTTGGCTCGAAAGAGACCCGGCGATTTGGTACCCGTTGAGCGAAAGGCTATGCTTCTCCGGGTCAATGCTCATTTGGAGAGGTTGCTTGCCAAGGCCAACCAAGATAAGGACTTGCTCAGGAACATGAAAAATCATTATTGAGCGCGGATGCATGTATGCAAGGCAAGAATGAAAGTGCTCCAAAGATGATTGGCCAAAGCACAAAAACGAAGAAAAAGGCCCGACCCCCTCCACATCTTGGCTGAGGCTTCTTTGAAGGAGCATGATACTAAATAACTCAACTCCAGCACAAATTTCAAAAAAATTTGAGCATTTTGGGTCATTTGTGATTTTTTGGGCAAAAAACAGGTTTTCTCCACCAATGGGTCGCGCGCGACCCTTTCGTTTGGCAACTCCATTTTGGGAAAACTCAGCATTTCTAGATTTTTCATGAAAAGTTACACTTTCTCAGCCATTGCCAAGAAATTTCACCAAGTTTTGGGCCTCCAGAAAGTCAAAAAAACAAGCAAAAAATGACTTTCTACTACATTTTTGACACACAGGAAGCAGTCTTTGGAGATTGCAATTTTGGAGGGGCAAATGACCACCACATTCAGAAATTCCACTTGGGTTGGAAAGTAGACATCCAGACCTTTCCAACAAGCCCACTTTTGCCTCATTTGGACACCTTAAACTGCCTCAAAAGTGCCTCCAAAGGCGCGCGACCCATCAGGCAGTTTGCACAGGAATTCAACCTACAGCTCAGCAAAACGCAGTTTTGACTGGATTTGACTTTTTGGAGTTGATTTTCATCCTCCTTGTTGTAAATGATGTAATTTTATGATATTTTGACACTTATTTATCTCTTCTAGAAGATTCATTCATAAGATAGGCAAAAATTTAATGAATGAATTGGTTTCCTAGCTTATAGAGGCAAGTTGTTTTGATTGCCTAGTTTTCAGTGCTTAGTTTAGAATTGGTTGAAACAGCTCCTAGGATAGTGAGCTCGACCCCTAGAGGCAGGGAAAGATGTTAGATGGCCTATATTATGTAATTTCTTGCTCATTTTCATGGTTGGACTCTTGAGGGATAAGCTCTATTGTATTACTCATTGTATCTCTGCAATTTTTGACAAAGGAAGACCAGGGTTTTGCAGTCCTTTTTGGGATTCTTGTGGTCACATGTATTGATGGTGTGTTTCTCTTTGTACTTGTAAGTGTGTTATGTGAATCATTTCCTTACTTTTCCTTCTGCAAATTAGGCAAATGAAGTGTTAAAGTAGAATTCATGACTATCATGCTCTGCTTTTAAGTTTGCTTAATATCAATGTTTTCAACTGTTTAAGGGGAATTCAAGGTTATTGCTTGCTCTCCTTAACTCCTCACCGGCCATTGTCATCCATCCACCTCTATCAAATGCATCAATACTGTCTCCTACCTTGTCCCAAAGAACCCCCTGCAAAAACTGTGTCCAATCCCCGCACCCAAAATTGCCTTTCCCCAACTTTCCACCAAAATCTTAAAACTTTCAATTCAAAACTTTTTATCAGTTTACTAGCCTAAAATCAGTGTTTCCTTATTGGTTATCTCGCCCATTGAAGATCTTTACCGAGATATACCGGGGAGAGCCCTCTCCTGCCCCGTAGAGCTAGCTACGACGCTAAGTGGTTTGATGTTGCCTTGGAGTTATCCTTTCTCAGCCTGAGGTGAAATTTCAAGCGCTAACACCAGGCACAAAACCCCTACGTCCAAGGGAAACAAGCGTATCAACCTTATTCCCAAGGACTACAGGTCCAGAACCCTCTTTTTCAAGGACAATAGGCCCAACATCCCTAT
Organism: Pinus tabuliformis; assembly: GCA_031772625.1. NCBI lineage: Eukaryota > Viridiplantae > Streptophyta > Pinopsida > Pinales > Pinaceae > Pinus > Pinus tabuliformis. Next base: position 552,202,279 of record CM062804.1, read on the forward strand.
GTTCCAGGACAATAGGTCCCATACCCATATGTCCAAGGTCAACAGGCTCAGCAGCCTTTTAACCCATACGTTTCTTATCATCGACCTCTACATGGATAGTTTCAAGGTATTCAAGGTTCGAATCCTCACTTTGGTCAAGGTAATCCACAATAGGGACAGCCTCAAATGCCATATGGCCAGAATCCCCCACTGTGGGGTCAAAATCCTTACCAGAAGGGATGGGCTCCTCCTTATGGGCCCACCTATTGACCTCCCATTCCTTTTAACACTCAATTACCTTTCTTGGCTACACTTGAGTTGCAGGATGTATTGTGTCTTACAAATGATCTGATTCTTCATTCAGCGTACTGACCTCCGGTGTTGTCCAAGATACCAAGTGATTGCCCAAAGTTCGATGGGAAAGCTAAAGAAGATTGCCAGGCCCATGTGATGACATATCACCTCTAGTGCTTGTCAAACTCATATGTGGATGATTCTATTCGTCTTCATCTTTTCCAATGAACCCTCACGGGTGTTGCAGCAAAATGGTACATCGAGCTACCTCGAAATACCTTTCATGACTTCAATTCGTTAGCCATGACCTTTCTCATGCATTTTCAACTACCAGTTCGTTATAAAACGGGCACCTATCTGCTCACATCGGTTAAGCAAGACACTGCAACGCACATCTCTGATCATATCCATGAAGGGATACATAGACATCGATTGATCAAGTTCAAGATAGTTGATCAGTTGCTCACTGAATGGTTTACCAAATCGTTTGTAGCCCCAATTTCTTGCGATATAGCCATGGGTGGATGCATCACTGAAGAGAAAGCCATCACTCGTGCCCAGTACTTGGACCTGGTCTACTCTCAGTCTGGCACCTTATATGAATTATTACCCAATTCTCCGCAGCCATCATCCGATCCCACGACATCAAAGTCACCCGATGTTCCTCCCATTGATGGAGTTATTGGTTCAGTGTCCCAGGCCCCAATCAAAACTTCTTCCAAACATAAGTTGGTCTTGAATACTGCCCCCAACAGTTCGTCTCAAAACCCTCTAGGCCCTAGTAAAACCTCAGAGGTCCACAATGTCCAGTTTAATGCAGCGGAAAAATCCTCGAAAGGAAAAAAGAAAGGCAAAGGCAAGGCTAAAGTCGATGCCTCGAAACAGGGTCCTCCCAAATTTTCTACTGGCGAATCATCGCAACGAAAACCTAAGTATCCTTGCCTCATTTGCGAGGAGGATCACTATACTAAGGATTGTCCACGATAATCTGAAGTTAGTCGATTGCTCAAGGGGACTCCTACTATCCTAAAAGAGCCTTTTTCATCTCAGCAGACTCAAATGGTAGACCAACCCCGATCTGCTTCCTCTGGATCTCAAGTGTTCATGATGAGCACGCCCATTAATGTGGCTACCCAATTGAAGGATTATCAAACTCCAGCTCCCACAGCAGGGAAAGAAAAAGAAGTTCCACCTTCTTCTTCTACCCCGAGTTTTGGCCCTCTACAAATCGAGCACCCTAACCCTGAATCTGCTCCACGACCAACCTCTCGAGGTGTGCTAAGGAAATATTCGTACATTCCCAACGCCCGAGCCACTCAGCGTTACAATATTTTTGAAGATTTGGCTCAGGCGCTGTCATCCATGTCGGCTCTCGAGGTACTCCAAAGCTACCCATCACAGCGGAAATCTTTGCTATCAGCTATCGGGGACATCAATCCCACTGAATCTACTTTGATCTGTTTAGATCTAGAGAACCATGTTCTAAGACATGTTCTAAGACTTCCGCATTAGATTGCCTTTCTTACTCAGGTAATCATTAATGAAAAGACCATCCACCACACTGTCATCGATGAAGGTGCTTCTACCTGCATCATGTCATTTGCGTGCTAGAAGGCTATTGGTTCCCTTACACTGAACCAGTCTCCGAACACATTGGAAGATTTCAATGGGCGTGATTCGCGACCCTTTGTTGTTTTACCCAACCTTGCCATCATCCTGGAAGGAAAAACAGTGCAAGTCGAAGTAGAGATTGTTGACGCCAATCTCAATTATAATCTTCTACTCGGCCAAAGTTGGACTCATGCCATGCATGTCGTGGCCTCTTCCTTGTTTCGTGTGATCCATTTTCCCCATAAAGGGAGGATTGTACCATTGATCAGTTGTCTTCTTTGCCCATTCCTCATCTGATGGCAACGTTCCATATGTCAAGCACTCTGGTGCTCCCTTTGAGAGTGTGGGGGCAGGTCTCCTGAAAGATTCTGCCTTAATGAGGATTTTTCCACTCCCACCTCCTCATGTTGCCTCTGTCAACATGATCTCGGTCAAATCTGATCCCTGGGTCATACCTACGCCAGATCTAGTTGATGCTTGGGGCAACATCATGGTGCTTAGTCCCACTGAAGCCAATTACGTGGAAATTGTTTTGGCTGTGAACTCTGCATCCTTTGATTCTCATACCTCAAAGACCTCTCTCGATATGTATTCTCAATCCCCCTAGCTTGGAACTTTGGAATCATCCGACCCTTTAGCTGAGACATTCCTCATCGATGAAGATATCATGGGAATCATGTCTCTCGAGGAACCACCATGGATCGATACCCACCATCGCTCCTCGTTCCTGCCTCACCCGGTGGTCATGTCTACTTCTTTCAAAGAGTCTTCTTCTCCATTTCCACCACCGACTATTACTCATGAAGTATGGTCAGAAGGAAATCTGGGTAATATTACCCAAACGCTGTCGATTGACATTTCTATCAAACTCGGTGTCGTTGAACACGTTCATATCGGGGTATCTTGTTCTCCAGATGAGATTAAGACATATACTCATCTTTTTCAGGAATTACATGATGTATTTGCATGGTCTTACAAAGAAACACCTGGCATTGATCCCAGCATCGTGGTGCATGAAATACCAGCGTATCCAGATGTGAAACCCATTTTCCAACGGCTTCGTTCGGTGCACCCTAGAAAGGTCACTACTATTAAGGGTGAAGTCGAAAATCTTCTCAAAGCTGGATTCATTTATCCCATTCCCCTTACAGACTGGGTGTCCAATATTGTTCCGGTGAATAAAAAACAAGGCACGATGCGCGTTTGCATGGATTATCGATATCTTAATCATGCCTGTCCTAAAGACAACCATTCTACTCCCTTCATTGATGAATGTGTCATGAGCGAGATCTTTTCCTTTATCGACGGTTTTTCTAGTTACAACCAGATCAATATCGCACTGGCTGACCAAGAGAAGACAGCCTTTATCTACCTGTTTGGTCAATTTAGTGTGTTCTAAATTGCTATTTAAAATGTCAATCCGGGATTTGTAAACTGACGAAGTGAAGTGTACTATATGTACTAGATAACCATTTCCTTAGTCTTTTGTCGTTTTTGAGTTTTCTAGTTTGTTTTTGGATTTATCTTTTCCTAATGTGTGATGGCGAAAATGAGAGTTAAGTGTGGATGGTGATGGTGATTTCTACAGTGATTTCCCCAAACTTAAAAGTGATCAAAGAGAAAGCTTTAAAACAACTGTAATGAAATCAATTCTTAAGAGGAAGTAAATGTATCAAACAGTGAACTAATGACAATGGCCCAGTATCCTTGTTGTTGAATGAAAAGAAAATAAAAACTGAACTTAAAGCAACTCAAACTAAAAACAAAGCAACTAATTCACACTACTTCAACTCTTCAGATCCTTTACCCTTCAGCTCAATCTACCTTGTAGGAAGCAATCATGAACAAGTCAAGTAATATGATATCTAAATGGCAAGAAATTAAATTGCATAAAAGAAACTAATCACACTACTTCAACTCTTCAGATCCTTTACCCTTCAGCTCAATCTACCTTATGGGAAGCAATCATGAATAAGTCTAAGCAATATGATAACTAAGTGGCAAGAAATTAAACTGCATAAAGGAAACTAATCACACTACTTCAACTCTTCAGATCCTTTACCCTTCAGCTCATTCTACCTTGTGGGAAGCAATCATGAACAAGTTTAAGCAATATGATAACTAAATCACACTACAATAAGTAATATTCGGATTCCTTACTAATAGAGTCACTTGACTATAGAAAGAAACCATAAACAAATGAGTAGTATGATGTCTAAGTCGCAGAAAAAGAAATAAGCAAATCACAACTTGAAAAAGGACAGTGCTGGAATTAAACTTCAGAAAATGGAAATTAGCAAGAAGGACAAGATGATCTCATATGTCAATAGTTATCAAAAAGATGAAAATTTGCCCAGGATGCCTAAGAAAACCTGCAGAAAAACGTTGATCAGCTGACCGCTATAAGAAAACAGAAGTGAAATGTAAACAGCAGCGAACTAAAAGCATCAAAACAACATGTTATATACAAGCTAGTAATTATAAAAACAGAAACATAATAAAATCAAATGACAACTATACAGGGCTTTAGTGCGCAGGGGCCCTCTGCCACCTCAGCCAGTCAACGAACAGTCACAAGAACGAGCTCAAGAAAGTAGTCTTCTCATGTATTAAAGCAGCAGCAACATATATAAAACAGAGTACAGTGGGGTGACAATAGAAAACAGTTCAAAAATTACATTCCAAAAGCTTCTTTACAGCGTTCATCAACGCGTTATTTATAATGAAAAAGTGTTGAACTGACTAACTGAATCCTATGCTATTAACTGCATTGCCAAAGACACGTAGATCTCCTCAGCCAAATCTAGCATAATTGTCATCATGCCTATTAAATCTTCAGAGTGGTAGCTGTTGGATTCAGTTTACGGGGATGATCTCCAGGTGTGCCGATGTCTCCGTGGGCTGAGGACTGGGCCACGTAAACTCTCATGTGCTCCAAACAGAGACGTGCCATCGCTAAATACCTTGGTTGGCTTTGCCTTTGACCCTTGTTGACTGTGACCTTCTATGGATGATTTGGCAGATTTGAAGGGACACGTTCCATGTACCTGTCACCTGTAGCTTGCCCATGTGGCTCGTTTCTTCATAAGACACCTGTAGCATAGCTTTTAACAAAATAGTTGCGGAATCCTGTGCTGGCTACGGAATCCTGTGCTGGCTGCGGAAACCTGTGCTGGCTGCGGAAACTGACAAGTTTCCGCAGCTACCTGAACAAAAAATCTAAACCAAACAACAATCATAAGCATAGTTAGAAAACCATGTCAGAAGCTCTTTTTAGACTATAATGCAATGATTTAATAGCTTGATGGATGAAGTAAGTGGGAAAAAGAAGGCTGAGATGGTGTATAGGAAGATGCAGGTTTGAGGCTCAACATACCCCCACTGTGAAGGTGTTGCATGTCCTCATGCAACCAAAATTTAGATATTTCCCTCTAATCCATATGTTCTGAGGCTTTTGCTAGGACATCTAGCCCTCTTTTCTTCTTCTTTGATGCTAACATCATCCTTGGTTTCCTGACTAGACATTTGAACTTGAGATTAATCAATGCTCTGCTTAACTTTTTGCACTTCTTCTTCAGTTTCCTGTTTTTATTTTGCCACAATCCTAAATGGAGCATAGTGTTATCATGGACAATCTTGTCTACTTTACTCTGCTCTTTGAGTGATTCATTTTCCTGTTTGATATGCCTATTTAGGACTTCTAGTTCAAATACTTCCTATTTCAAAGACTGAACTTGTGCATCTAGTGGCAGAGTGGTACTTGGTCCTGCAGCTGATTGTTCTAAGGACTCCAGGTAGTTATATGCCACTTGCTGATTAGGATCTACCTCAGGTGTCTTTCTCAGACTAGGCTCAAAATCTGGTGGAGGAGGAGGATTGTTCTCTCTTTCTGGCCGAAAAGGGCTTTCATCATGTGGAGGACTTGATTCAATGCTTGGCTGGGCTGGAGATTTCTCAATTGTCTCTTCACCTAAATCAATAAAGTGAGACTATTTTTCTTGGGTTTTATTCACTTTTCCTTTTAGCCTAGTGCTCCTCCTTAAGTATGGACTAGTACTCTTCTCTTGTGCACTCTGTTTTCCTTTTTTCTTTTTCTTTGCTATAGCAGCAACTTGAAGATGTACTAATCTTTCTGACAGAGGTTGATAATCCTCCTCTATGGATTGCTCAGGGGATGGATAGACTTCTTGAATGGTTCTTTTTCCTTTTTCTTTCTTCTGTTTCTTATTTTTAGCTCTATCTTCTTCTTCTTTTTGGACAGTTTCTTGAATTTCTATTGTAGGGGAGTCTTGGACTGTAATGTTCTTTTCTTTCCTCCTACTTTTCCTTGGAATCTTTGGTGGACTGCTTCCAGAGGCCTCAAACGGCTCTTGGAAGTAATTTCCTGTCAAAAATTGCTCCCAAGTATCCTTAGTTTTCTTTAACTGGTCCTCAATAAGAATTTTTATGAATCCATGATGGTAGAGATGAGATTCAATGTTTCCTATGTGTTTTTGAACTGTAAAACTCATCTTTTTCAAACTTAATAACAGAAAATGAGGCAAATTAAGAGTGTGACCCTCTAGGAAATTCATCATAAGTCTAGCATGATACATATACATAGAACCAAAACTACCTTCACACGTGATAAACTTCTGGATGACTAACAGTAGACTAGACCATTCCTCTTTTAGTGCATGAACAGGGATGCCTCTTGTAAATACAGTGGTATCCATACCTTGTTTTTGTAACATGATTCTCCATATTTGATCGTCCACACTTCTATTTTTAAACCACCTTTCACCTTCTTGAGGTAGGCCTGTGGCAGATGCTATTGTGGCCTCAGTCACTGTAAACTTTAAGTCTCCAATCTCCATTGTTTGTCCATCAAAAGACCGCGCAAAAGCTTTGCTCACCTCCTTGTTATGGCCTTTAAACTTTTGAATAAATTGTAGCCATCTGGCTTTCTTCAGCAATTCCTTAGTTTGAGGATAACCCTCCAAGTATTTCAGTCCTTCTGGCTCGGCTCTCAGTAATTTTCCCATCTGCTGTTTTAAATTCCAACTGAGAGTTCTTCTGCGTGTGAGGGTTCAGAAAAAACAGCTCTGTTACAGGGTTTAGGATAAACTGTAGTGATTGCAGTTGGGTTTTTAGGATGACTGTAGTGACAGCAGTCGGGAATGGAGAACAAACTGTAGTGGCTGTAGTCGGAAATGGAGAACAAACTGTAGTGGCTGCAGTTGGAAATGGAGAACAAACTGTAGTGGCTGCAGTTGGAAATGGAGAACAAACTGTAGTGGCAGTACCCCAATTACCGGAGGAACAGAGGGTGAGCAGCAGTGAACAAGTTCAAAATAAAATGTGGATGCATGCGAGAGGTATGGTATTAGTGGAGTGGTAAACGAATGGAATCGGATTGATGACTGTGTATGAAATTTTTACACGTCTTAATAGACGGCTGCAAAAATTACGGCTAAGAAGAACCATAACACAATAGGTCACGTCTCAAGAGTACGGGTAATAAATGGAAGTGCAGTCAGTCTTGAGTTTAAACTCAGAATAATCATGAGACCGTTGGAGAAATGAATGCAAGGTGTGTGGAGTGATATCGTGGAATAGGAGTGGTAGTGGAGCTATCGTATCAAATCATTGCACATAGTAGAACTTGTTATGGTTTGATAACTATGCGTAATTATGACTTGAATTGTTATTTGATAAAGATTTTTTATCATACCTTTGGAAACTTTGTCAATTTTTCCTCAAGGCTTCTAACCAATTGCTCTTCCTTGATGTCTTGGAGATGCCCCATGTCTTTAGCTCAATTACACCTACATTTCATGATTATGGCACTAACAGTTGACTGTAAATTTGAAAACAGAGTGATGCTGGCTGCGGAAATCATTTCTGGCTGCGGAAACGGTGTCCAGCTGCGGAAACTGAGACAGCACCCCCTTAACTGCACAAAGATAGTTAGAGAAGAACTAACTGAATGAAAATAGTCCTAGACTTTTATTGATGAAGTGAAATGGAATGAGTGGAATGAAATGAAAATGAAGTGGAGTGAAGTGAAATGGTAATGAGAGTGAGATGGAGGTGAAGTGAGATGGAAAATGAAATGGAGTGAAGATGGAAAGAGAAGGAGAGGAGATTTTTTTTTTTTTTTTTGAAAATATAGAGTGTCAGGTGTCCCTGATTTTCACTCTACATTTTCTATATAAGACTGCCAATCTATAATTGGTTTTCAGGCTTATACGATTTTTTCTTTTTTTTTTTTTTCTTTTTTTCTTTTTTTCTTTTTTTTTCTTATTTCTTTTTTTTTTTTTACTGAAAGAAACAAAGACTAGGCTGATGGGGAGAAGGATTCTTCTTCACCAGCCTTATTGCAGAATTCTCCTGGAACATTTTGACAAATTCCTCTTTTGAGAGTGGCTTATGATAGATTTTCGATCGGTGGCCATTCACAATGAGAGGAGTTTGAAATTCATCAATAGTCTTGATTCTTACCGCTCCATTGTTAAAGACTTTGTCAATCTCATATGGCCCAAGCCAATGAGTTTGAAATTTTCCTTTGAAGTCTTTAAACTTGGAATCAAATAGTAACGCCCAATCTCCTTCTTGAAACTTTCTCTCTTTGATGTATCTGTCATGCCACTTTGCTCTTTGATGTTAAACTAGATCAGTCCTTAAAATTGCATCTTGTCTAATCTCATCTAGCTCATTCAGCTGCTCCATTCTGTGCTTTTGGGCTTCTGATAGATTCATCCCCAACAGGACTGCCATCTTGAAAGTCTTGATTTGAAACTCAATGGGGAGTAGGACCTCTTTCCCATAAACAAGTTCATAGGGAGAATGTCCTGTTGTATTCCTCCATGTAGTTCTGTAGGCCCATAAGGCTTCAGGAAGCCTTTCTGCCCAATCTTTTCTGTGTAGATGAACAGTTTTGGTGATGATGCTTTCAAGAACTTTGTTTGTAGATTCCACTTGGCCATTTGCTTGCGGATGGTAAGGAGTAGATTTTCTATGCTTGATTTTATATTCTTCCATCAGCTTCTCCATCAAGTTAGATGTAAATTGACTTCCCTAATCTGTCACAATTTCTCTTGGGACACCAAAACGAGTAAAAATATCCTAAAAAAGAAATTGAACAACTGAATTTTCAGTGGCAGAAGGCAATGCTTTGGCTTCTACCCATTTAGTGACATAATCAGTGCATACCAATATATACTTCTTTTGTTTAGATGGTGGATTAATGAGTCCAATGAAATCTAAAGCCCATTTTTCAAAGGGTTCGATGAGTACCTGTGGTTGTAATGGCATTTCATTTGAAAGAGTCGGTCTCCCAACTCTTTGGCAGCTGTCACACCTTCTGACATATTGTTTTGCATCTTTGAAAAGGGAAGGCCAATAATATCCTAAAGAAAGGATTTTATAGGCCGTCCTTTTGTCAGCAAAGTGTTCACCGCATGGTTCATCATGACATGCATTAAGGATGTCAGGCATTTCATCTTCCCGAACACATCTTCTGATCACACAATCTAGCCCTGTTTTAAACAATTCATTAGAAATCCATGAATAACTTGAGCTCTCCTGAATAATTTTTCTTTTTTCACCAGGAAATAGATGTGGAAGTAGCTTCCCTGTAACCAAGTAGTTAGCAATATCTACATACCAAGGAGTCTTAGTAGTTACTGCAAACAAATATTCATCTGGAAACTTATCCTCTACAAGAGAATCTTCGTTAGTATTTTGGATTCTAGACAAGAAATCAGCTACTGTATTTTGTTTCCCTGGTCTATCCAACACAGTAATATTGAATTCTTGTAAAAGTAAGAGCCATCTTGTAACTCTGCCATTAGTAACAAGTTTATTCATAAGATATCTAATTGCAGAATGATCAGTATGGACAAAAGTTTCATAACCGGTTATATAGTGTCTAAACTTATTGATTGCATGAACAACACCTAAGAACTCTTTCTCAGGCACAGTATAGTTTAACTCAGTGGGAGTCAAGTTTTTACTGGTGTAGTAAATGGCATAAGGAACTAAATCCTTTAGTCCTAACACAGCTCCTAGAGATGTATCTGAAGCATCTGTGGAAATATGGAAAGGAAGTTTCCAATTTGGACCTCTCAAAATGGGTGCTTCAGATATTCTTGTTTTCAAAGTTTCAAATGCAGATTGACAATCAGGATCCCATTTGAATTCACAATCTTTTGTAAGTAATTTGAAGAGTGGAGATGCTATTTTGGTGAAGTTTTCAATAAATCTTCTATAGTATCCAGTAAATCCAAGAAAACTTCTAACATCTTTTTGACAATTTGGAATAGGCAACTTGGAGATGACTTCAACTTTTGATCTATCAACTTTAATCCCATCTCCTGAAATATGATGTCCTAAAACAATCCCTTCAGTAAACATCATAAAGCATTTTTCATGACTTAATGATAGGTTTGTTTCTTTACATCTTATAAGGACTTTTTCCAAATTCTCTAATGCCTCTTCAAACGAATTACCATAAACTGTAAAATCATCCATATAAACCTCTACACAATCATGGATTAGATCAGAAAAGATTCCTAGTACTGCCCTTTGAAATGTTGCGGGTGCATTACATAATCCAAAAGGAAGCACTCGATAAGCAAAAGTTCCCCATGGACAGGTAAATGTGGTCTTGTCCTGTTCTTCAGGTGCTACCTGAATCTGATTGTAACCACTAAAACCATCCAAAAATGAAAAATACTTTTTGCCTGCTAAAGTATCTAATACCTGATCGATAAAGGCTAAAGGAAAGTGATCCTTCAAAGTTGCTTTGTTCAATTCCTGTAATCAATGCATACTCTCCATTTACCATTCTTTTTAGGTACTATAACCAAAGGAGAAACCCATCGGCTATCTGAAATTGGATAAATGAAGTTCACATTAAGTAACTTTTGGAGCTCTTCTTTCACTATCTCCCTAAGGTTTGGATTCATCCTTCTCTGAGGTTGTCTGATTGGTCTACTATTTTCCTCAATATAGATGTGATGAATGCAAGTCTTAGGGTCAATACCTTTCATATCGGTATACTCCCATGCAAATGCAGTAGAATGTTTTTGCAAGATTTTGGTTAGTTCTTCCTGTTGTGATCTTTCCAAATTTTTGTTGATATTCAATGTTTTTCCTGGAAAGATCTCAATGGCGGAACTACCAAATTCTTCCATAGAGAAAAGAGACATTTGTCTAGATGATAGATACTCAATGTCAGAATCTAACTGAAATTGTGTGTGGTCATATTCTGAAGATGTTTCAAAATTTCCTAATGTGTTCAGAATTTGACTATCTTCACTAACTTCAGTAATGGTAAAGACAGGTTGTATAGTATCTTCATCATCAATCCATTCATTATCTCCTATTTCTGTGATTGCTTTTGTTGGAGGATACAAATTGAATTTCTTTGTCGAATTACCATCATAAATATACATATCCCCAGACCTACAACTGATGAAAGCATCGGCTGTGGCTAGCCAAGGTCTTCCTAAGATGAGAGGATGTCCTCCTAAATTACTCTTGGGAGTTAAAATCATGAAATCCACTGGATATTCCCAAAAGTCTAAGGAGACTGAAATGTCTTCTAATACACCATCTGGTTTACTAATTGATCGATTTGCAAGATGCAGTAAAGTAGGTGTAAAGAGAAGATTAGGAAGTTTCAGTTGTTCCATAGTCTGTCTACTCATAATTTTGATAGCAACCCCTAAATCAATCAAAGTGTTTGGAATTTCAACCCCATTGATATGTGTTTTGACAATTGGACTATCGGGATCTACATACTTCTGCATAGTAATTTTTCCCATCATGATGTCTGCAATTTTCCCTACTAGGTGGATTCTTCTTGTGTCTCTAGGTTTCCTTCCTGGTCTTTTAAGACTCAACTCCTTTATTGTTTTTGCTAGAATAGGAATCTCTTTAATGGCTTGTAACAAGGGAATATTGATACAGACATTCTTCAATTCATCTAGAAAATCATAGTCAGGCAACAAGATTTTTTTTTCCACCCCTTTGTCAATTTGTAATCTTTCAGGAAAAGGAGGTGTGGATGAAGATACAGGTTGCTCAACTATAGGAGTTGTAGGGGTTAGTTCTTCTTTTTCTTTCTGAGTGTTTGGGTTTTGAAGAGATGCTTTAGAACCCTTATTGGCTTCAAGAGATTCTTCCTCAGAAATGCTTTGATTTTGGGCATCTATAGAAGGTTTATCTAGAACTCTACCAGATCTGAGTTGTACATCATTGAGAGGAACAATCATATAGGCAGGAAATTGTTGACCTTCTATCATGTAAGCATTTTGAGGGTTTTTATTATTGGGGTTTGGCAATGGTTGAGAAGGAAGTTGATTTCACTTCTGTTAAAATTGAAGCAAGAGTTGAGAATTTGGGTTTTGTTGAGAAGGTTGTTGTTGTTGAAATGGCAATGATAGTTGTGGGTTTTGATTTGGAAGTTGGGAGCCTGTTGATTTTGAAAATATGGAGGATATTGATAAAATTGAGCGAATCTCCCATAAGGATTTTGCATACCTTGTACCCATGATTGAGAAGGATTTTGAGGTTGGGACCAAGGTTGTTCCCAAGGATTCCAATTTGGTGGGGGTTGAAAATTCATAGAGTTGTTAAATCCTTGATTTTGTTGCCCCTGCCAAGGTCTCCTTGCAACAAAACAGAGAGACTCAATTATATTTGGATCTTCTTGAAAGACAGCTTTGAGCCCAGGAATTGAAGGACAATCCTTGGTCTCATGATTCTCTGAACAGATCACACATGTTTCTACAACTTTTGCATCCAAGGGACATTCCCTGAGAGCATGTTTTTTTCTACATTTTGGGCAAAAGATGGCTAAAGCTTCAGCTTCTGCTTTCTGCTTATTGTGGATCTTAAGAGTGTCTAGTTGCTCACTAAGACTCCCTAAGATATCAGTTTTGAATTCATCAAGCATATTGCCAATCTCAGCCCTACTTACTGATCCAGTTGTAGATTTGTTTGCTCTGATGAGAGAAGGATCTCTAGGCCCTTTTCCAGTTTTAGATCTTCCTCTTGAGAGATGGACACATATTTCTGCTATGTCATGAAGTGGACGTTGAGATATGTCTCATTTTCCCATCATGTTCAAAATATCTATCCATTCATCTCTAATGGCTTTTAATAGAAGGTGTTATCACAAAACCAGTACTAGGGACTGCAACCAAGCAAGGTCTCATGTAACTGTTTCAGACCATACTTTAGATTAGGAATTAGCCTTCCTAATCAGAGAGGGCTCTCTCATGACTCTTGACAAAATCCTTCAAACACTAGAGGGCTAACTCTTCACACCTTTATAAAAATATAGCTGGCTGGACATACATCAAATTAGTCTTCATTGGGCTATGGAGTCTCTCACAGTTAATAAACCAAATCACAGTCATCTCATAGAAGCCAAGGCTCTTTGCATCATCAAAGGTTCAAACATAATTTACCTAAATCAAAGCCTGCTGAACATACAGGAAGTCAGAGCATTAAAAAATGAATTCTGAGTGATGTTCAAACATGCTTCACCAAAACCCACAGCCTGTCAAGCACACAGGAAGTCAGAGCATATAATATGAATTCTGAGGGATTGTACCATAACAAGGCTGTAAAAAGAACATTAAGAAACTAAAACCACCATCACATTTGAATAAAGAGATGCATTGAGAATCTTGGGAAGAAAAAACTCTGTTTGCTATTACTGTAACAGTCCTTTCATAAGCTCTATAAAACTCTGTTTTTGTATATACAGTCCAACCCCTATTACATTCTAATTTTCACCATATATAGGAATACATTTCCTCCCTCTAGAATGAGTTCGAATCTCCTATTAACTACTCCTACATGCCTTTAACTAACTGCATTAATTACATACATGCTAAACTATAATTACATAAAGTCCTAATCAAACTAAAACAATAATTCTTTTCTCCTCGTAGACTTGATGCTTTCTTGAATGCTTTGACAGCTGTCCTCCTTCAATTAATCTGATATGGCTGAGCTACAGGTGCAATGGATGCTGATTTAGGATGCTTAAGAGCGCTGATGGCTCATTAATTGACCAGAAGAGATGCTCCTATCTTAACGATCTTTGTCTCCCAACATTCTCCTAAAATATAGCAGCCTGCTCCCAAATCTTTTAATAACCCCAAGTATGGAATGATGCCAGGTTTCTGATGTGTTGTAGGTGGTATTTGATAGACAGCTGTTCCTTTTCCACAACTCCCGCTCACCGTGTCAAACTAGCTGCTCACAGTATCACACTAGCTGCCCTGCGCTTTAAATCATCACCTACAGCAGTTTCGTAGCGCGCTACGAAACTGCTGTGTGATTTAAAGAAAACACACTCTTCTTCTCTGGTTTTCTAAATAATTGTCAGTGTTCATAGCTTAAGTACTTGATTGTTTAGAAAAGGTTTGCTTGCAATAAATATTTCTCCTGAGGAAAAACTTGTCTCCTCTGTTAAAAGACTTTTAGAACCTCCCACAATATTCATGTAAGGTAATTTACTACGTACTAGACCGTCCACAGCAAGGTGAATAATAATATCTTGATCCTTCTGTTGGTATAGAACAAAGCCCTTGCATATGAGTCCAATTCCCATAAGAACTGTTGGAACATTCTTAAAAAGTGCGCGTTGATCTCTTGAAGCATCTATTATAGATGGCTGTGTCCCTTCTCAAAAATTCCATTCTCTAATGTCAAATATAGATGGAAAGAGACTGTTGGAAAATTTCAACATTGAATGCTTAGACTGCCAATGAAGTAATTGCACGAGGTTCAGGCTTTTCAAGGTAAATTTTGAGCTCCATAGCATAGGTCAGAACAGCTAGTGGAGCTGTGTCAACATCCTCTATTCCGCTTCATCTGACCATCACAAGGCAGGGTAACTTTAAATGCCTTTTTACATTAATGAACTAAGAAAGACGACCAGTTGCATGTATCTCCATAAGACTGTTAAATTCTTCATCCGGGAGGTTACGTAGGCAAACTTTATGCTTACAACTTTCAACCAAATCTGCAATTTTCTTCATAAACCCAATGACTTGCAGAAACAATTCCAATGGCATCGCTTTAATAATAGTATCCAAAGGGAGCATATGCTGTTAGATAACATAACCCCACAAAGAGACTATCCCCACATCCTATGATTCACTTCAATCACAAATGAGATATTCTAGATTGAGGCAGCGCATGTTATAGTACTCAAAAGGCTCGGCAAAATATCCTTTAAAGCAATCTCGTGAATAAGACAACAAATTGCTGAAGTTCACACTGAAGTTCAGTACTTTTGCATCTCCATTTGAAGTAGCATCTCCATCTTTGCATGTTAATATTTTCCTAACTGCATTTGCGAGGTCTGTCACGTGACTATCATTGCAACCTATCTCAAGTAAAACTGTCTCTAGTTAAAGAGATATTCAATGTTAGGCCCGGAAGGACTCACAGCTCCAACAATTTGATGAGCCATCATTTCCAATGGTACAGGGCCCAGGTAATTTTTATTCGAATTCTTGTCTGTTGATGCAATGAACACAGGGACTCCAGATATAACTGGCTCTGTTGAATCCTCTTCAAAATAGAAATCAACGTAGGCCTTTTAATCATATTCCTTCTCTTTCACTTCTAGATAAGATAAAGCAATATCTTCAGCTTCCTGTCCAGAAACCCTGTAAGCAACGCCTCGACTGATGTGACCATCGTGAGGCTCGAGTGTAACAGTCCTGCCGGGATTGGCAGGGGTTCCTCTATGGTCTGTGCTCCCTTGATGGAAAAGACGACGGTAGCCTTTGATGAAACCAACTCGTTGTTTGTCATAGTGGAAACCCGCCTTTCATATTATGGAACCGTAACCAAACACCGACAGAACCATCTTCTCCGCCTTGCCGTCGACCTCCCTCAATTCTACAGCCTCCAGGGGATGCCATTCAATCTTTCACAGATGCCATTCACTAGTGCACTCGTCTTTTAATCGACATCAATCAATATCCTTCCAGCTTTTGCGCCACATCTCTATCCCAGTGTCACTAACCATGGCGGCCTTGTAGCATATAAAACTACTCGACACTTGGCATTAATCACCGCATTTGAAAAGAGCACTTTCATGTCTTCAATATGTGCATTAATAATGAACCGACGTGCATTAAGGAGGTGCTGTGTATCCCAGTCTAAGAAAAACGTGATCCCCTGCAGAAATAAACACAACGCTGCCTATTTGTAACGTTGGCTGTAATTTCATATATTCCGCAAGCAGTATAGAACCTACAGGAGCAGAACGACCAATATGAAGAAGAACGTTTAATACAGCATTGGATGCGTTGGATTTGTCATGCCTCAACTCCCATAATAGCTTCGGAAACAAATTGATAACTAAAGAAACAACATGCTTTTCACAAAACTGCTTTGAGTCTGCTAGCAGCATCTGACCCTCTAATGAATTCTCCATGAATTAAAGAACTCTTTTAGTAGGAAGACAATTAATAACAACCCAATTTGTAACCTTCTTAATGCGGCATGAACAGGTAACCACAGCTCAAGCTACGTATCTGGTTCTTTAAGTCGATCCAATAATGCTTAAGCAGCCAATAAATGTTCTAAAATAACTGTCAACTTTGTCACCAAAGCAATAATATCTGGTTGCAAATGTTTTGAAGCCTTATCTAAAACAAAAGCAATTTTCTGAGTTGTGACCTCTGTCTCGGTTCTGGACCACCGTGGGGAACTACACCATCGAATACCTTGAGAGAATCTACAATCAATCCTAATAGCTCTTCAGATTGCTCTGGCGATTTTATCTCACATCTTGACAAAACTCACATGAATGATTTCCAACCTTTTGAAGTAGCTTTTTCATCTCCTACAGCACGGCTGAGTTTGACATTCGTTGAATATTTGCCTGCGCTGTCTTCTGTAGAAATCAGTGTTGAAATTGTTGCTCCAAAGATTTTGAACGGGAGTTCCAAACACTTGGGTTGTACAGCAATCACTTTTACATCTTCTCCACAAGTTTTCGCCAAAACAGAAGACATGTTATACTCCTGATAGGTAATGAGGACACTGCTGCCACACAAGAAAACAATATTGAAGAACAAGGAATACAAAATAGTATTAACACTGGAATTGTCCAAATACTGGCATTGGGTAGAGCGATGGAGAGAGGGTGTATAAAAAGGTGGCCAAAGTTGCAAAATGGAGCACAGCTGACTAGCCAGAGAGGCCAGCACGCGCTTCTATTCCTTTCCGCTCAACACCTTTTGCCCTTTTTGGTAACCCTTTATTAATCACAAACACCTGAATGGTTTCAAAGACTTAAGGTGTTCTTGTTATATAGGAGTAAAGTGGGGGATATGAGAATCTTTGTGTGCAGAGGAATAGACACAGAGTGCAAGAAAAAGCAATAAGAGCTATCAGGTCCTTCACATGAATTGCCCAAGCAACTTCATTGAATTGGTTGTAGACTTGCAGGTCTCTCCACATCATTATCATCATCCTTCACAATCACCCATGAGCCAGAATTCAGAGATAACTCCCTTAATGTATTTGATGGCAATCCTACAATAGCTGTATCATCATAAGGTGTCTCCTTGAACATACTGCCACTGCTCTTATCAACATTCCTGGAGGGAAGAAGAACTCTGTACAATAAGCATGCTAGAATTTGGACTTTCACTGAAAACTCAAACAAATCCCCAGTTTCGTAGCACGCTACGAAACCACGCAAACAGGTAGCGCTGCGAAACTGCTAAAAAGAATTCTGGCACTGCGAAACTGCTCTGACTTTAAGCCAAGCTAAAAAAAATTTACTACAGCATTTTCAGTGATAACAGTGGCTCCACTAGGGATAGTGTGCCCCTGTGGTACACTAAGAACATGCAGCTCCAGTGCCTTACCCATTTGTAACAAACAGAAATTCGCTTGACAAGCCTGACTGTAGGAGAGAGAAACTAATGCTACTGAAAAATAAATGCTCAGCCAACCTTGAGCTTATTTGCAATTTACCTACCTACCTATCCTAACCATTTAAACTTTCCTCAGCTCAATCAATATGAAACTTCCAATGCAGCCAGTCATTTGCTTTATCTGACATTTAACTTCTTTGCCTGTCCCGAAGTTCAGCGCCAATGTGATAGTGAGATGACAGCTGCCACTGAAAATGTCTTTGATCTTCATAGGTAAGCTGAAACACTGGAGAATAAAACTCTTCCATGTAATCAGCTATAGGATCCCAGAACACATGATCAGCTTGTCCTTCCTTGAAACTTTCCAGCTGTGCAAACTGATCTTCAATCACAGTGTTCAGTTCCTCAATCATGAAAGAGAATGGAAGCAGCATAGTCTCCTTGCGCTCTGTCACAGGAAACTTTTGAGAATAATAATCATGATGATGAAAATTGTATGCCTGAATCTGTCCTTCTAAACCTTCAATTTCTTTCTCAATATCTTTGGCAATTTCATCAAAAAATTTCATTTTATCCTCTGACTTACAGTCAAAAGATTCCAGATATGAGGACAGGGACAAAGAAAAAGATTCATTTGTTTCTTCTTTATTATGATCATCATTCCACTGTTTAAAACCTTCAACTGAAGGAGATTTTACTTCCACCTCTGGCCTATCTATCCATTCCTCCAAGAACAAAAGCCAAAAGTCTGGCAATGACTTAATGGACTTGGCAGGCAAGCATTCAACCCACTGTTTGCATTTCCCTTGAAAAGAATCATAAAATAACCTTATGCAAACATCCTCATGTTTAATTCTAAGAAGCTGTGCAAAATGACAAAAATCTGAGATATGCTCCAACGTTAAACTCAAGTCTTCACCGTTAAATTTTGGACCATTCTTTAGAAAATAAACATCCTTGGGAAAATGGTTTGGGAAACCATGAAGTCCTGAGAAATCTATGCATGCATACCTTGAACAAAGAAGGGCAGCTTCTGGGTCTTTCATAACTCCAGTGGAATCACCATGAATATATAACTTTGAATTCTTCAACAATGGAGTCGCCAAGGTAGTTTTGCAGCCTTGAAAATCATTTGAACTCCTGCTACCTTCAGAAATCCAATCTTAAGCTCCCGGCAGACGCACCAAAATGTTATCACAAAACCAGTACTAGGGACTGCAACCAAGCAAGGTCTCATGTAACTGTTTCAGACCATACTTTAGATTAGGAATTAGCCTTCCTAATCAGAGAGGGCTCTCTCATGACTCTTGACAAAATCCTTCAAACACTAGAGGGCTAACTCTTCACACCTTTATAAAAATATAGCTGGCTGGACATACATCAAATTAGTCTTCATTGGGCTATGGAGTCTCTCACAGTTAATAAACCAAATCATAGTCATCTCATAGAAGCCAAGGCTCTTTGCATCATCAAAGGTTCAAACATAATTTACCTAAATCAAAGCCTGCTGAACATACAGGAAGTCAGAGCATTAAAAAATGAATTCTGAGTGATGTTCAAACATGCTTCACCAAAACCCACAGCCTGTCAAGCACACAGGAAGTCAGAGCATATAATATGAATTCTGAGGGATTGTACCATAACAAGGCTGTAAAAAGAACATTAAGAAACTAAAACCACCATCACATTTGAACAAAGAGATGCATTGAGAATCTTGGGAAGAAAAAACTCTGTTTGCTATTACTGTAACAGTCCTTTCATAAGCTCTATAAAACTCTGTTTTTGTATATACAGTCCAACCCCTATTACATTCTAATTTTCACCATATATAGGAATACATTTCCTCCCTCTAGAATGAGTTCGAATCTCCTATTAACTACTCCTACATGCCTTTAACTAACTGCATTAATTACATACATGCTAAACTATAATTACATAAAGTCCTAATCAAACTAAAACAATAATTCTTTTCTCCTCGTAGACTTGATGCTTTCTTGAATGCTTTGACAGCTGTCCTCCTTCAATTAATCTGATATGGCTGAGCTACAGGTGCAATGGATGCTGATTTAGGATGCTTAAGAGCGCTGATGGCTCATTAATTGACCAGAAGAGATGCTCCTATCTTAACGATCTCTGTCTCCCAACATTCTCCTAAAATATAGCAGCCTGCTCCCAAATCTTTTAATAACCCCAAGTATGGAATGATGCCAGGTTTCTGATGTGCTGTAGGTGGTATTTGATAGACAGCTGTTCCTTTTCCACAACTCCCGCTCACCGTGTCAAACTAGCTGCTCACAGTATCACACTAGCTGCCCTGCGCTTTAAATCATCACCTACAGCAGTTTCGTAGCGCGCTACGAAACTGCTGTGTGATTTAAAGAAAACACACTCTTCTTCTCTGGTTTTCTAAATAATTGTCAGTGTTCATAGCTTAAGTACTTGATTGTTTAGAAAAGGTTTGCTTGCAATAAATATTTCTCCTGAGGAAAAACTTGTCTCCTCTGTTAAAAGACTTTTAGAACCTCCCACAATATTCATGTAAGGTAATTTACTACGTACTAGACCGTCCACAGCAAGGTGAATAATAATATCTTGATCCTTCTGTTGGTATAGAACAAAGCCCTTGCATATGAGTCCAATTCCCATAAGAACTGCTGGAACATTCTTAAAAAGTGCGCGTTGATCTCTTGAAGCATCTATTATAGATGGCTGTGTCCCTTCTCAAAAATTCCATTCTCTAATGTCAAATATAGATGGAAAGAGACTGTTGGAAAATTTCAACATTGAATGCTTAGACTGCCAATGAAGTAATTGCACGAGGTTCAGGCTTTTCAAGGTAAATTTTGAGCTCCATAGCATAGGTCAGAACAGCTAGTGGAGCTGTGTCAACATCCTCTATTCCACTTCATCTGACCATCACAAGGCAGGGTAACTTTAAATGCCTTTTTACATTAATGAACTAAGAAAGACGACCAGTTGCATGTATCTCCATAAGACTGTTAAATTCTTCATCCGGGAGGTTACGTAGGCAAACTTTATGCTTACAACTTTCAACCAAATCTGCAATTTTCTTCATAAACCCAATGACTTGCAGAAACAATTCCAATGGCATCGCTTTAATAATAGTATCCAAAGGGAGCATATGCTGTTAGATAACATAACCCCACAAAGAGACTATCCCCACATCCTATGATTCACTTCAATCACAAATGAGATATTCTAGATTGAGGCAGCGCATGTTATAGTACTCAAAAGGCTCGGCAAAATATCCTTTAAAGCAATCTCGTGAATAAGACAACAAATTGCTGAAGTTCACACTGAAGTTCAGTACTTTTGCATCTCCATTTGAAGTAGCATCTCCATCTTTGCATGTTAATACTTTCCTAACTGCATTTGTGAGGTCTGTCACGTGACTATCATTGCAACCTATCTCAAGTAAAACTGTCTCTAGTTAAAGAGATATTCAATGTTAGGCCCGGAAGGACTCACAGCTCCAACAATTTGATGAGCCATCATTTCCAATGGTACAGGGCCCAGGTAATTTTTATTCGAATTCTTGTCTGTTGATGCAATGAACACAGGGACTCCAGATATAACTGGCTCTGTTGAATCCTCTTCAAAATAGAAATCAACGTAGGCCTTTTAATCATATTCCTTCTCTTTCACTTCTAGATAAGATAAAGCAATATCTTCAGCTTCCTGTCCAGAAACCCTGTAAGCAACGCCTCGACTGATGTGACCATCGTGAGGCTCGAGTGTAACAGTCCTGCCGGGATTGGCAGGGGTTCCTCTATGGTCTGTGCTCCCTTGATGGAAAAGACGACGGTAGCCTTTGATGAAACCAACTCGTTGTTTGTCATAGTGGAAACCCGCCTTTCATATTATGGAACCGTAACCAAACACCGACAGAACCATCTTCTCCGCCTTGCCGTCGACCTCCCTCAATTCTACAGCCTCCAGGGGATGCCATTCAATCTTTCACAGATGCCATTCACTAGTGCACTCGTCTTTTAATCGACATCAATCAATATCCTTCCAGCTTTTGCGCCACATCTCTATCCCAGTGTCACTAACCATGGCGGCCTTGTAGCATATAAAACTACTCGACACTTGGCATTAATCACCGCATTTGAAAAGAGCACTTTCATGTCTTCAATATGTGCATTAATAATGAACCGACGTGCATTAAGGAGGTGCTGTGTATCCCAGTCTAAGAAAAACGTGATCCCCTGCAGAAATAAACACAACGCTGCCTATTTGTAACGTTGGCTGTAATTTCATATATTCCGCAAGCAGTATAGAACCTACAGGAGCAGAACGACCAATATGAAGAAGAACGTTTAATACAGCATTGGATGCGTTGGATTTGTCATGCCTCAACTCCCATAATAGCTTCGGAAACAAATTGATAACTAAAGAAACAACATGCTTTTCACAAAACTGCTTTGAGTCTGCTAGCAGCATCTGACCCTCTAATGAATTCTCCATGAATTAAAGAACTCTTTTAGTAGGAAGACAATTAATAACAACCCAATTTGTAACCTTCTTAATGCGGCATGAACAGGTAACCACAGCTCAAGCTACGTATCTGGTTCTTTAAGTCGATCCAATAATGCTTAAGCAGCCAATAAATGTTCTAAAATAACTGTCAACTTTGTCACCAAAGCAATAATATCTGGTTGCAAATGTTTTGAAGCCTTATCTAAAACAAAAGCAATTTTCTGAGTTGTGACCTCTGTCTCGGTTCTGGACCACCGTGGGGAACTACACCATCGAATACCTTGAGAGAATCTACAATCAATCCTAATAGCTCTTCAGATTGCTCTGGCGATTTTATCTCACATCTTGACAAAACTCACATGAATGATTTCCAACCTTTTGAAGTAGCTTTTTCATCTCCTACAGCACGGCTGAGTTTGACATTCGTTGAATATTTGCCTGCGCTGTCTTCTGTAGAAATCAGTGTTGAAATTGTTGCTCCAAAGATTTTGAACGGGAGTTCCAAACACTTGGGTTGTACAGCAATCACTTTTACATCTTCTCCACAAGTTTTCGCCAAAACAGAAGACATGTTATACTCCTGATAGGTAATGAGGACACTGCTGCCACACAAGAAAACAATATTGAAGAACAAGGAATACAAAATAGTATTAACACTGGAATTGTCCAAATACTGGCATTGGGTAGAGCGATGGAGAGAGGGTGTATAAAAAGGTGGCCAAAGTTGCAAAATGGAGCACAGCTGACTAGCCAGAGAGGCCAGCACGCGCTTCTATTCCTTTCCGCTCAACACCTTTTGCCCTTTTTGGTAACCCTTTATTAATCACAAACACCTGAATGGCTTCAAAGACTTAAGGTGTTCTTGTTATATAGGAGTAAAGTGGGGGATATAAGAATTTTTGCGCGCAGAGGAATAGACACAAAGTGCAAGAAAAAGCAATAAGGGCTATCAGGTCCTTCGCATGAATTGCCCAAGCAACTGCATTGAATTGGTTGTAGACTTGCAGGTCTCTCCACATCATTATCATCATCTTTCACAATCACCCATGAGCCAGAATTCAGAGATAACTCCCTTAATGTATTTGATGGCAATCCTACAATAGCTGTATCATCATAAGGTGTCTCCTTGAACATACTGCCACTGCTCTTATCAACATTCCTGGAGGGAAGAAGAACTCTGTACAATAAGCATGCTAGAATTTGGACTTTCACTGAAAACTCAAACAAATCCCCAGTTTCGTAGCACGCTACGAAACCACGCAAACAGGTAGCGCTGCGAAACTGCTAAAAAGAATTCTGGCGCTGCGAAACTGCTCTGACTTTAAGCCAAGCTAAAAAAATTTTACTACAGCATTTTCAGTGATAACAGTGGCTCCACTAGGGATAGTGTGCCCCTGTGGTACACTAAGAACATGCAGCTCCAGTGCCTTACCCATTTGTAACAAACAGAAATTCGCTTGACAAGCCTGACTGTAGGAGAGAGAAACTAATGCTACTGAAAAATAAATGCTCAGCCAACCTTGAGCTTATTTGCAATTTACCTACCTACCTATCCTAACCATTTAAACTTTCCTCAGCTCAATCAATATGAAACTTCCAATGCAGCCAGTCATTTGCTTTATCTGACATTTGACTTCTTTGCCTGTCCCGAAGTTCAGCGCCAATGTGATAGTGAGATGACAGCTGCCACTGAAAATGTCTTTGATCTTCATAGGTAAGCTGAAACACTGGAGAATAAAACTCTTCCATGTAATCAGCTATAGGATCCCAGAACACATGATCAGCTTGTCCTTCCTTGAAACTTTCCAGCTGTGCAAACTGATCTTCAATCACAGTGTTCAGTTCCTCAATCATGAAAGAGAATGGAAGCAGCATAGTCTCCTTGCGCTCTGTCACAGGAAACTTTTGAGAATAATAATCATGATCATGAAAATTGTATGCCTGAATCTGTCCTTCTAAACCTTCAATTTCTTTCTCAATATCTTTGGCAATTTCATCAAAAAATTTCATTTTATCCTCTGACTTACAGTCAAAAGATTCCAGATATGAGGACAGGGACAAAGAAAAAGATTCATTTGTTTCTTCTTTATTATGATCATCATTCCACTGTTTAAAACCTTCAACTGAAGGAGATTTTACTTCCACCTCTGGCCTATCTATCCATTCCTCCAAGAACAAAAGCCAAAAGTCTGGCAATGACTTAATGGACTTGGCAGGCAAGCATTCAACCCACTGTTTGCATTTCCCTTGAAAAGAATCATAAAATAACCTTATGCAAACATCCTCATGTTTAATTCTAAGAAGCTGTGCAAAATGACAAAAATCTGAGATATGCTCCAACGTTAAACTCAAGTCTTCACCGTTAAATTTTGGACCATTCTTTAGAAAATAAACATCCTTGGGAAAATGGTTTGGGAAACCATGAAGTCCTGAGAAATCTATGCATGCATACCTTGAACAAAGAAGGGCAGCTTCTGGGTCTTTCATAACTCCAGTGGAATCACCATGAATATATAACTTTGAATTCTTCAACAATGGAGTCGCCAAGGTAGTTTTGCAGCCTTGAAAATCATTTGAACTCCTGCTACCTTCAGAAATCCAATCTTAAGCTCCCGGCAGACGCACCAAAATGTTATCACAAAACCAGTACTAGGGACTGCAACCAAGCAAGGTCTCATGTAACTGTTTCAGACCATACTTTAGATTAGGAATTAGCCTTCCTAATCAGAGAGGGCTCTCTCATGACTCTTGACAAAATCCTTCAAACACTAGAGGGCTAACTCTTCACACCTTTATAAAAATATAGCTGGCTGGACATACATCAAATTAGTCTTCATTGGGCTATGGAGTCTCTCACAGTTAATAAACCAAATCACAGTCATCTCATAGAAGCCAAGGCTCTTTGCATCATCAAAGGTTCAAACATAATTTACCTAAATCAAAGCCTGCTGAACATACAGGAAGTCAGAGCATTAAAAAATGAATTCTGAGTGATGTTCAAACATGCTTCACCAAAACCCACAGCCTGTCAAGCACACAGGAAGTCAGAGCATATAATATGAATTCTGAGGGATTGTACCATAACAAGGCTGTAAAAAGAACATTAAGAAACTAAAACCACCATCACATTTGAACAAAGAGATGCATTGAGAATCTTGGGAAGAAAAAACTCTGTTTGCTATTACTGTAACAGTCCTTTCATAAGCTCTATAAAACTCTGTTTTTGTATATACAGTCCAACCCCTATTACATTCTAATTTTCACCATATATAGGAATACATTTCCTCCCTCTAGAATGAGTTCGAATCTCCTATTAACTACTCCTACATGCCTTTAACTAACTGCATTAATTACATACATGCTAAACTATAATTACATAAAGTCCTAATCAAACTAAAACAATAATTCTTTTCTCCTCGTAGACTTGATGCTTTCTTGAATGCTTTGACAGCTGTCCTCCTTCAATTAATCTGATATGGCTGAGCTACAGGTGCAATGGATGCTGATTTAGGATGCTTAAGAGCGCTGATGGCTCATTAATTGACCAGAAGAGATGCTCCTATCTTAACGATCTCTGTCTCCCAACATTCTCCTAAAATATAGCAGCCTGCTCCCAAATCTTTTAATAACCCCAAGTATGGAATGATGCCAGGTTTCTGATGTGCTGTAGGTGGTATTTGATAGACAGCTGTTCCTTTTCCACAACTCCCGCTCACCGTGTCAAACTAGCTGCTCACAGTATCACACTAGCTGCCCTGCGCTTTAAATCATCACCTACAGCAGTTTCGTAGCGCGCTACGAAACTGCTGTGTGATTTAAAGAAAACACACTCTTCTTCTCTGGTTTTCTAAATAATTGTCAGTGTTCATAGCTTAAGTACTTGATTGTTTAGAAAAGGTTTGCTTGCAATAAATATTTCTCCTGAGGAAAAACTTGTCTCCTCTGTTAAAAGACTTTTAGAACCTCCCACAATATTCATGTAAGGTAATTTACTACGTACTAGACCGTCCACAGCAAGGTGAATAATAATATCTTGATCCTTCTGTTGGTATAGAACAAAGCCCTTGCATATGAGTCCAATTCCCATAAGAACTGCTGGAACATTCTTAAAAAGTGCGCGTTGATCTCTTGAAGCATCTATTATAGATGGCTGTGTCCCTTCTCAAAAATTCCATTCTCTAATGTCAAATATAGATGGAAAGAGACTGTTGGAAAATTTCAACATTGAATGCTTAGACTGCCAATGAAGTAATTGCACGAGGTTCAGGCTTTTCAAGGTAAATTTTGAGCTCCATAGCATAGGTCAGAACAGCTAGTGGAGCTGTGTCAACATCCTCTATTCCACTTCATCTGACCATCACAAGGCAGGGTAACTTTAAATGCCTTTTTACATTAATGAACTAAGAAAGACGACCAGTTGCATGTATCTCCATAAGACTGTTAAATTCTTCATCC
The DNA here is from genome assembly GCA_031772625.1 of Pinus tabuliformis. NCBI lineage: Eukaryota > Viridiplantae > Streptophyta > Pinopsida > Pinales > Pinaceae > Pinus > Pinus tabuliformis. The sequence goes on from CM062804.1 coordinate 552,229,029, forward strand.
GGGAGGTTACGTAGGCAAACTTTATGCTTACAACTTTCAACCAAATCTGCAATTTTCTTCATAAACCCAATGACTTGCAGAAACAATTCCAATGGCATCGCTTTAATAATAGTATCCAAAGGGAGCATATGCTGTTAGATAACATAACCCCACAAAGAGACTATCCCCACATCCTATGATTCACTTCAATCACAAATGAGATATTCTAGATTGAGGCAGCGCATGTTATAGTACTCAAAAGGCTCGGCAAAATATCCTTTAAAGCAATCTCGTGAATAAGACAACAAATTGCTGAAGTTCACACTGAAGTTCAGTACTTTTGCATCTCCATTTGAAGTAGCATCTCCATCTTTGCATGTTAATACTTTCCTAACTGCATTTGTGAGGTCTGTCACGTGACTATCATTGCAACCTATCTCAAGTAAAACTGTCTCTAGTTAAAGAGATATTCAATGTTAGGCCCGGAAGGACTCACAGCTCCAACAATTTGATGAGCCATCATTTCCAATGGTACAGGGCCCAGGTAATTTTTATTCGAATTCTTGTCTGTTGATGCAATGAACACAGGGACTCCAGATATAACTGGCTCTGTTGAATCCTCTTCAAAATAGAAATCAACGTAGGCCTTTTAATCATATTCCTTCTCTTTCACTTCTAGATAAGATAAAGCAATATCTTCAGCTTCCTGTCCAGAAACCCTGTAAGCAACGCCTCGACTGATGTGACCATCGTGAGGCTCGAGTGTAACAGTCCTGCCGGGATTGGCAGGGGTTCCTCTATGGTCTGTGCTCCCTTGATGGAAAAGACGACGGTAGCCTTTGATGAAACCAACTCGTTGTTTGTCATAGTGGAAACCCGCCTTTCATATTATGGAACCGTAACCAAACACCGACAGAACCATCTTCTCCGCCTTGCCGTCGACCTCCCTCAATTCTACAGCCTCCAGGGGATGCCATTCAATCTTTCACAGATGCCATTCACTAGTGCACTCGTCTTTTAATCGACATCAATCAATATCCTTCCAGCTTTTGCGCCACATCTCTATCCCAGTGTCACTAACCATGGCGGCCTTGTAGCATATAAAACTACTCGACACTTGGCATTAATCACCGCATTTGAAAAGAGCACTTTCATGTCTTCAATATGTGCATTAATAATGAACCGACGTGCATTAAGGAGGTGCTGTGTATCCCAGTCTAAGAAAAACGTGATCCCCTGCAGAAATAAACACAACGCTGCCTATTTGTAACGTTGGCTGTAATTTCATATATTCCGCAAGCAGTATAGAACCTACAGGAGCAGAACGACCAATATGAAGAAGAACGTTTAATACAGCATTGGATGCGTTGGATTTGTCATGCCTCAACTCCCATAATAGCTTCGGAAACAAATTGATAACTAAAGAAACAACATGCTTTTCACAAAACTGCTTTGAGTCTGCTAGCAGCATCTGACCCTCTAATGAATTCTCCATGAATTAAAGAACTCTTTTAGTAGGAAGACAATTAATAACAACCCAATTTGTAACCTTCTTAATGCGGCATGAACAGGTAACCACAGCTCAAGCTACGTATCTGGTTCTTTAAGTCGATCCAATAATGCTTAAGCAGCCAATAAATGTTCTAAAATAACTGTCAACTTTGTCACCAAAGCAATAATATCTGGTTGCAAATGTTTTGAAGCCTTATCTAAAACAAAAGCAATTTTCTGAGTTGTGACCTCTGTCTCGGTTCTGGACCACCGTGGGGAACTACACCATCGAATACCTTGAGAGAATCTACAATCAATCCTAATAGCTCTTCAGATTGCTCTGGCGATTTTATCTCACATCTTGACAAAACTCACATGAATGATTTCCAACCTTTTGAAGTAGCTTTTTCATCTCCTACAGCACGGCTGAGTTTGACATTCGTTGAATATTTGCCTGCGCTGTCTTCTGTAGAAATCAGTGTTGAAATTGTTGCTCCAAAGATTTTGAACGGGAGTTCCAAACACTTGGGTTGTACAGCAATCACTTTTACATCTTCTCCACAAGTTTTCGCCAAAACAGAAGACATGTTATACTCCTGATAGGTAATGAGGACACTGCTGCCACACAAGAAAACAATATTGAAGAACAAGGAATACAAAATAGTATTAACACTGGAATTGTCCAAATACTGGCATTGGGTAGAGCGATGGAGAGAGGGTGTATAAAAAGGTGGCCAAAGTTGCAAAATGGAGCACAGCTGACTAGCCAGAAAGGCCAGCACGCGCTTCTATTCCTTTCCGCTCAACACCTTTTGCCCTTTTTGGTAACCCTTTATTAATCACAAACACCTGAATGGCTTCAAAGACTTAAGGTGTTCTTGTTATATAGGAGTAAAGTGGGGGATATAAGAATTTTTGCGCGCAGAGGAATAGACACAAAGTGCAAGAAAAAGCAATAAGGGCTATCAGGTCCTTCGCATGAATTGCCCAAGCAACTGCATTGAATTGGTTGTAGACTTGCAGGTCTCTCCACATCATTATCATCATCTTTCACAATCACCCATGAGCCAGAATTCAGAGATAACTCCCTTAATGTATTTGATGGCAATCCTACAATAGCTGTATCATCATAAGGTGTCTCCTTGAACATACTGCCACTGCTCTTATCAACATTCCTGGAGGGAAAAAGAACTCTGTACAATAAGCATGCTAGAATTTGGACTTTCACTGAAAACTCAAACAAATCCCCAGTTTCGTAGCACGCTACGAAACCACGCAAACAGGTAGCGCTGCGAAACTGCTAAAAAGAATTCTGGCGCTGCGAAACTGCTCTGACTTTAAGCCAAGCTAAAAAAAATTTACTACAGCATTTTCAGTGATAACAGTGGCTCCACTAGGGATAGTGTGCCCCTGTGGTACACTAAGAACATGCAGCTCCAGTGCCTTACCCATTTGTAACAAACAGAAATTCGCTTGACAAGCCTGACTGTAGGAGAGAGAAACTAATGCTACTGAAAAATAAATGCTCAGCCAACCTTGAGCTTATTTGCAATTTACCTACCTACCTATCCTAACCATTTAAACTTTCCTCAGCTCAATCAATATGAAACTTCCAATGCAGCCAGTCATTTGCTTTATCTGACATTTGACTTCTTTGCCTGTCCCGAAGTTCAGCGCCAATGTGATAGTGAGATGACAGCTGCCACTGAAAATGTCTTTGATCTTCATAGGTAAGCTGAAACACTGGAGAATAAAACTCTTCCATGTAATCAGCTATAGGATCCCAGAACACATGATCAGCTTGTCCTTCCTTGAAACTTTCCAGCTGTGCAAACTGATCTTCAATCACAGTGTTCAGTTCCTCAATCATGAAAGAGAATGGAAGCAGCATAGTCTCCTTGCGCTCTGTCACAGGAAACTTTTGAGAATAATAATCATGATGATGAAAATTGTATGCCTGAATCTGTCCTTCTAAACCTTCAATTTCTTTCTCAATATCTTTGGCAATTTCATCAAAAAAATTCATTTTATCCTCTGACTTACAGTCAAAAGATTCCAGATATGAGGACAGGGACAAAGAAAAAGATTCATTTGTTTCTTCTTTATTATGATCATCATTCCACTGTTTAAAACCTTCAACTGAAGGAGATTTTACTTCCACCTCTGGCCTATCTATCCATTCCTCCAAGAACAAAAGCCAAAAGTCTGGCAATGACTTAATGGACTTGGCAGGCAAGCATTCAACCCACTGTTTGCATTTCCCTTGAAAAGAATCATAAAATAACCTTATGCAAACATCCTCATGTTTAATTCTAAGAAGCTGTGCAAAATGACAAAAATCTGAGATATGCTCCAACGTTAAACTCAAGTCTTCACCGTTAAATTTTGGACCATTCTTTAGAAAATAAACATCCTTGGGAAAATGGTTTGGGAAACCATGAAGTCCTGAGAAATCTATGCATGCATACCTTGAACAAAGAAGGGCAGCTTCTGGGTCTTTCATAACTCCAGTGGAATCACCATGAATATATAACTTTGAATTCTTCAACAATGGAGTCGCCAAGGTAGTTTTGCAGCCTTGAAAATCATTTGAACTCCTGCTACCTTCAGAAATCCAATCTTAAGCTCCCGGCAGACGCACCAAAATGTTATCACAAAACCAGTACTAGGGACTGCAACCAAGCAAGGTCTCATGTAACTGTTTCAAACCATACTTTAGATTAGGAATTAGCCTTCCTAATCAGAGAGGGCTCTCTCATGACTCTTGACAAAATCCTTCAAACACTAGAGGGCTAACTCTTCACACCTTTATAAAAATATAGCTGGCTGGACATACATCAAATTAGTCTTCATTGGGCTATGGAGTCTCTCACAGTTAATAAACCAAATCACAGTCATCTCATAGAAGCCAAGGCTCTTTGCATCATCAAAGGTTCAAACATAATTTACCTAAATCAAAGCCTGCTGAACATACAGGAAGTCAGAGCATTAAAAAATGAATTCTGAGTGATGTTCAAACATGCTTCACCAAAACCCACAGCCTGTCAAGCACACAGGAAGTCAGAGCATATAATATGAATTCTGAGGGATTGTACCATAACAAGGCTGTAAAAAGAACATTAAGAAACTAAAACCACCATCACATTTGAACAAAGAGATGCATTGAGAATCTTGGGAAGAAAAAACTCTGTTTGCTATTACTGTAACAGTCCTTTCATAAGCTCTATAAAACTCTGTTTTTGTATATACAGTCCAACCCCTATTACATTCTAATTTTCACCATATATAGGAATACATTTCCTCCCTCTAGAATGAGTTCGAATCTCCTATTAACTACTCCTACATGCCTTTAACTAACTGCATTAATTACATACATGCTAAACTATAATTACATAAAGTCCTAATCAAACTAAAACAATAATTCTTTTCTCCTCGTAGACTTGATGCTTTCTTGAATGCTTTGACAGCTGTCCTCCTTCAATTAATCTGATATGGCTGAGCTACAGGTGCAATGGATGCTGATTTAGGATGCTTAAGAGCGCTGATGGCTCATTAATTGACCAGAAGAGATGCTCCTATCTTAACGATCTCTGTCTCCCAACATTCTCCTAAAATATAGCAGCCTGCTCCCAAATCTTTTAATAACCCCAAGTATGGAATGATGCCAGGTTTCTGATGTGCTGTAGGTGGTATTTGATAGACAGCTGTTCCTTTTCCACAACTCCCGCTCACCGTGTCAAACTAGCTGCTCACAGTATCACACTAGCTGCCCTGCGCTTTAAATCATCACCTACAGCAGTTTCGTAGCGCGCTACGAAACTGCTGTGTGATTTAAAGAAAACACACTCTTCTTCTCTGGTTTTCTAAATAATTGTCAGTGTTCATAGCTTAAGTACTTGATTGTTTAGAAAAGGTTTGCTTGCAATAAATATTTCTCCTGAGGAAAAACTTGTCTCCTCTGTTAAAAGACTTTTAGAACCTCCCACAATATTCATGTAAGGTAATTTACTACGTACTAGACCGTCCACAGCAAGGTGAATAATAATATCTTGATCCTTCTGTTGGTATAGAACAAAGCCCTTGCATATGAGTCCAATTCCCATAAGAACTGCTGGAACATTCTTAAAAAGTGCGCGTTGATCTCTTGAAGCATCTATTATAGATGGCTGTGTCCCTTCTCAAAAATTCCATTCTCTAATGTCAAATATAGATGGAAAGAGACTGTTGGAAAATTTCAACATTGAATGCTTAGACTGCCAATGAAGTAATTGCACGAGGTTCAGGCTTTTCAAGGTAAATTTTGAGCTCCATAGCATAGGTCAGAACAGCTAGTGGAGCTGTGTCAACATCCTCTATTCCGCTTCATCTGACCATCACAAGGCAGGGTAACTTTAAATGCCTTTTTACATTAATGAACTAAGAAAGACGACCAGTTGCATGTATCTCCATAAGACTGTTAAATTCTTCATCCGGGAGGTTACGTAGGCAAACTTTATGCTTACAACTTTCAACCAAATCTGCAATTTTCTTCATAAACCCAATGACTTGCAGAAACAATTCCAATGGCATCGCTTTAATAATAGTATCCAAAGGGAGCATATGCTGTTAGATAACATAACCCCACAAAGAGACTATCCCCACATCCTATGATTCACTTCAATCACAAATGAGATATTCTAGATTGAGGCAGCGCATGTTATAGTACTCAAAAGGCTCGGCAAAATATCCTTTAAAGCAATCTCGTGAATAAGACAACAAATTGCTGAAGTTCACACTGAAGTTCAGTACTTTTGCATCTCCATTTGAAGTAGCATCTCCATCTTTGCATGTTAATACTTTCCTAACTGCATTTGTGAGGTCTGTCACGTGACTATCATTGCAACCTATCTCAAGTAAAACTGTCTCTAGTTAAAGAGATATTCAATGTTAGGCCCGGAAGGACTCACAGCTCCAACAATTTGATGAGCCATCATTTCCAATGGTACAGGGCCCAGGTAATTTTTATTCGAATTCTTGTCTGTTGATGCAATGAACACAGGGACTCCAGATATAACTGGCTCTGTTGAATCCTCTTCAAAATAGAAATCAACGTAGGCCTTTTAATCATATTCCTTCTCTTTCACTTCTAGATAAGATAAAGCAATATCTTCAGCTTCCTGTCCAGAAACCCTGTAAGCAACGCCTCGACTGATGTGACCATCGTGAGGCTCGAGTGTAACAGTCCTGCCGGGATTGGCAGGGGTTCCTCTATGGTCTGTGCTCCCTTGATGGAAAAGACGACGGTAGCCTTTGATGAAACCAACTCGTTGTTTGTCATAGTGGAAACCCGCCTTTCATATTATGGAACCGTAACCAAACACCGACAGAACCATCTTCTCCGCCTTGCCGTCGACCTCCCTCAATTCTACAGCCTCCAGGGGATGCCATTCAATCTTTCACAGATGCCATTCACTAGTGCACTCGTCTTTTAATCGACATCAATCAATATCCTTCCAGCTTTTGCGCCACATCTCTATCCCAGTGTCACTAACCATGGCGGCCTTGTAGCATATAAAACTACTCGACACTTGGCATTAATCACCGCATTTGAAAAGAGCACTTTCATGTCTTCAATATGTGCATTAATAATGAACCGACGTGCATTAAGGAGGTGTTGTGTATCCCAGTCTAAGAAAAACGTGATCCCCTGCAGAAATAAACACAACGCTGCCTATTTGTAACGTTGGCTGTAATTTCATATATTCCGCAAGCAGTATAGAACCTACAGGAGCAGAACGACCAATATGAAGAAGAACGTTTAATACAGCATTGGATGCGTTGGATTTGTCATGCCTCAACTCCCATAATAGCTTCGGAAACAAATTGATAACTAAAGAAACAACATGCTTTTCACAAAACTGCTTTGAGTCTGCTAGCAGCATCTGACCCTCTAATGAATTCTCCATGAATTAAAGAACTCTTTTAGTAGGAAGACAATTAATAACAACCCAATTTGTAACCTTCTTAATGCGGCATGAACAGGTAACCACAGCTCAAGCTACGTATCTGGTTCTTTAAGTCGATCCAATAATGCTTAAGCAGCCAATAAATGTTCTAAAATAACTGTCAACTTTGTCACCAAAGCAATAATATCTGGTTGCAAATGTTTTGAAGCCTTATCTAAAACAAAAGCAATTTTCTGAGTTGTGACCTCTGTCTCGGTTCTGGACCACCGTGGGGAACTACACCATCGAATACCTTGAGAGAATCTACAATCAATCCTAATAGCTCTTCAGATTGCTCTGGCGATTTTATCTCACATCTTGACAAAACTCACATGAATGATTTCCAACCTTTTGAAGTAGCTTTTTCATCTCCTACAGCACGGCTGAGTTTGACATTCGTTGAATATTTGCCTGTGCTGTCTTCTGTAGAAATCAGTGTTGAAATTGTTGCTCCAAAGATTTTGAACGGGAGTTCCAAACACTTGGGTTGTACAGCAATCACTTTTACATCTTCTCCACAAGTTTTCGCCAAAACAGAAGACATGTTATACTCCTGATAGGTAATGAGGACACTGCTGCCACACAAGAAAACAATATTGAAGAACAAGGAATACAAAATAGTATTAACACTGGAATTGTCCAAATACTGGCATTGGGTAGAGCGATGGAGAGAGGGTGTATAAAAAGGTGGCCAAAGTTGCAAAATGGAGCACAGCTGACTAGCCAGAGAGGCCAGCACGCGCTTCTATTCCTTTCCGCTCAACACCTTTTGCCCTTTTTGGTAACCCTTTATTAATCACAAACACCTGAATGGTTTCAAAGACTTAAGGTGTTCTTGTTATATAGGAGTAAAGTGGGGGATATAAGAATTTTTGTGCGCAGAGGAATAGACACAAAGTGCAAGAAAAAGCAATAAGGGCTATCAGGTCCTTCGCATGAATTGCCCAAGCAACTGCATTGAATTGGTTGTAGACTTGCAGGTCTCTCCACATCATTATCATCATCTTTCACAATCACCCATGAGCCAGAATTCAGAGATAACTCCCTTAATGTATTTGATGGCAATCCTACAATAGCTGTATCATCATAAGGTGTCTCCTTGAACATACTGCCACTGCTCTTATCAACATTCCTGGAGGGAAGAAGAACTCTGTACAATAAGCATGCTAGAATTTGGACTTTCACTGAAAACTCAAACAAATCCCCAGTTTCGTAGCACGCTACGAAACCACGCAAACAGGTAGCGCTGCGAAATTGCTAAAAAGAATTCTGGCGCTGCGAAACTGCTCTGACTTTAAGCCAAGCTAAAAAAAATTTACTACAGCATTTTCAGTGATAACAGAAGGGTTTTCAAGGTCTCCTCATCTAAGTTACTCATCTTTTCTCTCTTCAGATTGTATTGGAATCTTTCAAGTAAATCCTCCAAGTTTTCATCTTCTTTTTGTACCATTTTAAATACTTCATCCTTGTGGTTGGTAGGCATACAATAATCCAGGTATCTATCCAAGAATGTTTGTTTCATATCATTCCAAGTCCTAATGGATTGAGTGAGTAATCCCATGAACCATTTCAAAGCAGCTCCTTTCAATGTTGAAGGAAACAATTTGAGTTTTTGAGAGTCTTCCAGATAATCATAGGTTCGACACACGACCTCAAACTCAAATAGAAATGTTTCAGGATCTTCATTTCTTAACCCATGAAAGTTTGGGAGGATAGATGGTGAAATATTTTTCATTGTTGCTCGAGAATCCTCATCGACTATAGGACATCCAAATGAGTTATCTCCATCTCTATTTCCCCCATTGTTACCTCTACCTCCTCCATTATTTCCTCCTCCTCCTCCTCTACCTCTACCTCTACCAAATCCGTTAACTCCCTCTTCTGTCATGGTAGTTTTCTCAGAGATTTCAGAGTCCTCTGGTTCTTCTACTAATGGCGATCGAGGAGGAATTTCTCCCTCTTCTTCCTTAGGTGACTCTACTTCTTCAATTACAATGTGTCACCTTGTAGAAGAAAAGAAAGAATCTTTTCCTAATTCAGATTCAATGGATGGTGAGGAAGAGTCTCCTAACTCAACTACTGTCTCTTGAATTCCAGGAATCCTAGGGCTAGGAGTGTAGGTTGGAGATGATGGAGGTGTCTCTTGTCTATTCCTTGAGGTAGAAGGAGTTGTAAAAATCAAACTCTTGGCTCTAGCTAAAAACCTTCCCCTAGAATCTCTTGCTCTATGCATGTCATTTTTATTTTTCTTCAAGGCGGGCTAAAAATTCTCTTTTTGATCTTCCAGGTCACTCTAGGTGCAAGAAGAGAGCATACTCAAGAAACTATTAAACCAATAACTTTCTCTTTTCTGATCCTCGAGATCACACTAAGTGCAAGAGGAGAGCATACTTTGAGAGGTTATCAATTTTCCTTCCTTGAAATTTTGTTGTTTTTTTTTTTTTAAGAAATTGGATACCTAATTTCACTTCCCCAGCAACGGCGCCAAAATGTTTGGTCAATTTAGTGTGTTCTAAATTGCTATTTAAAATGTCAATCCGGGATTCGTAAACTGACGAAGTGAAGTGTACTATATGTACTAGATAACCATTTCCTTAGTCTTTTGTCGTTTTTGAGTTTTCTAGTTTGTTTTTGGATTTATCTTTTCCTAATGTGTGATGGCGAAAATGAGAGTTAAGTGTGGATGGTGATGGTGATTTCTACAGTGATTTCCCCAAACTTAAAAGTGATCAAAGAGAAAGCTTTAAAACAACTGTAATGAAATCAATTATTAAGAGGAAGTAAATGTATCAAACAGTGAACTAATGACAATGGCCCAGTATCCTTGCTGCTGAATGAAAAGAAAACAAAAACTGAACTTAAAGCAACTCAAACTAAAAACAAAGCAACTAATTCACACTACTTCAACTCTTCAGATCCTTTACCCTTCAGCTCAATCTACCTTGTGGGAAGCAATCATGAAGAAGTCAAGTAATATGATATCTAAATGGCAAGAAATTAAATTGCATAAAAGAAACTAATCACACTACTTCAACTCTTCAGATCCTTTACCCTTCAGCTCAATCTACCTTATGGGAAGCAATCATGAATAAGTCTAAGCAATATGATAACTAAGTGGCAAGAAATTAAACTGCATAAAGGAAACTAATCACACTACTTCAACTCTTCAGATCCTTTACCCTTCAGCTCAATCTACCTTGTGGGAAGCAATCATGAACAAGTTTAAGCAATATGATAACTAAATCACACTACAATAAGTAATATTCTGATTCCTTAATAATAGAGTCACTTGACTATAGAAAGAAACCATAAACAAATGAGTAGTATGATGTCTAAGTAGCAGAAAAAGAAATAAGCAAATCACAACTTGAAAAAGGACAGTGCTGAAATTAAACTTCAGAAAATGGAAATTAGCAGGAAGGACAAGATGATCTCATATGTCAATAGTTATCAAAAATATGAAAATTTGCCCGGGCTGCCTAAGAAAACCTACAGAAAAACATTGATCAGCTGACCGCTATAAAAAAACAGAAGTGAAAATGTAAACAGCAGCGAATTAAAAGCATCAAAACAGCATGTTATATACAAGCTAGTAATTATAAAAACAGAAACATAATAAAATCAAATGACAACTATATAGGGCTTTAGTGCACAGGGGCCCTCTGCCACCTCAGCCAGTCAACGAACAGTCACAAGAACGAGCTCAAGAGAGTAGTCTTCTCATGTATTAAAGCAGCAGCAACATATATAAAACAGAGAACAGTGGGGTGACAATAGAAAACAATTCAAAAATTACATTCCAAAAGCTTCTTTACAGCGTTCATCAAAGGGTTATTTATAATGAAAAAGTGCTGAACTGACTAATTGAATCCTATGCTATTAACTACGTTGCCAAAGACACGTAGATCTCCTCAGCCGAGATCTAGCGTAACTATCATCATGCCTATTAAATCTTCGGAGTGGTAGCTGTTGGATTCAGGTTACGGGGATGATCTCCAGGTGTGCCGATGTCTCCGTGGGCTGAGGACTGGGCCACGTAAACTCTCACGTGCTCCAAACAGAGACGTGCCACCGCTAAATACCTTGGTTGGATTTTCCTTTGACCCTTGTTGATCGTGGCCTTCTATGGATGATTTGGCAGATTTGAAGGGACACGTTCCATGTACCTGTCACCTGTAGCTTGCCCATGTGGCTCGTTTCTTCATAGGACACCTGTAGCATAGCTTTTAACAAAATAGTTGTGGAATCTTGTGCTGGCTGCGGAAACCTGTGCTGCAGCTGCCTGAACAAAAATCTAAACCAAACAACAGTCATAAGCATAGTTAGAAAACCATGTCAGAAGCTCTTTTTAGACTATAATGCAATGATTTAACAGCTTGATGGATGAAGTAAGTGGGGAAAAGAAGGCTGAGAGGGTGTATAGGAAGATGCAGGTTTGAGGCTCAACACTACCCATGGGGTACGCTCACATACAAGAAGCTCCCTTTCGGCCTAAAAAATGTTGGGGCTACATTTAAGCGGGATATGTCCTATGCATTTCATGATATTCGCAACATTGTCCAACCTTACTTGGATGACCTTCCTGCCCATTCTCATAAGCGACAAGATCACCCAAACCACCTTCAGCAGATTTTTCTACACTACAGGCACTACAACATCTGGTTAAATCCACACAAATGTGTTTTCTGCATGGAATCAGGACGACTCCTCGGCTTCATCGTTTCCAAGGACAGGATTTGCTTGGATCCGCTAAAAGTGGAGGCCATTGTAAATTTACCCCCTCCATGTTCACTGCGCCGACTCCAGAGCCTCCAGGTAAAGGCCATCTTCACTGCACCGTCTCCAGAGCCTCCAGGTAAAGGCCAACTTTATTCGTCGTTGTATACCCAACTACACCGTGCTAGCTACATGATTTACCCGGTTGCTCAAACAAGGAACATCCTTTGCATGGGATGAGATAGCCCAAAAATATTTTGATGATCTTAAGGTTGTCCTCATAAATGCTCCTCTATTGCATCCATCGAATTATTATCGAGATTACTTCCTTTACCTAGTCCCAGCCCCTAGCACCATAGCTATGGTGTTGGTTCAAGACGACGATGAAGGCGCTAAACACGTTATCTACTACCTGAGTCGGAATCTCCTCGACACTGAAACGCATTATGCACATGTCGAGAAGTTGGCTTTGGTCGATGTCTAGGTTATTCAACGTTTTCGGCATTATATTCTCATACGAATGACTATAGTGATTTCTAAATGCAGCCCTATGACCTACATCCTGACTCGTCAGTTTCTGGGGGGCAAGTATTCTAAATGGATCGTTATCTTGTAATAATTCGGTTTGGTCTTCACTATGGCCAAATCTAAGAAGTCACTTGTTTTCGCATAATTAATCTGTTCCCTTCCCTCCAAAGCTCTCCTTGCTAGTGCAGATGAACAACTCCCAAATGAGACCCTTTTCCTAATTAGCACCTTTGATCCATGGTACAGTGATATCATCATGTATCTCCAAACCTCCATGTTTTGGTTTGCATTGACCAAAGATGATCATCGAAGGATTCGACATCATTCTCAACCCCACCGCATTATTGGTGATACTTTATACCGTGTCAGTGTCGATTATGTTCTTCGTTGATGCCTCACAATTGAGGAAGCTGAAAGAGTTCTCAATGATTACCATTCCGAGGCATGTGGTGGTCATATGTCTGGTTATGCTACAGCTCAGAAAATCCTTCGCGCTAGTTATTTCTGGTCGTCCATCTTCAAAGACTGCATTCTTACTGTTCACAAGTGTCACGAATGCCAAATCTACCTACACAATATGCACGCCCTACCCGCTCACCTACACCCCATCATTACCGTTGGTCCCTTTGCTAAATGGGGCATCGATTATATGACATGTAACCCTCGTTTGGCTAGGGGGAATGGCTACATTATCATTGTTATGGATTACTTCACCAAATGGGCCGAAGCGATGCCTACATACTCGGCAGATGGTAATATGGCAGTTCAATTCCTTTTTAACCATGTTATTTCCAGGTTCGGCGTACCCCAAGCCATTGTCACAGATCATGGCTCCCATTTCAGAGATTACATGATGTCAGAACTGACATCTGCATTGGGCTTGCACCATGATGGCTTGATCCCCATATTACCCTCAGGCCAACGGCCAAGTTGAAGTTGTGAACAAAGTTTTGGTCTCCATCCTTTAGTGTACTATTGGGATGCACAAGTCAAATTGGCATCTCATGCTTTTTTCAGCTTTGTGGGCCTACCGAAATTCAACCAAAGACACCACTGGTTTCACACCATTCCAGCTGGTCTATGGTCTGGAAGCAACATTACCAATCGAATGTGAGATTCCTTCACTTAAGTTAGCTGTTGAACTCCTCCCTAAAACATCACCTCAAGAGGAACGCCTCTTATATTTGGAATGACTAGACAAGACTCGCCATCTCGCTGCCTTGGTCATCGAAGCACAAAAGAAACAGGTCAAATCCCATTTCGACCAGTCGGTCTCCCCTCGCACTTTCTCTTAGGGTGATTTGGTCCTGCTATACAACCAAGCTAATGATAAGCTGGGGGCAGGTAAGTTCAAACCTATGTGGCACGGGCCCTATATTGTAAAACATGTTTTGCATAAAGGAGCCTATGAACTTATTGATTATGAAGGAAATCCTCTCGATAAGCCCCGAAATGGGTTGTACCTGAAAAAGTACTATTCTTAGGTCATCTTGCATGGTTACTTATGTACATTAGTGTGTGATTCATTTCTATACAGTGTGGTTTTGTGTGAAAGTTTTCAAACAGCCTTCCTGTTTATTATGCTTTTCGTGCTTTACAGATGTCTACATCTCCTCACGTACGTTTCACCGATGGTGCTTGCCAAAGTGCCCAGAACCTATCATCCGTGGCATGGGCTATCTACAACCCTAAAGGTGAGTTGATTAACCTTCAAGGTATCTACCTAGGTCGTACAACCAACAACATTGTTGAATACAGTGCAATCATCGAACTGTTATCAAAAGCCATCGCTCTAGGCATCAGAGAATTGGTTGTCAACCTAAATTCACAGCTTGTCGTCCTTCAACTCAATGGGCAATATTCCATCAGGAACCCTCAAATATTATGAATGTATCTCCATATCCATTTGTTAGAAAGACATTTGTGAAACATGTAAAAGATAAGACAAACCATTTATACCATAATAGATAGGAAAATATAACATGTATACATATGTGAGAATGTTTGATACATCAAAACCCCAAAAAATAATATGTATGTCCACAATAACATCGGCAACTTGCAGGCCTCGTACATTCATGGCACGCAGGCCTAAAAAAATATGTAAGTATTGGACCTAAGAACCACCCAGCATGGTGATCATGATAGCATGAGACAGCTCGTACTACGCGACTCAACAATCAGCGGGTCTGATCTAAGACTCCCATTGTGTGCCTCTGGTCCCACCGAGGCATGTCTCCTATCCGAGCATACTCAAGGATGCCATGAGTCAACCCATCGAGGTTCCTCGCAATCTCCTCCTCGTTATCGCTCCCTTCTTGATAAGGGGCGACAACATCAATAGGACAGGGATAGCACCTGGCTATCGGGGACATCCCGGCTGGCCGCTCTGGTCCAACATTTACATACACAAGAGAAATTTTATAAGCATGCATATACTAAAAACAATTAAAAAACATCAAAATAAAAATTTGGTTTAGTTTTTACCTTCGTCATCGAAGTCCTCCCCATCTAGCAAGGGCATATCTCGATCTCCACGAAAATTAGTGCCGTTGTACGGCCAGTCCTCCACGACAATTTTTTGTCATCGTAGCCATGAAAAGAGTGTTGGTCGGTAGGATATCTGCTGACCCCAGTGATCTTGGGCATTAAATGACTCCAGCGGGCCATCCGCAGATCATGTGGAGCAGGAGGATCAACCTCAGTCAACTAATACTGGAACAGTGGCACTCGTTCCAGGAAAAAGGTCACAAGTACTTATCCGAAGTGAAATTGCTTCAGATTTCCGACCTTCGCTTTGGACAATTGGCACTTGATATTCATCTTCATGGCCTCTCCCTAGTTGAAGATCGTAGGAGTTGTGTAGTCAATAGAGTAAAGTAACTTCGACTTATTAGTCTCATGTTCCGCCTGGGACCCCGCCACTCTATTGATGGTCAGCAGAAGCACCCTTAGTGTCAAATCCCACACACTAGAAATCTCAATATTCCCGCTTTTGGATTTCAAGGCCTCAGGACGATGGGCAACAAGCAGGGAAGATATGCTTTCCTCGACTGGACGTGACCCATACAAATTAATTAGCTCACCTCTGCGAGACAGCCCAGTGATGAAGTAAATATCTGAAGTTTTCAACTCCAGCTTCTAGTCCCCATTGACAAAAATCTCACGATTGATGTCCCAAAGGCTTATCAAATACCGAAGAAATTCGGGCTGGGCCCACATCCCTAGTGTAAGGAAAAAATTTAGGATCCCTCAAGCCCTCAAAGCCTCTAGGCAATTTGGATCATTCATTGCCTGGGTGTCCACATCCTTGTATTCTCTTTCCTTCGAATCCACCATTTTCGGTGATTTCTCTCCTGCAAAAGCCATTTATTTGAGTTAATCATCAATTTTGGTACATAAAAATCAAATTTTAATGGTCAGTTCTTGAGAAAACTTGTTTTTACCCTATCCACAGCACCGATGTGCCTATTTTAGAAATAGTCGCATCGGTCGGTGCGGATGGCCGTGCAAATAACCCTCGGTCGGAACGATCCCATGCCTGGAAATCGCGTTGACCGAGGGAAAAAAAATTTCTAAAAAAAACATGCCTAAAAATCCGAAAAAAATGGTTAAAAGCATAAATAAATAGCATGAAAATGGAGCTCAAGGCTTCGGTTCTTACCTGGAACTGATGGCTCATCGATTGGCCTCCCGGGTCTCCCGCAATTTGCTCCAGAAAAAACTAGGGAAAAAGTGGGTAAAAGTCTTCATTGTAAAGGTAAAATGGTAAATGGTAAAAATATATTTACTTTTCCCCTATTTATTCATTTTTTCGTGAAAAATATTAGGTCTTTTAAAAAAATTTACTTATTTTGCCTCAAGGACTCGATAATACGCTTTGCCTTGCTTGTGCAGTGACAGGAGATGGATGTTCGACGATAGCGATGAGTCATATTTAAGCTCTTTTCTCAACTCATTAAACCCATATGAAAAGATCGTCGAGTATTTTTTCCTTTTTGAATTGTTAAAGAGAATAAAAATGGGGGGTCCGCTTTCAGCTCTTTTCCAACCCTTTAAAAACAAAAATGTGATTGAGCCGTTGTCGTTTCAAACTCGGTAACAGATGTGAAATGTCGTGTGCCTAGTATAAGTTTACCCCTTTTTCGGGCTGGGAGGCACTATTTACGAAAAAGGTACTCCTTGATTGAAATTGTCAAGCGGTTCTCTCAATTATTGTTTTCTACCTTTTCGGGCTTGAGAGACACAAATTTACGAAAAGGGACCATGTGGAGTTTTCTTTTACGTGTCTTTTTCAAACTCTCTAAACATGAAAAAGATACCAAGTTACACCTTTGTCAGACTCGGTAAACTATTAAACGACATCAGATTCATCACCATGACGAACACGAGCTTCTCCTTCCTTGGGCTAGTCAAACTTACTAGGTCGGATTCATTCGAAGGATGAACTTACAGTGCAAGCACATGCTATCCCCTTCAAGCTTGCGATAAAAAATAATTGGGGTACTCGCCAAAAATGGTGGGAGGAAAATTTGGAAATCTATCGAGTTGTGTCGGCAGCTCACTCTTGAACATGATACTCTTTGCTTCATGTCGGGTTGGGACATCCTCCTTTACATCATTTACCTTCCTGGGTTTGGGCCGTTCATTTTTGCCTTCCATCTGATCTCTGTTGTGTCTCCATGACCACCGATCCTATGGATCCAAAAGCTTCTAAACTTCCAGTTGTGTCGCCAATATGTTCAAGAGTTATCCTTCTACAGTTACACTTACCTTTGTTTCTTTGTATCATCCAAAATCATTTTGCATCCTCTCGTCTCACTTCGATGATGTGGGATTCATTATGGCCCTCCTTCAACATGGTCACTTTCTGTCGACATCATCTCATTATCCGGGAAGTTGATCAAGAGACTCCCTTCTAGTACCTTAGAGCTTGCATGCCTTAATGGCAAGTTCTTCGAACTCGATGACAAGTTCACATCATTGGCTTTCTATTGAGTGATTTCACGGGTGTTTGACTTCAATTCCTGTATTGACATTCCATGAATTGTGCTTATCGTACCTTGAGGGCCATTATCATTATTGGTGCTTTCTCTCGCACTTGTTAACAGTTTACATCATTAACTGGTAATCAAGCGACTTTCTAGCATGTTCGACGTCAACACATCTATTCGCATGCTAGGATATGTACTTTGATCGGGTCATGTTGGAGCGCAAGACCTTGGACTCAGATCATGAAAGTCTAGGTTGCGAAGTGGTGTGACATGGTTATGATGATATGCATGTCTCTATTAGATGGTTGGTTGCGACCAGACCATGTGTTATCGTATGTGATCCTTCTCATTATTGGATGGTTACGACCATACCTTGGTTTCGTTATGATCCTCTTTGACGGATGGTTGCGCCCATACTTGGATCCATTTACATGATCATTCTCTGGATGGCTACGTCCATGCCATGATTCATGTATCATTTGACAAAGATCTCAGTTTATTTATATGTATCTGTACTTTCTTGCAGGTTTTCCAATGGTAGATCGGTTCCCCGCACTGATTTATAAATCATTTCATCCCTCACTCTGATTTTTCCTTCACGCTTTAGGGGGCATCTGTTACACAGAATTTTGTCACTGTCCCTATACTCCCCATTCCTTGATCCTGGAGGACCTCCACAATGAACCCCGCATGTTTTGCCCTCATGAAGAAACTCCCATTATGTCCCTCTTCATGAACAGATCATTTCCCTTTTGCACCATTCCCCTGAAACTTCTATTTTGCCCAATTTACAAGACTGGAGCTAATGTCCTTTATCTCCCCCTTGCTGATGTTCAGAGATTAGCACTATTCCCCGTGCTGATTGATGCGACTGAGCTGTGTTCCAGACACACCGATCCTATTATGGAAAGCTTTTTAAATTAGAGTTGAAACTTCCATCTCTAGAAGCTCCATAACGGAAGTCTGGTGAATGGTTTGGCCGGATGGGGTCGAGGATGACAGTTTGGACCCCTTTCCCCTATAATGATGGAACTACCTCAAGGGATAAGTCCTTCTCCCATGAGAAGAGGATCCATCTCATATCCATCTTTCCTATATAAACCTCCCTTCTTCCTAAGCACAAACTAATGATTAGTGTAAATCATAATTAGACAAGCAAGCTATTACTAGTTGTAGCCATCTAGTTGTGTGAGGGAGAAGTGTGTTTGGTTTGGAGTGAAGCCTAAAGGGAAGATTCTTTAAACTATTGTTGCTTGAAGCCATCATGAAGTTCTCGCAGAAGTGTGTGGGAACCTGGTCTTGTCAGAGGAAGACTGCAATGTCAAGACGAACGGTTGTAATCTCTCTTTGATATTAATATATGATACTATCGATTGATTTCCTACATTTTTTGTAATATTACCTATTCATGTCTTGATGCTTCATGACTCATTAAGTAGGTTGAATTGAAATTTTTCTATTATTATGTTTGTGTGATGTTGTTGTTTACTTGTTTCAGGAGCTTGAAGAAGGAAGCGAGAGATTGCTAGGGCGAGCAAGTGAGGACATCATCAAGCAGGATAAGTGACCAAGAGGTAGGCCCTCTTGATTGATTATAACCTAGGGAAATCTTCCATAGAATGTATCTATTGTGGCTAGACCCATTATTGGGATAAAGGAATTCGTTCGTGTGCACACTTATAATTTTAGTTCACCACACTAGTGATTCTTTGGTTAACTAGTTGTCCGATCTAACGAAATTCTATGAATAAATTAATGAGAAAATCTCTTAGCATATAGACTGGCCAGACAGTGCTGAAGGAAGATCAGTTGATCTTCCTCGAATTGAAGAATCTCAAAAATATATCATTTTCAGTGATTGGGACATCAAGATGAAGCAAGCAGAAATGGTTATCATCAGGTCCATAAATATTGCTTCTAATTTCACTGAATATATCAGCGATACCTTATTGCAGACCAATCTAATACAAGAATGCTCGAAGGACACCTTGCCAGATGTTAAAGCTCTGAAGTAGTCATGGTAGGAAACATCAAAGAAGAAGGTTGAAGACATCCAAAGTTGATCAAAAGTAAACCTCGAAAGTTATTGGCATTTCTTAGTAAAGCCACATAGTCAATGGCTTGTGTTGAGGTGTCTTTCTAATGCAACAACTCAACTTCTTCCAGCACTCAGCGATGCAGTATTTATGGGGCAGATGCGCATGCAACCGATTCATCCCCCCAACTGAAGCCAATGACGGACATATGTGGACTCAGAGAACAAATGGAGAATCAGTCTACAGCATAGTCATGAATTTCTTGTTACAACAGAATGTTATCTTATCTTTGCTTTATCCTAGCTTAGTTTGTTGGAGCTTTTATGAAGACTTTTATTTTTATTTTTTCTATTTTTTTAATATTAATAGACTATTTAAACCCCTCTCATGTATTTAGAAAGGGGTTTTGAATTTTTGATAGACAACTTTGAACTTGCACTATTGTTTATTCCAAAGTTATCTAATTGAAGAAGCTGAACCGGAAGTTATCTTTTTCATAAGTAGATCCTTGATGTATCAAGTACTGTTATCTTTATATTGTTTCTATGTTTCATTGAGATAGATAGTGAATTTCTTATAAGTTGTTTCATTATATGTATGCTTTTGTAAACAATCAAACATTGTCACTATTGATGTGTAGGATTGTATCATTTGTGATTGTATATGAAATAACGAGATCTTATATGTGATTAATTTTAATCAACTAAATTAATTAACTATTTAATTAATTTAGTTTATACTTTCTATTTTCTTTTCATAAAGTGTTTAATGATCTATATTGTTGCATGCTTTGTGAAATATTTTTATGAATCACATATAAAGAGATATTCTTTCAGGATATGCGTAGAATAAGTTTATTTATTAATATCATCATTAGTTTTAAATCACTCCATTATTCTCATTTTATTTCCATTATTAATTTATATATCTTTAACGGGAAACTGGCCCCTTTATCCCCAGTTGGAGCCACTAATTTCAACAGAAATGAAGTTGTCTTAAGTTCCTGACTGGGTGGTATTCCTCGATGTTGAGGAAAAGATTTTCCAACCTTCAACATTTTTGGTGCTAAAAGGAGGGCCTCGACTATGAATGGAAATAAGGTTTAATCCCAAATCAAAAGGTCATCAAAAGAGTCATTTTCCCTCAAAATCTCCCCCAACTTCAGATCTCATTCGAAATCTCCTACTCCCGGATCAGAAGTTGTAAAAACAACTATAAGATCTCCTAACACACACCCTAAGTCATCTGATCAACTTCGTTCTTAGGAGTTACCTGAAGTTCAGACCTTAATTTAGAAATTAGAAGGAATTTCTATTTTAGAAGAAAGGCCACAACAATCTAAATTATCTGAAGGTAGTGTATCTTCATCTTTCCAAACTTCTCGTATTTTGACTCGATCCCAAAGTGAGAAACTTGGGGTTACTCCATTTGAGTTTCCCTTACCTTCTCACCAAGAAAGACTAAAAATTATGAATCACAATCATCTACTAGTGATATTTTATCTTCTTCTCCACCACAAACACCTTTATTTCATCCCTCATCATCAACTTCCTCTCATCCAATCAATCCTTCCACTCATACCCCTCATTTTCAATCAACTGGTGCTAGTTTAACCAACACTAGCACAGGGGCTACTTCTTCTTCCACATAGTCAACCTCTTCTATTATTACAACTTCTTCTACCCAAATTCCCAGAATGGCTAACAGACCATGGACCAATCCAGGTGCAGTCAACATGCCTGCACCTCTTCATCCTTTACCTAAACATCCAGAAAGATGGTTACCCAAGTTCAATCCTGATGAAGGGATTCCAGCTGAAGAACATTTACATAATTATATGTTGGCCATTAACCTAAATGGAGTCTCAGAAGAAGATTGTGTATGTAGACTTTTTCCCTATACTTTCGCAGGATCAGCAAGATCCTGGTACTTTTCTTTACCAGCAGATTCAATTAATAATTGGAATACATTTCAAGAGAAATTTTTGACAAATTTTGGTGATGATCATACAACAACAACGTTAATTAACAATCTTTCCAATCTCAAAACAAATCAAAATGAAAGAATCAAATATTTTAATTCTAGGTTCAATAAATTGCTTAATAAGATTCTTGACACTTCACAACCTAGTGAAGATGTACAAATAGAATGGTATATCTCTGCGCTTCCCTCTAATATTGCAATATTTGTAGATAGAGCTAATAAGGCCACTTTAGCTGAAAACATGAAAGAAGCTTTGTCTGTTGAAAAGAGAATTCTAGCCTTAGAGAAGAAAACTATTCTTGAAGAAAGGAAGTCAAAGAAAGTAACTTTTAAAGAGGAAGCCAAAAAGAAACCTTCTAAAGACCCTTTCGATTTAGAAGGATTACAAAAATTCCTCAAAACAATGTCAAATGAGATGGTCAAGATCAAGAAACAAGTATCAAAATCTTCAAAAAGATCTTTTAGACCTTTCAAGAAAGCTCAACCTTCGTCATCTCAACCACCCAATATTATATCCAACATTGAATCAGATCAAGATGAAGATGAAGAATCAACCCTATCTGTGGAAGAATCAAAAGAAGAAGAGTTGGTTGAAGCACATGGATTATGGGATTTTATTCTTACTACATCAGAAAACAAAGAAGAAGGAGAAACCTTACCAGTAGAGACTAGGAGTAAAAAATCTATTGATTCATCATCATCCAATCAAAAACAAAGATCAACTACTCCTATTAATAAAGATAAAGGCGCAATAAAAAAAATCTCCTCCTAAATCTTCTGAATCCATTCCATCCTCTTCAAATTCCCCTTCTTCATCTAAAACTCTTGTTGTTTCTGATAAAGATATAGAGTATAACATTGTGGAAGATATGAAGAAAGTCAAGGCTAACATTTCCATGTATGAGGTGAGAAAGCTTAAGCAACAACAAAAATTATTGCTTAAAGAATTAAATGTTGTTCCTACATCTCCTTTGCCAACTACAAAAGCCTCACTTGGAAAAGGAAAGCCTCCAAGTGATTCCCCAGATAAAATTGATGCTTCTGATGCAATTCTAATTGGAGACAGGTCTAATTCCCACACTCCTCCTTTTCTTTTAACCTTTGATATTTTTAATAAAAATGTTCACAATTGTTTGGTAGACTCAGGTGCGTCATCAAATATTATGCCATATTCATTTTGTCTCAAGCTGAACATAACACCTGAGAAGTTTGTTGTCCAAATTTTTCAATTAGATAGAACAAAGGTTAAGGTGTTGGGAGAATTAAACTTTGTTTTAATAA
This sequence comes from Pinus tabuliformis, assembly GCA_031772625.1. Classification (NCBI taxonomy): domain Eukaryota; kingdom Viridiplantae; phylum Streptophyta; class Pinopsida; order Pinales; family Pinaceae; genus Pinus; species Pinus tabuliformis. Next base: position 552,252,021 of record CM062804.1, read on the forward strand.
GATTATCCTCAAATTCAAAGGTATGTCAAATTATTGATATTTTGATTGTTGATATTCCTAAATTTTATGGTCTTATTTTAAGCAGAGATTGGTTTGAGAAATTGCATGGTTATTTCACCACAGATTGGTCACATATATGGCTTCCTTACAATGGGAAACCAAATCAGATTCGGGTGGATAGAGAAAAGCATATGAAATACTTGGTTATTGATCTGGATGAAGAAAATGAGCCTATATTTTTCACAAACAACATCCTTGGGAATTATTCTTCTGAATCTTTCTTTGGAAGTTTTGCAGCTTAGAGATCTCCTTTCTTAGCAAATTTTATTTCATCTCAAATTGAAAATTATTCACAAATAGATTTTACTAAATGTATTAATGTTGTAGATACACCTATAATTAAGCATGATTCTTTATTTTGGACACTTTATTTTGATGGTTCTAAATCTAACGATGGTGCAAGGGCTAGATGTATATTGGTAAGCCCTAATGGTGAAAAAACTATGCTGGCATGTAGATTAGAGTTTGAATGTACTAATAACATAGCAGAATATGAAGCATTAATACAAGGATTGCATAAAGCTATAAGTCTTGATGTTGAATATCTTCAAGTCTTTAGCGATTCGGAAATTGTTATAAAACAAGTTAGAAGCAGTATTCATTGTGTTTCTAATCATCTTATACATTACTGGTCCTTAATTCGAAATATTACTTCAAATTTCATTGCAATTAATATTTCTCCAATACCCAGGCTACAGAATGCCAGTGTTGATCTTTTGGCCAATGTTGCATCTAAACTAATCCCGCTTGAAGATTTTAGTCCAGATAGATTTTCTATAGAGTTGATTTTTTGCCCTTCCATTCCTGATAATATCACCAATTGGCGAGTGTTCAATGATGATGAAGATATCCTGGATTTTTTAACATCCGAAGAATCTTATTTTGACCAAGTAATTGATGAAGATGAACATGATAGACAATTGAATAAATAAAATGAACAAAATGCTTTTCCAAAGCCTGTAGTTAAACTTGAGGATCTTTATGATTTAAAAGACAGATTTAAAAAGGTCAGCAACTGCAAAATTCAAAGTTCAACTTTGAGATTTGAATTGATTAACCTAGGATCTGATATCAAGCCTCAAAATATTAACTTAGGTCTTGGGCTCTCATTAGAAGAAAGAAATGCATTTATTCATCTATTGAAAAAATATAAAAACATCTTTGCGTGGAATTATCAAGATCTTAAAACTTATGATACTTCTATCATCCAACACATTATCCCAATGATACTTGATGTCAAACCCATACAACAAAAACTTAGAAAGATTCATCCAAATTTGGAAACTCATATCTAAGCTTTTAAAGGCAAAAATTATCTTTCCCGTAAGACATTCTAAATGGGTTTCTAATCTTGCACCACTTAGGAAAAAGAATGGTGATATCTGCATTTGTGTTGATTTTAGGAATTTAAATAAGGCATGTCAAAAAGATAATTTTCCCCTCCCACCAATGGAGCAAGTCTTACAATCAGTTGTTAGTTCTGAACTAATGTCTTTTCTAGATGGATTCTCAGGTTATAATCAAATCCTTGTTCATCTAGAGGATAGATTAAAGACCACATTTAGAACAAAATGGGGAACATACACATATCAAAAAATGTCTTTTGGATTGATGAATGCAGGAGCTACATTCCAAAGAGCAATGGACATCGCTTTCAAGGGTTTAATCAATAAAACTGTTGTGGTATATCTAGATGATATTACCATATATTCCAAGAAGAGAAGTAATCATTTGCATGACTTAAAACAGATCTTTGAAAGATGTAAAAGGTACAGAATTTCTCTAAACCCCAAGAAATCGTCTTTTCCTCTTAATGAAGTTAAACTCCTTGGTTTTATTGTATCCAAAAATGGAATTTGTGGAACAATAAATCTAGCTAAAGGAGTTGATGCCCGCGCGCGCTCGGCAACCCTAGCTGCTGCTGCGTGCGTTCCCTCAGCGTGCCCGCGCCTGGCAGTGCTGCTGCTGGGCTGCTCTCCCCCTCTGCTCGTTCCCTTTCCCTCCCTGGGGCCTCCTGCCCGTCTCATTGGGGGCCTGCGGCCCTTCCCCTTAGCCTTTTGCTAGAGCGCCCCCTGCGCTTCTGTCCTCTCCTGCAACGGATCTGCCAATCCATGATCAGGAAGATTTGGAGAAGATGTTTGCCTCTCTCACAAAAGAGAACACCTCAGAGAAAATCCGCCCTACAGCCACAAAGTTCATTAAGAAGCTCGATGAAATCCCGGAAGTTTCGCTCCCTCCTGCCCTCCCGAGGAGAGCTGCAGTTGCCTTGGCAGATCGTGGCCTGGTTGGCCAGTTCACCGGACTATGGCCCTCACCCCGCACAGTCCAACGCTGGGTGGAAAGAAACTGGAACTCAATGGTCCAAGGTAAGATAGCAATAAGGTTCTGCGGGAGGGGATTCTTCACCTTCCTCTTCGAAACGGTGGAAGACCGTAATCTCATCTTCAGGAATGGTCCTTACTTCATGGACACAAGAGGCCTGTATCTCAACAGATGGACCCCCGACTTTGATCCCGAGATGGATGTCCCCAGTGCTGTCCCGGTATGGGTCCGCCTTCCCCATCTGCCTCTCCACTGCTGGGGAGATGAATCGGTGAAAGCTATAGGAAACGCTGTGGGGAAATATATTGATAGATTGGAACCAAGGGAGAACATGCATGCATGTTCCCGGATATGTGTAGAAGTGGATTTGGGGAAAGTATTACCGGAAGCGATCAAACTCAAGGTAGACCAGTGGACGCACATATAGCAAGTGGACTACGAGCAGCTACCGTTCAAATGCAAGGTATGTCATGAATACGGGCATTTTGCTAATAGATGTAGTAAAAATAAACCAATTGACTCTGATAATGTTGAAGCTCCGGAAGAAACATGGGAAAAAGTCAAGAAGAAGAAGTCAAATCCACCCCCTGGAACTGTCTCAAAACCCCTAAATGAAACCCCAACCCCCCCCTCCCATCCATCTGGATCTGGCCCTTCTATTCCCTCTTCCTCCAACCCTTTCGAATCCCTATCGGCAGAGGATCCTCCATCCCCCCCCCCTCTCCGAGAGGCCCTACAGCAACCCCTCCCTCTCCCCCCCCGGCCTCCCCGCCCCCAACGGTTGAGACAATCCTAACAAGGAACAAGACAAAGGAAAATATCACATCCACCGACCCACCCAGAAAAGTAGGAAGAAAGTCAAACAAAGAGATAAGGGATGAGAACGCAGCAAAGGAAATGGCTACAGGTACCCAGCAGCCAATGGATACATATCTAGACAAGACCAAGGGGAGCGGGGAGAAGACGAAGGAGAAAAGTGGAATACACAATAAACAAAGTAAATGATGAATCTGGTCTCTTGGAATTGTAGGGGGATGGGCTCCTCCCTAAAAATTAATGCAGTCCGAGACCTTCTCAAATCGGAACACCCAGACTTTCTACTACTCCAGGAGACCAAAATCAATGATCAGGATTTTCAAAACACTGTCAAGCGAAGCAGAAGCTATGAAGGAATAGGATTGAGTGCAATAGGCACCTCAGGTGGAATAGGAACAATATGGGACAAAAGTAAATGGAAACTCCAAGATAGCAGACAGAATAAATGGTGGCTAAGAACATATATGCAAAACATATCCAAGACTGAAGAATACACAATATACAATGTCTACGCACCCCCCCACTATAGAGAAAAAGCCTCTTGCTGGGAGTCAATCATCATGGAATTAATGAATGCTCAGGACAGAAATATCTTCCTGGGAGGAGACCTGAACTTAATAAGAAATGCGGAAGAGAAGATGGGGGGAAATTTTTTTGCAGATCCCTCAAGGGATGCATTAGAAAAAATCATCCAAACTCACAGCCTCGTGGACATTCCCCCTCAGAACGGGCGCTTCACATGGTCAAACAAGAGAACTGGTAAAAACAACATCAAAGAGAGGCTGGACCGTATTTTGGTTCAAGAAAGAATTGTGGCCAACTTTTCTAGGATCCAAAGCACAGTAATACAAGGATATATATCAGATCATAAACCAGTGGCACTGCATCTGGTTAAAGGAGAAAATATGGGACCAATACCCTTTAAATATAACAGAGCGTGGGAAAACAGTGAAGACTTCAAGAACCTGGTAAAGGAGAAATGGGCAACAGAAATTATGGGCTCCCCGCACTATATATGGGAGACAAAGATCAAAATTCTACGGACAGCCATCAAGCAATGGGCCAGAACTTTCGCAACAGAGGAAGGAAAAAGGAAAATCGACCTCCAAATGAAACTTGAGGAGTGGAATCAAGAAACAGAGAAGGGCCAAGACACAGAAGAAGACTTAAGGAAAGAAAACGAATTGTACATGGAACTGTATAAGCAGAATCGAGCGGAAGAGGAAGAGCAAAGACAAAAATCGAGGTGCCTCTGGCTCAAATCAGGCGATAAGAACACCTCTTTCTTCCATAACAGTATCAAACTGAGGAGAGCAGGGAACAATATTGGGAAAATTGCAATGGAGGGCAGAGTTCTAACAGAGCAAGGGGAGATCAAGGAAGCAGCGTCTCGTCACTTTCAAAATCTTCTATTTGATGATCCCCATTACAAAGAAAATCCGGATTTTCTAAATATAATAGAGAACAAAATCTCAGAGGAACAAAATGCAGAATTAGAAAAGGAGATCACGAAGGAGGAAATAGAAAGGACTATTCACAGCATGCCATTGGATAAGGCTCCAGGCCCTGATGGATTTACAGTGGCCTTTTACAAAACCCATTGGGAAGTTATTAAGAAAGATTATATTAGAATGGCAAAAAACTTCTTTACAAAATGCAAACTGGGCAACAGCATTAAGTCCTCTCATTTAGCTCTTATCCCCAAAGACCCAAATCCCCAATCTTTTGATAGATTCCGCCCTATTTCCCTGTGTAACGTTTCCTACAAAATCATCACTAAAATCTTGGCGCACAGGCTAAAAAAAATCCTTCCCTCCCTCATATCCGAGAATCAAGGAGGTTTTGTTCCTAGGCGACACATAACGGACAATGTCATTCTCATCCAGGAGGCAATTCACAGTAGTTTATCCAGGAAGGAGAGGGGTATGATCATCAAGCTGGACATGGCGAACGCCTTCGAGCGGGTAAACCACCCATTCCTTCAGGCAGTCCTATTGAAATTTGGCATCTCAGAGTCCTTTACAAGCAGGGTCATGGAATGCATTTCCCACAATTGGACAGCTCCACTCATTAATGGAAGGCCCTGCACTGCCTTCAAGAGTTCAAGAGGATTGAGGCAGGGATGCCCGTTGTCACCCTTTCTTTACATTATTATGGCTAAAACCCTCAGCTTACATTTGGAGAATAAGCGCAAATTAAAAGAAATTACAGGGGTGGATATAGTTAGAGGATCTAAGGGAATCAATCACTCCCTTTTCGCAGATGACACTCTGCTAATAGGGGAAGCCTCTAGCATCATGGCCCGAAGATTCAAAAAAATTCTGGAACTCTTCCTTCAAGCTTCAGGAGGCAAACTAAACAACAACAAGTGTATGATATACACCTGGAATGTCCCAAGAAACATAACCCAGAGAATCTCCATAATCATGGAAATCCCTGCCCAAGGGAATTGGACCCACTTCATGTACTTAGGGCTCCCCTTAGCCAAGGAAACAATCAAAGCTGAGATCTGGGCAAAACTAATCGAGAAATTGAGAGGGAAACTTCAGAGTTGGGGAGTGTATTGGCTAAACTTGGCAAGTAGAACCATTCTCATAAAGGCCATACTATCAGCCCTCCCAATCTATCAATTTGCTACCACACTCGCCCCGGCAGGCATCCACAAGCACATGGAGTTGATCACCAGAAGTTTCCTGTGGCAAGGAGGAAAGCAAGATACAAAAAAGTTCAGCTTGGTGAAGTGGGACAAGGTCACTCTTCCCCTAGAAAAAGGAGGGCTCGGAATCAGGATACCAAGACTAGCAAACATGGCAATGGGTTATAAATTGGTCTGGAGAATTCTCAATGAGAAAGGGACCTGGTGGACAGAGGTCATCAAGAGGAAGTACTTAAATGGGATCAAAAGCAACATCCTTGCAGGAAACATCATTGAAAGACATTGTACCCCTGTTTGGAAGCTGATCAAAAAGACTCTTCCTCAACTTAATTCATGCATATCAAGAGCTCCGGGTAATGGCAAGGATATCAATATATGGGAGGACAGGATAATGGGCAAGGAGGCAAGGGCAACGATCATTAACTACAGGCCACTGCAAAGATGGATGGCAGAGGCAAAGATCAAAACTCTTTATGACATCTCTCTTTGGGATCAGAACTGCTGGACTGGTTGGAGACCTCTACCCCTCCCTGATGACCTTAAGAACCTATGGGTTGAGCTCAAGAATTCGCTTATAGGCTCTGCCCCCACAAACAGAAGGGAGGAAGACAAATTTGTTTGGGACCCTAATGGGGGTAACTACACGGTCCAAGAGGGCTACAAAGTTTTGCAAAACGCCTCAGCAATTAACAATTGGCCACTCCAGAAAGCAATATGGAAAACTGAGTGTATACCAAAGGTGAAGCTTTTTAATTGGACCCTTCTGCATGGTAAAATTCTTACTGCTGAAAATCTCCGGAAGAAGGGCATTCAAGGCCCATCAATTTGCTGCATGTGTAAGGATGCAGAGGAAAGTATTAACCACCTCTTTATAGACTGCCACTTTGCAAGAGCATGTTGGAATCTTATCACTAACCCCCTAAGCATCAGCGATCTTCCCAACCAAATCACTATCCTACAGAAACAATGGGGAAATAGCTACCCTCATCCTGGCAAATGCAAGGGTCTAGTCAAAAGGATATGGATCAGCATCCCAGCCAATCTCTGCTGGCAAATATGCATTGCCAGAAACAAGTGTATTTTTAAGAGCAAAAAGCCAAGCATCTCCAGCGTTCTAGCCAAAACGATGACACTTATCACCGAGACCATTGAGGCAAATGGCATTAACCAGGCAGAACTGGAACCAACGGATACAAGAGTCAAAGAGTGGATCAGCAAATTCAAATGTGGAAGGAGAACTCAGAAGAAAGAAAATACAGGGAAGAGGAACACGGACTGGAAACTAAGAGGGACTAGGGAAGAAGTTAAAAACTGGATTCATAATCAAAACCGCCCTACCCTCCACTTTGATGGGGCATCAAAGAACAACCCGGGCCAAGCGGGAGCAGGTGGAGTTATCAAGGACTGTCAAGGGAGAAACATAGTTACTTTTGAATGGGGACTAGGCATCATGACAAACAATAAGGCAGAGGCATACAGCCTCTTTCTTGGGACCTCCATTGCCAGGAAACTTGGCCTGAGAAACCTATTAATTCTTGGCGATTTTGCTATCATCATAGCAGCATTAACCTCTGGGAAAGACTTCAGACAAACAGCATTAAACAACATCAGAGTAAGGATAATGGAAAATATCAGGTCTCTTGGCGATGTCACCTTCAAACACATCCTCAGAGCAAACAATGTGGAAGCAGATGAACAAGCGAACAAGGCTACAGGAAGGCAAACAGGTAAAGTCAAGGAGAATGACACAGTTTATGAGAAAGATATCCCCTAAGCGGGCCTCTCCCATCGCCTCTCCCAAGAAACTTAGTCACCACAGGTATAATCCCCTCCGTATTTGGCCCTTCCCCAAATCTCTTTTCTGCTCTACCTGGTACCACCGAAATTCGAATCGCCCTCATGACCTGAATATAATCATAGATTCATATCTCTTTGGGATTCATTATCTGATCCACGCAGCCATTCTCAGGGTATGGGTTAGTGTCTTTTCCCTTCGCACACCCCTTGTCAGTAGCCAAATCAAATCATCTGACCTCTCCTCTCCCAAGAGTAGATCCTTTCGGAATCGACCCAAGCATATGCGGATCCTCCATGATATTATATATTGCAGTCGGGCTCCAAGGAATCGCACTGCTCTGGGGAAAGCAGCATTTCGAAGCATCAGAAGGCAGCCCGTGGACGGCCTCATCCTTCATCAGGAGATAGAGCTCTGCAGCGCGCTCTTGGTAACTATAGTTTTATTCTATGTTGGCTTTTATTCGCTAACTTCTTTGTTTCTGGACCGCAGCAGTGTCTCAGGCATATCCCCGAAGCTCACTCTCGGCCCTTTGAGCACGTCGCTCTTCTATCTTCTGAGTCAGCATCTCAGTGTCATCCCCTCTCCTTCCTCTATAGCCCCGATCACAGCTCCTCACGGGTCTTCCCAGCCCTCAAGCTTCGATCCTCTGTTTGACAGAATGGCTGAACAGCAGAATCCTCCAGCGGATCAGGCACAACCCGATAACTTTTTGGACAACATTTTCAACAACAGGGACTGCAACATGTGTAAGGCCCACACGATCATGATCAACAGCCTGACCAAGCAGCTGAAAGAGCTGCAAGAGGATTATCATGCAGACAGGAACTCAAAGCGCAAAAAATTGGACAAAAGCAAGAATGAGATTGAAGCATTGAAAGAGAGATGCAGCCACTTGGAGGCGGCTATGGAGCACATCCGCTCCCTTACCCAGAGTTACCAGGCGGAAGCTTCAACCATGGCAAGTGTCAGGAATCCGGATGATTCAGTCACACAACATTTTCCATAAGGAATGCATTGTAAATTTAGCTGGTTAGGTGGTTCCTATGTTAGGCAATATAGTCGCCTTTGTTTTGCTTTCTGTTTAAATCAAAAGAAGCAACGAGGAATATGGGTCTGCGAACCCACTTTTGATCCTCAGACTTCAGAAACATCTCCCGTATGTAATAGGAACTCTGTAAGGCTGGTTTTATAATACATAAGTACCCGACTTTGTTAAAAAAAAAAAAATGGAATTTGTATTGATCCAGAAAGAATTAAGACAATCTCATAAATTCCTTTACCACATACCAAAAAATCAATGCAATCTTTTCTTGGCCAAATTAATTTTGTCAAGAGATTCGTTCCTGAGTTTTCTCAAATCATCCTACCATTACAAACTATGATCAAGAAAATTTTGATTTTCAAATGGGGAGACAAAGAAAGATAATCATTTAAAGAAATCAAACAATTTGTTATTGATTCTCCCTCTCTATCAACTTCTAATTCTTATGATCAAATCATTTTATATACTTTTGCCTCTGAACTATCATATGCAGTAGTCTTAATATAACCAAGTGAATATAAAAACAAAGCCCCCATTTCTTTCTTCAGCTCAAATTTTCAAGGAGCTGAATTAAATTATTCTGAAGTAGAAAAACAAGCCTTTGCGGTTTACAAAGCAATCAAATACTTCAAAAAAAAATTCTTAAAAACTCATACTAAAGTCATTGTGCCTTTCACAGCAATTAGGCAATTACTTATTCAAAAGGAATTAGGAGAAAAAAGGGTTAACTGGGTTACTTCCCTGCAAGAATATGACCTAGAAATCAAACCTGCTAAAATTGTGAGAGGTCAAGGTTTTTGCAGATTCATCACAGGAATGAATGATGCATCAATTGATGAAGGTACAGGTAATATTGATCAAGTCACAGAGGTACTTCCTGTTGATAATGAATCTCAATATGTTGACTTAATATTTTATTTAAAGAATGGTTATGCTCCATCTGAGCTTGATTACAAAAGCATAAGGGCATTAAGATTAATGTTTTTTTTAGAAAGAATTATGATTATGTTTTATTAAGATGTTTGGAAAAAGCTGAAGCAGAAAAGGTTTTACAGGAACTTCATGATGGGCCAACTAGTGGGCACTATAGTGGAGATACAACTACTCATAAAAATCCTACATGTTGGATATTACTGTCCAACCCTATTCAAAGACACTCACATGTATGTGAGAATATGAAAAAATGGTTAAACTTCTTCAGGAAGACAAAAGAAACCATCTATGCCTTTGCATCTAGAAAACATCGAACAATGGGGACTGGACATAATAGGTGAGATCGTTCCTCATTCTTCCAAACACCATAAATACATTTTGACTGCAATATAACTTTACAAATGGGTATAGACAATACCTCTGAAGCTAGCCAATTTTGAGAGCATTATTGAATTCATTGATCAAATTATTATTACCAGGTTTGGTATCCATCTTGCTATCATTCTAACAATGCTTCTTATTTTTTTGGAAATGCAATGACTGAATTTTCTCTGAAAAGAGGATTTAAACTTAAGTATTCTGCAAATTACTAACCCCAAGGGAATGGTTTAGCAGAATCCACTAATAAGAACCTTATCAAAATTATTAAACGAACCATTGACCAAAATCAAAAGAATTGGCACAAGGCTTTAATATTTGCTTTATGGTTGATAGAATAACTGAGAAGACCTCAATAGGTACTTCTCATTTTCATCTGGTATATGGGAAAGAAGTTATCTTGCCTCCCAATTTAACACTTCCCTCATCAGCCCTAGTACAATTTATTGAAGAAAAGCCTTCTTCTGCTCTACAATTGCGAATGTCTCAAATCCTTAAATTGGAAGAAGAAAGAAATAAAGAAAAATAGGTCCATGCCCACCATCAACAGTTGGTCAAAGCTTCATTTGATATAAATTCAATCAAAGATAAAAAAATAAATAAATTGAAATTCAAGACTTAGTTTTGAAATGGGATAAAGTACATGAGGATAAAGGAAAACATACTAAATTTCAAAAACTCTTGCTTGGTCCCTTTCAGATTTTTGAGAAGGTAGGTCCATCAACTTTTATCTTGCAAGATTTACAAGGGAGAAAGGATATTCTTCCCGTTAATGGACTTATTCTCAAAAAATAATTTTCTTAAAAAGAACGAATGTTCTCTTGTAAAATATGTAAATAATCTTATATGCAAAATAGCGTTTTTAGTTTTAAATAACGTTAAGTAGTACACTTTTGAAGTCTACATTGGAAGTTTCTCTTCATTATTAAGGTGTTAACTTACTCAAGAAAGAATTCAAAAAGTGAAAATTATAAATTGAAATCTGGTATTGTATCTATTTAAAAACTTTGAAATGTGATAACCATTTAATTGTAAAATCTTTTGGCTTGGAACTCTTAAAAAATATGTTTGTTTGTAAATCGGTTTTGAAAAGTTATTTTTACAAAGTAGAAATTATTATGAAGCTTTAGCATCTTTTACTTAAATGGTCATCCAAAACTCTTAAGGAGTAAATGAAACCTCCCCATCCATTAATTTTAAATTTTTTAGAGTGTAATTCAAAAATATAAAAAACTTAAAAGATAAGAGGTCTCATCACGAGCCTACTTACCATGATCATAGGAAACTAATAACATTGACATTATCACTATTGGCAACCAAACCAAGATGATGGCTTATAGTTACAAAACTATAAGACAAGAGGTCTCATTATGAGCCAACTTGTTCAATTTTATTACAACTTGTGAGTGGCATTATCATCATCTAGCCACCAAACTAGGATAATGGATTTTGAGTAAAACAAAGAAAAAAATAAAATAAAAAATATAGTTTCAAAAAAAAAAAACATTCATTACCTCTAAGAATTCTATTATAAAGTGGATGGGATACTTGTTCATTTTGGTTAAATGGTAACTATTGAGGCTATGGACACTTGCTAGCAGCAGTGGCTCTACCAGTGACAAATAAGTTTATTCTATATGCTAAGCTTCAAATACTTTTTACTTTACTTTTTCAACCTATTAGTGACTGATTTACACAATAAATATTTTCATCTATAACAAGCTCTGAGAAGATTTACAATAAAATAAGTTGTTTCACTTCAAATTTATATTTATCGATCTAAATTTCAATCATTTTATACTTTCTAAGATTTCTTGATAAGATTAATATCTTATTTATTATTACAAAGATTAATTGTTTCATCGAGTGTGTCACCAATTGTTGTAGTACTCAACAACCCCCCATTATCCTTAGACTTAGAAGAATAAATAATGGGGACCCTTTAAATTTTTAGGAAAGAATCCTTTCTTGTTTTAAAAAAATAGGACAAGTTTCATATTTTTACCTTTTAATAAATAAAACAAAAAATTCTTCCAAAAGCATATATAGCGAAGCATAATATTTTTCTTTAGACTTAAGAGCCTTTCCATAGTTTATTAGGAGATAATATGCAAGTCTAAAAAAACCCGATCACTATGTTTCCATTATAAAACCTTTGAAAAGCATTATCAAAGTTTTAAAAGGCCTTTTACACAAATAAACAGAAATATTATCAAAAAACTGGCCCCACTAGAAAACCGCATGTGAAGCACTAACCAGCTTATCGGCATTGGCGATTTCAAAGTAAGTACCACAAGCGATTTGTCGATAGCGATATCGCATTCTGTTGGCTTTGTGGGGCCTGACCCAGGTTCAAAAGTGATTTAGCCAAACAAATCCCGGTACTACTGGCCCTTTCGGCAACAGTTTGTGGAGTGCAGACTGAGGTCTCACCCGAAGTAGTATCGGAGGGTGCTCGAACCAAGTTTCCGCACCTTAGAGATGTCTGATATGTGGCAATAGGGACACGATTCAACCTTCTCGCTTACTAGGTTACACGTACCAGCGAGCTTCTTGCGTCTTGTGGTACTGCCTTCGTGCAGCTCTAGCTGCAGTGCGACCAGTGTTGAATACCCAAGTCCTCCTTAATTAGGTTTTGTTCGCTTAATTACTTAGAATTTTTTCATACATAAGCATTCATACAAGTGCACGCATATAAATAAATAGATACCATTAACACATAACATCAAAATATAGATCTATGAAATAGATGCACAATATGCTGAATCAACTTAGCTTTATTAATGATCCTTTTCAAGTTCAGTTCAATATAGACCCGACTCCGCCCTGTGCACTCAGCTGTAGGGGTCTGTACACTCAGCTGCGGACTCTACTAGGCCTCTGCACACTCAGCTGCAAAGCCTCTACCTACTACTACGACCCAATACACTTCAGATCCACTTCTATCCTCTAACCATGCCTTCGCATCTATCTATTACTTGCCTACCAAAAACACTGTCTTTACACTTAGATCCTCGCTCTATTTATACAATCCCATGGTCAGCGGACCATGGGTAGGCTGACACAACATTACATTAAATTACATTATTTTAGGGCGAACAACCCTATGACTCATCCTAAATTTTCGCACTCCACGCCCGCATTTCGCGGAGTCTTTACATCACATTGACCAAAACTCTGTCTTTAAGCCCCAAAACCCTACTATTGGGGGATCCGCTGCCTAAAAAGCCCCCAACACAATCATCGTAACTCATCCCCAATCACTGTGCAAGTGCGGCGATCTTTACACGAAGTCCATCCAACAAGTCTCGCACAGCTTGGGTGTCTGCAGCACATTGTTCAGTTGTCTGTTGGACTTGTTGCACACATATCTCTGAACCTTCGTGAGCAGGGTCACATTCCTATCCAACCGCATACAGTTCTTGCATTTATGCCAGCTTCCCTTCAATGGTAGCTATAATTTTGAACGCTTCATCGATCCATGGTTGGATGTGTGCTTTAAGCAGGGCTTCCTTTTGGTGCGCGGCGTCTAATCGGTCCTTCAGTGCCCTTGCCTACTGTAGTCTGGAAAGTCATTGAGTAAGGGCAACCGTCTGCATGGTGCCCCAAACACTGTTGTACTCCTGCTGCAACTAGCACGCCTTTGTCTCTAGGAATTGTAGGTTCGGGTCTTCCTGCAGGTGCATAAGCATGGTTAGTGCTTGCTCCAACAACCCGGTACAATCATGTGTTGCCTTGACAATATGCTTCAACCCCGTCTGGATAGCGTGGGCGTGCTACTCTCTAACTTCTAGGGGCGTGGAGGGCTGCGCCCTTAATCGCAGCTCGGCGATCTGTAGGTTCAGCTCCAACTGAACCTTTGTCGTTTCTTCCCGGGCCTCGCGGACTCCAGCCACTAATCTATGGACCCACTCTGCTACTGGTAGCTCCGCCGGCACAGCCAACTCTAGAATACTCCTGCATGCATCCTCTACGGCCTGCTCCAGTCCATGAGCCTACATAACCAACTCATACCGTTGGATGTTGAGCTAGTCCATGTTGATTTTTTGCTCATGCAAGACTTGGATCGCTCGGCCTTCCGGGGCGTGGAGCTCTGCGATGACCCCATCCTGCAGTTGGTACAGAATTTCGCGCAGCAGGGCGGCCAAGTTCAAGCTGATGCCTTTCATGTTGCTCATCGCATCCTGGTCACCCTTGCTTGCTGCTGCTAGCGCGCCTTCGGGAAACACAAAGGTGTTGGCCATACAAGCACATAGTGTCTATTTGGCCTCGGTGGTTCCTACTGCGACATACTGGGCCATTGTACCTGTTAGGGGGGGTTATACCTGTAATCCTTGTAGCTGCATCCTGAGTGCCCCAAACACAGTGCTCTGCTCCATCCTCAGTTCCTAGAGCGCGTCCTTTGCAACCTCCCGATCATTTCATTGATGTCAAATAGATCACCTTCTGTGAGCATGATCAGGTCGACAGACGTCTTTGTGGCTTTTACCTTCTTCCTAGGATCTATTTTCTGAGGGTCGCGCGGCTGCTTAAGTTGGGTCGATGTGGAACTGGGGTCTGCGTGGTCCTCCACCCTATCCACTTCCCCAATCTACTACCATGTGGACATCTCCTGGCCCTCCTCGGCCTCTCTGGTTGGTGGTGGTGTGGCTTCGGCTGTCCACACCACTGCTGTTGCATCAGCCGCCTTCTGCTGTGCGGCTGCTTCTTGTTCCTGGTGCCTCTTTTCAACCATGTACGTGATGTGCAGCTTGGAGTCCTTCTTTATTTGTTGGGATGCGGCCTTCTCCATTTATGCCAAGTCCAGGGCTGCGCCACTCTGGAGACCATGACTCCATTACTGCGAAGATCACATCATCTGTTGCGATGAACGAAAGCCTTACTCATTTTTGTGTTAGATACTTGCATGCCCAGATATACAGGTTGTGCATATCCACCTTGAATTTTGTCGTGCTCTGCAAGCTACTATGAACCGTAGGGGATAAGCGCGGCCTTCAATTGATCCATGTTCGGATGCTCACCTCCATGAACAGCCAGAACACATTTATGTCGTGAATCCTCTTCACGTCTTTTGTAGCCCAAAGCTAGGTGTACCTCGCAGCTTCGGGCTGATCATCCTCAATAGTGGGAAATTGGCTATCCTCCGGTAGCTCCCCAGCAACCAACAGGATGGATAAGAACAACCACATGTAGTGGAAGGTCTTACCCTGCTCCTGGGCCTCCCTGCAGTTCGTCAAAAACTCGTCGCAAAGGAACTTTGCCTAGTTGAACTGGACCCCCTCTGCGCACTGCTCTGCCAACGCAATCACAGATGCTAGTACTTTGTCAGCGTAGCATTTCCTCATTAGCTTTCCAGCTAGCAGTTGGGTGGCTATGTGCACCCCTTTGTCTTTAATGCTTGCTATTGCGAACCCCCGCTTTTTCTTTTCTAGTTTATACTTGGCCTTCATGGCTTCTACGAGGGCTAAGTCACTGTTTTTTCTTGCTATGGCAGCGAGATCGTGTCCTTTGACTGGCAGTCGAGAAATTCGATGAATTAGATCGGCCGTGATGGGAATAGGCTCCTCCAACCAGAGATACCCGTCATGCACCAGTCACAGCAGCTACCTGATGACAAACATGGTGATGGGCACGTGGTGGTAGTGGGGTATCCATTACAGATGGAGTAACCCAGCCTTCTCCACACCGCGCAACCATTTCTTCTTCATTAAATTCTCCGTGGCCAACTATAGGAACTTCTCGTTGTCCATGAGGTCCCAATCCTTGAACTTCATGGTAGGTACCCGTCCCAATGGTGGACCTTCAAACCTTATATCATCAGGGAGGAGCGAGGTCTGGAGCACACTCTTTGTGGCCTCCAGGTCCTTCGGTATCTTGGCTTTCCCCCTCCGCAGGGGGACGTATGGAGGTAACTTTGTCGCGGAAGACATTTGGGAGACATCCTCCACCTCATCATCTTTCACCTCAATTTGAGTGATCAGATCTTGCAAGTCTTCCTCCTCCTCGTCTGTTTCAATGGTGACGGCTTTTCCCTTCTCGGTCATTAACAATTTGCCAAACTATGGGTTTATTGGGGATACATGGACTGGCCCCATTGTTTGCTTATCTTTCTACGGCCGCAACATTCGTGGTGATTTTGGAACCTCTGGCACAGCTGCTGCCTCTCTAGGCTCCTCATGGACTATATGGGGCTTCGTGGTAACTTCGGCGAAGCGCACTCTTGTTTTAGCAACCGTCATTGTGGCTACACTTGAAGGTGGTAAGATTACGCGATGCTCAATGCTCTGTACTTGTTCAATTCTCAAACAACCAAGTGTTGCCTTGTGGCTAGCCCTGGGGGTTTTATAGCATCTTTCGAATTTGAATTCGAACCTTCCCCCCACTTCTGAGTCATTAATGCCTTCTTGGCAGCCGATCGTCCCAAATCTAGCTCTTAATTCATGTCTTAGTTGCCCGTCACCCACTCCTTTTTGCCTTAAATTGGGCCTCTTGTCATGAACAGTGACACCAACGGTCACCTCCCAGCTTACCAACGCAGCCCCCTACACGCAGGCACAACCCCTGTGACATACTGACCCTATGCGCAACCCCATTTTCATGCTACTCCCCTACATACTTTTTTATAGTCCCGCACTCTCTTTCAACTGCTTGGAGCATTGAGATTGTGCTTCATACAGATAGTCAGGTGGTCGCACCACATGTGCGAGGCTTCAATTCAATTTCTAGCCTAGTCCGCGGGCACTCCTCAATTTCCCTCGTGATAGTCAATGCCGCGCGTTCTTCCTTGTGTGGTGCGCTCCCCCGGTTACTTTGTCTAGTAAGGTGTGGTCGCAACCATGGTAGTAGAGCCACAAATTCTCAGCGGAAATCTTCTAATGCAATAGTATTTCGGCCCATATCTTTTCCTGTCATTCTTAGTTTATGGACGTGGTATGCTCGCGCGGATTTGGTTTCCAGTTCTTTGATTTCTGCATCCATTAACACGCTTTTCTTCCTTAGTCGTACCCGATCTTTGAGTTCGCGAAACTTAAGGTTCCCCCGTCGAATGGCTTCCTGAATCTGCATATGTTCGACCTCGCACGGCTGCATAATTCCTTCGTCCTGGTCCCTGCGTATTGTTCCAACTATGTGAGGATTCCTTCCTCCCAAAACTATGGCCTTGACTCTACCTGTCATCTTTGGGATCGTCTCCACATTCAGATTCTTGTATATAGCCCTAGAGGCCCATCGGGCTACTAGTACGCGTAGGTCCCAATCAATTCGTTTGTCCTAGTGAACCTTGTTCAGGATCCTGCATACCTTCTTGAATGCTTCTACGTGGAACGTTTGTGGTGCACGTCGCTTTTCCTGTTGCTGCGTCTAGTTCTGATTTTCAATCCTTAGTCTAGGGTGTGCTTGTGTGGACTACATAGCACACGTCTACACCCAGTGACACAGGTGGGCGTGTAAGCTACTTTGTCCTGGCTACCTAGCTCTCATTCGACGTTGGGGACTTCCAAACCGTAGGCACATTTTCCTTCTACATTCATGTCAGTTTACAATGGTCTCCTTATGTGTATTCCACCATCGTGCGGGTGTTGCATGCAGTGCCCATTCCAGCGCACCGTACCGTTGCGGTTTTGGTACTGCGCTTTCAAATTTGTCCAAGAATTCATCCACCGTTGTCATTCCATCATATGATGGCTTCCTCTATTGTCACACAACGCAGTGATCTAATCATCATGTTGCAGTTCAACGTTGTCACTTCGTGCAACTGATTCTGCCATCGTTCTACTTCCTCGTTTGAATCTGAAGTGCAAGAGCTTTCGTGCTCCCACGAGATTCTCTCATCTACAGTCAAATGAAACCCAATCCTGGTCTCGCACAATTATCTTGTAAATACAATCCAGCTAATCGTCGTGCACTGGTTCAGTGTAGCGCGCTCCTTCGGCTAGTTCTAGCGGGACTACTATGCGTAGTGATTTTTTTTCGAATATCATCTTCCGCTTCTTCAGGTTGATGACACCATTAATATCAGTGGCCCAGTCTATTCCTAATAGGGCGGGATAGGGGTTTTTGTCATCAACAATCTCTATCACTTCAAAGTCCATCTACGTGCTCGCGCCTTCAATATCAACTGTTACCCCTTGTAACCTCCCCATGGGAAAAAAACTTTTGTTGGTTCGCCATTTGTAATTGAATAGGGAACCATTGTAATGCAAGCCTACCCATGCGTTCCCACGTTTGCTTTGATAACACATTTGCGTCCGATCCCAGATCTAGGATGATCTGATCCATTTCATACTTGCCAATCTGCGTTGTCAATCTCATTTCCCTCCCGGTGCACAATGCATGCTTTCCCAGTTTCTGGACTACCCCCAGTTCTCCTAACCCCGCGCACTTAGTGATCAGCTCTTGTAGTCCCTTCACAGCCTTGTTGTCGCACAGCAGTTTCATGCATGTCTCGAAAAAGGTAGTAATCATATAAGGATCCATCCCTGGCTCTGGTTGATCTTTACTACTCGAAGTGGAGGCCTTCGTGAAGCTCTTTTTAACTTCCATAAACGTCTCCTTTTCGCATTCTAAGTCAAACTTAGGTTCCTTTGTAGGAGCCTTGTGAACCCATGTATCTTCCTCGGGCTATTTCCCCTTACCTTCCCTTGTGGTCACACTGCTTCTGAGCACCATGTTCACATTTGGGTCTTCCTCATGCGGTTCAGACCTCATCATTTGGATATTTTGGGTAGGAGAAGGCTGAAATACCCCTTTTTCATGCATCTGTGTGATCAACGTAAGACAATCTATTGTTTCATGATCAAACTGAGCACTGTACGAACAAGATATCCTTGTCGGGTTGGTACAATCATGGGCATAGTGCCCTGGTCCTCCACAATTGTAACAAATTAATTGTCTACAGCCCCTTCCTGGTCCCATTCCTCCTCCTCGTCGACCTCGCCCCTGAAATCCAGCACGCGCCATCCCTGCATTTGGGTCGAGGGCTCGTGTTTCTATCTGCATCCTATAGGCTGGGGTCCGACCCATCATTAGCTCGTAGTTGCGACAAGTGTGCTTGTCGTGGACTACCGACCTGCAGAAATTACAAAACAACTACTAGGGAGTCTGTGTATACTTCTGCAACAAATGACAATTGTTTGTCGTGTGTTTTCCTCCTATCTGACAGATCGTGCACCATAATGCGGGTGTCGCACTCGGCCCTACATGTACCTCTGGTCTCAACAGCATTGGCCCCCCTCCTACCAAATAGTTCGCGAATACTAGACATTGATCCTTGTCATGGCCCTGGCCTTTGCATTTTACGCACCATACTTCCTCGCGTGCTTCTGGCCGCGGTGCCCTATCTTGCTTCAAACTCTGCATTTCTAGGAATAGATTTTGTAGTTGCGCATGGATTTGTTGAACCCCCAACCCAGGGTCTTGTATCGGGGTCTCATGCAACCTCATCGCCATTTCCAACGCTTCGGCCTGGGTGGAAAGTTTCTGTTGTGACAGCGCCGTCCTCAAGTGCGGTGTCAGGGATGCCACAAACCATGCATGATGTTGTGCATCTGTTAGCATCATATTGACCTTGCAGATCGTACTCTTCAACCGTTGATCTAGATCCCAGGGGGTCTCACCTGGAAGCATCGCGATCTCTTTAAACCTGATGATTGACTATGTTTCTAATTTCGGTCGGCTAAATTCTTTGTTCAACGCATTATGGATCTTTGTTATCCCTACGTTTGGGTGGTCGTTAGAGTGCTTGATATACCATGTCAATGCGTGATCCTGCAGCGCGCTCACCAATGTAGCCTTCTTAATGTTGTCGTTTGTGACCCCTTGCACTTCCCACACTGCTCTTACCACAAACCAGAACTGGTCTGGATCTTCATTCCCTACACCTTTGAATATGGGTAGTTTGATCGCACTCGCCATGTTGAACTGTGGGGGTGGTGGAGGTGGAGTGGGTGGAGATGGAGGTGAGGGAGGTGAAGCGGGTGGTGGCGTGGGTGGAGGTGGTAACTGCGGAATGCACTGCCTTATCAAACTAACCGTGCTTCTCAGAGAGACCCAAGCAAGCTCTTCCTCGCTCTCTCATGAAGGTGAAATTAAGGGACTATTTTCTAATTCCCCACTACCTTTGTAGATCTTTCTGCTTCGCGTCGTCCCAAACATTAATGTATTCGCATAACCCGCTTTTCACATAATAGCATCTTAATCCAGGTATTCAAAGATTTAATATACTTACCTCGCAGTCCCTTGAGAAAACGTCGTTCTGCTTCGCTATAGCTCACGGTTGTGTCTACCGCGAACTTAGTGATGAATCCCCCTATTATCCGGTCAAGCCAATGGTCCACAGCTCATGTGATCTTATCTTCTGATGCCTCTAGTCTACGCACTAATTCTGGAGTCCACGCTATCGATTGGTCGAGCCTACAACTTCCCTGGTTGTCGACTAACCTCGCGATCCACTCATATAGTTCAAAAGCAAAGGATGCAAAGAAAAACTCGTGGATTTCCGTATACACATAGCGATCTAGCCACCTTTTCTCAAATACTTGCGGAGTTTTGTTTTCCTTTGTCGCGAACTCGTGAATCTTCTTGTCCAACCACTCTTCAATTTCCTTCTTTGTTGGGTTCCAGTGGCACGACATTAGACATCCCTTAAGCAGATCCTACTCTCGGCAACGGAACCATTTGTTGGCTTTGTGGGCCCTGACCAAGGTTTAGAAGTGATTTAGCCAAGAAAATTTCGGTACTACTAGCCCTTTCGGCAACAGTTCGCGGAGTGTGGACAAAGTTCTCACCCGAAGTAGTATGGGGGGTGTTGGAACCAGGTTTCCGCACCCTGGGGATGTCTGATATGTGGCGATAGGGACGTGATTCAACCTTCACGCTTACTAGGTTACGCGCACCAGCGAGCTTCTTGCGTCCTATGGTACTGCCTTCGCGCAGCTCTAGCCACAGTGCGACCAGTGTTAAATACCCAAGTCTTCCTTAATTAGGTTATGTTTGCTTAATTACTTAGAAGGTTTTCATACATAAGCATTCATACAAGTGCGTGCATATAAATAAACAGATACCATTAATGCATAACATCAAAATATAGATCTACGAAATAGATGCACAATATGCCGAATCAACTTAGCTTTATTAATGATCCTTTTCAAGTTCAGTTCAATACAGACCCGACTCCGCCCTACACACTCAGCTGCAGGGTTCCACGCACTCAACTGTAGACTCTACTAGGCCTCTGCGCACTCAGCTACAGAGCCTCTACCTACTACTACGACCCAATACACTTCAAATCCACTTCTATCCTCTAACCATGCCTTCGCATCTATCTATTACTTGCCTGCCAAAAATACTGTCTTTACACTTAGAGCCTCACTCTATTTATATAATCCCATGGCCCACGGACCATGGGTAGGCCAACACAACTTTACATTAAATTACATTATTTTAGGGTGAACAACCCTATGACTCATCCTAAACTTTCGTGCTCCTCGCCCGCATTTCTCAGAGTCTTTATATCACATTGACCAAATCTCGGTCTTTAAGCCCCAAAACCCTGCTGTGGGGGGGATCTGTTGCCCAACACATTCTATCAAGTAATATCAACCGATATCGTATTATGTTAAGTTTCGATTGTCGATATCGTGTTTCTTCAAGTCTCGACACTCCGGTATCAGACATCCCACATCCCGATTTGCGAACAATCGAACGACTTGCGATATCGGAGTTCAATGTTGCATGGTTCTATTCATATCACCCAATACCAAAACGCTAATAAATTTTTGCCGAAAAGTGATTTTCCAATACAGTGACAGGTGTCAAATCCACGTGAACAAACATTCGAAAATTAAATGGCCACCTTGTGTGATTTATAGTTTCAAGGTTTTAAACGATTTGTCATAATTTTGATGTAATGTAGAAGGATTTCTTCATTAAAACTCGCATTGAATTGAAAATAATATTTTCATTCACGAGTTCTTGTCGCTCATCCTTGTTTGTTTTTAATAGGTAGATTCCAATAAACAAAAGTTAAAGGAAATGTCAAGGATTATCAAGGCAAAGAAGAATTTTGTAATTCAGACACAGACAGTTTTTCCTCCTGAAGAAGTTGTCGAGATGTCACCTTTATTTACGGATACTACATGCACGCCAGATGCAGGGTCCTCTTCTTGGGAGGTCATATACAAACTATTCAAGGATGAAAACACAAGGGTAATTGAGAAGAAAAGAACTACTGCTAATGTTCCTGCTCCGGATGCTAGCTCTATATGGAATGATGTGGCAAATTCATTTTTGCATAGAATTGCCACTTGTACCAAAATCTTGCCCTACACAGATATGGTGAGACGGGTCATTAACCATCTGGATATTACAGACAGATATTTTATAGCTCCAAAGAAGATAATCATCAGATCATTCAAGGCTGAGGATTTGAGGAAAATGTACCATTTGTCTCTACCACAGAAAAAATATGATACTCAATTTGTCCAAAAGTTCATGCATGAGAATCAGAACCCAGCAGATCTTATAAAAGAATTGAGAAGCGACCTGAGAAAGAACAAGCGTGAGGACAAGGATATGTATTCATTAGCTTCTAATTTTAGCCCTTTCTCTCATGTCATTGCTATGATGTGTCATTTATATGATTACCCTATACACAGAAGTTCTCAGAAGAATGGGTACCATTAATAAAGGCTGAATCTGATGGCTATATTATGGATTGGGAAAATATATTGTTTAATAATTTAACTACTCAAATCCATAGTTACAGACAGGAGTACTATGTTAATAATGGAACTCCTCCTCCTTTCTTTATGAGCGCCTATGTCATGGATGTTATTTGTTTCTCTTGTGGTTTTCCATTTATAGGATGGAAGTGGACAATTCAATACCCTACCCCCATCCATGTTTACCTTCTTATATTGTGGGAATCCAAGTATCATTATCATTTTTATAAAATTTGTCATGAAATTATCCTCCCCATTCACCAAGAGGTCTTTGGCAGAAAAGTACCCAGACTCTCTACAGAAGCTAACAATGACTTAATGTCATTAGGAAGGTGGTTTGAGGAAGATTCATTTACTTATATTCGAGTGTTTGGCATTCTTGCCCATCCTCATGTTTTATCTCTTTTTGTCCTTGATAAATTATTGGCCAAAGAAATTGCATACCAAGATGTTTGACTAAAGTGCTCAACGATGCCAAGAAAACTACCTGGCCTTCTTTTCCTATTTCTTGTGGTATATATGCATTGGAAAATTTTAGACATGTTGTTACATATATTTTTGTCACTATCCCTGTACTCCCCATTCCTTGATCCTAGAGGACCTCTACAGTGAACCCTACATGCTTTCCCTTCATGAAGAAACTCCCATTGTGTCCCTCTTCATGAGCAGAACAATTCTCTTTTGCACCATTTCCCCAAAATCTTATGTTTTTCCCAGTTTACAAGACCGGCGCTAATGGCCCTTGTCCTCCTCACGCCAATATGCAGGGATTAACACTGTCCCTAGCGTCAACCGGAGCGACTAAGCTTTGTTCCAGTTGCACCGGTCTTCTTATGGAAATTTTTTAAAATAAGGAACTGAAGCTTCTAGCTCTAGAAGCTTCATAACGGAAGTCTAGTAAATGGTTTGGCCGGATGGGGTCGAGGATATCAGTTTGGGCTCCTTTCCCCTATAATGATGGAACTACCTCAAGAGATAAGACCTTCTCCCATGAGAAGAGGATCCATCTCCCATCCATTCATGCTATATAAACCTCCCTTTTTCCCAAGCACAAGCTAGTGTTGTAGTGTTAAGGTTGGTGTGCTAGTGCTAATTAAGTTTGGAGTAAACAGCAAACTATTCATAGTTGTAGCTCTCTAGTTGGGTGAGGGAGAAGTGTGAATTTGGTTTAGTGTGAAGCCTAAAGGGAAGAGCCTCAAAACTATTATTGTTGAGGCCATCATGGAATGCTATCAGAAGTGTGTGGAAACCTGGTTTTGTCGGAGGAGAACGGAAACGTCAAGACAATGGTTGTAATCTCTTCTTGATTCAATATATATGCAACTATCGATTGATTTACCACACGATGTGTCATCTTACATGTTCATGGCTTAATGATTCTTGACTTGTTAAGTAGGTTGAATTACAATTTGTCTATTATCACGGTTGTTGTTTGTTGTTGTTTACTTGTTTCAGGTGTTTGAAGAAGGAAACGAGAGATAACTGAAGCGAGCAAGCAAGGACATCATCAAACGGGATAAGCGCACTAAAAGGTAAGCCCTATTAATTGGTTCTAACCTAAGGAAATATTCCATAGAATGTATTAGTTGTGGCTAGACCCATTATCGGGCTAGAGGAATTGTTTGTATCCGCACTCATAATTTTACTTCACCACAAATTGGAGACCATACTAGGGAACCAATCTTTTTGTTTGTCTTGTTTTAGATTTCATGATTTTGTGTGAAACTTTCTAGTTCCATTTTTTCCCTTTGGTTCTGTTTCTTTTCCTTTGCTTACTAGTCTGAGTTTGAAATTCATAGTATCAGATCTGGTCCCAACTTAAAAAAAATAAAAATAAATAAATAAATAAAAAATCTTGGCTTCCTCGCTCAGCGTGCTTAATTCACTAACAGTCGCGCCGATCAGCACAATATGCTGAGAAACAGTTGCTCGACCTCCCTTTGGCGCTTGTTGTCAATTAGGCAGTTGCACTGATACCTATAAGTGGAGATTAGGGTTTTTCCCCAATCTTGGCTATTGTGTTTTGCTGTCATGATTTCGACCCCATAAGCCTTTTAGACTGTTTTCTCCCCGAATAGAAAGATGATTTTCATTTGGTTTTCTTTGCTTGTTGGTTTTTCATCTTTCTACTTGATTTCTTGGGTCATTGGATGGTTAGTGACATTAGGGCATCTAGATTGTCATCCATTCAACTAATTGTGAACTCGGTGAGACGAGTTGTTGGTGTACTTACTCTTGCATTTTGTTTGCAGTCCTGTTACAGATTTGACCTCCATTACACAAGTTTGAAAAGTTTTCATTTTCTTGTCTAAACGTTTCTTTTCCGACATGGATCACATTGCTTGTCTTGTTTTTGGTAAAGTCGGTGTTTCATTAGTCTGAACAAGTCTCCCTTTTCGTGTTTCATTTGCTTGAAGAGCTAATTGCTTCGAATGCTAGAAATAATACTAAGAGGGGGGTTAATCAGTGTTATCAGATCAATAATTTTATTTCCCAAACAGATTTATATATGCTACTTCAGTGAAGTGAACTAGCGTGTACACGCAACTGTGATTACAGAAACCAGCGTATATCCAGAGAACTTGAGATTTAGACAATTTATCATGTGTTGATCTTAAACCAATGCATCAGTAACTTATTAGACAGTGTAGTAAAATTAGAATAAAGCATCAAACATAAGCAACACACATGAACACCAAGATTTAAGGTGGAAACCCAATGTGGGTGAAAACCACCAACTGATGTCGTCTTTATCTTCTTTTAATAATAAGAAAATCTGTTTACAATCTTGTACTGGTGTAGACTCATACTAGTACGCAGGCACCCACCTGCAGGAGGCTACGACCTTCTTTCTTCCACCAGGGACCACATTTCATAAATTTTTAGACTGGATACTCCTAGAACACAACACCACAATTTGAAGGCCACGTTTCATCCAATTTTCATACTAGACCCATCAAAACTCTTAAATTTAAACTGCATCAACCAACATTTAGTTAATCTGAACAATCAGATCACTGACACCAGAACACTGTGTTGAACCCAGAAACCTTCATCATCATTCAAAACTCAAAAATCTTGCATCAGAATGTATACACTACTTTGCTGAACCCAAACTGTGTGTATACGCTATTTCCGTTAATCAAACCTACGTATACCTTCAAAACTATTGAAAACATACAACTTTTGAATCAAGACTATACCAACCAGCAATATACTGAACATCTACTATCAACTTACAGAGCTTTACACAGGCAGCAACAGAGATCACTTCTTTTCACTTATACAATCAATCAATCACATTCCAACCTCCTTATGCATTTAGATTATATTCAGATCTAAGAAGACTTCATTGATAGATAACAGTTAAACAATAGAATTGATCAGATTGATCAGTCAAATCTGAAGAAGAGGCTTTTCTTTTGTATACATTGTTATGCATAGTAGAATCGGCGTGTACACACACTTTTGAAGAGACGAACCAGCGTACAGATCAACTCATAACTTTGTTTCACTTCTGAATTTCAGACAAACCCGGATCACGACACTTAGAGAATAAGATAGGTGTATACAGTCATATCTAGCCCAGCCACTGTCATATCATCTAATAAGTCATTTTAACTCTCATGATCCTGATCTAACATTGAATTCAAGGTGCACAAAGTATTTCAGATCAAATCACAAACATAGCCCCTGCAACATAAAATATGCTTCAGATAGAAGTATTCCTTAGAAACCCATACACATGCACATAACACTTCATAAGATATTCATTCCTTGTGTGTCTATCCCTTTGATCTTCTCCTCCTTATATACTTAGATCCTTTATCAATACCTCATACCAAAACCACTTAGGACCAATACCTTGGACCAAATACCTAGGGTCAATACCTGAGACCAAATACCTAGGGTCAATACCACGGCCCAAATACCTCAGACCAAAACCTTGGTTTCCAACATGTACGCGCTTTTCTTCATGTGGGAGTGCATGTATACGTATACGCTCTTTTTGTTCTATGGACTAGCGTGTATATGTTGTTTTGACTAAGTGGACCTACGTATACTTCTTATATTGATTTTCATCAGCCTTTTCCTTTACCTTCTTTATTCTGATCAGTAGACCTTAGTTCCATCTACTTGTTCTTCTGTACCACTACCTTGTTACCTTTGAATATACCTGTTGTATTGTGAGTTTCCTTTTACCAAAACTGAATTGACCTATGAGTGATTTGCCATCAAGGACAACACTTGTATCATAATGCCAACAATCTCCCCCTTTGGACTTGATGGCAACCATGGTGGTGTTGATTACTACAAGTTGTAGAAATTGTTAGAGATAACATGCAACACCAAAAATTCTAACACCAAAATACTCTCCCCCTTTGACATCAAGGGCAAAGAGCGAACCAAGATACATGCTCTCCCTAGGCACATGCTAAATTCTCTAATTAAACTTCCCCTTTGTACATGTTCTGAAATCATTGTACATGTTGTGATGCACTAAACCATCCATGCTCCCCTTGAGCACATGCAGAGTCTGCAAAAATATTTTCCAAAAGAATAACATTACTCTATAACTCAACTATGTGAGTTTGACCTTCCTATCACCAACGACTCATACATATATTAATCTCCCAACCAAGTGGGTACATACCAAAATTGACTCATCCACCCAACCAAGTGTGGATATACCAATTGTTTATACATGACAGAAATACAATAAATATTACATCTCCATGCCATGCAAAGTGGGGATACAAATTACATCATTTGTCTAATAGGACTCATTCAAATGTATGAGAAGTGATATCACACCCTAGACTTCTACATGACTTAAGCAAAAAATGGTATAATATATGAAGCCATAGTTGGACTCAGCAACCATAATGCCAACAATGCAAAATGCGTGTGAAGGCTAATGTTCCCCCTGAACATGTGCTACCTGTGCATTTGTTAACAATTCATTCATCAAGGCATCTTTCTCAGTCAAATAAAAATTAATGAACAAGGCATATCGTCAGACTGTAATCATCAACATCAGACAGAGCACCCATATCAGAGTTTGACCCACTATTTTTCCTGTTAGAAAAACATATACGCTCCTTCAGCCACAGAAACCCGCGTGTATACGTGACTATACTTCATCAAAACCCACATATAATAACCTTCCTTTGAAAAACTGGATTTAACAATAGGATGATGCAGGAACTACTCCCAGATTTTGTCTGAGATATTCAAATGTTTCTTTGGGCAATGGTTTAGTGAATATATCAACAACCTATTCTTTGGAGAGAACATACTCCAATTTTACCTTTTGTTCAAGCACTTGTTCTCATAGAAAATGGTACTTGATGGGTATGTCCTTGCTCTTGGAGTGCATGACTGGATTTTTTGAAATACTGATGGCACTTGTATTATCACACAGAATGGAGATGGGTGGAGGACATGTGATCTGAATGTATTGCAAATTTTGCAATCATCCAAAGTAGTTGTGTGCAGCAAGATGCAGCAGCCACATATTCAGCTTCAACTATAGATAAGGCAATCAAACTTTGTTTCTTGCTGAACCAAGACACTAACCAGGAACCCATATAAAATGCACCACCTCTAGTGCTCTTTCGATCATCAACACTTCCGGCCCAATCTGCATGTGTATATGCATGAAGAGTAAGGTCTGTATCTTTAGGATACCATAGTCCAAAGTCCTGAGTTCCTTGAAGATATTTGAAAATTCTTTTGACTGCCTGGAGATGTGATTCCTTTGGATTTGCTTGAAACCTTCCAACAATTCCTACTACATGCATGATGTCAAGTCTGGTACCTATTAGATAAACAGACTTCCAATCATAGATCTGTAAGTTGGTTGGTGTACTACTGGTGATTCATCATTAGAGCTGAGACTGCATCCTATTATCATTGGAGTACATATAGGTTTAAAATCTTCCATTCCATACTTTTTCAAGATATGCTTGAGATATTTGGTTTGTGAAAAAAAGATGCCATCTTTTGTTTATTGAACTTGTAGACCAAAAAAATAAGTAAGTTCACCAAGTAAGGACATTTCAAATTCTTGCTACATTGCTAAAGAAAAATTCTGACTCATGGATTCTTCATTGCTACCAAAACTGATATCATCAACGTAAACAACAATAATTATCAAATTATCATTTTCAATCTTTGTGTGTAAATTATTATCTGCAGAACCTTTTGTAAAGCCTTGTTGGTGTAGATATTTGTCAAGGCGGTAATACCAAGCCCTTGGAGCCTGTTTCAAACCACAGATAGCCCTTTTGAGTTTGCATACAAGTTTTGCATCATTTCCAAGAATGAATCCTTCTGTTTGTTCAATATAAACTTCTTCTTCTAAATCTCCATTACGAAAGGTTGATTTTACATCCATTTGATATACTTTGAATTTTCGAAAACTAGAAAGAGCAAGAAACATCCTTATGGATTCAAGTCTGGCAACAAGTGCAAAAGTTTCTTCAAAATCTATATCTTCTTGTTGGGCATACCCTTTGCAAACAATTCTTGCCTTGTTTCTAATAACTTCTCCATTTTCATTCAGCGTATTCTTAAATATCCATTTTGTTCCTATAATATTTTTATCATGAGGTCTAGGAACTAATTCCCAAGCATCATTATTTTCAATTTTCTCAAGTTCTTCATCCATGGCCTTGACCCAACATTCATCTTTGCAGACTTCATTTACATTTTGAGGTTTGGTGGAGGATAGTAATGCTAGATAGCTTGAGGTCCCTGTAAGAGTTCTTCTTGTCTGTACACCAGCCCCCTTTTCTCCTAGAATTTGAGATTCTGGATGGTTCTTTTGAACATACCTGGATGGAGTCTTTCCATATATGATGTAGCTTCTTCTAGTGCATCATTGGTTTCTTCTTCAATATCATTTTGATTTGATGCCAGAAAGCAATCCCAATCTTCCTCATTGTCATATTCCTCTGTTGATTTCATCTATTCTAGATTTATGCATGCTTCATCAACTACAACATCAATGCTTTCAACAATTTTCTGAAGTCTTTTATTATAACATTTGTATCCTTTACTTCTTGAAGAATAACCAAGAAGAATACCTTCATCTGCTCTGGATTCAAACTTACCAAGTTTCTCATCAATCTTTTTGATAAAACATTTGCTTCCAGAAACTTTAAAGTATTTTATAGTAGGAGGCTTACCATACCAAATTTCATGTGGAGTTTGAGTGCTATTTACCCGAACATTTGCTTTGTTGAGAATAGTCACGACAGCAAATGCAGCTTCACCCCAGAAGGTTGCAAAAGTTCCAGATTCATCTAGCATAGCTCGAGCCATTTGTTGAATTGTTCTATTCATCCTTTCTACCACACCATTTTGCTAAGGAGTTCTTGTAGTGGAGAATTGCCTTTTTATTCCATGTTGCTCACAAAAGTCAAAGAATTCATCTGATATGAATTCTCCCCCTCGATCAGATCTGAGACATTTGATTTTTCGATCTGATTCATTTTCAACCAAAGCTTTGAAGGCTTTAAACTTTTCAAATGCTTCATCTTTATGCTTTAGAAGACCTATCCAACACATTCTGGAAAAATCATCAATAAACAAAATAAATTATTCTTCTCCACGAGGTGACTTTTTCCTTGTTGGTCCACATAAATCAGTATGGATAAGTTCAAGAGGCTTACTTGCTGACCCTTCCTTTTCAATGAAGTGAACTCTGGTTTTCTTACCAATTTGACATGGTTTGCATATGGTATTTTCTGGGATGTTGATATCTGGAAGATCACGAACTTCCTTGAGCCTGCATGCTTTTCTTATTTTAGAAAAGATTAGATGTCCCAATCTTCTATGCGACAGCCAGTTTTCATCTATTTTGCTTAGATAGTATTGTTGTTGACCTCCTTTGAGTATGTATAAGTTGTTTGGAGTTCTTGTACCTTTCATCACAATCTTTCCTGTATCAAGCTCACAAACAACACATCTGTTTGATCGAAACACCACTTCATTTCCTTGATCACACATTTGACTGACACTCAACAGGTTATGCTTTAAACCATCTACATACTTAACATTTACAGCTTTAACCTTTTCTTTCAAGAAAACAGAACCTTTACCTTTAATGACAGCTGGAGTGTCATTTCCAAATGAGACATTCTTTTCTTTTTCTAAAGCATTATATGAGTGAAGTTTCTCTTTATCACTTTTCATGTGTTTGGAGCATCCATTGTCGATGTACCACTGATTTTCTTGTCCTTCTGCATACAAGGCTATACCACATATTTCTGATTGAGATTCCTTCCTTCTCCATATCTTGGGATTTGATGGAATTTGCTCCTTTTGAAGTTTTGGCCAAAATTTGCTCCTGCATTCAGATTCTTCATGACCAAAGTTGTTACAAATTGAGCATTCTATTTCATTTTCAAGAGGAGAAAAGTTATTATAGGAACTTTTCTTGATTCCTATTACACACCTTTGATTTCATTCTTCTCTAGTCATGATGGTTTTGTAAGAAACGCATTGAGCAGCCTTGTGCCCAAAGTTATGACATGAAAAAAATTGCCCATTAAAGAAGTTTTTGCGACCATCGAACCTTTTGACATTGTTTACCTGTTGGTTGCAACTTCTATTGATATTCATCCTTGGAGTAAATTGAGTATGATTTACCTCATAATTAGTTTTATGCCTTTGCTGACGATTGACATACTGTTCACTGGTCTTTTTTGCATCAAGATAGCTTCTGGTGGAGGTTGACGGCTTCTGTGATTGAGATGGTTCTTCAGTATATCCAAGACCTGTCTTTATTAGAGGAGAACGCTAAACTTTGGTAAGTTCATTCAAAATTTATGATCCTTTAGCAAATATAAGATTGAGAGATTTTGTCTTCTCAATATCTTTTCTTAGACCCACAATTTCACATTCTAGATTTTCATTGTGTTTTTCTCTTTCAGCAAGTTGGTGTGTCAAAGTATTTATGATCATATTCTTTTCTTCTAAACAAATTTTGAGTTTAGTGATTTCTTCATGAAAGTCTTCCTCTTCTAATGCATCCAAAAAATCATCATTGTCATAATCCATGAGAAGTCTATAATCTTGTTCAGTTTCATCTTCATCACTATTAGATAAACCATCATTATCTTCATGCGTATAGTAACTTCTTCTATTCACAACCTATTTCCTATTGCCTTTTGCATATTCCTTCCATTTTTCATATTTATCTTTATGAGGACATTTGGCAGCATAATGACCGACTCTACCACAAGCAAAGCATTTGAAAGGTAACTTACCTCTGAACCTTCCAGAACCCCATTGAAGCTTCTTGACAAAATTTACCTCATCTTCTTCTTCAAAAATGTGTCCTGATTCATTGTGTTCTTCCTTGTCTTTTCCCTTTGTTGATGCTTTAAATGTGACTTCTCTCACATCTAATGAACCTCCTTTTCTCATTTCAAAAGCAGTTAGGATTCCGTGAAGTTGTGTAACAGTGATATTCTGAAGATCCTGTTTTTCTTCTATGGTAGACACTTTTGACTCAAATTTAGCAGACAAAGATCTCAAAATTTTCTCAACTAGGGTAACTTCCTTTATCTCTTCACCCAGATTCTTCATACAATTAACAATCTCATCTATGCGTATAAACTAACTAGCTATACTCTCATCACTATGCATCTTAAGAGTTTCATACTGAATTCTGAGAGTTTGAAGCTTGGCACATTTTACCTTAGAGTCTCCTTCGTAGCTCTGAATGATCTTATCCCATATTTCTTTCATTGTCTTAAGCTGCATGACCTTGAAAAATTCTGATTCTGACAGACTTCCCAGTAATGTATTGACAGCTTTGGCATTAGTTTCGTATAACTTCTTGCCTGTAGAATCTGTAGGAATTGCTACTGGAAATTGATATCCTCCTTCCACAATTTCCCGAACATCTGTTCCAAGTGATTGTAGATAGCCTTTGGTTCTTATTTTCCAATATACTAAGTTGCTCCCATTGAAGATTGGTGGTATGATGGATCACGTGCCTTCGTGATTATTCATCTTGGAAGATTTACCTTCAAGTGATCAAGCTTCTTCTGAAGAACCTAGCTCTGATACCAATTGTTGGAAATAATACTGAGAGGGGGGTGAATCAGTATTATCAGATCAATAATTTTATTTCCCAAACAGATTTATATACGCTACTTCAGTGAAGTGAACTAGCATGTACATGCAACTGTGATTAGAGAAACTAGCGTATATCCAGAGAACTTGAGATTTAGACAGTTTATCATGTGTTGATCTTAAACCATTGCATCAGTAACTTATTAGACAGTGTAGTAATTTAGAATAAAGCATCAAACATAAGAAACACACATGAAAACCAAGATTTAAGGTGGAAACCCAATGTGGGTGAAAACCACCTATTGTTGTCGTCTCTGTCTTCTTTTAATAAGAAGAAAATTTGTTTACAATCTTGTACTGGTGTAGACTCATACCAGTACGCAGGCACCCACCTAAAGAAGGGTACAACCTTCTCTCATTTTCCAGCTTCTACTGGAAGGGAGCTGCAACCCCCTAGCTCTTGTGATAGCCAATGAGCTTACTAGTACGTAGGTGCTGACCTACAGAAGGCTATGACCTTCTTTCTTCCACCAGGGACCACATTTCATAAATTTTCATATTGGATACTCCTGGAACACAACACCACAATTTGAAGGCCACGTTTCATCCAATTTTCATACTGGACCCATCAAAACTCTTAAGTTTAAACTGCATCAACCAACATTCAATTAATCTGAACAATCAGATCACTAACACCAAAACACTGTGCTGAACCCAGAAACCTGCATCATCATTCAAAACTCAAAAATCATGCATCAGAATGTATACGCTACTTTGTTAAACCCAAACTGCATGTATACGCTACTTCTGTTAATCAAACCTGCGTATACCTTCAAAACTATTGAAAACATACAACTTCTGAATCAAGTCTGTACCAACCAGCAATATACTAAACATCTACTATCAACTTACAGAGTTTTACACAGGCAGCAACAAAGATCACTTATTTTCACTTATACAATCAATCAATCACATACCAACCTCCTTATGCATTCAGATTTATATTCAGATCTAAGAAGACTTCATTGATAGACAATAGTTAAACAACATAATTGATCAGATTGATCAGTCAAATCTGAAGAAGAAGCTTTTCTTTTGTATACATTGTTATGCATAGTAGAATCGGTGTGTACATGCACTTTTGAAGAGACGAACTAGTGTACAGATCAGCTCATAACTTTGTTGCACTTCTGAATTTCAGACAAACCTAGATCACGACACTTAGAGAATAAGACAAGTATATATAGTCAGATTTAGCCCAGCCAATGTCAGATCATCCAATAAGTCATTTCAGCTCTCATGATCCTGATCTAACATTGAATTCAAGGTGCACAAAGTATTTCATATAAAATCACAAACATAGCCCTTGCAGCATAAAATATACTTCAGATAGAAGTATTCCCTAGAAACTCATACACATGCACATAACACTTCATAAGATATTCATTCCTTGTGTGTCTAGCCCTTTGATCTTCTCCTCCTTATATACTTAGATCCTTTATCAACACCTCGGACCAAAACCACTTAGGACCAAATACCTAGGGTCGACACCTCGAACCAAACTCGTACGCACTTTTCTTCCTGTGGGAGTGCGTGTATACGTATACACTCTTTTTGTTCTGTGGACCAGCGTGTATACACTGTTTTGACTAAGCGGACCTACGTATACTTCTTAAATTGCTTTTCATCAGCCTTTTCCTTTACCTTCTTTATTCTGATCAGTAGACCTTAGTTCCATCTTCTTGTTCTTCTGCACCAATGCCCTATTACCTTTGAATATACCCGTTGTACTGTGAGTTGCCTTTTACCAAAACCGAATTGACCTGTGAGTGATTTTCCATCAAGGACAACACTTGTATCATAATTCCAACATTGAAAACTTTTTCATTGAAATGTTGTATGCGAAAAATTAATTTCGTCGTTTCATGAAAAATTATGAAATTCTAGTTTGTTGCATCATTATGCTATGGTAGTCAGCATCATTAAAGACTAGGATTGCATTGGCATTTGAAAAGGAAAAGAACTCTTTTGCTTTTGAAAGGACTGTTTGAAATGTACTTGTTAGAAAATTAGGAATTGGAATGCATTTTTCATTAGTCTATTTTCTCAAAAAGAGAAGTAGTGAAAAATCATTTTGCTTTCAGTTGCTTGGTTGTTTGCATTTGATTGTGTGTTTTCTACCCTCTCTAGTGTAGACAATTCGTCGAATCGAAAGGGTCTTGTCTCATTTAGTTGCATTTAAGGTTTTTCAAGTCACATTGCTAAAGCTTCAAAACTGAGACATAACTCAATATAAACTTTAACATGAACTCAATTAACCTAAGGCACATTTGAAATCTAACGATCATATCTAGAAGGTCTAGGCTAGAGACGTGTTCTGTCATCTTTAAACCTAGTAGTTGTCGTTAGCTTTGGAATTAGACAGCGCTAGTATGGATTTGTGCTCCCCGTACCATCGAGTATATAACGGGAGACCCCTCTAGGCTGCAATCCTTTATCCAAAGGAAGCAGAGTCAGCCGCCTTGCAAACGTGATACACTGAACACTGCATTCGCAAAGATTGCTTGCTCGTACTTCTCAGTTCACCAGGAGGTATTCTGCAATTCATGGTTGCCTAGTAATCCTTTTTACCTAGATCATCCAAAGCAGTCATTTGATATTTTTGACTCATTAAACTTAAGAGATCATTCGAGCACTTTTCCTTTCGAGCTCATTTCCAATCGAAAGCGATAGAGTCATCTTTGTTTCTTTCAGACTCTTAAAAAATGAAAGAGCACCAGTCTATTTATGTGTCTTAATAATTGATTTTCCATGATCTAATAACATCATGTTAGTCTTTTCTATACCAATCGTGAGTTTCCCTTAAAGAAAATTTTAAAGCCTTGAAGTTTATCTCTCTCTTTTCCTGTTAACTAAGACAAGGTCATCGTGGCTGAACCATTTGGTTCACCTAGTTCCTCTTCCTCTCCTCCATCTGAAAGATTGCTTGAGGAGTCGTTTCCTGAGTTACCAGAGTCACTCGAGGACCAAGGTGTTGAACTCAGAATTGTTCTGAGCATTCAACCTTTGTCATCTCGTCCTCCACCTACTTCAGATACTAGTTCACCTACTGATCTTAGCTCGGAATCTTCGAACAATCCCGTTCAATTGAACCACCAAAGCATAATGCTTGATTTGCGGTACCTCTCAAATACCTGAGAATGCACTTTACTGCCATCCAATGTTCTTTTCCTGGATTGAACTCTTGAGAGTTCACCGACCACTGACGATCAGCTTGGACTGGTTATCTATCCTACGAATCCTTTTTTTGACCCTGTTGTGATATCACCGCAATTTCCGTACAGTGTGTACAATCAGCTGGGTGTTCCTTTGGAATTATCGCCTCGTACTTCTTCGGTCATTCATCGTCGCTTGTTCCCAGATATGGAACCCGAAGGTGATGCTCTAGTCACCTCTCAGGAGGAGTTAGAAGTTTCTACTCCACACACTGTCGAGGAAGAACATCCTTTTCCTCCTGAAGGTTTCCCCTATAGAGGGAGCATTCCCATCAGTGTGTCGCTTAATTATGTGTCTTTGGCATAGTTGGTTTCAGGTACACCTAGTGCCTCATCACTTTACCATAAACCTGTTTGGGCATTCGGTGCCATGCCTACTACAGGTCCGTTCATTGCGAACTTGACCTCCCAATAGATTGTTACCTCAGTCCCGGTGTAACCCACCATTCTGAATCCTCTTGTATCTTCAGTCCCGGTGTAACCCACCATTCTGAATCCTCTTGTATCTTCAGTCCCAGTCACCCGTCCGATTCAACCGGCGGTCTCGAGGAATGTCTCTGTCAGTTCCTCCATCCCTCTGGTCAGTGGCCAAGTTGTGCCACCACCTGGGGGGGAAAACCTGAATGTTTCTATGGTGTTAAGTGCCACCAATGTGAGTGACTCACAGACTCACATGCTTGGTATGAACTAGCCTTCTTCTGGCGTTATTCAAAACCCTATTGATCCTGCTGGATTGAGAAATGTCCAGTACCAATAAGTTCAAAATCCCATTGGTCTGTCTAGGTCAAGCAATGTCTAGTATCAGCAGCCTTATGAGGCTCAGGTCTAATACCAAACTCCTTACATTCCATATGGTTCTCAAGGAATGGTTAATCAGCCTTACACCCTTCAGTCTGGGAAGTACGTTCAGCCTGGCTCATCCACTTTTCAGAGTGGCTATGGCCAGATTCTATTTGGGAATTTTTTGAGCACTGTTCAAGTACCCTTCCAACAGCAAGGAAAACCTCTACAACAACAAGGGCAACCTTTGTCACCGTAAAGGCAACCTTTTTTGTAGCAAGGGCTATCCGCGCAATAGCAAGGGCAAATGATCCCACAGCAAGTTCAACTGCAACAACCGCAAGGGCAACCCTTGCAACAGTTGCAGCAAATTGTGCAACATCAGATGCAGTATGTTTCGCAAACCTCCTAGCGCATGTCCTTGCAGGGCCAACCTCTGCAGACCTAGGGACAAATTTTGCAGCAGCAAGGCTGACCCTTGCAGCAGCAAAACCAACCCGGGCAGCAACAACCCTTGTATACATATCAACAGGGTCAACCCTTGCAAGGGCAAGGCCAAGGTCAAGTCCTGCAGCAACAGGCCCAAAATCCTAATGTCCTAGGTCAACAGGTCCAGAATCTTGTTGGCCAAGGACAGCAACTACAAAACCCTAATGTCCTAGGTCAACAGGCACAGAATCCTTTTGGTGAAGAGCAGCAGGGACAAAATCCTTATGTCCAAGGGAAACAAGTGTATAATCCTTATGCCCAAGGGCATCAGGTCCAAAATCCTCTTGTTCAGGGACAACAGGTTCACCACCCATATGTTCAGGGACACAAGGTACAATACCCATATGTCCAAGGTCAACAAGCTCAACAGCCTCTTAACCCGTACGTTTCTTATCAGTAACCTATGATTGGACAATTCCAAGGTATTCAAGGTCAAAATCCTCCCTATGGCCAAGGTAACCCGTAATGGGGGTAGCATCAAATGCCATATGGCCAAAACCCCCCACTGTGGGGCCGAAATCCTTACCATCAAGGATGGGCTCCTCTTCTTGGACCCGCTTACTAACCTCCAATGCCTTTTAATACTCAATTTCCATTCTTGGCCACACTAGAGTTGCTAGATGTGTCTCACCTTGCGAATGATCCAATTCTTCATTTGCCATACCAGCCTCTCGTTCCATCCAAGATACCAAGCGATTGTCCAAAATTCGATGGGAAAGCAAAAGAAGATCCTCAAGCCCACGTAATGACATATCACCTCTGGTGCTCTTCGAATTCTTACGTTAACGATTCCATTCGTCTCCTCTTTTCCAACAAACCCTTACAAGTGTTGCAACTAAGTGGTACATCAAGCTTCCTCGAAGTACTTACCATGACTTTAACTCTTTAGCCATGGCTTTCCTCATGCATTTCCAACTGCCAGTTTGCTATGAAACTGGCACCTATTTGCTCACATCACTCAAGAAAGATATTGTGACACACATCTCTGACCACATCCATGAATGGAGACGTAAACGTCGCCTGATCAAATTCGAGATTGTTGATTAGTTGCTCACAGAATGGTTCACTAAATCATTCGTGGCCCCAATTGCTCGCGATATAGCTATCGGTGGGTGCGTTACTAAAGAAGAAGCCATTGCTCACGCCCAGTACTTAGATATAGTTTACTCTCAGTCTTGCACTTTGTATGAGTTATTACTCGATGCTCCACAGCCATCATCCGATCCCACGGCATCAAAGTCGCGGGCTGCACCCCCTGTTGATGGAGTTATTGGTTTACTATCCCAGACCCCTGCTAAATCTTCTCCCAATATTTCTTCCCAAAATCTACCTAGCCCTGGTAAAACCTCAGAGATCCACGATGTCCAGTCTACCGTAGTGAACAAATCCTCGAAAGATAAGAAGAAAGGCAAAGGCAAGGGTAAAGTCAATGCCCCAAAACAGGGTCCTCCTAAATCGTTTGCTAGTGAATCCTCACAAAGGAAACCTAAGTATCCCTGTCTCATTTGCGAGGATGATCACTATACCAAGGATTGTCCCCGACGATCCGAAGTTAGTCGTTTTCTCAAAGGGACCCCAGCTGTCCTCAAAGAGCCATTTCCATCTCAGCAGACCCAAATGGTAGGCTGACCTCAATCATTTGCTTCCTCAGGATCTCAAGTGTTGATGATGAGTATGCTTATTAATGTGGCTACTAGATCAAAATATTACCAAACTCTTGCTCCGACAGCTAGGAAAGAGAAAGAAGCCACCCCTTCTTCTTCTGCCCCGAGTTCTGGCCCTCTTCATATCGAGCACCCTAACCCTGATTCCGCTATATGGCCACCCTTTCGAGGTGTGCTAAGGAAATCCTTGTACAATCCCAACGCCCGAGCTACTCAGCACTATAATATTGTTGAGGATTTGGCTCAAGTGTCATCAGCTATGTCCACTCTCGAGGTGCTCCAAAGCTGCCCATCACAGCGGAAATATTTGTTGTGGCTATTGGGGGTATTGATCCCACCGATTCCAATTTGATATGTTTTGATCTAGAGAACCACATTCCGTGTCTCCCTCATCAGATTACCTTTCTCACTCAGGTAATCATCAATGAGAAGACCATCCACAGGACTGTCATCAATGAAGGTGCTTCCACCTGCATCATGTCAGTTGCATGCTGGAAGGCAATTGGTTCTTCTGCTTGAACCAATCTCCGAACACTTTGGAAGCTTTCGATGGGTGAGATTCGTGACCCTTCAGTGTCTTACCTAACCTTGTCGTTACTATGGAGGGCAAGAGAGTACAAGTCGAGGTAGAGATTGTTGACGTTAATATCAATTATAATCTTCTACTCGGCCGGAGCTGGACCAATGCTACGCATGTTGTAGCCTCCTCCCTATTCCACATGATTCATTTTCCCCATCAAGGAAAGATTGTCACTGTCGATCAGTTTCCTTCTTTGCATCTTCCTCCTCGGATGGCAATGTTT
The DNA here is from genome assembly GCA_031772625.1 of Pinus tabuliformis. Taxonomy (NCBI): domain Eukaryota; kingdom Viridiplantae; phylum Streptophyta; class Pinopsida; order Pinales; family Pinaceae; genus Pinus; species Pinus tabuliformis. The sequence goes on from CM062804.1 coordinate 552,291,848, forward strand.
CATATGTCAAGCACACTGGTGCTCCCTATGAGAGTGTGGGGGCAAGTCTTTTTAAAGATTCTTCCTTAATGGGAATTTTTCCGCTCCCACCTCCTCATGTTGCCTCTATCAACATGGTCTCGGTCAAATCTGACCCTTGGGTCATACCTTCACCAGATCTTGTTGATACCTGGGGCGAGGTTATGCCGCTTAGTCCTGCCGAAATCAATTACATGGAAATTGTTTCAGCCTCAAGTTCTGCATCCTCTGATTCTTCTATTTTGAAGACCTCTCTTGATACGTATTCTCAATCCCCGTGGCTTGGCACTTTGGAATCGCTTGATCCCTTAGTCGAGACTTTCCTTGCTAACGAAGGTATCATGGAAGTAATGTCTCTCGAGGAACCACCTTGGAACGATACTCATCATCGTTCCTCATTCCTACCTCACCCGGTGGTCACGTCTACTAATCTCGAAGAGTTCTCTTCTTAGTTTCCTATTGATGTGTCAGTTTATTGTGACATGATCAATCTCTTTCAACTGAGGGCACCTTTATCCCTTCATGGATTCGGGTTTTTTCTCCCTCCCTGAGTTTTTACCGATTGCCCATTCTTGCAATGGGGTTGCCATCTGACTCATAACCCTCCCTCGCCAATGGGACATGGGGGCAACGCCTTATATGAGTTCTACTCTATTATTTGGTAGGTTCGATGCTTACTCGTCAAGGCAACGGTAAAACTCTCATGGTCATCTGTGTTGAGCTATTACCCAAGTCTGAGCATGGACTCTTTCAAAAGTACCATGCTTAGGTCATCTTGCATGGTTACTTATGTACATTAGTGTGTCATTCATTTTTGTGCAGTGTGGTTTGGTGTGTTATTTTTCAAACAGCTTTCCTATTTACTATGTTTTCCTTGCTTTGTAGATGTTTGTAACTCCCCACATCGATTTTGCTGATGGTGCCTTTTGTAGTATCCGGAACCTATCATCCGCGGTATGGGCTATTTATGACCCTAATGGTGAGTTGATTGATCTTCAAGGCATATGTTTAGGTTGTAAAACTAACAACATTATTGAATACAGTGCGGTCATCGAACTGTTGTCAGAAGTCATTGCTCTTGACATAAGAGAGTTGGTTGTCAACCTGGATTCACAGCTTGTCGTCCTTCAACTCAACTAGCAATATTCTATCAGATACCCTCAAATATTGAGAATGTATCTCTGTATTCATCTATTGGAAAGGCATTTTGATTACATTACATATCATCATATTCCTAGACGCATGAATACATTGACAAATGCATTAGCTAATTATGTGTTGGATAGACATTTACGAAACATGTGAAAAGATAAAACAAATCATTTTTACCATAGTAAGTAAGAAAATACAACATATATATATATGGTGATAACGTTTGATACAACAAAACCCCAAAAAAATAATATATGCGTCCAAAATAACATAGGCGGCTCGTAGGCCTCATATATCCGTGGCATGCAAGCCTCAAAAAATGTAAATGTTGGACCTAGGAACTAATCAGCATGGTGATCGTGGTAGCATGACAAGGCTCATGCAACACAAGTCAGCAATCAGCGGATTCGATCTGATACTCCCACCGTGTGTCTCTGGACTGGCAAGGAATGTTTCCCACTCGAGCATACTATGGGATACCATGAGTCAACCCCTCAATGTTCCTCATGATCTCCTCCTCATTTTCACTCCCCTCCTGATAAGGAGCAACAGCATCAATCAAGCGGGCAACGCGCCTAGCTATTGGGGACATCCCAACAGGACACTCTGGTCCAACGTCTACATTAAAAAGGTGAAATGTTATAAACACATATATATCAAAAACAATTAAAAAATCACAAAAATTAAAAATTGATTTTTTACCTTCATCATCAAAATCCTCTCCATCTGGTAGCGGCATGTCCGGATCTCCATGGAAGTCAGTGCCACTGTATGGCTAGTCCTCCACGACGATCTTCTGTCATCATAGCCATGAAAAGAATGCAGGTTTGTATGACATGTGCTGGCCCCCAGTGATCCTGGGCATCAAACGACTCCAGCAGGCCATCCGCGGGTCACGTGGCATGGGAGGATCTACCTTAGTCAACTGGTACTGGAACAGTGGCACTCGTTCCAAGAAAAAGGTCACTAGTATGGATCCGAAGCAAAATTGCTTCAAATTCCCCACCTTAGCTTTGGTCAGCTGGCGTTTTATGTTGATCTTCATGGCCTTTACCTAGTTGAAGATCGTCAGTGTTGTGCAGTCGATGGCATACAGGAATTTCGACTTGTTAGTCTCATGCACTGCCTGGGACCCCGCCACTCTGTTGATAGTCAACAGTAGCACTCTCAGTGTTAGATCCTGAATGGTGGAAATCTCAATCTTGCCACTCTTGGATTTGAGGGCTTCAGGGCAATGTTCGGTAAGCAACATGGATATGATTGCCCCAATTGGTCGTGACCCATATAAGTTGACTGGTTCCCCTCTTCGGGACAGTCCTGTGATGAAATATATGTCTAAAGTTTCTAACTCCAGCTCCTGGTCACCAATGACGAATATCTCTCGATTTATGTCCCAGAGACTAATCAGGTACCAAAGCAACTCAGGTTGGGCCTGCATCCCTGGCATGAGAAAGAATTTGAGGATCCCACAGGCCCTCAAAGATTTCAGGCAATTTGGCTCATTTAGTGCCTAGGTGTCCACATCCTCGTGCTCCCGTTCATTCCAGTCTACCATTTTTGGTGATTCTTTCCTGCAAAAACCATAAATTTAAGTCAATAATCATTTTTGACCTATCAATTTCAAGTTTCAACGTTGGTTTTAAGGGGAAATGGGTTTTTTCCCTATTCACGATGTCGGCACCTGTTTTAAAAACAATTGCGCCAACAGCATGATAGGCTATGTTAATTACCCTCAACCGGTGTGATTCCATGCCCAGAAGTCGCTCTGATTAAGGGCGAAAAACTTCTAATAAATCCTCCCTCAAAAATCCCAAAAATGGTTAAACATGGGAATAAATGGTATGAAAATGAAGCTTAGGGCTTTGGCTCTTACCTATAGCTGGCGGCTCCACGAATGACCTCCAAGATCTCCCGCAACCTGCTCTGGAACAATTAAGGCAAAAGTGAGTAAAAAGTATTTCACAGCAAGGTAAAATAGTAAATGGTAAAAAATATTTATGTTTCCTCTTGTTTATTCAATTTTTCATGAAATATTAGGTTTTTGTAAATATTTTGACCTATTTTGCCTCAAGAATTGGATAATGCACTTTACCTTTTTGCACAGCAACAGGTGATGGATGTTTGACGATGATGTTGAGTCATGTTTTAGCTCTTTTCTTGACTCGTAAAACTCATATGAAAAGATTACCGAGTATTTTTCCTTGTGACTCATAAAAGACAATAAAATGGGGGGTCCACTTTCAAGCTCTTTTCCAACCCTTTAAAAACGAAAAGATAGCTGAGCCCTTGTCATTTCAAACTCGTTAACGGATGTGAAACATCGTGCGCCCAGTATAAGTTTACGCCTTTTCGGGTTGGGAGGCACTATTTACGAAAAATGTACTCCTTGACTGAAATGGTCAAGCGGTTCTCTCGTATTGTTTTCTACCCTTTCGGGCTCGAGAGACACAAATATATGAAAAGGGACCTTGTGGATTTTTTTTCTATGTTTTTTTCAAACTCTCTAAATATGAAAAAGATACCGAGTTACACCTTTGTCGAACTCGTTAAAATATTAAATGACATTGGATTCGTCACCATGACGAACATGAGCTTCTCCTTCCTAGGGCTCGTTAAACTTACTAGGTCAGATTCGTCCGAAGGATGAACTTATAGTGCAAGCATATACTATCCCCTTCAAGCTTGCGATTAAAAAATAATTGGGGTACTTGCCAAAAATGGTGGGGGGAAATTTTGGAAATCTAATCAGTTGTGTCAGTAGCTCACTCTTGAACATGACACTTTCTGCTTCGTGTCGGGTTGGGATATCCTCCTTTGTATTGTTTACCTTCCTGGGTTGGGCCGTTCATTTTTTCCTTCCATTTGATCTTTGCCACGTCATCATGACCACTGATCCTATGGATCCAAAAGCTATCAAACTTCTAGTTGTGTTGCCAATATGTTCAAGAGTTATCCTTTTGTAGTTACACTTACCTTTGATTCTTTGTATCACCCAAAATCATTTTTGCATCCTTTTGTCTTGTGTCGATGATGTGGGATACATTATTGCCCTCCTTCGACACAGTTGCTTCCTGTCGACTTCAACTCATTATCCGGGAAGTTGACCGAGAGACTCCCTTCTAGTATCTTAGATCTTGCATGCCCTAATGGCAATTTCTTCGCACTCGACAACATGTTCACATCATTGGCTTTCGATCGAGTGATTTCACAAGTGTTTGACTTCAGTTCCTCTATTCACATTCCGTGGATTGTGTTGACAGTACCTTGAGGACCATTGTCATTATTGGTGGTTTCTCTCACGCTTGTTAACTGTTTACATCATTGATTGGTAATCAAGCGAATTTCCAACATGTTCGATGTCAAAACATCTATTCACATGTTAGAATTTGTACTTTGATTAGGTCGTGTTGGAGTGCAAGACCCTGGACTCAGATCACAACAGCCCAGGTTGTGAAGTGATGTGAAATGGTTACATTGATATACATTTCTCTTTCATATGGATGGCTACAACCATACCATGAGTTACCATATGTGATCCTTCTCATTATTGGATGGTTGCGACCATACCTTGGTTTCATTATGATCCTCTTTAACGAATGGTTGCACCCATGCCTGGATCCATTTACATGATCATTCTCTGGATGGTTGTGTCCATACCATGATTCATGTATCATTTGACAGAGTTTTCAGTTATGTATATGTATCTATACTTGCTTGCAGGTTTCCGACGACAGACTACGGTTCCCTGCACTGATTCATAAAGCATTTCATCTCTCACTCTAATTCAGCCTTCACACTTTAGGGGGCATCTGTTACATATCATTTTGTCACTGTCCATGTACTCCCCATTCCTTGATCTTGGAGGACCTCTATAGTGAACCCTACATGCTTTCCCTTCATGAATAAAATCCCATTGTGTCCCTCTTCATGAGCAGAACAATTCCCTTTTGCACCATTTCCCCAAAATCTTCGGTTTTTCCCAGTTTACAAGACCAGCGCTAATGGCCCTTGTCCTCCTCGCATCGATATGTAGGGATTAACGCTGTCCCTAGTGCCGACTGGAGCAACTGAGCTTTTTTCCAATCGCGTCGGTCCTCTTATGGAAAGTTTTTTAAATAAAGAGCCAAAGCTTCCAGCTCTAGAAGCTTCGTAACGGAAGTCTGGTAAATGGTTTGGCCAAATGGGGTTGAGGATGTCAGTTTGGGCTCCTTTCCCTATAATGATGGAACTACCTCAAGAGATAATACCTTCTCCCATGAGAAGAGGATCCATCTCCCATCCATTCATGCTATATAAACCTCCCTTTTTCCCAAGCACAAGCTAGTGTTGTAGTGTTAAGGTTGGTGTGCTAGTGCTAATTAAGTTTGGAGTAAATAGCAAGCTATTCATAGTTGTATCTCTCTAGTTGTGTGAGGGAGAAGTGTGAATTTGGTTTAGTGTGAAGCCTAAAGAGAAGAGCCTTAAAACTATTATTGTTGAGGTCATCATGGAATGCTAGCAGAAGCGTGTGGGAACCTGGTTTTGTCGGAGGAGAACTGCAATGTCAAGAAAATGGTTGTAATCTCTTCTTGATTTAATATATATGCAACTATAAATTGATTTCCTACATGATGTGTCATCTTACATGTTCATGGCTTAATTTTTCTTGACTTGTTAAGTAGGTTGAATTACAATTTGTCTATTATCACGATTGTTGTTTGTTGTTGTTTACTTGTTTTAGGTGTTTGAAGAAGGAAACGAGAGATATCTAAAGAAAGCAAGCAAGGGCATCATCAAATGGGATAAGTGTACTAGGAGGTAGGCCCTTTTAATTGGTTCTAACCTAAGGAAATCTTCCATAGAATGTATTAGTTGTGGCTAGACCCATTATCGGGCTAGAGGAATTGTTTGTGTTCGCACTCATAATTTTACTTCACCACACATGCTCTTATTGAAATTTACCAAATTAAAGCTTTAAGTTTTCCAACCATCCAAAACGAACAATATGATCCCAATGGGTTCGCAAAAGATGTCATGGCACAAAAAAGAATCAAGCAATTCGCAAGTGAGCCTGATAAATTTGATGATTTATTTGAGATGGTTCCAGAGTATTCCATGGTTGAAAAGTTAGCAGTAGATCGACTAACACCTCAAGAATTGATTGATTTCAATCAATAACGTAGTCGGAGAATAGCCCATTTTCCAGAAGTTTTGTTAAGACATTCTTGACAAAATCCTGAAGTTTCAAATACATTAGCCTCCTCATCAAAGGATCCAATTATTTCTCAAGTCTCTGAGATAGCTACTGTAGTTGTTGAGCAAACGAAGAAAGTTCAAGAAGAAAATAAATTGGATGAATTTTTGGAGGAATTTAATCGTGTCCTATCAACTGAAGAGTCTCGGGATGTAAACACTACAATCAACAAAAGAATAGTGCAAGTTCCACAAACTGAAGGGAAAACCTCATTCACTGCAAAGGCTCCCGATAAAGCTATTGTTGTTGAAGATTTTAAAATCATCCCAACATTTCCTATGTCGGAGATAGTTCTAAAAATTGAAGAAATCCCTCCTTTGGATGTGTTTTATAGTCCAAAACACAAAGCAGTTATGAGCAGGTCAAGAAAGAAGAGAAAACTGGAACATGCACATGCATTAGTTTCAAACAAAATTTCTTTTCAATTTCTCTGGAAAGGAGCCCAAACAGCCCTTGACGAAGAATTAAACAGACTCTCACAATTTGCAGGAGCTTATGCTAGTGCTACTATTGATAAAGCAGCAGAAATTCAACTTCTTATGAAGGAAAAGGACCAAAGGATTGTTCAATTAGAACAAAGTCTCTAGAATGAAAGGCAAGTGATTGAGCAACAATGGCAAGCAAACCTTTCCAAATTACAGAAAAGTTTCAATGACTTGAAACTACAATTTGAATTTGAAATCAAAGACAAAGATGCACAGGTACAACAGCTACAACAAAAGATTAACCAGTTGAAAGAAAATCCAGAAATAAATGAAGTTAGAAAAGAAGTAGGAGAACTGGATACACTCCTTGCTAAGCAACAGGTTATCTTTTGTCATAAATTAACTTTAATTCATGATTTTTGTAAGACCAATGATTCTTTGGTTAACTAGTTGTCTGATCTAAGGACATTCTATGAAGAAATTGATGAGAAAATCTCTAAGCATATAGATTGGCAAGACAGTGTTGAAGGAAGATCAGCTGATCTTCCTCGAATTGAAGAATCTCAAAAATATATCGTTTTCGTGACTGGGACATCAAGATGAAGCAAGCAAAAATGGCTATCATCAATTCCAGAAATTGTGCTTCTAATTTCACTGAATATGTCAATGATACCTTATTGTAGGCCAATCTAATACAGGAATGCCCGAAGGACACCTTTCCAAATGTCAAAGCTCTAAAGCAGTCATGGCAGGAAACATCAAAGAAGAAGGTTGAATACATCCAAAGTTTATCAAAAGTAAACCTCGAAAGTTATTGGCATTTATTAGTAAAGCCACATATTCAATGGCTTATGCTGAGGTGTCTTTCTAATGCAACAGCTCAACTTCTTCGAACACTCAACGATGCAGTATTTACGGGACAGATTTGCGTGCAACTGATTCATCCCCCCCAACTGAAGCCAATGGCAGACATATGTGGACTCAGACAACGAACGGAGAATTAGTCCGCAACATAGTCATGAATTTCTTGTTACAACAGAATGCTATCTTATTTTTGCTTTATCCTAGCTTAGTTTGTTAAAGCTTTTCTGAAGACTTTTAATTTTATTTTTGCTATTTTTGTAATATTAATAGACTATTTAAACCCCTCTCATGTATTTAGAAAGGGGTTCTGAATTTTTGATAGACATCTTTGAGCTTGCACGATTATTTATTCCAAAGTTATATAATTGAAGAAGTTGAACCAGAAGCTATATTTTTCATGAGCAGAGTCTTGATGTATCAGGTACTATTATCTTTATATTGTTGTTATGTTTCATTGAGATAGATAGTGAATTTCTTATAAGTTGTTTCATTATATGTATGCTTTTGTAAACAATCAGACATTGTCACTATTGATGTGTAGGACTGTATCATTTGTGATTGTATATGAAATAACGAGGTATTATATGTGATTATTTTAATCAACTAAATTAATTAACTATTTAATTAATTTAGTTTATCTTATATGTTTTCTTTTTCATAAAGTGTTTAATGGTCTATATTGTTGCATGCTTTGTGAAATCTTTTTATGAATCACATATAAAGAGATATTCTCTCGAGATATACGTAGAATAAGTTTATTTATTAATATCATCTTTAGTTTTAAATCACTCCATTATTCTCATTTTATTTCCATTATTCATTTATATCTCTTTAAAGGGAAACTAGTCCCTTTATCCCCAGTCGGAGCCACCAATTTCAACGGAACCAGAGTTGTCTTAAGTTCCCGACCGGGTGGTATTCCTTGATGTTGAGGCAAAGATTTTCTAGCCTTCAACAAGGTGAAAGGGACATAAATGATTCGCTGACATATTTCTTTACCATTTGTATTTCTAATCAGGACTTTCTCATTGTGGAGTCAGTGAAGCTCCACCCCACATAGAGAATCAAAAGAACAAGATTGGATAGGATGGCCAAGAGACTTGATCATTTTCTAGTGGTTGGGGCTTTAATGGATTAATTTATGTTCATTAAGAAATGGGTTGGGGCAAGCAGTGTCTCGGATCACTCTCTAATTTACTTAGAATTAAAAGGAGCCACACTCATGCCTTCTTGTCCTTGCAAAATGAATTCTAGTTGGCTTAAAGAAGAAGCATTTGTGGATTTGGTTCAAGAGCATTAGCATCCTTATACTCCCCAACCAGGCGAGTCAGTATGTAAACACTTTGAACACAATTTGAAGTGAATCAAACAAAAATCCAAAGAGTGGGCAAAGAATAAAAAATAGGTTGATATCCTGGAGCTTCGTGAGATCAAAAATCAAATTCATGCTCTTATTACTTAGGATTCAGAAGGATATGGCTTTGTGGAATCCAGAGATATTCTTTTTCAATTGGAGAAGAGGAAGAAAAACAAATTAGAAGATTGTGAGGCACAATGGAGGTTGAAAAGCAAAGTCATATGGCATGAATGTGGAAATAACAAAAAAAAATCAGGCTTATACTAAGGAGAGAAAAACTGGTAATATTATTTGGAACTTAAGAGATCAAGATGGTAGGGAGTCATCCTCTTTCTCAGCTTTACCTGATATGGGGAAATGTCACTTTGAAACTATTTTCAAAGCTCAGGAATAATTCTCCATTGTTGAAGTCATTCACATTGCCCTTCCTTTCCCCAGTTTTATTATGGTTGAAGTCTGACATAGTTTCTAAAAGGATAAGATCCTAGAGCCAGATGGTCGGGGTGTGGGATTTTTTTGGGGCATTTTTTATATTATTAGGAATGATATTCTTGCAGTGATTGAAGAATCTAGGAGGGAGCATTGAATGCCTCCATCCTTCAATTCCACCTTTATTTCCTAATTCCAAAGGTCGACTCTCCCTCCACTTTTGAAGACTATGGACCTATCTCATTGTGCAGTATCATTTATAAGGTCATAACCAAGGTGATTGCTTTTAGACTCAAGTTGTTCCTCTACTCCTCAATATCTAAGGAACAATTTGGTTTTCTTGAAGGCAGACAGATCCACAAAGCGATAGGGGTGGCATAGGAGGGCTTGTAAAACTTAAAAACTATGAATCTAAAAGGTGGTGTGATCAAAATTTACTTGTCAAAATCCTATGATCGTGTCAGCTATATTTATCTAAGACTCCTCCTTACTCATGTTGGTTTTAGATTGGATTTTATTACATGTATTATGATCTATATTCAATATGTCACATTTGTTGTCCTCATCAACGGTGCATCTTCCTCTTTTTTCATGTCCATCATGGGATTTGTCAGGGATGCCCTCTCTCCCCTTTAATCTACTTATTGGTGGAAGAAGGCCTTAGTCGTCTATTGAAGGAGGACAAACAAAGAAGAGCCTTCCATAGTTGTCTGGTGACTATAAATTTAACTATATCTCATTTCTTATTTGTAGATGATATACTAATTTTTTATAATGGAAACCACAGAGAGGTCGATATGTTGAGGGGAATCTTCTCCTTGTTGGGGAAAGCAACTAGTATAATGATTAATTTTCATAAATAATCTCTTTTTTCTTCAAACTTAGAGGTGACTGACCTTTAACAAATCTCAGATATTCTTCTAATGGATATCAAAACGATGGATGAGGGTCTCAAATATTTGGGTTTTCATTTGAATCCCAATACCTATCGAAATAAGGATTGTTGTGGTTGATTGCTAAGGTTGAGAAGCATCTTAAAAATTGGAGTGATAGATGGCTATCAAGGGCTGGGTGTTTAGTTTTGATCAAATTAGTCCTTGAAGAAATTCCAATATATTGGACATCATTGGCCTAGATCCCCAAAGGAATTTTGTAACGAATCAGGTAGGGTTGGAGATCTGTTGCTAATCTAAGCATTCATGTGGTCTTTCAAGATTTGTTGAGCAATTATTTAAAATATTTGCAATCTGGCCATGTCTAATTATCAGACAAGGCCAATGAATTGGTTTGGAATGTGTCTTCGCTTGGCATCTATACTCCAAAGGTGGGATATGTTTACATAAATGTTAACATATTTCCTACCGATCCCAATGGTGGTGGAAAATCGCTTGGAAATCTCGTTGTCCTCCAAAGGAAAAAAAAATCATGTGATGCATCATTGAAAACAAAGTCCCAACATGGGATGTTCTTCAAAATTTGTTTGTTCATGGTCCTGGTTGTTGTGCCCCCTGTCAGACTAATGATGAATTTGTTACACATATTTTTCTTACATGTCCTTTTAGTCAACAAATATGGTCACATTGTAGGTTTGTTGAAGAAAAAATTGGACAATGGTTTGGTCAATCCATTGAATAACCTTGGCAAATTTGGTTGTCCTTCCCTTCTTCCCATGTATTCAAAGCTCTCCCTCTGATATTTTATTGGGGTATTTTGCCTACTCGGAATTGCACAATATTCAGAAATGGTATCTCTTCCCTCGAAGTCATCACTGCGTAAGTAATGTCAATTCTTAGTCATTACCCTTAGGATAAATATGTCCATAGAGTTCGGGTTAATGAGGTTGAACATCCTAATATTTCAATCTCATGGGCCTTCTTTGATGTGGCCTTGTCCAATTCTGGCTAAAAGAGTGGGAGTGCTTCATCTTACATATTTTTATCTCGCATTCATTTCATGTTTCCATGGGTCTTGGCCTGGAAACAAAATAAAAAGGCTGAACTTTTGACCTGCCAAAAAATTCTTTCTTTTGTTATTGAATGAGGGGTTTCACATATTCAGCTATTTGGTGATTCTATTGTAACATCCTCACACATTTACCCAATTTAACCAGTCCGCTGGGGTAAACATGTGACGAGAGGATACTATGATGTGATTCAACTCCCCATGTATATTTAAGGAAGTGGAACTGAAAAAATCAAACCAATCTGACCTGCCTCAGGAGCTACAGACCCTTAAGGAGGCAACCAACCCTTCTAGGTGCTTAACCCCTGAGAAAACTTGACATTTTATTGATCTGGACCCTCAGCGGCTCCCATGACAAGCCATGCATGTGATTAAGGCCTTCTAATCACTCCCACAACAAGGCATACCAGTGACTGTGGACTTTTCCAAGAAGTTCTGAGCTAGCGACCCTGGAATCTGAGCCACTTTTTCAGGGCTAGGTCTCAGGCCACTGCCTAGAACTTCATGAAACCTTCAACAATGATAAATAATTATTGAATAAGGCTACTTATGCAATCATTGGTACAAGTACTTGATCTAACCCCTACTAGCGATAATAGGCATTTCGTCAAACATGTCACAAATATGTAATCTACAGGTCATAACAACATATCTGAGCATAGGGGTCTCATAATTATCTGACATCGTAAAGAATCATTGTTGACTTATCACAATAGTTGCATTATCATCTATTAGGTCATATATTCATTGTACATTCATTTTCTAACCAAAACATGATGAGAGCCATACATCAATTCTGTCATAAAATATGCTCATAACCAGCATATAACCAACAAAAATAAAAAGGACATAACAGCCATAAAATCCACATATGAACAAGTGAATTTACGCATGAAATACCAAGGAGAAGGAGCTCTTATTAATGAATTCATATTCCAACTAGGTTTGGGACTTCCACAAACCACCTGACCATAGATTGGGCTGAACCAAATATTTCTTTCAGTCAATCACCCCTGTGCAATATTCCAAGCATGAATGTGTGACTCACAACAAAACCAATTAGGGATTCCTTGGGCATTACCGTAGATCCCACCAAGGGATTCCTAGGCCCCAACCCTCATCAATACAACCAAGCTTTGTTGCAATCCCCACTAGATCACTAGTCTCTAAACAAGCATGGATGCCTCTGGATCCCTCCACTTAAACTATGAGGAATTTATCCATCTTAACCTCTCGACTTTACTGTGTATCCTATCCTAAGTTTCCTAGGCCTTGTGAATAATCCTAAGACCACCCCACTCGACTTCGAGTCCTTCCAGCCATCCAGCTCAACCAAATACAAGAGAATCCACCACACCATGGCTATCCAAAATTTGCAAGGCAGGGTTGAAGAACACTATCAGACCTGGAAAAGCCATGCTAATGACAGCAAGAGAACCAAGAACACACATGCATGTACCATGCATGACACATATGGCAAGGAAATCACACATTCAAATCAATATCTACAAGTAATCCCATTGTAGATGCTTGATCCTGCTCTTCGTTGCTTGATTTTTGTTTCCCTTTACATTCATTTACTTCCTTAGCTTTTCTTGATCCAAAGCTAAAGTGATCCAAGAATTCTGTAAGTGTCCAAGAGTGTGTGTGTGTGAGAGAGAGAGAGAGAACTCCAAAACTAGACTTACAAAAAGGTACCAACTAGTCCTCGTAAGCCTTTTTATTTATGAGGCCTCTATTTTCTTCATTTTCCATTATTTTCCATTATTTTCCTTCATTTTCCTCTTCACATGCAACGTGTGACCTTTCACCTTCCTTTTATCCTAATTTCAATTATTTTCATACATAAAATGCCAATTAATGCCACTTTGCCTTTACAAATCCTTTGTCGTTGCCAATTTCCTTAGCGATAATAAACTAAATGAACACCCACACTAGGATGTTTTTCCCAACATTCAGCTCAGAATATGTGTCCCATGACCTTGGTTATTATTTTTCCTTTATTAACTTTATTACATGGAATTTTGACAAGGGTTGTTATAGAACCCTCCCTCTTGAGGGGACACCGTCATTGGTGTTCAATGACACCTACAACCAACAAGACTGTTGAAAACAAGGCATAGTTCCCATGGAGCTTTATAGCTTAGCTCGTTGTAGTATTTCCAATGATCAACCTGTTGAGAAGTAAACCAACATGACAACAAAACAACTTGACAACCATAATGAAATGACACGCATACCATGTATTGGAGCTTTATAACACATCTCATGGTGGTATTTACATCCATATACATATGTACATATACCAAAACATCACACCAAATCATATGCCAAAAACATTTGCTCAACCAACGAATAGAGAAGGATACATAGCCCACATCTGATTCGTCATCTCCCATATAGCTTCATCGGGCCCAAAGTGCTTCCACTGTACTTTAACCTGCTCGATTGCTTGGTTCTGGAGCATGAGAATCTTTTTCTGCAATATACACTAAGGTTTCAGATATAATTCTCCATCTAACTCCACCTACAATACGTGTTTGTCAATCACGTGATCAACATCTTTAACATATTTCTTAAGCAAGGACACATGGAAAACATCATTGACTTTCAATGTCGGAGGTAGTGCAAGTCGATAGGCTACTGTTCCAATCCTTTCAAGAATAATGAAAAGTCCACAAAACCGAGGTGCCAGCTTGGCACATGACCCAATCCTCAAGGAGTTATTCTTGGGCTTGATGCGCAAATACACCTATTCCCCAACCTGAAACTCCTTAAACATCATGTTCTGATCCACTTAAATGTTTTGTCTACCATATGCTACCTTGAGATTCTTCTTGATTACCTATATTTCCCACCACATCTTTACCAACATATCTAGTCCAATCAAGAACCTATTCACTAGATCACTCCAACTGATGGGAGTATTACAAATCTGCCGATAGAGTGCCTCAAACAAACTCATCCTCAGTGACTCCTATAACCATTATTGTAAGAAAACTCAACCAATGGAAGGTATTACTCCCATCTCCTCTGTTGATGCACCACATACATCCTCAACATGTCCTCCAGTATCCTGTTGACCCTCTCTGTCTATCCATCTGCCTGCAGATGATAAGCTGTGATGAAGGCCAACTCTGTCCCCAAACCTGCAAACAACTCCTTCCAAAACTTGGAAATGAACTTAGCATCCCTGTCTAACACAATCTTCTTCAGAACACCATGCAATCTCACTACATCTCTAATGAAGACCTGTGCTACATCACTATATGATGAAGTAGACTTCAGTAGAATGAAGTGCACTACCTTTGTCAATTTTTCTACCACAACCATGATGGAATCAGGTTCTTTAGATTTCCTCGATAATCCTGTGATGAAATCCATGGAAATGACCTCCCATGTCCACTCTAGAATTGGAAACAGTTGTAGTAATTCACCTGGATGCTTACATTATGCTTTTACCTATTAACAATCTAAGCACCTAGCCACAAACTCTGCCACTTCCTTCTTCAGATTCGACCAGTAATAAAACTTCTTCACCATTGTCAATGTTTTCTAGTATCTTGGGTTTCCTGAATATGGTTTTGCATGGAATTATCACAAAATAGTCTTCTTGAGCTCCCTATCATTCAACACATAAATCATGTCCCTAAGTTTTACCAAACCATCCGCTATGAGATGATAGTCCACATCCTGATCACTTGTACCCTGCTGTAACCTATGCCTAAGCTCCATGTAGTTGTCATCCCACTATCCTACCTGTAAAATATGATCTTGTAAGTTTGTCCCATAAGAAATCATAGTTGTTATATGATTCAAACAGATACCTCAATCCACTGTGATCGCTAAGCAATACAAACCTCCTACTAAAAAGATAGTGCCTCCACATCTTCAATGCATGGATGATCCCTACTAATTCAAGATCGTGTGTTGGATAATTTTGTCCGTGCTCATTTAGTTTGTGTGACTCATAGCATACTACATGTCCTTCCTGCATAAGGACTCCACCAATTCCTCTCTTAGAAGCATTTGTACACACCACAAACTCTTTGTTCAGATCTGCAATCTTTAGCACTGGAGCATTTGTTAACAACTGCTTCAACTACTCAAAATTTGCCGCACATTCCTTTGTCGATTCAAATTTCTTACCTTGCATCTACAGTGACGTAATAGGATAAGCAATCTGAGAGAAGTTCCTGATGAACCTCCTGTAATAACCTTCTAGCCTCATAAATGATCTTACCTCATCCAAATCTCTAGGAGTTGCCCACTCCATGACAACCCTTATCTTTTCTAGATCCACTATTAGGCCTTCCTTGGAAACAACATGTCCCAAGTAATGTACCTATGTCTGAAAAAAATTGCATTTGCTAAGCTTGGCATACAACTGATGCTCTCTTAGCAACCTCAATACTGATGTTAAATTTTCAACATGCTCTTCCTCGTTTTTAGAATATATCAAGATGTCATCAATGAATAAAATACCAAAATTGTCTAGATAAGGATGCAATACATTATTCATCAAGCACATAAAAATAGTTGGTTCATTAATCAAACCAAATGGAACTACAAAAAATTCATAATGCCCATACCTAGTCCGAAAATTAGTCTTGTAGATGCCCTCTTCTTTAATTCATACTTGATGATATATGGATCTCAAGCCAATCTTCGAGAACATTGTTGCTCCCTTTATCTAGTCGAACAAGTCATCAATCCTCGTCAATGGATACATGTTCTTGATGGTCACCTTATTCAACTACCTGTAATCAATGCATAACCTGAGAGTACCATCCTTCTTCTTCACAAACAACATCGATGCATCACAAGGTGATACACTTGGCCTAATGTATCATTTTCCAATCATTTCCTTCTACTGCAACTTCATCTAGACTACTAACCATGGAGTGCCCATCCTATACGGTTCCTTGACGTTGTTGCTACCCCTGGTACCAACTCAATGGAAAAGCCCACTTCTCTATGAGGTGGCAACTCTAAAATCTGATCCAGGTGGATATTGGTGGCCACCTACCAAGTCCACCTGGACCCCCACCATTATTTCTCTCAGCATTTTCAGTTTCCTTAATTGTAGCACAACTTACTATTTTTAGCAGTTTTTCGGGTCCTGAATTTCTGGAGCCGTTTTGAGGCCCTAAACGACATTTTTTTGGAAATCTGGGGCAACATGGGTCCCAAAGTGGCAGTGCTCGGATAGATCTTTCTAACGAGCTATTGTACGCGTCAAACGGAGATCGTATGCCAAAGTTACGACCCCGGGAAGTTGGTGTACCAATTTTCAAATGGTTGACATCTTGCGGCCTTTTCGAATGGTTGGTTATGCCTTTCGGATTGACGAATGCTCCTGCAACCTTCATGAGGCTAATGGATGACATCTTGCGGCCATTCACCAACTCCTTTGTAGTAGTATACTTGGATGACATTCTGATCTTCAGCAAGAGTTGGGAAGAGCACCTCCACCACATCCGACAAGTTCTCCAAAAATCTGCGGCAACACAAGTTATGTGCCAATTTGGAGAAATGCACTTTTGGCATGACCCAGGTTCAGTATCTAGGATACATCATTGATGAACAGGGGGTGCATGTCGATCCAGCCAAGATCCAAGTCATTCGGGATTGGCCATCTCCAACCACTCTAACAGAGCTCCATAGCTTTCTAGGTCTTGCCAACTTCTACCGCAGGTTTGTGTTGGGGTTTTCTCATATTACTTGGCCCTTGAGTCAAGTCACCAAGGGAGGGGCGAAAAAAAAATTCTTTTGGTCTGAATCTCAACAAAAGGAATTCATAGAGTTGAAGGATCGCCTCTGCACGGCACCAGTGCTCGCGTTACCAGATTTACAACAACCATTTGAGGTCGAGACAGATGCCTCTGACTATGTTATTGGGGCAGTCCTTACTCAAAATGGACATCCAGTGGCATATCACAGTGAAACACTTTCAGACACAGTCCGGAAGTACCCCACTTATGATAAAGAGATGTATTCCATTGTACAGGCCTGCCGACAATGGAAGCATTACAATTTGGGGAAGGAAACGGTCATCCACACAGACCACCGACCCCTGCAGTTCATACAGACCCAAGGGAAATTGCAGAATGATCGCCATCAGAAGTGGTCTACATACCTGCAACAGTTCCACTTGAATATCAAGTATAAGAAGGGCAGCACCAATAATGTTGCAGATTGCCTCAGTCGACCACCGATCATGGCGTTAACCACCATGCTCAACTCTTGTGGGCACGAGACTTCTGATTGGCCACTTCTCTACAAAAGCGACCCAGAATTCGACCACACATACCAGACACTCTTGGAGGGTCGGCATGTTCCAGATTTTCACCTCCAGGATGCCCTGTTATGCCACCTGGGTCACCTTTGTGTTCCTTCAAGCGAGTGTGCCAAGATGATTTGGGAAGCACACTACAGTCGGGCTGTTGGGCATTTCGGGGTCGACAAAACAGTGCCAGTACTGCAAAATTATTTCTATTGGCCGAATCTTCGACAGGATGTTGGGAAGTACATCAGATCATGTACTGCCTGTGCCATTGCCAAACCAACCATCAAGAAGCAAGGCCTCTATACCCCGTTGCCTACCCCTAGTCGACCTTGGGAATCCATCTCCATGGATTACATGTCAGGCCTTCCTTCCACTAAGCATGGAAATGACTGTGTTTTTGTGGTCGTCGACAGGTTCTCAAAGATGGCCATTATGGCGGCCTGGAAGAAGAATATCACAGCAGAAGCCACTGCTAAACTCTTCTTTGAACGAGTGTGGGTGCACTTTGGGATCCCACAGTCTATCATTTCAGATCGGGACAGTCGGTTCCTCAGCACATTTTGGTCCAGTCTCTGGTCAATGCTGGACACCAAACTCACGAAGTCCACGGCCTTCCATCCTCAAACTGATGGCCAAACAGAGGTTGTCAATAGGATGATTGTGCACATTCTGCGCATGTATAACTCAAAGCATCCATGCACATGGGACGAGAGCCTCCCCTATGTTCAGCACAGCTACAACCGAGCTCTTCACAGCTCCACTGGCCATAGCCCTTTTCAGGTGGGTTTGGGATTCTAGCCACTATGCCCCATTGATGTGGCCATGCCACTTGCAGCTACTCACATAAATTCAGCTCATGTCCAGTTCGAAACAGATAAGGCCACCAGCTTCATTGAGCGCATCCAACATATTCGCCAGCAGGTCCATGAAATTCTAGAGAAATCAAATACCAAGTACAAGCAGAGACATGATCAACATCGGGTGCAAGACAAGTTTCAGGTGGGCGACAAAGTCTAGTTGCATTTACAAAAGGAACGCCTTACTGGAGCCTATCGGAAACTGAGACCACTCCGATATGGTCCTTACACCATTACTAAGGCTATGGGAGACAATGCATTTGAGCTCAGCATTCCCCCATTCCTTGGCCTGCACCCAGTGTTCAATGTGGACCGCCTTCGGCCATACTTTCCACCATTGCTAGACACATCCCACATTGCAGAACAGCTCACACCCACAGAATTAAATCCAGATTGCATGGAACAAGCTACAACTGATCAGATCATGGATACACAGATCAAGAACACTCGCCAATAGAATATCCAACTGTATCGAGTTGTCAAAGCAGGCCAACTCCTTCACCAGGGCAAGTGGCTCACTAGGGAACAAGTTCAGCAAAAGTTTCCTCATCTCATGGAGGAACTCAACGCAATGGGGACCATTACTTCCTAAGGGGGGAGGAATGATCTAGGTGGATATTGGTGGCCACCTGCCAAGTCCACCTGGACCCCCACCATTGTTTCTCTCAGCATTTTCAGTTTCCTTAATTGTAGCACAACTTACTATTTTTAGCAGTTTTTCGGGTCCTGAACTTCCAGAGCCGTTTTGAGGCCCTAAACGACTTTTTTTGGAAATTTGGGGACCAATGTTGCCTCCCAAAGTGGCAGTGCTCGGATAGATCTTTCTAACGAGCTATTGTACGCGTCAAACGGAGATCGTATGCCAAAGTTACGACCCCGAGAATTTGGTGTACCAATTTACCCAAACGGGGCCCACAGTTTGGCGTTTCATCTTCTAGGGTTAGGTTTTGGAATGTTAAGGGTTTTCCATTGTTTCTCAACAATAAATAGGCCTTCGAGCCTCATTGTAACACAGTTCAGAGGCATGTAGCCACCACATCTCTCCTCAGAGATAAGCTACCATCGCCCTAGCTAGTTTATTTCCATTACCATTTGTAAGCATATTTCAGTATTTTACATTAATGAAATGAAGTATTATTTCTGCTGCATATCTGTGTTTATGGTTATCTTTGTAATTTGTTGCGTTCATGTTTAAGTCCGGATCAAAATCTCTACTGGAAACACATCCTGAAACTCTACCAATATTGGGTACATGCTCAATACCTTTGCATCCTCAACATCCTTACCTTTATCACTAGAAATATTCACTGTAATTAACACACACCCTTTTCAGTGACTGCGCTTTTCTTGCATTGTTGTCACCATTCTAACTGATGTAGCTTCCTTCTTAGCTTACAAGACTCTTTGTTCTCCATTGTGATCCAAGCACTCAATCGCCTTATCATAACAATCCACCTTGGTCCTATGAAGATACAACCAGCCCATACCCAAAAGCATACTATATGATCCCAATGGAAATACATTTAAATGTGTTGAGGTAGGTATACCATTCAACTCGAATGCACAAGCTCTTACCCAATGATGAAATTCTTTCTTTGTACATGTATCCAACTTCACTAACCAATATTCTACATGCACTTCTTCATTCAAGGCACATTTATCCAATAAGTTAGTGTTAACATGGCTATAATTAGATCCAGGGTCAATCAAAATAGAAACAACTTGATCACAAAGCTTACCATCCATCTCGATAATAGATGTTTGGTAATACACTTGCATGTTATCCAATGTTGCATATATCCATGAAATTCTCTACCCAACATCCCCAACTTTTTGCACCTCATGTGCACTGTAGATCTAAGACTTACCACCCTGATACTGCAGACAATCTCTCTTGAGATGCTCCTTACCACATATCCAACACTGCAACGGTCCCATACCATCACCTTTATTTTGCTTCCCTCCAGGCTGTGACCCATGTCCCTATATAACTATGTTGAACTTCTTATAGGGTGCAACATTTTCTTTCTCTTGTGCATTCTTAGGTCTTGTTCTTTTCAGCTGCCATTTACCTTTAGCTTTGTCTTTCCCTTTCCAACCTTGTTGAGATTTTGTCTTACGCTTTGCTTGTTCATAACAGTGCTTCAATTTTCCAATAACTTCTTCAAGTGACCAAGGCTCATCATACTCAATCCGATCTCTAAATGCTAATGGAAATCCACTGACAAATCTCTGAACTTTAGCTTTCTCATCCTTAAGATACGGTAAATACCTCATTAACTCTAGGAACTTGGCCATGTACTCTTCATTTGTCATCAATCACATATTTATCTCATGGAATTCCTTAGCTTTGTTGTTGTAGTACCTCTCTGACAAGTATTTCTTTCTAAAAAGTCTTTAAAATTCATGCCAACTCAACTCTCTGTCCTGATGTCTCTGACCTGTTTCACATCTTCCCACCAAATGTTTGCTTTCCCTTTGAGGTTGAAGATAGCTATTATGGCCTTCATATTCTTTATGTACTCATGCAGCTCAAAGAACTTCTTCATCCCAAGTAGCCATGCCTCTACATCCTCCGCTTCTTCAAAACTCCATCAAAGATAAGTGGCTTCACTTTCTTGAACTCATCTGGAAAATATCCCATATCACTCCTCTTGTAAGGATGATAGTAATGACAATCATAGTGTTTGTCAGAACCAGAACTAGAATAGAACTTGTGTTTATCGCCTCTCCTATCTCGAGTATCTATGAGTTTTCCATCTCTGGTCGTGTCATCTATGTCTGACATGTGCCCACCATGATATCTACTACCACATGAACCATTACTCCTATCCTCCTGCCCATGGTTGATCCGAAGTGGTCCCTATCACTACAATTATGACAAACTCTGAAGGATTACTTCATTAACTTCTGCTTGTTTCTCATGTGTCTGAATGATTTTTTCATTATCCACTTTGCAAATTCTTATTTCTACCTTCAAACTTCTTAATGTGTTTGCTAAGTCAGAAGAGTGCCCAACACCACGCTGCTCATTTGATCCATAGGGAGAGTCTTGTGAACTATATTCTACCATCTTACTAGTCATCTTTGATCATATTCTTGCAAGTATACCATGTCAACTTAAACCAAAACATAACATAATAAACATACCTCAGTATAGTTCATGGGAGGATATATCGTCTACAAGGTCAACCAAATTAGCGCAATACATGTATAAACATAATCACATCAACATATAATAATCATTTCAACCATTATCTAGTTACCAATGCATGAACATATTGACCACATATTATGACCTCATGCACAACAACTATCAGCATGTCAATGTATAGCAACATATAAACACTAACATGCATAACCAATGCATAATCGACATACACTCATGACGACCACATCCAACAACAACACCATTAACTTTCACACAGTGACACAACCGCAACCATTACCACCACCACGCATACACAACAAGCACATATACCACAAGCATAAAAAAACATAAGCAACTAAGATGTATACATGACCAACACACCGCCCATCCAGTGCAAGGGGTGAACCATGCTCTGATACCACTCTGTAACACCCTCCTCCCACATTTACCCAAGTTAACTGGTTTTCTAGGGTAAACATGTAACGAGAGGATACTATGATGTGATTCAACTCCCCATGTACAGTTAAGGAAGTGGAACCAACAAAAACAAACCAATCTAACCTTCCTTGAGAGCTACAGACCCTTTAGGAGGCAACCAACCCAAATAGGTGCTTAACCCTTGAGAGAACTTGAAATTTGATTGATCTAGACTCTCAGTCACTCCCATGACAAGCCATGCATGCAACTGAAGCCTTCCAGTTGTTCCCACAGCAAGGCATGCCAACGACTATGGGCTTTTCTAGGCAGTTTTGAGCCAGGAACCCCAGAATTTGAACCACTTTTTCAGGGCTAGGTCTCATGCCACTACCCAGAAAAATGGAATAAGGCTAATAATTCAATCATTGGTACAATTACTTGAGCTAACCCCTACTATCCATAACATGAATTTCGTCAAACATGTCACAAATATGTAATCTACAGGTCATAACAACATATCCGAGCATAGGGGTCTCATACTTATCTGAGATTCATAAAGAATCATTGTTGCCTTATAACTAATGAGGCTCATCAATAGGTATAATATAAGGATCATGATTCCAAGGGGCAAACTTCTCGGGTTCATTTTCTCCCAAGAGGGTATCCGTCTGGATCCCCTTAAAGTCGAAGCCATCCTGAATCTCCCTCCCCCTACTTCTTTACAGCAATTGCAGAGTTTGCAGGGTAAAGCAAATTTTCTATGACGATTCATTCCAAATTATGTTGAAGTGGCCAAAGGCTATATGCGGTTATTAAAGCGGGATATCCCTTTTCTTTGGGATATTGTTGCACAAGAGTCATTCAAGCACCTCAAGGCCCTCCTTATTTCTGCTCCATTGTTACGCCCGCCTGATTATCACCGTGACTACACTCTTTATTTAGCCATTGTCGATACCACCATCAGCATGGTTCTAGTCCAAGACGATGATGATGGTACTGAGCATGTCATTTACTATCTCAGAAGCAATTTACTTGATACGGAAACTCGATATGCCTACATCGAGAAGTTGGCATTGGTCGTCGTTTACACCGTTCAACATTTCCGCCACTATATATTATTGCGCATCACGATGGCGATTTCTGATTGCAACCCAATGACGTACATCTTGTCACGTCAGTTACTAGGGGGCAAATACTCAAAGTGAATTTTCATCCTTCAAGAGTTCAACTTGGAGTTCACTACAACCAAGTCTAAGAAGTTCCTCGTCTTCGCTGAGTTGCTTTGCTCCCTACCATCTATTAACGCGCCCTCTCGATTAGAGGACCATATTCCAGATGAATCTATGTTCTTGATTAGTACCCTCGATCCTTGGTATGGGGATATTATTGTCTATCTTCAGACGTCCTCTTTTCGTTCAGATTTGTCCAAGGATGCTCAGTGACGGATTCGCCATCATTCTCAACCTTATCGCATTATTGGGGACACCCTGTACTGTCTTGGAGCTGACTTTGTTCTCCGCCGATGTTTGACGTTCGAGGAAGCGGAACAAGTTCTAAATGACTACCATTCTGGTGCCTGTGGTGGTCATATGTCCAGGTATGCTACTGCTCAAAAGATTCTCTGTGCTGGTTATTTTTGGCCTTCTATTTTTAAGGATTACATTCTTGTCGTCTGCTCTTGTCCTGAGTGCCAAATCTACCAACGAAAGATGCGCGCGCCTCCTACTCCTTTTCACCCTGTCATTACTGTCGGCCCTTTTGCTAAATGGGGCATTGATTATATGACCTATAACCCTCACTCGGCCGGGGGGCATGGGTATATCATCGTTTCCGTTGATTATTTCACGAAATGGGCCGAGGCGATGCCTACACTATCCGATGACAGTCAGACAGTGGTGCAATTTTTATTCAATCATGTCATTTCACAATTTGGAGTCCCTCAGGCTATCGTCACTGATCACGGCAAACATTTCTGTAATCATATGATGACTGAGTTAACAACCCAGCTGGGCTTGCGGCATGATAGCTCAACACCATACTATCCTTAGGCCAATGGCCAAGTGGAAGTTGTCAACAAAGTTTTGGTCACGATGCTTCAACGCACCATCAGCATGCACAAGTTCAACTAGCATTTGATGTTGTTTTCCGCCTTATGGGCCTACCAAACTTCAGTTAAGGATGCCACCGGGTTCACCCCGTTCCAATTAGTTTACGATCTGGAGGCTACCCTTCCGATTGAGTGTGAGATCCCTTCTCTTAAATTAGCCATCGAATTACTCCCCAACACTACTCCGGTAGAAGAACGTCTTCTTTACCTAGAGCGGTTAGACGAGACCCGTCGACTAGCCTCTCTAGCCATTGAAGCGCAGAAGAAGAGAGTGAAAACTCACTTCGATCAGGCTGTCAACCCTCATTCTTTCGTTGAAGGAGACTTAGTCCTGCTCTATGATCAAGCAAATGATAAGCTGGGGGCAGGCAAATTCGAGCCTATGTGGCATGGGCCTTACATTGTGAAATGAGTTTTGCAAAAAGGGGCCTATGAGCTGATCGATTATGAAGGGAATCCTCTAGATAAGCCCCGAAATGGGCTTTATCTGAAAAAATATTATGCATGAATCTCGTGCATCTGATTTGTACATACGTGTGTTCTTCAGTAGGTGTGTTGTGAGTATGTGTTTTCATGTTTGGCTTGGTGTGTAGGCATAATTGCCACTTATCTTGTCTCTTTGCTTCTTATGCAGATGTCTGGTACACCTTACGTTGGTTTCGCTAACGGTGCCTTCCGCAATACCCAGAACCTTTCCTCTGCGACATGGGTGATCTACGATCCTCACGGTGAGCCAGTAGACCTTCAAGGTGTTTGTCTGGGTTGCACCACAAACAATGTCGTTGAATATAGTGTTGTCATTGAATTACTGACCGAGGCTATCAACCTCGATATTCATGCATTGGTTGTGAATCTGGATTCTCAACTTGTTGTCCACCAGCTTAACGGGCGTTATTCCATCAGAGATCATCATATTTTAAAGTTGTATTTACGTGTTAAATTGTTGGAAAGAAATTTTGATTTTATTACATATCAACACATTCCAAGAAAATTAAACACATTAACTGATGCATTAGCAAATCATGTATTAGACAGACATTTATGCAACATGTAATCAAAATAGTATATAGAAGCATTCAAAACACAATATTGAACCATAGAAATATGTATATATATATATAGATAAATCTCGTGTGGCGCACCAAGGCGCTCAAAAAAAAGTGTATATGTCAAGATAGAGTCTGTGCTCTCCATACATCCGAGACACATGTCTCTCAAAAAATTAGCAGAAAATAAAACCTAGGCATCTACTGCGGTGGGTTATGCTCTCTGTAGCACACCATTGCTCGTGCAACTCGTCTCAAGAGTCTATGCACCCTAGGTATCACCCCTACTGTATGTATCTGATACTCTATGGGGACCTCTTTGATCCCCTTGTAATCAGGGATCCCCTCTGTCAGGCCCTCAAGATTATAGGCCACTGTCTCCACTGAACTGCCAGCTGGGGGAACCAAGGCCAGCTCGTTGATGCCTTGTGGTTCCCTCCGTGCCTCCGAAGCTAGTCCCATAGGTCTCTCCAATCCCACATCTGCAAGTAACATAAGATACATCATTAAGACATATGCATGAAAAAATCCAAAAAAAACATCATAAAAGACAAAATACAAAAATAGTGTGATCAAGTGTTTTACCTCCATCGTCCCACTGCTCGCCAGCAGGCAGCTGCATGTTGGGGTCTCCATGAAAATCCATACCTGCATATGGCCAGTCCTCGACGAAGAACGTCTGGCGATCTAGCCACTCTCAGAATAGTGTGCCCCATGGCACTGGTCATCTGCAACCCCCTTGTGGCATCATATGCGCCCAGCGAGTGATCTGGTTCTCCAGCGGTCTAGGTCTATCTAATTCCATGTCCTGTAACTGAAGTGACAGCACTCGCTCCAGCATGAGTGGGATCAAAATAGACATGTAACCAAACTGCTTCGCCTCCCCACGACGGCATTTGGTGAGCTGCCTCTTCATGTTAATGGTCACGGCCTCAACCTAGTTGTACATGGTCGGGTTAAGGCAATCAAGAGCCAACCGAAGGTGGGTCTTTGTTGCCTCATGTTGGGATTGGGAGCTCGCTACCCTTGTCACCATAAATAGAACCGAACAAAGAACCAGGTTCTCTACCGTGGGAATCACCAATTTCCCGCTAGAATTTGATTTACATGCCCCTGGGCACACCCGTGCTATCAACATGTCCAGTGATTCGCCACCTATTCGTTGGCCCTCTAGAATCGGCCTCTCGTAGCGACGAGACAATCCAGTCATGAAATATATATCCATAGCATCAAACTCAATGTCTTTGCCTTTGATAACGAACTTTCCGTCCGTTGGGTTCCAAGCACGAATTAACAACTCTAACAAGTCGGGTTGGGCCCGAAGATGTGGAGTGAGGAAAAATTTTAATAATCCACAAGCACGTAAAGCATTTTGGTACCCATCATCATTGAATGACTCTTCATCGTTGATATCGTGAGTTCTTTCTTGCCATACAAATGCCATGTTTCCCTGCATTGGAAGAAAAATGAATTAGAACTCCTTTCATAAGTTTAAATCCATAAATTATAAAAAAATTCAACTTCACGGCGTCGTCGCGGCTATTTTCCAAATAGCGGCAAAGGCTCTCAATAGTTCATTTTTCCCGCAATCGTCGCGAGATTACATCTATCTCTCGTGACGATCACGAAGGTGGTGCATGTCACAAAGCTCGGTTGTCGCTAACCCGAGCAGCTTTTCCGTGATGACCGAGGGACGAACTCGGATTTGAAAATCCGTCTAAAACCACCTACCTAACACCAAATTGCATAAAAAACCACTCAAATGCAGCGCGAGGAAGAATGTACTTACTTGGAGCGAGCTTCAGGAGGAACCGTGGATAGTTGATGTAGAAATCGACTTGAGAAGTCCGCTCAGGTTCGTGCTCCAAAATGCCAAAGGTTAAAATGCACAATGTAAATGGTAAAAAATGAATTACTACACCCCTTTTTATAGTAATTTTTTTGAAAAATTAGGAATTACACTTTAGGGTGTGGGTTTTTTCATTTATATCACATTTTTAAGTAGGTTTTTTTGGGTTTTTGACCATATTTCCACATATATAATCTATTTATGTCGAGTGGGTCTTATGTTTGACTTGTTTTGTGCAGAGCTACAGGTAGCAGGATTATATCATACTTTGTATACACTTGGTTAAATTTTTATAAAAAGTCTTGTTTAACGCTCTTTTCCAACTTAAAAGACGAAAAGATTGCCGAGTTATTACTTTTTGACTCGTTAAACGAAATAAGAGGTGGTCCGCTTTGAGCTCTTTTCAGACCGTATAAACACGAAAAGGTTGCCAGACTTTTGTCATTTCAGGTTCGATATTGGTTACGAAACAACGTGTCTTCGATCACTTTTCTACTCTTTCGGATCGAGGTCACTAATGACGAAAAGTACTCCTTGATCGTAATGGTCAAACAGTTCTCTCAAGTATTGTTTTACACTTTTTCGGGCTCGAGAGACACAAATCTACGAAAAAGGACCCCCCTGGAGTTTTATTTTCTGTCTTTTTCAAACTCTCTAAACATGAAAAAGACTCCGAGTTTTACCTATATTAGACTCGTTAAACCTTGACGACATCGGACTCATCACCATGATGAGACTCGAGCTTCTCCTCCCTAGGGCTCGTTAAACTATTACTAAGTTGGATTCGACCGAAGGTCAAACTTATATTACAAGCATATGATATCCCCTTCAAGCTTGTTTTCAAAAATAATTGGGGTACTCGCCAGCAATGGTGGGGGAAAATTTGGAAGTTGTCATTGGTTACCTACGGCAGCTAGTCACTCTTGAACATTGACACTTTTGCTTCTTGTCAGGTTGGGATATCCATACATCGTCATTTGGCCTTCTAGGGTTTTGGGTTTCCATTTAGCCTCATTCCATCTGATCCATGTTGTCTCCATCAAGCCTCTAATCCCTTGGTACCTGAATGTTTCCACCCTCCGGAGTCGTGTCGCCGACATGTTCAAGAGTATAATCCTTCTGCAGTTCACACCCTTACCTCCTCCTCTAATACTCTACTTCACCATCTACCACTTGTTCCTTATCTCGTGTAGTTGATGGGAGAAACATCATGGCCCTCCTGCGACAGATCGTCTCTTGTCGATGCCAGGTCATTATCCAAGAGACTGATCTAGAGATCCTCTTTAGTACCTTGGAGCTTGCATGCCTCAATGGCAAGTTCTTCACTCCTGACGTTCGACTTTCATCATTGGTCGTCGATTGGGTGATTCCACAAGTGTTTGACTTCAGATCATTCTTCACACTTTGTGGATTGTACTAGACAGTACCTTGAGAACCATTAGCATTATTGGTGGTTTCTCTCGCGCTTGTTAACGGTTTTCATCATTCACCAGTAATCAAGCAACTTTCTATCATGCTCGACCTCAGCACATCTGTTCGCATGTTAGAATTTGTACTATAATCAGTTGGGTTTCAAGACCCCGGACTAAGATCACACATGTTTGGGCTGCGTGGATTGGTTCATGATTACGTACATGACTCTTTCATGGATGGCTGCGACCATACCTTTATTATTATCATGGTCTTACTAGCTGGATGGATGCGTCCATACCACAGACCAAGTTCATATGTCTTTTGGATGGCTGCGCCCATGCCTAGACTAGATGTATTTCAAAGATATCAGTTGTACTTGCGCTTGCAGGTTCTTCCAGGTGGTGTTCCAGTTCAGACAGTTTTGTAAAGCATTTCACCCATCCCACTTTCTCGGGCTTCATACTTTAGGGGGCATCTGTTACATAGTGATTTGTCACTACCTTCACCCAGTCCTTCTACTGTGTCATGTGTGCTTATGTTGAACAAATGCTCTCGTATGTTGCAAATTGACCCTATTTTCCTAAGTTTTATGCCTCGTCGCGAGAATACATTTAATATACGCGACGGACCCCTGTCATAAACAGTCCTGTCGCGACCCCGTCGCGGGAGTACACCTGTTTCTAGCAACGGTCGGATTTCATGCCCTGGCGCGAGGCTATTAGCTATATTTGGCGATGGTTGGTCTGCATACATTGCTTCCTAGTGATGTCGGCACTAAAGCTTAGTTAACAACCAGCGACGATCTAGATTGGGCGAATTCGTTCCAACAGTCGGCCTTCTGGATGTCTCTGGACCTAGTTGTTGGGTCAGTTTGGGTCGCCCTTCCCCCTCTGGCATGGTAGTTCCATCTTTTGTGTTGCTTGCCCTAAGGATAAGCTCCCTCTCCCTCATTTCATGGAGACTCCTTCTCCTATAAAATCACTCACCATTGCTATCATCTACTAGTTCTTTTGGTTGTACAGTGTTGCTGCTGCTTTTGAGTTTGGTAGATAGTTTTGGTGTGAGTGTGACAAGTGTGGGATTGCTTTATAGTTTGCAAGAAGGTGTGGAGTTCCCTTAACTTTGTGTTAAAGCTTGTGAATGAGAGAGAGAGAGAGAGATATTGCTATTTGGGAGACCCATCTTTGAGAGTGAATGCTTGAAGAAACATACTGGTTGGACCCTCTGAGAAGGCTTGCAACGTCAAGACTTGGTTGTAAGCTTTGCTCTTGATTTATTATTAATACAATCAATGATGATTTCCTATGTCTTGTATGTAATTTACTTGATAGCTCATGACTTCTTGACTTTATGAGTAAATAGATCATTGTTGTTTCTCGGTTACGTGCTCTGTTGTTTCTTTGTGGTGTTTCAGGTTGATCGCTTATTAAGGAGAAGGAAACGATAGCTAGAGCAACGCAACAAAACCTCATCAACCACCGTTTGAGGTAGGCCTCTAACGATGACTATTTAAGGGAATTAATTGTTGTTTTGTCCTTGTTGTGACTAGACCCACTCTAAGTAGAGGGGTTGCCTCTGTTTGCAGAGGGAACACTTTCCTGCATCACACTCCAGCTTTAGAACTATTTCTTTCTCACATTTATTTACAATATGCTTAGTGAGAAGGGTAAAATATGTTTTGCTATGTCATGTGGCCTAATATGGTTTAATTGCAGGAAATGGGGCATTTTTTAGATAATTTCTATGTAGGGGCTCAGAGTAGATAGCAGGGAGAGATTCTAGGGGGTTGTCCCCCTCATTTACTCCTTCAAATCAGCCCAAGATCACAACACTCTCTCCCTAATCAGCTTGAGGTCATTGGCAGCCAAGCAATACAAGGTCATTGGCAACCAAGCAAGACAAGGTCATTGGCATCCAAGCAAGACAAGGTCATTGGCAGCCAAGCAAGACGAGGTCATTGGAAGCTAAGAAAGTGCAGTTAATGAGGAACAAGGTCCACCATTTTCGAGTCGTGGGAGACAAATATTCCTATTTCTAAGGAGCTTCTAGTAGCTACCCTCTTGTATAAATAAACATGTAAAAGAACTCATTAGGATTCGACTTTTGTTTTCAACCCAGTAGCTATTGAGCTCAAGTACTTGGCACTGTTATTTTTTACTGTTATGTGATGTATTAGACATTGATGCAACGATAATGAGAAGTTGCTTATTGGTTCATCACTGAGTTAGTCCCGAGGGGATAAGGCTCTTTGGTTTGGGCCCAACCCCAATGGCTTAGGTCCCACTTATGTATTTGTATCTCTTTTTAGTCCAGAGTGCTTATTAGTTTCTTACATTTCATCAAAGAATAATCCATCAAAAATATATAATTGCAACCTCTACCACATCTCTCCCATGGGAGAATGAATAGAAGGATTTACAACCATAGTCCAAAAATATTATGTTTATGATTTCTTGGAAGAAGATTGATGTTGGTTACGTTGTTTGTATGTGCTTGATGTTGTGGCATAGATTAGATAGCATCTAAATTCAACTCATCTTTTCCACTATTAGTTATTTCATTTTGTCAATGATAAATGGGTATATGTATGTGATGATTGCAGGGTTGTTTAGATCTGCAGGCAAGGGCACCTTCACCACCTCCATCATTTCCTCACCTTCTCTTATGGATCCCAAATTTTTCCCAAAAAGTTATGTTCATGAGATCATTTTCCTAGAAGACCGTGAGAATCTCTCCTAGTGAAAAACAGGCCTTCAAAAGGTTCTGAGCTTGGCTAGGGGATTTGGCCACCCTTCATTCATTTACGTCAACCTCCATCCACCTTTACATACCTTGAACCCATCATTTCCACCTCCTAAACCTTCTCGACGGCCTTCCCATAGCATTACAGGCCTTCCTATAGCAATACAAGGCACTTGTAGCAGCATGTTCCTTCACCAGTTTTTACCTTTGCTACAATTTGGACTTAGATTAGAAGGATGTTGACCCCCAACTATGACTCCATGATTAAGGGCAGCTCCTAGGCCACTCCAAACCCTCCTTTTCCTTCATTGCAAAACATAATAGTGTTAGTTCCCTTATCATAAATTTGGCACAAATAGAACATTGATTGATCTGCAAGTGTGAGCTAGATAGATGATACATAAAATCTTTAGTTATGAGTTGATAGGTTAGATTCTTGTCTGCGACTAGATTTGATACCTGGATGGTTGATTGCAAGATAATATAGTTTCCTTTCTGCAAATAGTGTAGCTCTTGTATTTTCATGAATTGATTTAATAGCATTTTCAAGTTGAAGTTAATAGCATGTCCATTTTCATAGTTAGAGGTAGCTTCTAAATTTCACCTTCATTAGCTAGTTTTCATTATAATTCAGTAGGAGGAATGATCTTGGGGCACTATTGATCAAATGTCCTAGTTCAGGGTGGCATGAGTGGAATCCCATCTATTGTGCATATAACATTGTCACCTCAAAGTTTGTATGGACCTGTTGATCAATAGAGTTGAGGATCCCTTGGGAGTTGCATCACTCTTGGTACAATACCAAGGCTCACCACTTTTTGGCATCGTTGTCGAGGAGGTGTCTAGGTAGATGTGATTTATGCTTAAACATTATTTTTTGTTTTGCATACAGTTTTTGAAAAAGTAACATAAAAGAAAAAGCGAGAATTTTCTTTCATGCCTTGTAGGAGTAGAGATACTCAAGAAAAATTCTTACCAAACACCCCCACACCCTCAAGCAATCAACCTTCACTCTTTTTCGGTGACTGTCAACTTCCCTCTCCGACTAAAAGGGAGCTAGAAGACCCTCTAGGTGAGCAACCTAAAATCTTTGAAGAACCTATTAGGGAAGAAGAAGAACCCACTTCACCTACCCAAACTATTGTTGAAAACAAGAGCAATGAGGTTTTCCCTATTATAAAGACTAATGGAGAGGCTAGAATGAAGAACATAAGCCCTACTGTCCTTCCACACTTCCATGACTTAACCTCTAAGGATCCTGATACCTTCAAGTTTGAATTTGTTGTTGTCTGTAGGACCTATGACTATGCCTTTGATGACCAAAAGCTAAAGTTATTCCCCTCTACCCTTAAGGATACGACCTTGTGTTGGTTTATGGGTTTGCTTGGGGGTAGCATCACTAGGCCTCAAATGCAACAAGCCTTTAATGACAAGTACAGGGACTACCGTAGGTCTAAAGAAACAAAGGAAGAAATCTTTATAATGGCTCTTGGACTTGATGAATCCCTAAAAGACTATGAGAAGAGATTTCAACTCATCTATAGGAGGGTTAGATGCACCCTTGATCTTGAATCACTCAAACTAGGGATCAGGGAAGACATGTTGGATACACTCAACATGTTGTCCGGCGGAGATATCTATTAGTTATCCTATGATGACATCAAAACTATGTTCAAGAATCACTCTAAGGCTACTAGAAAGAAGGGAAGGGCTAGTCAAGGCTTGGTCAATTCCTCTCCTTCTACAACATCATCAAGAATGAGATTGGGAACACGTTGGAGGACTTTAAAAGTTAAATGTTGCATACCTTTTCTTTCAAAAGGAGACCATGCAAATCAAGAGGAAACAAGAGGAAGTAGAGAGATCCCTAGCCATTTTCTACCCTAAATTCACTAGAAGGAACCCAAGAAATGAATGCCCATTAAATGTCATAGAGGTCTGCTCAGTCTGTGAGGAAAACCATGCCACAGATAAATTTCCTTCTTTTCCTGGGTTAAAAGTTGTATACCAAGGAACAAAAGGTGGGTTTGAGCAACTCTGCTTGTAGAATTTTCTTATAGATTTGAACTGCAGATTGTAATATGCTAAAACAATTGACTTGAATCTACTCTACTCATCAGCGGAAACAACAATTGATTGATGAAATCATGAAGCAAAAAAGGAAGAATTTCAATCACACATAACAAAATAATTTTATGGGGAAAACCAGAGCTAAAACCCCTACTATCTATATATTTCATTAATCAGGAGATCTGAGAAGAAAATACAATGCTTGTTCAAACTGAACAATCTCTGCACAAGTAAAATCTATTTCACTGCTTCACAAACCAGCTAAAGCCAATACTTAGCCAAATTTGCTACCTGCCAAGCTCCTACTTCCTTGCGGAGTTTCCTAGGGAATTATCCCATATTTAATTGGGAAATTCCTCATCCATAACCGCGCAATCCATCCATATGCCTTCCTCTAATTGCATTCACCATCGATTTAATTTAGATTATTTTACAACTGATAATACATTGTCCCTGAACTCCAAACTCAACTGGGCCTTTCTCTGATCTGACATGCATGAGTTATTTGTTGATGAATTATCAATTATCTGATTGATCACTGCATTTGAATTAAATCCAAATTAATTCACTTGACCTCACACTAGTTCCTCCATCAGTTATAACTAATTCAACTGAATTTAACTTCGTTAAATTGAATTAAGTAATTACAACTCAATAATAACTCAACATGGGCCCCTAAAATTTAGGGATCGCTCTACATTACTCTAGATAGACTCCCAACTCGAATTTATTGAGCCAACTAAGTCAACTTAACTTAGTTAATTGTTACAAGTTGATATGAGAATTATAATTACAATTTAATTCCTAATTTAATTCAAGGACAAATTAAATTAGGATTTTTCTTGTTGCATTTTTTCAACACTCCCTCTCAACAATAAAAGAATTCAACTATATCCCGATCTAGTACCTTTGAAACATTCTACATGTAACACTTGTCACTGTTGTTGTTTCTACTACAACATATGCAACAACAAAAAAGCATCCAAACAAAATAAATTGAATCGATTGTGTCTGCAACTGTCTGCTGGGAAAATTGTGTTGCTCTTGAGCCTCCTGCTCTATTGTCAACATTGTTTTGCACTCCTTCGTATTTGATTGACATTGATCCTCCTGCTACTAAATATTGTGGGCCCCCGTAGCAAGGTAATGATCCATGAGAAAAAAAACACCTCAATGGACCTTGCCCAAATTTCTGCAACTCTTGGGATTATTGCTTCACATTGCCCCACCTCTCACTTGGAGTTATGGTTGCATGTGATCCCTCTGCCCACTTGGCTCAAAATTTCCCCCTATTGGAGGTCTCTTATTAAGTAGATGTCTCTGCTTGGTCTCCTTCTGCTTCTCCAATTGTTGTTGATCCACAACTTCCTGAGGTTGCTTCTAAGGCTGCATTTTGAGAGGTAATTTACGCTCCCTCTCAACCACCAAGTCTATAACATTTTCCTTGCTCCTCAAGGCTTTGCATGCATCTTGTACCTCAAGTGCATACACGTTCTTGACTCACACACTGATTTGTTTCACCTGTTCCATGTCAATGTGTCTAAAGAAAACCTTTCCTTTGTTAAAAATCACATCGTAGCCACGATCTTCCAATACTGCGATGAAAACAAGATTTTTCCTTAGTTCTGGAACATGAATCACATCTATGAGTCTAAGAGGGGGACCAACCTCCCTCTGAAAAGTAATAGTATCGATGTCAGTCGTGTTATACCTCCCATCATCTCCAAACTCTATGTTCTACTTGAGGTCTTTCTCCTCCAAGTCACTAAAGATATCTCTATTCCCTGTCATATGGAATGAGGCACTGTTGCCGAGATACCACATGGTTCCCATTAAAGTGCTTTCCATGCACAAAATGAGAGTGAAATCAAGTTCGAATTGTGAAGCTAGAGCTTCACCTATTGCTGATACTGCAGACTCCTTCTTGCTTGCTTTCTTCTGTGGGAATTTCGTGGCATAGTGCCCAAACTTGTGACATTAAAACACTTGATGTTCAACAAGTCCTTCTTCTTGCCACCCTCCTCACCTTGGGACTTCTTTCCCTTGGATTTATTTTCTTTGTTGACTAATGCAAAGTCCTCTTCCACTTCTTTGGATGAGGTCCCATCTTTGGTGTTCCACCAAATCTCTTCATGTACCAAGTCAGGCCACAATCGCTCCCAGTTTGGTAGCTTCTCCCTCCAATTAATTAATTCCTAGTAGTTGTGCCATCTCTTAGGAAGTCCTAGAAGTGCTAGGCTCACCAGATATTCTTTAGTAATGGTAACACCGAGACTTCCAAGCTCGTCTTGACATTGGGTGAACTTGGTCATGTACTTCGATATTGAGTCGCCCTTCTCCATCTTGATCTTTTTGAGCTTGTCCTTCATTGCCAGCATATTGTTTTTTTGAAATACATCTGTCAAGGCATTCCACATTGCAAATGGAGTTTCCTTACCATGGAGATTTTAGACAATATGATCTCAAACTCTTTCTAGGATAATTCTTCTCGCCTTTGCCACACACTTTCTCCACTCTACCAAATCTTTAGCATCAGATGTTGGAGGCTTCAGGATATTGTGATCTATGAATTCCTTTAGCCTGATGTCTTCCAACGCTGCCTGCATTCTATCCTTCCAAGCAATATAGTTTGAACTACCCTTAAGTGCATATTTGAGTCTCAATCTATAGAATGACATCCTACTGGATCTGAAGGATGATACTGCAAATTAGATTTCTCCTACAAAACAAACTCATATTCTCCTATTTTATATTGATTTCAGCTCTGATACCATGTATAATTTTCTTATAGATTCAAACTGTAGATTGTAATATTCTAAAACAATTGACTTGAATCTACTATACTCATCAGCGGAAACAAAAATTGATCGATGAAATCACTAAGTAGAAAAGGAAGAATTTCAATCACACATAACACAATACTTTTCTGGGGAAAGCCTCAGCTAAAAACCCTGCTAACTTTATATTGCATTAATAAGAAGATATTAGAAGAAAATACAATGATTGTTCAACCCGAACAATCTCTGCACAAGTAAAATCTATCTCACTGCTTCACAAACCAACTCAAGCCATTACTTAGCCAAATTTGCTATCTTCCGAACTCCTATTTATTTGTACAATTTCCTAGGGAATTAACCCATGTTAAATTGGTAAATTCCTCATCCATAACTACAAAATCCATCCATATGCCTTCCTCTAATTGCATGCACCATCAGTTTAATTTAGATGATTTTACAATTGATAATACAATGTCCCTGAACTCCAATCTCAACTGGGCTTTTCTCTGATCTGAAATGAATGAGTTATTTATGAGTGAATTATCAGTTATCTGATTGATCACTACATGTGAATTAAATCCAAATTAATTAGCTTTACCTCTCACTAGTTCCTCCATCAGTTAGAACTAATTTAACTCAATTTAACTCAATTAAACTGAATTAAATAATTACAACTCAATAATAACTCAACCTGGGCCACTAAAATTTAGGGATCACTCTACATGACTCTAGATATACTCTCAAATCAAATTTACTAAGCCAACTAAGTCAACTTAACTTAGTTAATTCTTACAAGTTGCTACCAGAATTAGAATTACAATTTAATTCCTAATTTAATTCAACAACAAATTAAATTAGGATTTTTCTTGTTGCATTTTTTCAACACTACTTTATAAATCAATGGAGGCCTCAAGGACCTCGGCCGTACCAACATGGCATGCAAGGTGTATATTACTCTTATTACCATCCCAACCAGAATGCACCCTTTCCAACCTGGTACTCTTCCACTCATCCATCATGGTCCACAACTCCTTCTTGGCCTTATGCTCCTCAATATCCTCCTCAACCTGTCAATCAACCATTTCAGCCATATGCTCCCCAACCTCCTCAATGGAACAACCCATCACAAGGGTGGATGCCTCAACTCAGACAACCTCCTACTCTACTACCTCCACCTCACCCTCAACCACAACTCACTCATCCTGCTCCACCCAAGCAACCTCAGATGCATGCTCAACCCAATTCGAACCCGAATAAAAAGAAAGC
Organism: Pinus tabuliformis; assembly: GCA_031772625.1. NCBI lineage: Eukaryota > Viridiplantae > Streptophyta > Pinopsida > Pinales > Pinaceae > Pinus > Pinus tabuliformis. The sequence goes on from CM062804.1 coordinate 552,329,272, forward strand.
ACAACAGGTCTACAGTGGAGAGACATCTTACCCTACCTATGTTGTGGAGATCCAATAGATCAACCTTAGGTCTAAAAGAGTGCTTCCAAATAACCATCCACCATCTCCACCTGAAGAACTTGAAGAGGAAAAGAAAGAGGGTACCCCTCAAGTAAATCCACCTCCTTTTCCTAAGATATTGATCCACCCTAGCTAGCACACCCCATAAGAGATTGAACTTCTGGGAGAATTGAAGAATTTGTGTTAAAATACCCCTTCCCTCGGTTATTAAGGATGTTCGCATCTATAATAATCTTATCAAGGAGAAATGTTTCAAACACCCTACGAGAAGAAAAAGGGACACCCCCACCATCAATGTTATTGGTCAATTATCTAATTTGATGTTGGGGAGAGTGATTTGTCAAAAATATTTAGATCCTAGGAGTCCAGTAGTATATGTGCACATTGATGACATCATTGTCCCTCATACCTTTATTAATGTTTTGGCTACCATCAATGTGATGACTAAAGACACCATGCTAAAGCTGAACCTCCAAGGAGCATTGAGGAAGACCACTGTTAGTGCCTAGATTTACCTCAGGCTGAAAAAGGTAGGATCCAAGGCCAACATCAAACCATGCTCAGCCTGGTAGCTAGCTCTACCAGGTTAGGAGAGGGCTCTCTCCGAGTCAATCTCAGCAAATTATGATGAATGAGGGCTTGAGATGACTGAAATATCTTCTGATCTTAGGCTAGGTATATGTGCAAGAGAGTTTGATTGAATAAAATGATAATTTTGTTGGCTCAAATGGAAAAGCAGCTTTTGGGTGCAGGGAATGAGGCTCAGTTTTGCAGAGATCTCAATGGGGCAAGGTAGGAAACTGATTTTGGCACTTAAAATTGAATGAGATGGAAGGAATAGATAGGTGAGGTGTTGAAGAGGGCAAGAGCAATCATGGATCCTCCCCAAACAGCTGAAAACATCAAGAAACTAAAGCAAACTTCAAGTAGAGCACTGCAATTTTAATGGATTCTACTTACACTCTTGTTTGTTTAGTTAAGAAGAAACACGATAGAGAATGACATACATTACATATAAGAAAATTCACAATTACAAAGAAAAGCACTGTACCAAGACAAATTGCCACATGAATCCCAGAGAGTGTTGCAAACCCTGGTCTCAATTCCTTGGCCAAAATGCTGAAATGAAATGTACAATGAAGCTCAAGGCTTTCTCAAAAGTCCAACCATGCTAATGACTAAAAAACAACATAATATAGACAAACATAACTCATACTTGCCTCTAGGGGTCGAGCACACATGTTTAGGAGTTGTTTCAACTAATTCTAAACTGAGAACTAGAAATTAGGCAACATATCATCATGCCTCTAGAAACAAGGGAACCGATTCATTCAGTTTCAAACTACCTTTAAAGTGATGAATCTACCTCTACAAGTGAAAATTTAACATATTTACATCATGATCCATCAATTTACATCAAATTACATCACAAATTTTCCATTAGGAAAGTGAAAAAGTCAAGCTAGCCAAAGCTGGGCGAAAAACAGAGCAAAACTTGGTCAAACTTGCAATTTTTCCTCTATGCGCCGCGCCTGATTCTCTATGCGTAGCCCCTGTTTGGACCCACTTTTGGAGGCCTTACCGGTGTCCAAATGAGCTCCAGGTGTGCTTGTTGGAAAGTTCTGCCTGTCTACTTTCCAACCCAAGTTTTCAATTTGGCCTCCATTTGCCCCTCCAAAAGTCAGTTCTCCCAACACTGCTTCCTGTGTGTCAAAATAGGGGCAGTGAGGTCATCTTTTGAGTGTTTTTGACCTTTTTGAGGGCTCAAATCTTGTCCAAATTTCTTGGCCATTGGTAGGCAAACATATTTTTTCATGCCAAATCCAAAAATGCTGAGTTTTTGTGCTTTGGAGGCTCCTAGCAAAAGTGAGTGCCACGTGGCGCGGTGCATAGGGGCAGAAAAACCTGTTTTTTGTGCCAAAAATTTCAAAAATGCAAAAAATGCCCCAAATTTTTTTAAATTTGGGCTGAGTCTTCTCCATCAAACATGGTGTTGGGTGAAGGAAGCCTTAGCGAATATCTGAATTCATTTATGCTCTTTTTGCCTCCTTGATGCTCTCTTCAATTTTGCCTTTAAACTCTTAATTCTCACTTGGCACACCAAGTTCCTTGACAAGTAATGATATGAAAGGTTTCTAAGCATATTCTTCTCATTGATGGCCGTTTCTATCTTCCTCTCCAAGTGGATATTAGCTCTTTCAAGCCATGACTCCCTATCGGCATTAATCTCCTGCTCAAGTGAAGTGAACTCCACCCTCTTCCTTTGGGCAGCTTGGCGATTCTCCCGAATGTTTTGCAACTCCTTAATCACCTGCTGGTCCTCAAGTTGCTTATTCCTTTGCTCCATGTACTATATTGTCCATTGGGCTCTATCCAAGTTGATAGACAAGGCATCAATGTCTACCTGCTGCTCCTGAATGATTTCTCTAAGATTTGTGCTTTGCAGGCCCATATCAATATCATCACCCTCAATGAGAATGAAATCAGTCTCCCACTCACTTGATGGTCCTTCCTCTTGTAGTGGCCTCTTGCCTTTGTCCTGAACTTGTTGTTCTGATGACGAAAGCGAGGCCCCTTCCACCTTGGGTGGAGATAACACTCGCTTTGCTGCTGCAAACAACCGTCTAGTGTCCTTCTGATAGGTGATGAACACCGACATGCTAGCGGTCTGTGTCTCATGGCCCTCATGCTGATAAGAAGGTCCACTTGTCTCATGCAAAGCCTCTGAAGGTCCCTGTGGAGCTCTGAAAAACTCATGAGAGATGAAGTCCTCCCAAGTGATGCCCTGTAAGCCAAGCTGATGAATGACCACAATTTTAATGAGAGAAAAATGGTAAATACTGTTGAACTGCTGCTGAGGAGTCTTGTGCTGCACTAGGGTGGTCATCTTCTCTATGTTTCGGCACATGAAATAAGGGATGTTCATCATCCTTACCCTGGTAAAATGCATCAGCAGCCTGATATGATAAGCATATAAACGTGAAAACCGGCCTTCACAACTGAAATACCTCATGATCAATTTCATCAAAGGAGCATAAGCATCTTTGAGGTATCGGAAAGGAAATACTCTGCTGAGTTGTCTCAAATAGCTTGATTTGATGTATGGTTCATAGTGCTAAGGGTCAATTTGCTGCCTCTTGTTCCATTGCTCTCCAATGTTGGGAATATCGGTTGCTAGTGAAATGGATTTTGGTGTTAATGTGAAAGTGACACCAGCTAGAGTGGCTTGACCATCATGTAAATGCAGCACAAACAAACAAGCCAACTCATGATGAAAATGAATGCTAGCAACTTTGTCACAAAATTCATAGCAGGACTGATGTTGGAAACAAGAGATGGCAAGAGGGCAAGCCTGTAATTCAGCAAGAGTGGTTGGTTCTTCTCTAATATGTTTGCCACCTCTATGAGGCCTCCTGGGTGCATGTACCTCTGTAGGTGAATCACTGTGGTCTCCTCTTCATAATCATATGAAGGATCAGATGCCATCTCTGCTAGTGGATAAACTGACTTGGAGCTGCCTTGATGAGAAGTAGGTGATTGTGATGTTTTTAACTTTTGCTACCAAAGGAAATAGTGAAATGAGGGACTGTGGAGGAGGGGGGGAAACAGTGAGGGGTTTAGGGACTGTTGGGGTAGGGTTTAAGTTAAGGGGAATAGGGAATTAAGGAATAGTTTGGGAATTTTTAGTATAGGACTAGGGTTTGGGAGTTTGAGTTTGGGACTTTGGGAAATGGGAATGGGGATAGGGGATTAGTGAATTTTGGGAATAAGGAAATCAAGGGAGAAATGGAGTAAGGGAGTGGTGAGGGAATAAAGGATGGACTTGGCAGCAAAACAATAATTTGAAACCCTAGGCAGCAATTTTCTTTGGAAATTTTGAAGAGATAGGGTTTGATTTCTTTAAACAATCACCATACATCAACCACCATGAAGCAAGCATTAATCTTGGATGAAAAAGAGTGACGGAGGTTCAACCTACTTGTACCAATGACAATCCACGCGTTTAGAGTGATTTGGAGCAAGCTTTGGCAGTTTTCAGGCTTGTCGGCTGTATGTGCCGCGCAATAAATCCAATGCGCCATGCCCAGTGTATGTGTCGCACCTGTGTAAAATTGAATTGGAGTTTGAGGCCCAGTGTGCCGCGCCACCTGCCCAGTGCGCCGCGCCCAGTGACTTGGAGCGATTTTCACCAATTTTGCCTTGCTCAACCCCAAAATGATTTTGATTTGCTTTCTCTTTCATCTTGGAGTGCAAATGAGCTTTAAACATTTGGAGACATGATTTATTCATGGAGCTTTTAAATTTTAATTTTGCAAAACCCACTTTCATAATGTTTTGAAAATGACTTTATTTTTAAACTCTGTTTTTGGAATTTTTCACTTCATTTGAGCTTTGTGATGAACTAAATGACCTGAGCTTTGCTTGTTTTGCAGGTGTTGGAACTACTGGGGCTAGGGAAAGAAACCAGGGTTGCAGGGGAGGTAATTTACATATGAAGAAAATCAAATTACATAAATTTGTATCATAAAAGCAAAAATACTCTGTTTTTCAAGACACATTTCTGAGCAATTGATGATGAAATTTATTCGACGTTGGAACCTCCTCATGGCATGTTGGTTATTATTGGACACTTTGAAACTCCTTGTGACAAAACCCTAATGAAACCCTAGACCTAAATGACAATGAAACCCTAAAGCAAAACCTTTGCAATCTTTAAGACAAAAGATGATTGTATATGCTTTGAAATGAATAGACATGAGCCAGCAGGTAGATAACATGAGGGAAATTGTAGGAAATCCACTACCATCAGATGATCCATGCGCCTAACGGAATGCAGCTGACTGAACGGGACACCTAATATGCAATGCAACAAGAGGATTTGATCTCTGACGGAGGGATGAAGATACCGTCACTAACAACCACTACAATGTTGCAACTTGAAAATAGATCTATAGTAGCTCCCGATCGAGTTGTTGAGGATTTCATGGTCTCCATCGACTCTTGGGAGTATCCTACTAACTTCTTGGTTCTCCAGCCCAAAACCAAGTTCAATGTCTATCCTCTCATCTTGGGAAGGCCATGGTTAACCATTGTTGATGCTTACATTAGTTGCGGGGTTGGGAACATGACCATAAGAATGTACATTTGTCTAAACAATTGGCATTGTATCCTCATGTTTAGCCATCCATTGAGCATGAATTTCCCTTATGGCTAGAAGAGGAGGATGAAGAAGAAGTGTATCATACAACGTCCTACCCAATTTGTACCTTAGATGTTGTTATAGGAGGTGGGCAACCTGATGAAGATGGCCTCATTAACCAGATCATTTAGAACCAACCCCCTAATACCATCCCTCTTGATGAGTTAGTGAAAGAATCTGAGAGTAGCCTTTGAACTGAATTATGCTCAGTTGACCCAAGTCTTACCCATGTAAAAATTGTAGAATTTCGCCCATCTAGAACCTTGAATATTAACCCCTCTTTCTTAGCCAAACAGGAAGAGAAATTGTGCAAGATGTTGATACAACACTTAGATGTCTTTGCTTGGAGCTATAAAGAAATGAAGGGGGTGCATCCCTCGGTTTGTATTCATCACATCTACATCAAGGATGGATGCAAACCTACGCGCAAACCTTAGAGGAGAATGAACCCAACCCTCAAAGACATAGTAAAGGAAGAGTTACAAAAGTTGTTGGATGCAGGGTTCATATACCCCATCTCAGATAGTGAGTGGGTGTCCCCTCTAGTCTTAGTCCCAAAGAAGAATGGGAAGTGGAGGATATGTGTGGATTACAGAGAACTGAACAAGGCCACAAAGAAAGACCATTTCCCTTTGCCTTTCATTGATAAAGTTTTTGTTGAGAATGCAACAAGATGATGGAGCTTAGTGGAAAGAAATTGATTTCACTAAGTGGGCCCGCAGGCTATTTTTGGCGCAAAGTCTATTTTTAGACATATGGATCATGGTCTATGAGTTGCAATATGCTATTTGTGGATGATTGGTCATGTTGGTAAAAATAGATGAACTTCTATTTTTAGACATATGGGCAGGTTTCTATTTTTAGACTACCAGGCTAAAAATAGAAAAGTCGAATATTATTGTCTCATAATAATATTTGGACTATAAACATTATCTTATCCTCTTGGAGCACTTCAGTTTGAGCTATAGATGTTGAGCTATTGCATGCAGGACTTCATTTAGAACTCATGTGGTTGAGTTTCGGTGGAGTTGATTGTGGAGTTGATGGAGTTGTGTTCAGTTTGACTTGGTTAAACTAGTTGTATTTTAGTCTAACTAAATAATACACTAGTGATGAGTTGTGTGAATTAAATATTAATTAATTCACTAATTATTAACTCATAAAGCAACTAAAAAATACATCAGTTAACTCAGTGCATGTATAGTTCAGTGGAGACAGGTGTTAGAGGTTGAGATTGCTATCAGTTGTGACTATAGTTGTGCATGAGATTTGCACATGCATGGATGGAGATTGCCCATGAGGCTTGCGTAGTATAACCAAAGGAATTCGATTTCACAGAGTGATTGATTCTCTTGCAGGATTGCGCAGTGGAGGCAGGCAAACAGTGGAGAATATTTGAGGCATCAGATCTGAGCTAGTTTGTGTGTAACAGGTGGAGATAGTACTGAGTACTTGTGAGGAGTATTGTACTATGTATTGTTACATGTTCTCTATCATTATAATATACAGATAGTGTGGGGTTTTCAGTTGTATGCTTTCCCCGGGTTACATACTGTGTTAATGTGTGCATGCGATTGATGTTTCATGATTTTTAATGCTGCTAAATTGATGATAAACGTAGAGGAGATTATGTATTGTGCATGTATTCCGCAATAGTGTATAATCGGAATAACCTCTGTGAATAAGTGTCATATTATTCAAAATTTCTACAGTTTTATATGGTCTTGTAGGGAAGAAGTTCTTCTCTTTCCTGGGCAGATTCAGTGATTACAATCAGATCCAGATCAACCCTCAGGATCAATACAAGACTACATTCACATGTCCTTAGGGTACCTTTGCTTATAGGGCCCTCCCATTGGGTCTATGCAATTCCCCTGCCACTTTTCAAAGGGAAGTTATGAGCATCTTGTTGAGCTTATCCATGACTCTGTGGAGATCTACATTGATGATTTCACTTCTTATGGGTGTGACTTCTGAGAGGCTCTTTGTAATCTGGGTAAAGTCTTCAGAAAGTGCATTGAAATGAACCCTAGTAGTTATACCAGCTCTTAGGAAGTCCTAGAATGCTAGGGTCACCAAATCTTCTTCAGCAATGGTAACATTGAGACTTCCAAGCTCATCTTGACATTGGGTGAACTTGGTCATGAACTTTGGTATTAAGTCGCCCTTCTCCATCTTGATCTTTCAGAGCTTTTCCTTCATTTCCAACTTCATGTGGTCACTGCTATTTTGAAATAGGTATGTCAAGGCTTTCCACATTGCAAATGGAGTTTCCTTACCATGGATATTTGAGACAATATGATCTTAAACTCCTTCTAGGAGAATTCTTCTCGCCTTTTCCACACACTTTCTCCACTCTGCCAGATCTTTAGCATCAGATGTCGGAGGCTTCAGGATATCATGATCTATGAATTCCTTCGACCCGTTGTCTTCCAACATTGCCTACATCCTATCCTTCCAAGCAATATAGTCTGAACTACGCTTAAGCGCAGATTTGAGTCTTAATCTGTAGAATGACATCCTGTTGGATCTGAAGGATGAGACTGCAAATTCGATTTCTCCTGCAAAAAACACTCATATTCTCCTCTTCTATATTTATTTCAGCTCTGATACCATGTACAATTTTCTTATAGATTCAAATTGTAGATTGTAATATGCTAAAACAGTTGACTTGAATCTACTCTACTCATCAACGGAAACAAAAATTGATCGATGAAATCACGAAGCAGAAAAGGAAGAATTTCAATCACACATAACACAATACTTTTATGGGGAAAGCCTCAACTAAAAACCCCTGCTACCTATATATCTCATTAATAAGAAGGTATTAGAAGAAAATACAATGATTGTTCAACCCGAACAATCTCTGCACAAGTACAATCTATCTCACTGCTTCACAAACTAGCTCAAGCCAATACCTATCCAAATTTGCTACCTGCCAAGCTCATATTTCTTTGTATAGTTTCATAGGGAACTAGCCCATATTAAATTGGGAAATTCCTCATCCATAACTACAAAATCCATCCATATGCCTTCCTCTAATTGCATGCACCATCAATTTAATTTCGATGGTTTTACAACTGATAATACACTATCCCTGAACTCCAATCTCAACTGGACCTTTCTCTGATCTGACATGCATGAGTTATTTATGAGTGAATTATCAATTATCTGATTGATCACTACATGTGAACTAAATCCAAATTAATTCACTTTACCTCTCACTAGTTCCTCCATCAATTAGAACTAATTTAACTGAATTTAACTCAATTAAACTGAATTAAATAATTACAACTCAATAATAACTCAACCTGGGCCCCTAAAATATAGGGATCCCTCTACATGACTCTAGATAGACTCCCAAATCAAATTTACTGAGCCAACTAAGTCAACTTAACTTAGTTAATTCTTACAAGTTGCTACGAGAATTAGAATTACAATTTAATTCCTAATTTAATTCAAGGACAAATTAAATTAGGATTTTTCTTGTTGCATTTTTTCAACACTGCTTTATGAATCAAGGGAGGCCTCAAGGACCTCGGTCGTACCATCATGGCATGCAAGGTGTATATTACTCTTATTACCATCCCAACCAGAATGCACCCTTACCACCTGTTAGCCCTGCTACATATCTCTGATTTCTAAGGGCCGAAAGTGAGCTTGGTCCTTGGTCACACCCAAGAAAGACTCATAACGGTTACTTTCTCCTTCCCTCACACCGCTCATTTTCCTTTCATCGGTCCTATCTCAATTGCATCCATGTTTGTATCAAAGACCGTGCTTCTCGGCTTCCGCCGATGCGATCTGATCACAAATCGCATCTGTGAGTGTATAAAAGTCGCGCCCCTCTGCTTATGTCGATGCGATATTGCGATGCGATCTGATCGCAATCGCACGTCGTGCCCGATAAAGCGACTCACCCAATCATCCCTCCGTCGTCTGATCAGCTCCGCCAAGATCCAATGGCCCACACTCATTCCGCTCCTGCTCCTTCCAATATCCCCGTGGGCTCATCCCCGCCATCTATCCCCTTAGCCCGACGGCCAGTCTCGCTCCTCCATCTGACTATTCCACCCACTGCACAGTCCACGTACCTTAACCGTTCCATACTCCCGAAAGGACGAAGGTGACCAATTTTCAGTACCAGGTGCATTTCCTCCTCAGCAACCGCATTCAAGAGATAGCATGGCCGAGAAAGAAAGGTACAGAGCCGAGCAGGTAAACACATTCAATGGCTATGGGACTTCATCCTATATAACACTCCACCTGCTCGAGAAGTACAACAGAGCATCCAAGAAGATCAATTTTGTTCACCACAGCAAGCAATTGCACTCAGAAGTTCTGCCAGGCAGTTAAAGTGGTTGGTGGTCCATTATGACCCCTCCACGTCTAGGATAGCACAACATTTTTGTAATCAAACTCTATATATACCCAAAAAACAGATGTAATCGAGGTTGATGGTTGTTGTTTTGATGTAAGGTTCAACTTTTGGAGACTGTAACTACTTTGATACTTGTGGCGTCTCATCTTCATTTTCAGCTAATACAAGCTTCTTTTGTTGTTAATTGCTCACTTTCCATCTCTTTTCTGTTGTAGGCTGTGCTTGAGATGCATTTTTCCTGAACTCTTAATGTTTAGCATTAGAGGGGTTGTCATCCCACCTCTGTGTTTGAATCTTGCATGTGTTAGTGAATGTGTTAATCAGGTTTCTTTTAACTTAGTAACAGAGAGTTGTCATCCTGTCTGTGAACTAGGGAATTAGATTTGCAGACCTTTTACTGGTTGCAGTCAGCCATCACAGGGTCCTGTGCATCTGCTGGTGTGGTCAGTATTCTCCATATTCACCCAATCCTTAAACTGTGAGTAATTGGTGGTCTAAAGCCTTGTAGTCTGCGGGTGTTCACGCATGTCTGGAGTCAAGCAAAGTAGGAGTGGTTATCTGGCTTGAATATGCATCATTCCCTCCATTCATCCATTTCCAACATTAAGTTGAGTTTGTGATGTCCCGAGCATCTCCGAGCTACAACCTAGGAGAGTTTCTTGGGGTGATAACATCAATTGGCGTTGCTGCCGGGGAGAGGAGATTGAAGCTCAACTTCCCTGGGAAACGACACAGCTCCATGCTTTGATGGTAGACAAATTCTGGACACATTTTTGGTTGTAATCATCTATCTGGCGACTCTACTAGAGAACCTACCTGGTGGCGACTCCGCATTTCATTCTGGCTCAGTTTGTGAGGCATACCTGGAGAAATCATCAAAAATTACCAGCTGACCCAGTGCCTGACCCTGAGAAGATTGCTAAGCAAAAGAAAACTTCACAAAAAGGAGCGTCAAGATCAGGTAAGCCTAAGAAATCTTATGCATCTCTGGAAGATAAGGTTATAGCTGAGGATATACAGTTTGAAAATTTAGAGCCCAGCGCTGTTAGTAAAGAAATACCTTCAGAGATTCATACAGCTCCTTGTTCAGTCAGTTCCCCTTTGGATCTCAGTCCAAAGAAAGCCTCCCATATAGTCCATCATATTCCTTTGTGTATGTCATCTGTTTCATTACTTCCTACCATTCAATCTGCCAGTATCCTTCCACCTACCCCAGTAATGGCAGGCCAGCAAGCTCCCACGAAGATGGAAAGAATTATAGCTGCTAGGTATGGACCCCTGGTCTTGCCTATTCCTTTGAATGCTATGACTGCAGGAGAATATCATAAATATATGCCCAAATTCACTGGTACGAAGCGGGTAACAACTGAACAACACCTTGAGTCTTTTTACAGTTATGCTGATAACTTAGATAGCAGTGAAGATGATGTGTGGATGAGAGTGTTTGTTCAGAGCCTTGATGGAGAGGCCAGAAAGTGATTCAGAGAATTGCCCCATAGGTCCATAACAAACATTGAGGCATTGGATGATGCATTCCTAAAACAATGGGGAGATAGAAAAGACCTGCTCTACTACCATATAGAGTTTGGAAACCTAAAGAGGGAGAATGGGGAATCATTGTCTGATTTTAATAAAGGATTTAACCATATGTATAGTAAGATACCAGCTAAAGTAAAGCCTACCCCCACCTCTGCCAAACTCACTTATGCTAATGCTTTTGACTCTGATTTCTGCCTGGTTTTGAGAGATAGAAGATGTGCCACTCTAGTTGATATGCAGGATGCAACACTAGAGGTGGAATCAAATATTATGGCTGCAGAAAAGCTTAAAGGTCATGCTGATAGAAGGAGGCAGAGAGGTGAGGCTTCTTCTTCCTCTGCTCCATCTTTAGAACCCAAATTAGATAAGATGAATAAAATGATAGAGTCATTGGCTGTTGAGATATCTAAGCTGAAAGTTGAGCAGAGCTCTGGAAAGACAAGGTTTCAAAACACATTTGCTCCAAGAAATCCAAACCCATTCAGAAGAGCAAATGAACAGTTGTAAATCATTCAAAGGGGTAAAGAAGCAAATGAAGAACAAAGGTTAAGGCTCCTTTCCAAAATGTGGTCATGGAGAGGAGCAGTTCGAAGAAGAGGATGAAATTCGTTGCATGGAAGATAAAGGTAGTGCTACCTTTTTTACATTGGCTACATATGAAGAATCATTACTGCAGGACGAAACCAGTCAAGAGTAGGATAGAGAAGCTGTTTTGCAGACTGGTGAACAGTAAAGATATAATCTGAGGTCAAAGGCAAACAATGTCAAGGAGAACCCTGCCCAAAGAGCTGTTGTCCAAACAGAGTCACAGAATATCAGACAGAAGAGACCAGCGGCTAATCCAGTCATCCTCAAAGAACCAGCTCAAGAGGTAATAGGCCTTGATAAGTCCCCTTCCCCTTTCGGTTTTGAGTCAAAAGTCTAGAAGTTAAAAATATATGTGCCTCTGTTAGAACTCGTAAAGAGTGAAGTTTTTAGAAAGCCTATCCTTGAGGCCCTTGAGTTGAAAGCCTCACAAACCCCCACTGACTACGTCAATTTTCAAGATGATAAACCTAGAGTTGTGCTTAGCCCCATGATCGAACCTGCTGATAATAATTCTCCATCATTTTATGTCTCCTTGACCATTCACAACAAAATCCTCCACAATTGCCTGCTAGACACAGGAGCCAGCCACAATTTGATGCCTAAAGCTGTCATGGAAGAGTTAGGCCTTGATATCACCAGACCATATCATGATTTATTCTCATTTGATTTAAGAAAGGTGAAATGTCTAGGATTAATCAAAGACCTGGCCATTACCCTAACTCAGCTGCCCATGAAGAGTATGATGATGGATATTGTGGTAGCAGATGTCCCTCCCAAGTTTGGCATGCTGTTGTCCAGAGGGTGGATTAAGAGACTAGGTGGGACATTACAGAATGACTTATCTTATGCCACTATCCCAGTCTTTGGAGGGGAAAGCAGGAGATTGTACAAAGAAACACAGCTGACCTACATCATCAGTGATGAGAGGAATCCTTCTAATCATACCATATATGTTGTGGACACTGATTTTGGAGCTTGCATTCTCCAAATTGAAGAATCCCAGAAGGCCTTCATGCAGATCAAGAAACCAGTGAATCAGGCCGAGGGAGAGCAAGGAAGTCAAGTTTGGGAAATGTTCTTTGATGGAGCATGTTCTAAGGAGACTGCAGGAGCAGGGGTGGTGCTGATATCTCCAAAACAAGAAAGCACGCATCTATCTTTTACGCTGGCTTTCCAAGTCACCAAAAATATAGCAGAGTATGAAGCTCTGATATTGGGTCTCAATGCAGCTAAAGATAGAGGAATTAGAAACATAAAGGTGTTTGGAGATGCTGATCTTATCATTCAGCAAGTGAATAAAGCATTCCAAGCAAAGCACCCAAGGTTGAAAGCATACAGAGATGAGGTATGGAGACTCAAAGATTTTTTTGACAATTGTTATATCTCATATATCCCTAGAGTGAAAAATCAGCTTGCTGATTTCCTTGCCGTGTCTGCTAGCATGTTCATTCCTCCCATGCCTCCCAAACTAGTTTATGAAGTTCAAATGAAATACAGGCCATCCTTGCCTGATAATGTCCAATATTGGAAAGTTTTTGAAGATGATGATGAAGTGAATAGATTCCTGCAAATCATTGATGAATTTTCCGAAATGCAAATTGACCAAGAAAATGAAGCCTTGGAAGAAAATCCCCAATCCCAGCTTAGAAACAAAATTGGTAAAGATAGCATTGTCCAACTACCCAGCAATCATATACCTAAGGGTCTAGTTCCATTAGAAAAGTTGTTTGACCAAAATGATGTGCCTTATAAGGCAGCCCAAGAAGAAGACCAATCTGCAATCTGTAAGCACAATATAGGGAGTCAAGATCAGCCCAGATACGTAAATCTGTCCACTCATCTATCTGCTGCCCAAAGTGTTGAATACTGCCATTTAATGAAGCAATTTGCTAATGTCTTTGCCTGGGAATATAGTGACCTGAAAACATATGACAAAAAGATCATCCAGCATAAAATCCCTTTAGAGAAAGACACCATTCCTTTCAAGCAGAAGCTGAGACCAATAAATCCTTTGCTCCTCCCTTTGATTGAACAAGAAATAAAAAATTTATTGGCTGCCAAAATCATAGTCCCTCTCAGATACTCAAAATGGGTAGCCAACTTAGTGGTAGTGAGGAAGAAAAGTGGAGAAATCAGACTTTGTGTTGATTTCAGAAACTTGAACAAATGCTCTAAAAAAGACAACTATCCTCTGCCCAAGATGGAGCATTTGCTGCAAAAGGTCTCAGGAGCCAAAGTGATGTCTTTCCTGGATGGATTTTCAGGCTATAACCAGGTTGTTGTACATCCAAATGACCAAGAGAAGATTGCATTCACCACTCCTTGGGGCACTTTTATGTATTCCAGGATGCCTTTTGGATTGATGAATGTTGGAGCCACCTTTCAGAGAGCTATGGATATAGCATTTGTGGGGGAGAAGGACAAGTTTTTCCTTATCTACCTTGATGATATAACAGTGTACTCCAGCAGCCATCAAGACCACTTACAGCATTTGAAGAAAGTGTTCCTGAAGTGCAGAAGGTTTGGGATTTCAGTCAATCCTAAAAAGTCATAGTTTGCTTTAGAGGAGGGCAAGCTGTTAGGACATGTTGTTTCTGCTGCAGGTGTCAAGATTGACCCAGAAAGAGTGAGAGCAATATAGACTTGTCTGTCGCAAGATCAAAGAAAGATATCCAATCCTTTATGGGCAAGATAAATTTTTTAACGAGGTTTATCCCAAATTTTGCAGAACTCGTAAAAAATATTACCTCCATGTTAAAAAAGGGGTCGGAGATCAAATGGACTAATTCAACAAGAAGATCCTTTGAGTCCATTAAGAAGGCTATTATGGAGGCTCCTACTTTAATCAACCCAGATTACAGCAAGGAGTTCCATATATTTTCTTTTTCCTCTAATGATACCCTTGCAACAGTTCTATTGCAAGCAGATGAAGAAGGCTTAGAGCATCCAGTGGCATTTTTCAGCAAAACCCTAAGGGATGTTGAACCGAGGTATGATATTATGGAGAAACAGGCATATGATCTTATCAAGTCTTTGAAAGCTTTCAGAGTTTACGTTCTGCATTCCAAGATAATTGCATATGTACCCTCTGCTTCAATAAAAGATGTCTTAACACACCCTGATGCTGATGGAAGAAGGGCTAAATGGATTGCAAAATTAATTGAATTTAATATAGAATTGAAGCCCACCAAGCTTGTCAGAGGTCAAGGCCTCGCGAAGTTATTGGCTAAAGAATATTGCAGATCGTTGGACATAGATTTCATGGGCACAATTGCATAAAATGGTCAAAAAGAAGAAGAGGGAGCAGTTGAACCAGGGAAAGAACAGTCATTAGCAGAAAATCTAGCTTCTTGTGCTTGGTACTCTGCCATAGCTAAATTCTTGTTGAAGCTAGAAATTCCTCCAGGCCTTACTCAAATTCAAGCCAAAACTGTTAAACTTAGGGCAGCAAAATATCGCATCCATGAAAATCTGCTCTATTGGAGGGACTCCTCTAGAATTCTTCTAAGGTGTCTGGACAAAGAACAATCCATTGAAGTCATGCAGCAATTTCATTCCAGCATGTGTGGAGGACACCATTATTGGAAAACTACAGCCCACAAAATTCTCAGAGCTGGGTAATATTGGCCACCTTGTTTTCTAATGTTTTTTCATTTGTTAAATCTTGTGACAAGTGCCAAAGATTTGAAGGGAAGCAGTAATTGAAGTCCTTGCCCTTAAAGCCCATACATGCTAGTGGTCCTTTTCAGCAGTGGGGCTTGGATTTCATTGGAGAAATTAATCCTCATTCCAGTGGCCAGCACAGATGGATATTAGCGGCCACAGATTACTTCACCAAATGGATTGAGGCCATCCCTACCAGAAAGGCTGACCATAACGTGGTTATGAAGTTCTTGACAGTGAATATCTTCACTAGGTTTGGTTGCCCATATAAACTAGTTACAGACAATGCAACAACCTTCAGGGCAAAAGAATTGGTGGATATGTGTGACTCAATGGGCATTAAGCTGGTTCATTCCACCTCATATTACCCTCAAGGAAATGGTCTAGCAGAATCTTCCAACAAAAGCCTGATAAGGATAATTAAAAAGTTGTTGGAAGACAATAAAAAGAATTGGGATTCCAAGCTCAAGTATGCACTATGGGCTAACAGAGTAACCACGAATAAATCCACAGGGAATTCTCCTTTCAAGCTGGTATATGGCGCTGAGGCTGTATTCCCAATTCAGTTAACTCTCCTTGTGGCAAAGTTCTTGCAAGAAGAGCAGAATGGGGAAGAAGACATGGCAAAAAGGATCACTGATTTAGCAGAAGTACACCAAATCAGAGAACAATTGGTTGAAAGGTTTGTGGCACATCAGAAAAAGATCAAGGAAGCCTTTGATAGAAGGATAAAAACAGATAATTTTTAGGTTGGAGACTTGGTTTTGAAGTGGGATGCACTAAAAGAGAAAAGAGGCAACCATGGGAAGTTTGAGGCTTTCTGGACAGGGCCTTTTATCATTTCTCATATTACAGTTTTTGATGGCCCAGTCAATGGGCGTTTTCTAAAAATTTATGTGGTTTAAGGTCTTTTGGCCTTAAAATTGTAAATATATGCTTTATCAGCTCTAGTATAGGCTCAGTTAGACTCCATGCCCAATGGAACACTAGGAAATTTTTCTAATTGGTTTTTACAGGAAAGGCAATGATCTGCAGTTCTTGAGACCTCACAGGGAGGATCTCATCCCCAGAAGGAGCCAGTGTTAGCCCTGCTACATATCTCTGATTTCTAAGGGTCGGAAGTGAGCTTGGTCCATGGTCACACCCAAGAAAGACTCATAATGGTTACTTTCTCCTTCCCTCGCACCACTCATTTTCCTTTCATCGGTCCTATTGCAATCGCATCCATGTGTGTATCAAAGACCGCGCTTCTCAGCTTCCGCCGATGCGATACTGCGATGCGATCTGATCGCAAATCGCATCTGCAAGTGTATAAAAGCCGCACCCCTTTGCTTCTTCCGATGCGATATTGCAATGTGATCTGATCGCAATCACACATTGCCATACGTAAAGGCCCAAGGTTCGAAAACCCGATTCGACGACTCTGTTGGGTTGTGTTATATTCTTTCCACGACTAACCTACGTAGTTAAACGGGGGGTTAGAGGGGGGCGGCAGCCCCCCCTGTCCGGGGGGTTTGAGGGGGCCGGGGCAGCGCCCCGGGAAATTTTTTTTTGGACCCTATATTAGGTTGGGCGAACCTACCTATGGTTTTGTGCATGATTTTCGCACATGGTATTGGACGCGATGGTTTTTTCGGTCCATGGTATTGGATGCTTCGGCATGTATAAATATGTATTGTAACATTGAAAGGAACATAATGAAAAATCAAGCTGGTAGTCCCGGTTTTGGGATCCAGGGAAAAATCTCTGTGCATATGTGTTTTATGGGTTATGCTCTCGCATTGTTTATTTTCTTTGTTTAAGAATTCGTATGCAGGTAATTTCTGTACAGGGTTAAAACCTACAGACTCCCGTTGCGCCCAATAAAGAGACTCGCCCGATCATCCCTCTGTCGTCCGATCAGCTCTGCCAAGATCCAATGACCCACACTCATTCTGCTCCTGCTCCTTCCAATATCCTTGTGGGCTCATCCCCGCCATCTATCCCCCGCCGTTACTGGTTGCAACCGGCCATAACAGGGTCCTGTGCATCTGCTAGTGTGGTCAATATTCTCCATATTCACCCAATCCTTAAACTGTGAGTAATTGGTGGTCTAAAGCCTTGTAGTCTAGGGGTGTTCACGCATGTCCGGAGTCAAGCAAAGTAGGAGTGATTATCTGGCTTGAATATGCATCATTCCCTCCATTCATCCATTTCCAACATTAAGTTGAGTTTGTGATGTCCCGAGCATCTCCGAGCTACAACCTAGGAGAGTTTCTTGGGGTGATAACACCACCCTGGTACTCTTCCACTCATCCATCATGGTCCACACCTCCTTATTGGCCTTATGCTCCTCAATATCCTCCTCAACCTGTCAATCAACCATTTCAACCATATGCTCCCCAACCTCCTCAATGGAACAACCCATCACAAGGGTGGAGGCCTCAACTCAACCAACCTCCTACTCTACTACCTCCACCTCAGCCTCAACCACAAATCACTCATCCTACTCCACCCAAGCAACCTCAGATGCTTGCTCAACCCAATATGAACCCGAATAACAAGCAAGCACAACAGGTCTATAGTGGAGAGACATCTTACCCTACCTATGTTGTGGAGATCCAAGAGATCAACCTTAGGTCTGGAAGAGTGCTTCCAAATAACCATCCACCATATCCACCTGAAGAACTTGAAGAGGAAAAGGAAGAGAGTACCCCTCAATTAAATCCACCTCCTTTTCCTAAGAGATTGATCCACCCTAGCTAGCGCACCCCAGGAGAGATTGAACTTATGGAGTAATTGAAGAATTTGTGTTAAAATACCCCTTCTCTGGGCTATTAAGGATGTTCGCATCTATAATAATCTTATCAAGGAGAAATGTTTCAAACACCCTCAGAGAAGAAAAAGAGACACCCCCACCATCAATGTTATTGGTAAATTATTTGATTTGATGTTAGGAGAGTGATTTGTCAAAAATATTTAGACCCTGGGAGTCCAGTAGTGTATGTGCACATTGATGACATCATTGTCCCTCATACCTCGATTAATCTTGAGGCTACCATAAATGTGATGACTAAAGACACCATGTTAAAGCTAAACCTCCAAGGAGCGTTGAGGAAGACCACTACAATGTTACAACTTGCAAATAAATCTACAGTAGCTCCTGAACAAGTTGTTGAGGATGTCATTGTCTCCATCGACTCTTGGGAGTATCCTACTAACTTCTTGGTTCTCAAGCCCAAAACCAAGTACTATGGTTATCCTCTCATCTTGGGAGGGCCATGGTTAGCCATTGTTGATGCTTACATTAGCTGCAGGGCTAGGAACATGACCATTAAGAATGTACATTTTTCTAAACAATTGGTATTGTATCCTTCTACTTAGCCATCCATTGAGCATGAATTTCCCTTGTGGCTAGAAGAGGAGGATGAATATGAAGTGTATCATACAACGTCCTACCTAATTTGTACCCTAGATGTTGTTATAAGAGGTGGGCAACCTGACGAAGATGACCTCATTGACCAAATCCTTCAGAAACAACCCCCCAATACCATCCCTCTTGATGAGTTAGTGAAAGAATCTGAGAGTAGTCTTTGGACTTAATTATGCTCATTTGACCCAAGCCTTTCCCATGTCAAAATTTTAGAATTTCGCCCATCTAGAACCTTGAATATTAACCCCTCTCTCTCAATCCACCAGGAAGAGAAATTGTGCAAGATGTTGAGAGAACACTTAGATGCCTTTGCTTGGAACTATAAAGAAATGAAGGGGGTGAATCCCTAAGTTTGTACTCATCACATCTACATCAAGGAGGGATGCAAACCTATGTGAAAACTTGAGAGGAGAATGAACCCAGCTCTCAAAGACATAGTAAAGGAATAGTTACAAAAAAATTTGGATGCAGGGTTCCTATACCCCATCTCAGATAATGAGTGTGTGTCCCCCCTAGTATTAGTCCAAAAGAAGAATAGGAAGTGGAGGATATGTGTGGATTAGAGAGAACTAAACAAGGCCACAAAGAAAGACCATTTCCCTTCACCTTGGATTGATCAGGTTTTATATGGCCTTGTAGGGAAGAAGTTCTTCTCTTTCCTGAATGGATTCAATGGTTACAATCAGATCCAGATCAGCCCTAAGGATCAAGATAAGACTACATTCACATATCCTTGGGATACCTTTGCTTATAGGGTCCTCCCATTCGGTCTATGCAATTCCCCTGCCACTTTTCAAAGGGAAGTTATGAGCATCTTGTTGAGCTTATTCATGACTTTGTGGAGATTTGCATTGATGATTTCACTTCTTATGGGTGTGACTTCCGAGAGGCTCTCTGCAATCTGGGTAAAGTCGTGAGAAAGTGCATTGAAATGAACCTCTCATTGAGTCCTAAGAAAGTGCATTGAAATGAACCTCTCATCGAGTCCTAAGAAATGTGAATTCTTAATTAATGCAGGGATTGTCCTTGGCCATTCAATATCCCAAGAAGGGATACAAATGAACCCAAACAAGATTGTCATCGTAAAAAGCATCCCTACTCCTCAAAAGCAGAGGGATGTTAGGTTTTTCTTGGTCTTAGCTGGCTATTATAGGAGATTTATCAAGGATTTCAGTAAAGTGGCTTCACCACTGTTTGGATTGCTAGCCAAGGACTCATAATTGTGTTTGACAAGTAGCTGCCACAAGGCCTTTGATATATTAAAAGAGAAATTGACCACTACACCCATACTTAGGGGCCCCAATTGGGCCTTGCCTTTCCATATCCATATTGATGCATCAAACAAAGATGTGGGGGCAACCTTGGGGCAAATAGATGATAAGTTACCCTATGCCATTTATTTCATTAGTAAAAATATGTCCAAGGCTTAATTGAACTACACTGTCACTGAAAACGAGCTCTTAGTTGTTGTACAATCCTTAAACAAATTTAGGCACTACATCACTGGATACCAAATTTTATGTATACTAATCATGCAGTTATTAAATATTTGATGAATAAGCCTAATGTGAATGCTAGAATCATTAGATGGTTGTTATTGTTACAACAGTTTGATTTGACTATCATGGACAAGCCAGGAAAAGAAAATGTAGTTGCATATTTTTTTGTCTAGACTTACTTTTCCTGCAGGTGATGAAGGGATGGTCAATAATCAGCTTTTAGATGAGCACCTTTTTGTTATCTCGGTGCTCTCTCCCTGATTTGAGGACATAGCCAACAACCTAGTTGCTAGGTTATTTCCTCCAAATATTTCATCCAGGCAGAAGAGCAGAATTGTAAGGAAAAGTGCCCCTTTCACTTGGATTGGGGGCAATCTTTTCAAGCTGGGACCAAACCATATTTTAAGGAGATGTGTCAAGGAAGAGGAAGTATTTGACATCCTCTCAGCCTACTGTGATGGGCCCTGTGGGGGTCATTTTGTTGCCAAGAGAACAACTTCCAAAGCTTTACAAGCTAGCTACTATTGGCCCACTCTCCACCAAGATGCAAGAAGCTATACCAACAAATGTGATCAGTGTCAAAGGATGGGGAAACCCACACCCAGGGATTAAACTCCTCTACAACCTCAAGTGGCATTAGATCCGTTTGACAAGTGGGGCAGGGATTTCATTGAGCCAATTGATCCACCATCGGGGCAGAAAAAGTAAATCATTGTGTGCACTGATTACTTGACAAAGTGGGTTGAGACAAAGGCTGTCAAAGTAGCAACAGAGGAGAAAGTGGTTGAGTTCTTAAGGGAAAATATTTTCTACAAATTTGGGTACCCAAGGGAGATAATCACCGATCAGGGGGCTCAATTCACATCACATCTAATTGAGAATTTCCTAAGGCAACATCATATCAAACACATAACATCTACTACCTATCACCCTCAGTAAAATGGGCAAGTAGAGGTTAAAAATAGGGCATTGGAGAGAATCCACACCAAGGTTGTGAGCAAAATCAGGAGAGATTAGGAAGACAGATTGGTGGAGGCCACTTGGGCCTATAACACAACTTGGAAGACAACTATTGGATTCACTCCATATGATCTAGTTTATGGGAAGAAAGCTCTGATTTCTATTAAGTTTGAGTATAATACTTTGAGAATGGCAGCCCAATTGGACTCGGGTGTCACCAAATCACAACAAGAGAGGTTGCTCCAATTGAAGGCTTTAGTGAGTTTAGAATGCAATCCCTCCTCCACACTGAAGTTATACAATTGCAAAGGAAGGTCTGGCATGATAAGCATATAAAGGAAAAGTTTTTTCAAGAAGGGGATTGGGCATTATTATATTATTCTAGGTTCAAAGATTTTAAAGGAAAACTGATGACAAGATGGTTAGGGCCATACCCGATAGAAAAATGTCATGACAATGGAGTTTTTCAGATCAAGACCATTGATGAGGGAGGGATCCCCTTACTTGTTAATGGTTACATGTTGAAGTTATATAGGAAACATATGTCTAAGGCATAATTTATCAGTACAATCTACAGAGAAGTCAATGTGATTGAGAGTGTCATAGCTCCCAGTCTACAAAACTCCTAGATTTTTTTCTTGAAAAGAAAGGAAAAAAGAAAAAAAAAGTCTTGAATGAAAACCTTTATGAGGTATCTGACGCTAACTCCTAGGTTGAAAACCTATCTAAGGCAGCCCAGGAGCAAAAAAAGAAAAAGAAAAAGATAATAAAGATCCCTAGTTGAAAACCTCTATTGAGGAACCTAGGGCATGCATATAGGTTAAAAACCTCCTCTGAGGCAGCATGTGAGTCTCAAGAAAAAAAACAAGGATTTTTACCATGCTTGCTGACCTTTTTGTCATTTTGCAAGATTATATATAGTAGCAGATTCCATGGCTACAGGGCCAAAATTCTCAATATTTTTGTCATTATTCCATCCATACACTTCCTATCCATCATCTCCACTCATGTGATCGCCTCTCTCCACCATCCCATTAGCCCAAAATCCAAGTTTCACCCCCTCTTTGGACTGCTACAGGAAGGACCTGTAATTACTACAGGAAGATCTTGTAGTGCTATAGGAGGGTTCTGAAAAGCTACAAGAGGGAGATCTGAGGACAAGGACATCCCAACAGGGACCCTATGACCTTGAAAATGATGAATAAGGTTCCCCCATCATGTTCCATCATCCATCTATCACTCATCCATCTCGTTTCACAAAAATTCACTCACTTTGTCTTACCCCTGTTTAAAATTTAAAAAATACACAGAAGTCATTATCTTAATTTCTACAAGTCTACACTACTCCCTCATGGTCCTAGCATTTTCCTCGAGACTTGTTATAACTTCTCTCATCACCCCCATGTAGATTGAATATCCTAGAGGAGAAGGAAAGGACTGCTACAAGAAGTAAACCTCCTCCTGTAGTAGCCTGTGCACACACCACAGAAAGCACTGATCTTGTTTCTTCTCATCAGTAGGGGGGTTATGGAGACTTATGAGACCACTCTAAAGTAGTCATATCACTCCCCGGAGGACTTTCCACCAGTAGTAGCAGCTTGAATATCAACAAGGTACCTGCACAACAACAAACAAAGAAGTCGAGTATCACGAGGAGAAATGAAGAAATACACAGGAAATGAGCCAACAAGTCAACTCCATTGATGCCAATGACATGGTCCAGCTTCAACATGAAAATCCCTACAGCAGTTCGAGCATGAGGCAGGCATAGGTATGGAAAACTCTTACCTCCTCCCTATGTGTGAATAACGAAAATGTGTAAATGCTTAGAGGGGTTGTTTTAATAAGTTGTAGGTATCCAATTAACTTGGCCACCGTCGGCTAGTAAACTAAAAGTGATGGTAAGCACTCATGCACCGTAGAGATGTCAAGTCATCCGAGTGGGATCACAAATAGTGGGTGGGGATTATGAAGAAAGGAGAAATAAATACTCAGAGTGGGGAGAACGATCCAAAAGAGGAAACCCCGTGTGACTGCTAGGTCGCCACAACGCTCCAATCCTAAACCAAAATTGGCATATTGTGTACTTGGGCTCAGGTTTTTTTGCATAATCGCTCATATAAAAAATACTTAGGGAGAGGACAAGCTCGAGGTGCCATCGAGCAGTTTTGAACCTCGTTCTGCAATTGCTACAGGAAGGAGCTACAAGCAAGCGTGCAATTGTTGTAGGAGGGTCGAGACACTGCTACAAGAAGGTTGAGAAGGTGGAGGAAAGCCACAGAGGTTCGAATTGATCTTTGAATTACCACCTTCATCCCAGACTACTTGACAAAAATTAAGTGCCACCATCTCTTTCATCCATCCATCAGATTGCATGCAAATTTCACTTCAAATTCTATAGGAAGTGGCAGTCTAATTGTGAAATTAAAAGGTCTTCTCGAGTAGTAGAGTAATGGGAATGTAGGAAATTGTCATTAACAAGGAATTTTTAACTCACTGTTGCCACTGAATTACACACTGAAGCTATAGAAGAAGTATCTCTCCCTCACTTAATTAAAAACATAGAGAAGAGATGGGGGGAGGATTTAATAGAAGGGAGCCCTCAGATACCAAGAGAATCCACCTACACCCTCCTGTGGTAGAAATTTTTAGAAGACACCAGTGGCTAGGATTCTTCGAGTTGTTTAAAGGGTATGATGATGACCTTGCCTTTGAATTTGTCATGGCTATGAACACACAAACAAAAGACAGTGCCACCACTATGGTGAGGGGGTTCGCTATCTCTCTCAACCCTAAAATAATTAGCAGAGTAACAACCCTACCTTTAGGAATCAAGTGGAGCAGAGAAGAAAAAGCCACCAGTGTCACTGCTAAAAAGAATTTCTTCACTGCTAACGAAAAGCATGTTGAGGACAAGAATGGAGTTAGGAGGGAAAGCCTACCTTATCCTTTGGATGAGGGGGGCTACCATATTATGAAATACATATCTTGTGAGGAAAAATGAGTTTGGTATATGCTTACGAATTTAGATTACTTCATGAACTTGGGTTCCGGGCATAATTGCCTCTTGTTCAAAGGCTTAGTGTGCCATACTTCCTCCTATAGTCCATCAGGGACATGAGTCAAAAAGTGAGAGAGGGAAAACACCAATACCTAGGCCACCATGGCCTCATTAAACTGATAATGGTGGATGCCTTGAGCAATTTGAGAATCCTTGTCCTTTGGTCCAAATTCATAGACATGGATAGAGAAACCTTCATTGAGACACAAACCCTCACACCAGGTGAGACCCCAACCTCTAGTGTTGGGGGAAGAGAGGGAAAAACAGAGGAAGAAGAAGAAGGGGCAAGGACAAAAGAGGAAGAAGCAACAAGGTCAGAAGAAAAGGAAAGACAAATAGAAGCAGAAAGGACAGTAGAAGAAGCAAAGATGAAAACAAAGGAGGAAGAAGAACCAGAGTAAGAGGTAGGAGGAGAACAAGATGAAAAAAAAGAGGGGGAGAAATAGGAAAAATCAAGTCCTAAGAAGACTACTAAGCCCAAAGAAACAAATATTCTCCCAAAACAAACAAGCTTGTCTCTAGGAACCACTGAACAAGAGGTAGCTACAACTTTAGATATCTTAAGCACCCTAGTCAAATCTAAAAAGAAGAGACAAAGGCAAGCCCACCTATATTTTAAGACCAGGAAAAGCATCAGGATCAAGCAAGGGAGACCACAAACTCCCATAAAGGTCCCCATCACAATTGAGGAGTCCCTATGCAAGAAAGAGGATGTAGGGCCAACTAAAGGAAAAATCGAAGAGGTCACCTCTCTAAAACCCTCAACAAAGACTCCTATTACATATGTAAGGAGGCCCACCACCAGATCAACTTCCTACAAACAACCCAAGACACCAACAATCCTTTAACAAGAAGAAAAAGGGAAGCTACAGGAGGGGCAGAGCATGCTACAGGAGGAACAGAGTATGTTATAGGAGGAACAAAGTAGGCTACTTGAGGGGCAGAGGATGCTACAGGAGGGGCTAGAGGGGCAGGATGTTACACAACAACTACATGAGGTAGCAGCCTGCCCAAAAACATTTGAAAAGGACTTCCCAAAACTCTAGGAGCCTAGTCCACAACCTAGCCTAAGCTCCTATTACAAATTCATTGAAGGAGGGAGGATTATTCCCCAAAAATTTGTAGTTCCACTTTTCTATGAGCTAGAAACAGAAAGAGGAAGAACCCACAGGTGGATGAAAATTGCTAAGTCTAAGAAGGTAGAGGATGTGGGCCTCATGGAAGAAAAAGTCCTTGAAACGGGCAAATAATTAAGTGAGTTGAGAATGAGGGCATCCATAATGAAGGAGCAGCTACAAGCAGAAAATATGGGGTTGAGAGAGAAGTTG
Organism: Pinus tabuliformis; assembly: GCA_031772625.1. Classification (NCBI taxonomy): domain Eukaryota; kingdom Viridiplantae; phylum Streptophyta; class Pinopsida; order Pinales; family Pinaceae; genus Pinus; species Pinus tabuliformis. The sequence goes on from CM062804.1 coordinate 552,354,963, forward strand.
CAAGAGAAAGAAACCCAAATTTCCATCATGGCAAGCCTCTCCATGGAGGCATTACAGTGCAGACATCCATCCAAGTCTTATGCACTCTTTCTCAAAGAGCAGTGGTTGCAATTCTAAATCAAAACCTTAGCACAACATGGATCTACACCCTTTCAGGATTACAAACAATTCATTGAATTTTGCAACCAAGCTAGCATGGAGGACAAAGAAAAATTGGTTGAGTTTTACATACATAACCTCACTCTGACTGATATGAATTTTTGGGATCCCAATGCAAGATTGGGGGATACACAGTTGATGGCCTTAGCATCATGGATGACTCATGAGGAGGCAAGAGATGAGGAAGTGAAGAGAGTCATGGCAAAGGAGGAAAAGGAACCATTATATATCAGGGCAAAGCTAGTGAGCCCAATGGTTATCATTAGCAATCATAACATCATCTCCAATGATGTTGATTTAGCACCTAAATACCTTGCCAACCAGGAACAAGCCATCTTACATTTTGAAGACACATTCAGGTTGTTGGGAACAGAAATCCTACAAGCCTGCTAGAGGAGATGGCATGCCTTACCCCACAACCTCCAAATCAGAGAATATCACTCTCTTGAAAGGCTAAGGAATGCCTTGGAGAGGACACCCCTGTACAAGAGGATCATGCAAAGATTAAAATTTAAGTGGATAGGACTCAAGCTCAGTCCACCCTTGCTGCTAGGCCTACAGGAAGGAAGAGATGAATCAGAAGAGTAGAAGGAGTGGGCATAAATAGAAAAGAATGCATGTTTCTATCCACATGAAGGCAAACCATATGAGGAATCTTGGGATGTCAGGGAGGCCACTAGGGCCATGAAAGAGATGCACATAGATGACTGAGTTGCTCAGAGGATGAGAAATAATTTAAGAAGGGGGTGATGATGATGCTCATCAATAGGTATATTATAAGGGTCACGACCCCATCCTTCAACTTTAGAACTATCTCTTTCTCACATTTATTTACAATTTTTGTTATATTATGCTTAGTGAGAAGGGTACAATATGGTTTACTATGTCATGTGGCCTAATATGGTTTAATTGCAGGAAATGGAGCATTTTGAGATAATTTTTATGCAGGGGCTCGAAGTATATAACATGGAGCGATTTTAGGGGGTTGTCCACCTCTTTAACTCCTTCAAATCAGCCCAAGATCACAACACTCTCTCCCTCATCAGCTCGAGGTCATTGAAAGCCAAGAAAGTGCACTTAATGAGGAACAAGATCCACCATTCTCGAGTTGTGGGAGATAGATATTCCTATTTTTTAGAGAGTTGCTTAGATTCAAGTTTTGTTTTTAGCTAGGTAGCTATTGAGCTCAAGTACTTGGCACTTTTATTTTTGACTATTATGTGATGTATTAGACATTAATGCAATGACAATACAAATTTTCTTATTGGTTCATCACTGAGTTAGTTCCAGAGGGATGAGGTTCTTAGGTTTGGGCCCAACCCCAGTGGCTTAGGTCCCTCTTGTGTATTTGTATCTCTTTTTAGTTCATAGTGCTTATTATTTTATTGCATTTCATTAGAGAATAATCCATCAAAAATCTATGATTGCAACCTCTATCTCATCTCTCCCATGGGAGCATGAATAGAAGGATTTACAACCACAGTCCAAAAATATTGTGTTTATGATTTCTTGGAAGAAGATTGATGTTGGTTACCTTGTTTGCATGTGCTTTTTGTAGCTTAGGAGTTTATTTATTTATTAGATCAGAGTTTTGGCATAGATTATATAACATTTAAATTCAACTCATCTTTTCCACTATTAGTTGTTTCATTTTGTCAATGATAAATGGGTATATGCATGTGATGATTGTAGGGTTGTTTGGATCTGCAGGTAAGGGCATCTTCACCACCTTCATCATTTCCTCACCTTCTCTTATGAATCCCAAATTTTGTCCTAAAATTTATGTTCATGAGATCATTTTCCTAGACCATCGTGAGCATCTCTCCTAGTGCAAAACATGCCTTTAAAAGTCTCTGAGCTTGGCTAGGGGCTTTATCCACACTTCATTCATTTACCTCAACCTCCATCCACCTTTCCATGCCCTGAACCCATCATTTCCACCTCCTAAACCTTCTTGGAAGGCTTCCTATAGCAATACAGGGCACCTATAACAGCTTCCTGTAGCACACCTGTAGCAGCCTATTTATTCACTAGTTTTGACCTTTATTGCAATTTGGACTTAGATTAGAAGGATTTTGACCCCAAGCTATGAATTTGTGATCAAGTGCAACTCCTAGGCCACTCTAAACCCTCCTTTTCCTTCACTTCAAAGAAAAATAGCATTAGTTCTCTTATCATAGATTTGGCACAAATAGAACATTGATTGATATGCAAGTGTGAGCTAGATAGATGATACATAGAATCTTGAGTTATGAGTTGGTAGGTTAGCTTCTTGTCTGCAACTAGATTTGATACCTAAATGGATGATTGCAAGATAATTTAGTTTCCTTTCTACAAGTAGTGTAGCTCTTGTCTTTTCATGAATTGATTCAACAACATTTTCAAGTTGAAGTTAATAGCATGCCCCTTTTCATAGTTAGAGGTAGCTTCTAAATTTCACCTTCATTAGCTAGTTTCATTCTAATTCAGTGGGAGGAATGGTCTTGGAGCACTATTGATCAAATGTCCTAGTCGAGGGTGGAATGAGTGGAATCCCATCTACTGTGCATATAGCACTGTCACCTCGAAGTTTGTACAAACCCCAGGTTGATAAATAGAGTTGAGGAGCCCTTGGGAGTTGTAGCACTCTTGGTGAAATATGAGGGCTCACCAATCACAATAGTTGCATTATCATCTATTAGGTTATATATTCATTGTACATTTATTTGCTAATCAAAACATGATGAGATCCACACTATAACACCCTCCTCCCACATCTACCCAAGTAACCATGCCAACCGGGGTAAACATGTGACAAGAGGCTACTATGATTGGATTCAACCTCCTATGTGACCTTAAGGAAGTGGAATCGACGAAAAGATAACACACAAACATTCAACATCAGCTTCAGTACCATCAAGAACCAATCCAACACTTTAGGCAACTTGCCCTTGGGTCCTACTAAAGTTTTGACCAACTTAAGACTCAGTCGCTCTCATGCTATAGGCGTGACAGTGTCCAGAAAGCCAGAGTCGCTCTCACGGGCTTGCCTGCCAGCGTCCAAAGACTCATTTTGGAAGTTCTATGCCATCATCCTCGGGATTTGAGCCACTTTTTCAGGCCCAGAGCCTAGGTCACTGCCCAAAATGGAATGATAACTTAGGAGTAGTAAAAGAATAGGGAAACAATGATGTAAAAGCAATAAGTTAAACAAGACCTTAATCAAACCCCTACTAGCCATGATAGACATTTCGTCAAACATGTCGCAAGCATGTAATCTACAAGTGTAACCAACAAAATTAAACATAGGGATCTTGTACTTATCTGAGAATCGCTAAGAACCATTGTTCCCTCATGTCATTTTTTGCATTACCATCTATTAGACCATAGATACATTATCCATTCATTTACAAGTAAAAACATGTTGAGAGCCATACATAGTTGTTGTCATAAAACACACATATGACCAGCATAATAATAACATTAATACTCATGAAATTATAGCGATATAGATCACATATAATCCATCAGAATGCTCATAGAAATACAAGGAGAAATAACATTTCATTAATGATGCAAAAACCAAACTTGGGATGGGACTTCCACGTTCCACTCGACCATAGAATGGCTAAGCCAAATCTCTCTTCAGCCATTCACCCCCATTCCATACTCTAAGCATGAATGTGGGACTCAACCAAAAGAACCAACCAGGGCATACCAAGGCTAAACCACCTCACCCTCATCAATAGAAACCAAGCTTTACCGTAATCCATCCCCGATCATTAGGCCAACATAATGAACATATCATAATAGGGTTAACCGTTATCTCCACTCGATCATTATGTCAAACAATCATGGATGCCACTAGAGTTCTCCATCTACATCGTGAGGAATTTTCCTGTCACCTAGTCTCTTAGGATTTACCGCAATCTAAACCTATATCACTAGGCCCTAAACTGAGACCCACTCTCCAGGATTTATCTCATATCCCAAACCCGGGATTACTAGGCCCAACGGAGAGCAAACCACCTCTTTGCTTTACCGTATATCCTGCCATTCACCGACAAGGATTCCTAAGCCCACCAAGGCAACACAATCATGGCTTTACCACAACCCACAATCTGGCTCAAGGGTCACTAGGCCAGTGGCTTTACTGTGATCCAGAGACCAGTTCAGGCACCACTAGGCCATGTTCTCTATCATTCGAAGGTCCACCCCACTCAGCTTCGAATCCATCTGGCAATCCAGCTCAACCAAAACATGAAAACCCCATCACACCATGGTTATCCGGGAATGGCAAGGCTAGGCTAAAAACACTCTTACACCTCGAAAAACCCATGCCCCAACAACAAAAGAACCACATGCAATACCATGCATGCCAAATCTAGCAAGGAAAGTTTACATGCAAATCGATACCTACAATGAATCATGTTGTAGCTGCTTGATCTTTGCTTCCTCTTGCCTTCTTTTCCTTTCTTGATCCAATGTAAAAATTGTTCCAAGAAAACACTAAGTGCCCAAGAGTGAGAGAGAGAGAGAATAATGAGAGAGCTCCAAAACCCAACTCACAAATGGTTACAAATTGATCCTCATAAGCCTTTTTATGAATTAGGCCTCTATTTTCTTCATTTTCCATTATTTTCCTTCAATTTCCTCCTCACATGCAACATGTGACCTTTCACCTCCCTTTTCTCCTAATTTCCATTATTTTCATAAACAAATGTGCCAAAAATGTCATTTTGACTTTCCAAAACCTTAGCCATTGCCTTTGCCAATTTCCTTAGCCATGATAAATCAAATGAATACCCCCTAGAATGTCTTGACCAACATTCAGCTTGGAATAAGTGTCCCATCAACCGTGGTTATTATTTTTAACTTTTATTACATGGAATTTTCACTAGGGTTGTTACACATACATCAAGTTTGTCATAAACACATGCTCGTAACCATCATATAACCAACAAATACAACAAGGATATAACAACCTTTTGAAGCCCCGAAAATCAGGTCTACAACAAGGGGGATACCCGCCCGATCTGGACCTTATCCGTTTGGTATAGTGGGTCCGACTGGGGAAAATGGGACCAGTTTCCCAATCTATGAGTGTGTGTGTGTAGAGTTTGATGTTCCTGGTCTAACAGTTCCTAATTTAATATATTCTAATTCTAATTGTAATTTAATGCTATGCTATTGTAATCTAATAAGCAACAACATCTAAGTCTATACTAACCCGAGATGTAATTCTTCTATTATGCGATCTAAAAAGATTTCAAATAACAACTGGTAATAAAGATCATTCAGCTACTATAAGAGAGGAAATTAATAAGGATGAACCACTTTGCATAAAAAGTTAGACGAAACAGTTGCGAAAAACATATCGCATAATGAGCTATTCATACATTAAGCATAAATAAATAGCTATCACCGTACAAAAGTGCCAAATGATAACTCAAGCATTCATGCAATAATACATAAACAACTAAAAACTGTATATCACTTTAACATATAAGCAGAAATGGTCAAGAGATAAAAGTACCATTTATGACTAGTCCTACTCATAAGCTTCAAGCGACAATGATTTATCTCTCCTTTCTCTAACATCCACTAAGAGTACAGAAGTGCAACATCAGTAGCAGACATCAAATGCAAACATCAACAAATCTTGATCCATTCATTCACCAAAACCTCCTCTGAGGGTGCAAAAGTGCATGTTCTGAGGACAAGTTTTTGATAAATTTCTGGACCCTTCTCTAAATGCATGAGAAGGGTTTAAATACTACTAACTAAATAACTTAATTACACAGATTCAGGATACGGTTTAAATGACCGCCCTTTTTCTAAGCAAAAATAAAGCAAAACTATTTCTAAAAATTAAATCTAATATCTAACTATTTCTGCATTTGCTCCTTAATGTTGCAAGCATTCAGTATTTGCCTGGGTAGAGTCGGCTGACTGTCTTCCGCTTTTGGTTGAGCTAAGCAAACAGAATTGATAAGAGTTGGCACCACCTTCTCAGCAAAGTCGATGATATACTCGAGAGTCATCCTCTAACTATGTGGATTTACTGCGTATGCCCAGTAATAATCTCAGTTCACTTGATTAACCCTTTGGATTGCTTTGCCTTTTCTTTATATTTCCAGTTTGTTTTTTACCATTGCTTCCTTACACTTCTCGGGTTTACAGGTGACTGAGCCGTTAGAGGGCTTTCCTTCTCGAACAATTTTCTCAGCGATGCGCGATTAGCGCTAGGCACTAATCGCGCATCGGAAACTGCCTCTGTTCTTTGATCCGGGCTTCTCTAATGCGTTTTTTTCCTTTTGCGCCTCTTCATCTTTATCGGGTATAAAGCTTCAAAATTTGTAAAAATAATGTCCTTGTGAGCTCTTGACCCTGATCATTAAACTGCCTGTTGATATCAGCATCCTTCAGTGCTCATTTAACCATGGCTGTATATTAAAGACCTGTAATGGATGGCTCAGCAGCATTCTGTGAATCTGTGGCTCTGTTGCATGTAGTATATGTTTATGAGAGCGTCTTTTCTCTGTCTTTGAACATTGGAGTTTTACCCTTTTTCCTCATAGCTTCCTGCACATTGCTTTGTGTAACTTTGCTTTTCGTTCCTGCAGTTCACAAGTGAGGAGAGTAATGATAATAAATAACGACAGGAAAGTTTTAAATGCTACAGATATGCAAAAACACGCCACCTGACGTGAACTGGCTCTTCGAACAACACAAAACCATATTTTATTAACAACTGGCATATAATACATTAATCATCATTAAAGCGCCTGACCAGAAAACTTTTTCTTGAATATTTAGCCAGGAAAATCTGCGATGGAATGCTTCTGCGATCTGCATCGCAGTATCGCATATTGCTGTATCGCATTACCATAATTTCGTCGTACTGTGCTATCGCAAGGTTGTTTGATCGCGCTATCGCAAGATCGCAGATCGCTTAATCATTAAATTGTTATGTGTCTTTTATGCAATTTCGCGAGATGCGATATCGCATATCGGCGTTTTCGCATATCGGCGTTTTCTTAAGGAGTAACATATATGAGTTGATTTTTTGAATTTTTTGACTAAGGGTCCCCACTTACATAGTCTTATTGCTAATACTAAATAAGGAGGGGGGTTGTTGGTGGCCACAACACAACCATAAAAACCACATATGGACAAGTACATTTACACATGAAATGTCAAGGAGAAGGAGCTCTTATTAATGAATGCATAAGCCAACCAGGTCTAGGACTTCCTCGAAACACCCGACCATAGATTGGGCTGCCATATTCCAAGCATGAATATTGGACTCACAACAAAACCAACTAGGGCTTCTTCAAGCTTTACCGTATATCCCACCAAGACATTCCTAGGCCCTAACCCTCATCAATACAACCAGGCTTTACCGCAATCCCCACTGGATCACTAGGCCCTAAACAAGCATGGATGCCTCCAGATATCTCATCCTCTCGACTTTACCATGTATCCTGCCATTATCGGTCAAGGGATTCCTAGGCCTACGAGGTCTCCACCCTTTGGGCTTTACTGTGTATCCTACCATCACCGATTAAGAGATTCCTAGGCCCAATCAAGGGTATTCACCTCTGAGATTTACCGTGTATCCCGCCATTCACCTGGCGAGGATTCTTAGGCCCAATCAAGGTGTTCACAACCAAGGTTTATCGTGTATCTCATCTGGGATTCCTAGGCCTTGTGAATAATCCTGAGACCATCCCACTCAACTTCGAGTCCTTTCGATCATCGAGCTCAACCAAATACAAGAGAACCCACCACACCATGACTATCCGGAAATGACAAGGGAACGCTGAAAAACACTATCACACTTGCTAAAACCATGCCAATGACAACACGAGAACCAAGAACACACATGCATGTACCATGCATGCCACATCTAACAAGGAAATCACACATGCAAATCGATACCTGCAAGTAATCTCGTTGTAGCTGCTTGATCCTGCTCTTCCTTGCTTGATTTTTGTTTCCCTTTGCTTTATTGTGCTTCCTTAGCTTTTCTTGATCCAATGCTAGAGTGCTCTAAGAATGCTCTAAGTGTCCAAGAGTGAGTGAGAGAGAGAGAGAGTAGAGAAAGAGAGCTCCAAAACTAAACTGACAAAAAGTTACGAACTGATCCTCAGAAGTCTTTTATTAATGAGGCCTCTATTTTCTTCATTTTCCTCCTCACATGCAACTTGTGACCTTTCACCTTCCTTTTCTCCTAATTTCCATTATTTTCATAAATAAGATGTCAATTAATGTCACTTTGCCTTTCCAAAGCCTTTGGGATTGTCTTTGTCAATTTCCTTAGCGATAATAAACCAAATAAATACCCACACTAGGATGTTTTGCCCAACATTCAACCTCGAATTATTTACTTTTATTAACTTTATTACATCAAATTTTGACCAAAACTGTTACATCTATATTGGTGATTAATTAGATAAATTATATTCAATATAATGCAAATATACAGCTAATCACATATTTACTTAAAAATAAAACAAAATTAAATAATTACCTAAATGTATTTTAATTTTACATTTATCAAACATTAAAAAAAAATCCAATTTTCCAAAATACAAACATCATTTACACTACAAAATTAAAAATAAAATAAAAAATCTTTCACATAAATTCATATTTATATAAAGTAATTTTTACAATTATAATTTTTTTTCCCAAAATACAAACATCATTTACACTACAAAATTAAAATAAATAAATTCTTTCACATAAATTCATATATATAAAAAATAAGTTTTACAATTATAAAATTTTCCTCCCTTCCAAGTTTGATTACAGTAATAAACTTTACCTTTATTCACACGCTACTCATAAATATGCAATGGAGTCATTTAATATGCATAAAAATAAATAATATTTTCCTATAGTTGTACATTTTCTAAATTTGTTCTCAACTTCTATCGGTACGATCTTTTGGAGAAATTGGGAATTGGACCAATCATCCCCATTTAGATGGTAAACGTTTTGTGAATTTTAATATATTAAGGATAATTTTATTATACTTATTCAAATTATTTTTATAAAATAAAGATTTACAAGTTTAAAATAAAGATTTATAAGCAATCATTCCCAAACAATGTTTTGCAAAGCATTAATAACGTTAAAGATAGTGTTACTTCTAATTTTAAAGAAAAAATGTGGTGTGAGAAAGATTTAGCAACTAAAAGAAATTAAATTATTATAAGAAGGTTATTTAGTTGGCCAGAATAGGAACAAAACAGGAAGCGGTGCAATGTCAAGGAATCCCACAGCGATCCCACGTGCATTCTTCGATGGTGCTGCTCAACATGGCACGTGCGCTTGTGGTGTTTATATCATCCCAGAAGCAGGACATGCATATGAAATATACTGGAATGGCAGTCCCGGTTCAAACAATAGAGCTGAGGTGATGGCTTTAGCCGGCCTTATCTCCTTCTGCATCTTTCTGGATTTAAAGAATGTTCAAATCTATGGAGACTCGAAAATAATCATCGATCATATCCTATTAAAACACAAGATAAAAAACATTCATCTCGATGGATGGCTTAATAGGACAATAGCTCTATGGAACAGCAGAAGGGACTACTCTATTACTCACATCAACAGGGACCTAAACAATAAAGCAGATGAATTATCCAAGATGGGACTTTCTTCCCCACAAGGAATATGGAAAATGCAGATAAAGAACGACAATCTCTCCTACCAGATCCAGGATTTCTGCCTACCGGGTACATAATTTCCTTTCTTTATGAAGAATATCCGGTATGTATCCTCTTTTCTTTCATAGTTTTTGCGAAGGTTTTTTGCACATATATATCTGGCCAAGAGGCAAATAATCCCTCTATATCATGCTCATATATTCCAATTTTCCATGGATCTACAATTTGGGAGTTTTTTGGACAAAATCCAGTTATCGATTTGCTTTTTTCCAAACAGCCGAATATGAAAAACACATCTGCACTGCTACAGTCTTTATTTCTCTTTTATCAATATGACTGTAATATCTCTCCTTTGTGAATATAAAACACATAATGCTTTTTCATGCTGAAAAAAGAAAGTTATCAACCCCACCCTAGAAGATAAAAAATATCTCTCTATTTTAACTACCTCAAAGAAGAAAATTAATATAGCAAAGATTAGAATGAATTCTCATGAGCTCCATAGTGAAACAGGTCGTTGGGCAGTGCCTAAAACACCATGGATGGAAAGGATCTGCCATATATGCGAGAATAGGAACATCGAGGATGAAAACCACTTCCTCTTAGAGTGTCCTATGTACAACCACATTAGATCTCAGTTTCACAATTTTTGTGACAATACTGACCTTCCTAGCCTTTTACAATGTCAAAATTATAGTGAGCTCGGGAGGCTTCTCTCCAAACTTTTTGAGCATAGGAATAAAATCTTAAATCAAAATAAATAATTTGTTTCTTTAGGTTTGATAGACCAAGTTTGGTCTCAACAGGCGTTAACCACCATCATCATCATCATCAGTAAATTTTAATTTAAAAATAAAAAAAATAATAATACTTATTAAAATAATAATAATAATAATAATATTTATTTTGTAGTTGTAAATATAAATATAAATAGTTTTTAATCTATATATATTTTGTACATTTTAATTTAAAAATAAAAATTAATAATACTTGCTTTGTAGTTGTAAATATAAATAGTTTGTAATGTATATATATTTTTCAATTACTCATTTTATATGATATATTAAAGTCTAATCAATCAAATCCATGTGTATGGCAAACATTTACTTTAATTTGATCGTATTATTTATTTATTTTTATTGTATTTTCATATGATGACAATAATGTTATTTAACTTATTTTATGGAAAGCAAAATAATATTTCAAAATTATAAAGATGGTTTAAATTCATGCATAATAACATAGCCATGTAAAATAAATAAATAGTTATTTACATTAAAATAATTATTATATCAAATATTTCATATTGCAAAGAGTAAAAATGTCATAAAAAATAATTAAATTATATTTTTATTTTGAATTATTATTATAATTTATTATTTAAAAAAATAATATATGAATTTTGATGTGATTTTCGTCCAAAGTTCTTCTCATAAACTTGTTATGGATAAGAAGCTTTAATTCAACAATTAATATATGAGCTAAATATATATACATTTAAAAAATAGTATAAAAAAAATTTTAACTATGGCTATTAACTCTCATTTTGAGATAGAGATTTACCATAGGTTTTGTTACAATATTATGGGTCAATAAAGTTGTTTATTAATACCACATGTCTAAAAAACCATAACTCATATTTATATTACATTTTTTTGAAAATTAATCAATTTAATAAAAAAGACAAAAAAGACCTAACTACTTTTCAAAAAAATCTCAACCTTTAATTTGTGACTAGTATTAAGAATATTCTAGAATATTATGTGGATATTAAATTCCTACTGGTTGCCTAATAATTATTGATAATTAAATTAGAGTCTTATTCTAAAAGAAACATGTCTATTGGTGAGAAAAAGTTTATTGATTTTGCATTTCAGTAATACTCACATTGAAATTTTTCAAGTTGAGGTTTGAAGCCATCAAGTGTGGCAATTTCAATGTGAGTATTTAGGAAATGCAAAATCAGTATTTATCTTCTCACAAAAGCCTCCAATCTCAAAAGATAAAGTTTAATTTTGCAAAGATGATAAAATTTTATATAGTTATGTTGTTTCTATTTTTTTAGTTAATATTTATGGATATAACCTTTGAATATTTTGGTAAATATGTTCATATAAATATTAGTAGCCTAACAAGGCCACAATTTTGCAAAAACAATGGAAATTCCTATAGGATTTTGAAAAAATTAGGCAGAAAATTTTGAAAATCTAGGTTACATGTTAAGCTTGGGGATTTTGGGTGCCCCAGGGATTCTTGATGGTGTCGAATCCATTTCCACTATTAAAAAAAAGGATCCAAATACTCCTAAGACTAGATTAAAAAATAAATGGAAATCTAGGTTACAATTGTTAAGCTTTAAGATTTGGGTGCCCTAGAGATTCTTGATGGTGTCAAATCCATTTCCACTATTAAAAAAAATGGATCCAAACACTCATAAAATTAGATTTTAAAAACAAAATATTTTAATTCTAGACAACTCCTAAATATTAACATAAATTAAATCAATAATTTTAACCGTTGAAATCGTGGCCTCCCAGAGAACTCGTAAATATTTAATAAATGGGAGGGGCTAGTTCCCTTAAGAAGCATTTATGGGCCCTCTTTTTTTTACATTATATGTGTCAAAACAAGCTGACAGCCATCACATCAGGATTTTTCACATTACAACCACATACATGCAACTTTTCACATTACAACCATATACAGGCAAATATATGCTGCAACGCAGCTGGAATATTCGGGATCGAACGTTGGTGGGGTGGAGGCATTCGACTGCCCCAACCAACAAGCCATGCACTCGCGTGCAGAGAACTCGTAAATATTAACCTAAATTAAATCAATAATTTTAATATTATAGTTATCAGATAAATACACAATTTTAATATGATTCAATTTATGTCGATAATTTTAATATTTGATGTTAATATAAATTAAATCGATAATTTTAATAAAAATACAAAATTTTAATATAATTCAATGATTTGTTGAATATGTTTATATAAATATTAACCAATTAACTTAGTAGTTTTGATGTTATAGTTGGTGAATATGTTTATATAGATATTAACAAATTAGTTTAGTACTTTTGATGTTATAGTTGGTGAATATGTTTATATAGATATTAACAAATTAATTTAGTAATTTTGATGTTATAGTTGATGGAGAAATATAAAATTTTAATATACTATAATATAAATATTGTATAACAAACAAAAATAAAGTTTAGATTTATTTAAAATAAAATTTAAAACATATTATTATCAGATATATCGATATCATATATAAATTTTTATATTTTCTTAATATATAATATTGTCACTTTCAATTTCAAATTTCACACTTTTCAAAATTTAATGGAAACATAAACTTTCCAAAAATTCATATTTACATTTCCCATATTCACATTCTTTGAAAACTAAATAAATAAAATCCAATTAGATAATAATTACAACTTATTTTAAAAGTAAATAAGTAAAATTACAAATGGTTCTTTATTATATAAAACAAAAAAACCCCACCGAAAGTGGAAGGGGATACCAAACTTAATTAGAAAGCAAGTCTTTTATGAAATTGGGACCATCACCTTTGGCCTCTCCACAACATAAAAAAACGTTGAGATTCAAAATTGAATCCCAAACTCAACTAAAGACAAAGTCTTTTTGGAAAGGGATGATGATGGAATTGCACTTTTGTTTTTAATATATTTTTCAAATTTAAATATAAATTAATTTGATTAAAGCAATCAATTTTGTATTTTTTTTATAATATATAATAAATTAATTTGATTAAAAGAAAAATTGTATTTTTTAACATTATAATATATTATAAGGGTGATATAGCAGTTAGTTTTTTTAGCTTAGTTTAAATATAGCTTAATTAAATTTAAAAAAATAATAATAAAGATAAAAATTTCATCACAAAAATAAAATAAATAATTAAATATTATAGTGTTAATTTTTTTATTTTTTTTTTAACAAGATCGGATAGTGGATATATTACCAAAAGTTGGGATGGAGCAAGCTCCTATTACAATCGACTGTAGCATAGATGGAAACTAAGCATTGAGAATGTGCTGGGAACGCAGTCCCTTCTCCTGTGCTTGTATTCAAAAATTCATAGATTTCTATGGCTATTCTAGAGTACTGCCTAACATATTGACCTACTAGTAAAGCAAATTTACATAACATTGATTCTCTGATAATTTTTCATGGTTTGTAGACTGACTGCTCCTGAGAGGGTTGTTTCTTCTTGTCATAGTAAACAGAGTTCTCGCCTTCTTGGCTCATGGTGGTGGTTTTGAAGTATGTCACTGCCTCCTCTAAATGCTTGCATTTATTTTTAAGAGCCATGATCTCTTCTTTCTGAATTTCCATGTTCCTCTTCTGATAGCTATACTCCATTCTCATTTCAGACCTGATATCTTTCAGTGATTCTTGGAGTCTACTAATCATAAATTTGTTCGCTTTGCATGCTGGACATGCATCATTCCTTGCTGCCTTTTCTATGGGGTTGAATTCCATTTGATTTGCTTCCTTCTTTTTCCTCTTGAACTGCTTGTTGTTCCTTGTGTTGTTGTGCTTCATGTGCCTTGTGTTGCCTGAGTTGGTCCTTCTTCTGTTGTAGCTGCCTTCTAGTCTTTTGCAATGAAGGTCTTTGCTGCTTGCTGGAGAGAATGTAACTTGGCGATCCTAGGGAGATGGATTACAAACAGGGAGGGGTGGCGCTGAGAGGGTGGGAGTAGACAGAGGGCACAAGTATTTTCTAGTGGAGGAGTGAGCGGGATGAGAGGGATGACTGTAGTTTTGCACTGCGACTGGCCTAGAATTGGCTGAGAGCTTATTTGGAGTGAGGACGATATGGAGAACAGGAGAGCGAGAATGATGCAAGAGGGTTGGGCTTTTATGCTGATAGTAGTTACCAGTGCGCTGAAGAGGAGTCGAAAGGGAACTCAGTGAGGGCGAAAACGCTTGGAGCAGGGCAGAGGCTGTGAGAGGCGAATGAAGCATACGAGTATGCCTGGGATTGGAGCTGCGAGAGATAATGCATTTCCAAATGTGTTTAAAAAGGTTGAGAGTTGTCCGGTGCCTGTCGCTGATGAGATGGATTGCTGCGGATTTCCTGTGTGCTTGATCACAATCGTCCTTGCTGCCAGAACGCTTGATGTTTTTTTATTTCCTTTGATTTTTCCTCTGGATTCTCGTGACCATCTGATTGTTTTTGCAGTGATATTTTTTTGTTGAAATCTTGTTGTCTTTTTTATTATTTCTTTTGGGAATGCTCGTTGTTTCTTCTTTTTGAAAAGATTCATGCTTCTTATCCTATGGATGGACTTATGGAACAGAGGTGTAATATTCCTCTTTGTTTTCCCAAGTGCTCCCTTCAGATCTTTTAACTGCTTGGTTAGCATAATGGTCTGCCTATTGATTGTGAGTTCTCAGTATATGTCTAAAAATCACATCTCCTGAGCCTTCTAAATTCTTCCTGATTCTCCTGTATACTCTGTTCATGAATTCATTGCTGGGATTTTTGTCTCGAGCCATTGCCTCTATTATTATGGCTGAGTCTCCTATTATAATGGGGTCTTGTATCATTCCTTTTATTATTATTATTGTTCCCATTAACAGACTATAAGCTTTAGCCTTATTGTTTGAAACTTCTCCAAGTCCCCATTCATAAGTAACAATTTCTTTCCCATCCAGATCGAGGATGATTCCCCCTGCCCCTGCTTTCCCGGGGTTATGTTTTGAAGCCCCATCAAAGTAAAGACAATGTCTTTTTTTATTTTTTTTCCATGTTGTGAATTCTTCTTCACTCAGTCTCATTTTCCAACTATATTCTGAAGGTTTTTTCTTTTGTCCTTTTTTACCATTGTTATTTATTATGGCTTTGTTGAGCCAGTCTTTCTCTTCTTGTTGAAGAATGTTGTAGTCTGTTGTTGCTGTTCCTTTAACATTTAGGATTTCAGAAGTTAAACCCCATGTTTTTGAAAGAATTTTCCCTATTCTTGGGGTTTGGCTTTTGAAAATGCTTTTGTTTCTCATCAACCAAATTTGCCAACAAAGAACTGTTGGAATGCATTTCCAGATCCTCTGTATCATCACTTTCTTCTTTGTTGTATACGGGTAGGCCTTCTCCCAGACTTGGAGAAATTCTGGCAAAGGCTTTGCGAAATTTAGATTGATTTCAAGAGGACTTATGAGCTGTTGCCAACACTCTTTGGCTAGAATGCAATCTTGAAATAAATGTTGTATGGTTTCTTCTGCCTGCAAGCACATTGGACATCTTGAAGGACCTTGGAAGCCTTTTTTTTAAGTTTTCACTTGTTAAGATCTTTCCTTTTAAGAGTGTCCAGGTGAAGATTTTGATCTTAGGCAAACTTTCAGATTTCCAAATTGTCTTCCAGAGACCCCAATCTTGTTGGTTTGGTTGATCTTGTAAAATTTTGTACCCAGTCTTGACTATATATCTTCCACCACTTGGGTCCCAAAGGAAGTCATCTTCTTCATCATAGCTTATGGGTGTTGCCCCTTTAAGAAGCTGCCTTAGTTTGACCCATTGCACTTTCAGATTTGCAGGGATTGTTAAGTTTTGCCATTCTTGCCATTCTCTCTGATTCCAAAGAGAAATTGAGTGTAGTGTATTAAGGCCTTTTCCTCTCATCCATTTTTGAATGCCCTCAAGTTCTGAGTGAGTTTTTAAAGGTTCTTCCCCCATAATTCTATCATCCCAAATCGATATTGTTTTTCCGTTGCCTGGGATTTTAGAAATATGATTGCTCATTAAAGGGATTGTCTTTTTTACGAGCTTCCAGACTTGAGTACACTGTCTTGATGGGATATTTCCATTCAACAGACTTCTCCTAGAGTTGTCCATGTATTTTGAGGTGAGAGTTTTTTTCCACTAGCTCTCTTTTCTTGTGATCAGTCTCCATATTATTTTCATTCCCAGGGCAGCATTCATGAGACCAGGTAGCCGAATTGATAAGCCTCCTTGTTCATATGGTAGTACTACTTGTTCCCACCTGACCAAACTGAATTTTTTGTTTTCTTGCTTCCCTCCCTGCCATAGAAAGCCTCTTAGGATTAACTCCATTTGTTTATGAGCACTTGCTGGAGCCAAGATTATTGCATATTGGTAGATTGGGAGTGCTGCCAGAAGTGCTTTTATTAATATCACCCTCCCTGCCATATTTAGCCACATCATTCCCCAACTCTGGATTTTGTTTTTCATTTTTTCAATCTGTTTGGTCCATAGTTCTACCTTCATGTTTTCTTTGGAGATGGGGAGTCCCAAATAAAAGAAATGAGTCCATTTTTCCTGTATGGGGATGTCTAGGATTTGTGAAATCCTTTGCATGGTTCTGGGAGAGGTATTCCAGCCATATATTCTGCATTTTGTGTTGTTTAAGAGCCCACCTGAAACCTGTAGGAAATCATCCAATATTCTTTTGAATCTTCTTGCAATTATTGTAGAGGCACCTCCCAATAATAGAGTGTCATCCACAAACAAGGAGTGGTTTATGGTCTTTACTTCTCTTGCTATTCGAAGCCCAGTAATATTTCTTTCTTTTCTTTGTTTTTCCAATGTTGTGCTTAAAATTTCTGCCATTATAATTTATAGGAAGGGGGAGAGTAGACATCCTTGTCTGAGGCCTCTTGTGCTTTGAAAAAATTCGTTGGGCCTTCCATTTATAAGAGGAGCAATCCATGGAGTTGTGATGCAAGCTTGAATGACCTCTATTATTTCTTTAGAGAATCCAAGTTTTTTTAGAACTGCCACTAGATATGGGAGGTTGACCCTGTCAAATGCATTTGCCATATCCAGTTTGATAATGATTCCTTTTTCTTTTCTTTGCATGCTGGAATGTACAGCTTCCTGTACAATAATTACATTATCTATGATTTGCCTGTTGGGCACAAAACCTCCTTGGTTTTCAGATATTATTGTTGGAAGAACTTCTTTGATTCTATTTGCAATTATTTTTGTGATGATCTTGTAGGAGGAATTGCAAAGGGAAATGGGACGAAATCTATTGAAAGTGGAGGGGTTGGATTCTTTTGGGACTAATGCAAGATAGGAGGATTTTGTGTTGCTTCCATTTTTTTTTTTGAAGACGTTCTTCACCATTCTTAAGAAATCCTTTCTTATTATGTTCCAATGAAGTTTGTAAAAAGCTATAGTAAAACCATCTGGCCCTGGGGCTTTGTCTAGATGTAGGCTCCATATGGTCGCCACTACCTCTTCTTCTGTTATCTCTTTGCATATTTCTGAGTTTTGCTCTTTTTGATTTATTTTTTTGTATGTTGAAGAAAGCTTTCATACTCAACTATCTCTTCACTAGCTGAAAGTAGATTTTTAAAATGCTTGTGGATTGCCTTTTTTAGATCCTCTGCACCTTTGACCACTTGTCTGTCAACTTGAATTTTTTCTATCTGGTTTCTTGTATTCTTATTTTAATGGTGTTGTGAAAGAAGGTTGTGTTTTTATCCCCTGCCTTAAGCCAAAGGCTTCTGGATTTCAGTCTAGCCTCTTCTTCCTCTTTCATGTTTTCCCTGTATATTTCCCAAAAAATGTCCTTCTCTCTTAAATAGTCCTGCTTGTCTTCTTCTTTATTTTCTTTTTTAGTTTATATGCTGTCCATTTTATTTTGCAGCTCTATTTTCCTTTCTTTGTTTCTTTCTTTTTTTAATTTCATTTTCTCTTGCCCATTCCTTAAGCTTGGCTCTTAAATTTTTTAATTTTGTTTCCCAAATATATTGGGGTGATCCCGAGATTCTTGGTGCCCATGCTTCCTTGATTAGTTTGCCGAATTCTGTATTGTTGTCCCATATTGGGCTGTATCTAAATGGAAGGGGTCCTTGGTTTTCCATTTTTCCCATCATTATTGCCACCAGCTTGTGATCGGATGCCGTGGTGTGAAGGATTTTTTATTTAATTGAGCTGTAAACTGCTGCTATGTTTTCTTGAATCAGAATTCTATCAAGCCTTTCTTTAATATTATTTTTGCCCACTCTTTTGTTGCTCCAAGTATATTTTCCATTGTTTGGGGGGATGTCTATTAAGTTGTATTGCTCCATTATTGCTTCCAAAGCATCCCTGGATGGGTCTGTGTGATATGTCCCTCCAAACTTCTCTTCTATACTTCTTACCAAATTTAAATCCCCTCCAAGGATTATTTTCCCAGTTTGTATTTCATTTAGTGCTTCCTTTATGGTGTTCCAGCATTGCTCTTTTTCCTTGTAATGATTGGGGGCATATATATTTATGAAATTGTACTTCTCTTTTGTGCTTGTTTGCTTTAGATCTGTTTGTATCCAGTGTTGATCCTTCTTTTGTTGTATCATTTCCCAGTGTCCTTTTTTCCATATTGTGCAGATTCCGCTTGAAGCTCCTGTAGCCTGTATTGCTTCCCCTTCATAATTTTTTGAATTTTTTATTATTATTATTTTTTTTTTTTTCCAGTTTCTTGGCTATTTGTTTTGGTCTCCTGAATCATAAGAATGTCTGGATTTTCTTTTGCCAGAATGTCTCTTGTGGCATTTTCTTTAAAGGATGATCCCAATCCTCGACAATTCCAGGAGACCACTATCATTATTTATTTGTTGGGTGGTGCAAGGGACCTTTCCCTCTCTGTTGGCTTTTATCATTGTTTCCTGAGCTTCTTCCCAAAAAGGAGTCCATTGGTTGTTGCGTACCTAATGCCATTTCCTTTGTTGCAGCTTCATCCCTCAGCTCTTTGTTTGACTTTCTTCCTGCTTTTTTTTTATGTTCCGCAGTTTGAAGAGTTTCCTTTGACTAATTTATTATTAGAATTCTATCAACTGAAGGAGGAGGTGGAGATTAGGTGTTTGAGATTAGAGGGGATGTTGGGGTTTTGAGGGCATGTGGAGGGGATCTAGGGGATGAGGGGGTTGTGGGGTCCAATGGCCCAAAAGGATTTAGGCTAATGAGAGAAGAGGTGTTGTCTGCTTTTGGAGATGAAGGGAGGAGGTCAGAGGAGGCGAGGGGCTGCGATGAAGAGTGAGGGGGTTGTTTATTGGATGTCTTCTTCCTTTTAGCCTGCTCCCATTTGTTTTCTGAGTCTTCTGCATTTTCATTTTCATTTTTTTTGTACATCTATTAGAAAAATGACCGTATTCGTGACATACCTTGCATTTAAAAGGGATTTGCTCATAATCCAGCTGTTGAATGTGCATCCATTGATCCACTTTGATTTTGATCGCCTCCGGAAGCCCTTTCCCTAGATCCACTTCTACACAGATTCTGGCACATGCATGCATATTTTCCTTTGGTTTGCACCTGTCTATGTATTTCCCTACTGCATTTCTTATAGCTTTAACTGAATCATCTCCCCAGCAGTGAAGGGGAAGGTGTAGCAGCCTGACCTAGATTGGGACAATGCTGGGCACATCCATTTTTGGATCAAAATCTGGTGTCCATCTGTTCAGATACAGTCCTCTTGTATCCATGAAGTATGGGCCATTCCTAAATATCAAATTGTGATCCTCCTTGGTTTCGAAGTGGAAGGTGTAGTATCCTCTTCCACAAAACCTTATTGATATTTTCCCATTTATTGACGCAGTCCAGTTCCTTTCAACCCATTTCTGGGCTGTCTTGGGTGAGGGCCATAACCCAGTAAACTGCCCAACTAATCCACGCTCAACTAGGGATAAAGCTGCTCTACGAGGGAGAGCAAGGGGAAGGGAGATTTCAGGGATGTCTTCCAATCTTTTAACAAACTTGGTTATTGATGGTCGATTTTTGGCCGGACCCATTGCAGATATGAGAGAGGCGAATGCTTTTGTTGTTTCTTCAGTTTCCTGTGGCAATCTGGGAGAGGATCTCCGTCCTTTGGAGGATCCATTGGACCAAGGCCTCAGCAGCAGGAGGCCACTGAGGAGCAGCTGCGTGTTGCGATCTTCTGGCTAGGGTTGCGCAGTTCAGTGCTCAACAACGGTAGCAATGGGAATCAATATTTAGAAAATTTCTTGTCGTTAGTTATAGTGTTAAATAGTATTATAAAAAATTAAGAAATATGATTAACTAATATTGTTTATATTAACCTATATACACTTTAATATTTACATTGACAAGCTAGAAGGTTGTTTAGAGGAAGCAAGTTGTGCTGGCACGATCTTAGTTGGGATAGTCATCATCCTTCTTCTCTATGTTGATGATATTGTTCTTCTCGGTGCCCATCTGATCTTGCTAAGCAACTTAGACTTCTTAAGGATTTCTGCTCTACCATGGGTATGACTATTAACACTGACAAAACAAAAGTTCTGATTATCAAATCCAATAAGGACACTTACGCTAATTTCATGTATGACAATAGTAACTTGGACGAAGTGTCTTCTTACAAGTACCTAGGAATTGATATCCATCACATGCTCAATTGGAACTATAGCATTGAGAAAAGGATTAATGGGGGGTGGAAAGCTTATTTTGGTCTTGAAAATAATTGTAAAACAAAAAATCTCGTAATGTGAGATAGAAAGAAATTCCTCTTTGAAACTTTAGTCACTCCTGTTACCTTATATGGATGTGAGGTTTGGGGTTGCAACATCTCTAGAGAATCTTGGAGAAAGATTGAGCAAATACACCTTATCCTATTCTCCTTATAGAAGTGGGTCTTTCCCCTATCGAGAGCCTAACTATGATTAGGCTTCTGTTATACAAGCACAAACTCAATAACATAGGAGACCATAGACTTCCTAAGCTAGTTTTAAATTCCAGCCAAAACCATCTGAGGCTCAAAAGAGGTTGGTATAAAGACACCAGGGCCTGGTTAAACCATTGGGAGATCGACGAGAATGTTTCATTGCAAAACTTTAATAACATTAAAAATATCGTTACTTCTAAGTTCAAAGAAAAAATGTGGTGTGAGAAAGATTTAGCAGCTAAAAGAAAATTGAGATATTATAAGGAGGTCATCAACCCCACCCTAGAAGATCAAAGGTATCTCTCTGCTTTAACTAGCTCAAAGAAGAAAATTAATAAAGCCAAGATTAGAACGAACTCTCATGAGCTCCATAGTGAAATGGGTCATTGGGCAGTTCCTAAAACACCATGGATGGAAAGGATCTGCCATCTCTGTGAGAATATGAACATGGAGGATGAAAATCACTTCCTCTTAGAGTGTCCTGCGAACAATCACATTAGATCTCAATTTCATAATCTTTGTTGCAATACTAACCTTCCTAGCCTTTTACAATGTCAAAGTTATAGTGAGCTCGGGAGGCTTCTCTCCAAGCTTTTTTTAGCATAGGAATAAAATCTTAAATCAAACTAAATAATTCGTTTCTTTAGGTCCGATAGACCAAAGATTGGTCTCAGTGGACGTTAACCACCATCATCATCATATGTTTTATTTTTTATTTTATTTTTTTCTGCGTAAAGACTAATTCTATTAAAAAAGAGAAAAATATGTACATGGAGGTCGAGACCTCAGAGGGGGCCGAAGCCAGCCCTCAGCCAGAGATTCTGAGACATACATATCCTGCTATCTGCCCTTTCAGGATTAAGAGACTTCAAAACATGATTTGTCAGACCCTGACATACAAAAAAATAATCCTGTTCTGAGTCTAACACAGCATTGCTATCGCTTACAATGACTTTACTTGTTAACCTTCTGTCATACCCGCCATGGACAAAATTGAGGCAAAAACAAAGCTTGCCGAACCAAGAATTGTTGCTGCACATCAGAACAAGTTGGTTCGCACCGATACAAGACGAGAACTGAGACCAGACCCGTAACCAGAGACCCAAAACATAGACACATAGCATAAAATAAAACAGAGCAAAGGCAAGAGTGCCACCCGTAGGCAATGAACCATCATCATTCGGCATGTTGCGGAGAGTCGGGTGCATCCTTGTCCACCTGGCTGGACGAGGCAATCCAAGTGAAAAATTCATTGTCTGCATTCCCCTCGATGCCACCATCTGGAGGAATTACCAGATTCAAGATGCTACCTGGATGATGAACCGACCCGCAAGCAAGGACCTCACGCTGACTCGAATCTGTCGGAGGCTGAGGCGCCTCAGGAACAGTGCTATCTTCCTGCATGTTGTCTTCATTAAACACGACCCCAGCCATCTCCCCCTGAAGGACACTGTCATCCTGAGACTAAGAGGTGGTGGTGTGGGCCGAGCTGCTAGGTTTATCCTCCTCCTCAGCAAGAATAACAGTGATACTGGCTGACAACACTGGCCTGTTGAGCCTGCTATGGAAGGTGAAGCGGGTTGTTTGAAAGGAGTTGTGCGGGAGAGGTCTAGCATGGCCGGAGGGCGGAGAGGACGGGGAGGCCGAAGCAATGGGGATTACGTTCTGAGGAGCAGAATGAGAGGCCCTGCCTCTATTACCAGTATTGCCTCCACGGCGAGAGACTCCTCGACGGCGAGGCATCTTCGAATTATCTGAGCAACCAAGTAAGGGAAAATGGCAGAGCTGAAGGGGGAAGGACTGAGCACAGACTAACCAGGCAATACTTAAGACCCAAGCGTGCTTCCAGACTACCTGAACGAAACAGGGGTGCGGGAAGAAAATCAGGCGGAGGTGAAAAGAGCCAAGGGCAATGGCGTGAACCAGACACCAGGCCATGAATAAAACCTCGAGCGTAAACTCTCGAACCAAGCGCGCATTGAAGACGATCTGTGCGACCATCATTCCGTCCTCTGCCCCATTGATATCGCATGCCATTGAGATATTCAATCTTCGTCCACGAGCCAGGTGCAGGGACAGCTGCCTGCAATGAAAGAACCCTCATAAATGCGCTGCATTAACACCCGCATCCGGGTTATGTTTTATTTTTTATTAATATATATAATTTTTATAATTAAATTTATTTTTAATATAATAATATGTCATTTTAAATTGAAAATATTGAGAAAAACCATAATTCATGAAAATGGAAATAATAGAAAAAACAAAAACAAAATCAAAATAAAAAAGTGAACAAAAAATTAATAACTAATAGAAATAAATTTAAATAATAATAAAAAATAACAAAAATTGAATTCAAAATGTTAAACTATGGATAAGAAATTTTTGGTAAAAAACAAAGTAGAAAGACAAAACTTAATACCATAATCAAAATCAAAAGTTAAATAAAAACGAAATAAAATTAAAAAACAAAAAAAATAGTAACCAATAGAAATGGAAGTTACTAAATAGTTTATAATAAGACCTCAACCACTCACCTTGCAAATAAATATATTTACATAATAATAATAAATAACAAAAAATGAATTTTCAAAGTTAAACTATGGATAAGCAACATAATTTTTTGGTCAAAACAAACTAATACCGAATCAAAGGTAAAATAAACAGTGTAATAAATAATAAATTATATTTTAGTATAGTGGGTTTACGCAACGCATTATATTAGATATAATTTTTTTTTGGGAATTCAACTGCGTTAAGTAAGTCATTCACGTATGACCATTTCCATGAGAGGTAGTCGTTAAGTAAGTCATTCACGTATTGACTTGGGATGCTCACAGGGGTGAAGAAATGGGATTGAAATTAGTCACTTACGACTACCTCCCATGGAAATGGTCATATGTGAATGACTTACTTAATGCAGTTGAATTCCAAAAAAAATGGTATCTAATATAATCCACTATGTAAACCTCCTATACTTAAATTCAAAAAGAGTGAAGGGATCTCTACTTGAATGGTTCATGAGGCATAATACTTGCTAAGGTTTTGCAAATGGGGTAGCAAGCTAAGTGGACTTGATTGTGGGGAAAACTCCACAGTTAAGCGTGCTTGAGCCTGAGCGGATCTGGGATGGGTGACCTCCCAGGAAGTCTTGGTTACCGGGTGAAAGCCCCGAAAGTGATGATTGACGCTGTGTGATTTATTTCACCTGTTTCAATCCCATTTCTTCACCCCTATGAGCATCACCCGATGCAATGAGCGCTAAGTGAACTATTCAAATCATGAGAAATTAGTCACTTACGACTACCTCTCATGGAAATGGTCATACGTGAATGACTTACTTAACGCAGTTGAATCCCAAAAAAATGATATTTGATGATGATGATGGTGGTGGTGGTTACCGTCCACTCAGACCAAATTAGTCTATCGGACCTATAATTTTCTTTCTTAGTTTCTAATTGTCTGACTCCTCGTCTTTCTTGGCGAGATTGGTGTTGTAGCTTTCTTTTTTTCTCTATGGTCTTCCAACTTTATTTATTTTGTATCTCCTTCATCTCTTTTAATTCCTGGGACATTGGTGTCTTAGCTTTGCGATCTATTGTCTTCATCCTTTTGAAGATAGTCGGAGAAGAAGTTTGGTCTAGGAGATTTGCTTTGCTGTTAAGTGGAGATTTATTTTTTGCGGTATTCGAACCCTCATAACTTGAGGGGTTGTGGAGTTCACTGCGTAAACCCCCTATACTTAAATTCAAAAAGAGTGAAGGGATCTCTACTTGAATGGTTCATGAGGCACAATACTTGCTAAGATTTTGCAAATGGGGTAGCAATCTAAGTGGACTTGATTGTGGGGAAAACTCCACAGTTAAGCGCGCTTGAGCCAGAGGCGATCTAGGATGGGTGACCTCCCGGGAAGTCCTGGTTACCGGATGCAAGCCCCAGAAGTGATGATTGATGCTATGTGATTTATTTCACCAGTTTCAATCCCATTCTTCACCCCTGTGAGCATCACCCGATGCAATGAGTTCTAAGTGAACTATTCAAATCATGAGAAATTAGTCACTTATGACTACCTCTCATGGAAATGGTCATACGTGAATGACTTACTTAACACAGTTGAATCCCAAAAAAAATTATGATATCTAATATAATGCACTGCATAAACCCCCTATACTTAAATTCAAAAAGAGTGAAGGGATCTCTACTTGAATGGTTCATGAGGCACAATACTTGCTAAGGTTTTGCAAATGGGGTAGCAAGCTAAGTGGGCTTGATTGTGGGGAAAACTCCACAGTTAAGCACGCTTGAGCCAGAGGCAATCTGGGATGGGTGACCTCCCAGGAAGTCCTGGTTACCGGGTGCAAACCCCAGAAGTGATGATTTACGCTATGTGATTTATTTCACCAATTTCAATGCCATTTCTTCACTCGTGTGAACATCACCTGATGCAATGAGTTCTAAGTGAACTATTCAAATCATGAGTAATTAGTCACTTGTGACTACCTCTCATGGAAATGGTCATATGTGAATGACTTACTTAATGCAGTTGAATCCCAAAAAAATTGATATCTAATAAATGATATTATATTTAATATTTAGAATAATTATAATTTTTTTCTTTTTCTTTTTTAATTTAAATATACATTTAGTAATAAAGTTTTTTAATATGTAAAGTTATTTTTTTAAAATATTTTAGAATTTATAATTTTTTTAAAAGAATTAAAAGCTTTGTATTATTATTTGAAAATTGTATAAATATTGTTTTTTTGTTGACATTTGGTTTATTCATATGGAAATCTAACCTTTTGTTAAACAAAAGAAAAGTTGTTTTCATTAAAACAGGTTTAATAACCTTAAAACTACCAATATTTTAGAAGTTTATCTTAAAAACAAGCATAACTAGTAGGGCTAGATATTCAACTAGAGTTGGTTAAGATATACTATAATCAACAACAAAAGAAGCATAGAGCATCATGGAATCACTAAGAAGAGGTAGGGACATCAACGTTAGATCTCTTGAACTGTTTGATGGAGGCAGACCTTTGCCATTCACAATAATAGCTTCAAATCAGATCATTCGTTTGTCCACGTTTATGAACTCTAGTTGTAACTTGTCGATCATCATCAAAACTTCATCCCTATCATCATTTTTGGCCAATGAGACCCTTCCCAAGAGCATTTCAATTTGTCAATAAAAATCAGTGGTATGTATGTATTGGTTTTGGTAGCCTTTGGTGTGGCTCGTGTCAGGGATCCAAGTAACAACAATGGCTCAGGCCTCAAAATAAGAGTGACATTCTCTATCAGTGATGATTTCCTCCTCAACATTCCCAGGCTCTTGCTGGATTTCAGGGGGGTATGCTTCTTGAAGAGATAAGCTGATGATTGGGGTCATGCATAAGCTCGTGAATTGCTAACTAAGCCTTTGCCCCCAGCGCCATGACAAGAACAAGCTTGTTGTCTATTCATGATTTCCGGTCATGAGGCAAGGGACCACTCTGCCCAAGATTGGAAAGAAAAGCATATAAGTTGGAAAAAGGGATTTCTAAGACTTGCTTCACTTGAACCAAGTTGGATATAACAGGGCACTCATTAGCATTCCAATTGAGAATGAAAGAGTTCTAATGTGAGTGCCTCTCGCTACCCAAATTAGATTTTGTCAACCAAGAGGCTCATACCCAACATAAGAAGCTAGTCATCACACGAACTTGCAACCAATCACCTCCAAGGTTCTTACCATAGAGGACCCTCGCCAATGAGAGTAAAAAATAATTAGAAAACACCCACATTGCAAAACACATTATTTGCTTTAAGGGCCTATGTTGTAAGGACACTAAATCTTTTCGACCTACCTCAACTTAAAAAACAACCATGAGAGAGAGTAGAACAATAGACCAATGAGATCGCAAAGAGATAAACATAGCGATGTTAGGCATGGTGAAAGAGCCAGAGCCCAACTAAGAGAGCCAAGAAGACCAAAAGCCAAAGGGGCTTGGACTTTCCTTCTAGATACTGTGAGACAAAACCTAGTGCTATAGGAGGCCAAGTCTGAGTTTATAAGGCTCAGATAAAGAACTCAGAGACAAATATGGCCTTCATGAAATGGAAAGGAAAGTCACGGATGCAACCAAATTCATCATCGTGAAACCATATACCTCTCGATCGAGAATATTCCCAAAGCTACCTGTTGAATTACTCAACCTTAGAGCACATGTTGGAGAAATTAGAGTCAACCTAATGCCCATGCACCATGTTAATGATAACATGCCCTTCCCAGTACATGTATCAATCATGGGGAGAGGTGGTGAGCCCATTGAGTTTAATGATGGAGTGAGGCGACGGTCACCTCAACCTCTTCTCACTCTATCCCATCCTATTATTAATAAAAATTGTAGTAAAGCTTAGATTAAAGTTTAATTTCAAAGCTTTTACACAAAATCAAGAATCATTATTCACTACTAATTTATAATAAAGTCTAGCTATATTTTTAGGAAATATATCCTACTACTTCTTTATGGTATATATTATGGGAAATAAGCCCAAGATCTTAATAATTTTACAAAACATAAAACTCAATAGAAAGTATGATGATTGCCAACTTTTTCCATAACTACATTGATTGGGTCTAAGTTTCACTTGACAATTTCCATGCCTTCCATTTATTAGTGTATTGATTCTCCTTCCTTCAACACCTTATAATTGTAATTGATTGGTTGCACTTGATTTGAAGCCCATGTTTGATCGCCCTTGCTCAAAATTAATGACCATGGTTTTGAGAATGTTGAATTCCACCTCTAGAATAGCAACTTGACACTTTTATTGATCTCAAGCATCAATGGTTATTGCTCTCTAGGTAGTAACTTGGTGTTTGTTCACAGTTTTTTTTGTGATTACGAAGATCAAAGTTCTATTACCTTGTATAGACTCCTTGTGATTGCATAGGACATGTTGAATATCATTTAATTCTCGCTAATCCATCCAATTTGTATTATCGTCAAAGCTCCCGATCACTTTTAAGTTTTCCATGTTTCCCTCTACCTGGTTTATTTGGTTCACCTTTAGACCTCGAAAGTCCAAGTATTAATTTGTTCAAGATTCAATACAATTTGAGCAACCACTCACCAAAATAAACTTACTTAAAAACCAAATAGGAATTGAATAAAAAAGACAAGCTTCCATGTATAGAAAATATGAGAACACCTACAACATCCCCATATTTAGAGTTAGAAACAATCCATATAATTGTGAGCCTCCTTAAGCTGGAAAAAGGTTGGCAGATTCACCTTCCAAAACTGGAAGACCTTGAATTGACTTGTTTTGAACACTATATTATTTGTGTTGGTGTTAATTGGGGTTATCTCAGGTGGTTGGGTAGAATGGTTGTGTAACAACCTTGGTTAAAAATTCATGTGAAAAAAATATAAGACCAAAGTCATGGGACATGTATTCCAAGCTGAATGTTGGGAAAAACATCCTAGTGGGTGTTCATTTCGGTTATTATGGCTAAAGGAAAATGGAAAAGGCAATGGCAAAGGCTTTGGAAAGGCAAAGTGGTATTAATTGGCATTTGATTTATGAAAATAAAGGAAATTAGGAGAAAAGGAAGGTAAAAGATCACAGTTTGCATGTGAGGAGGAAATTGAAGGAAAATAATGGAAAATGAAGAAAGTAGAGGTCTCATTAATAAAAAGGCTTTCGAGGATCAATTCATAAGCTTTTTGACAATTTTTTGGTGGATCTCTCTCTCCATTCTCTCTTTGACACACTTAGAGCATTCTTGGAGCACTCTAGCATTAGATCAAAGAAAGTAAAGGAAGAGCAAAGGAGGCAAAGGGAAGCAAAGATCAAGCAAGGAAGAGCAGGATCAAGCAACTACAACGGGATTACTTGCAGGTATCAATTTGCATGTGTGATTTCCTTGCTAGATTTGACATGCATGGTACATGCATGTGAGTATTTGGTTCTCTTGTTGTCATTGGCATGGGTTTTGCTAGGTGTGATAGTGATTTTTAGCCTTGCCTTGTCATTTCCAGATAGCCATGGTGTGATGGGTTCTCTTTTATTTGGTTAAGTTGGATTGCCAGATGGTTTTGAAACTAAGTTAGGCGATCTCTGAAGAAGAACACAAGGCCTAGGAATCCTTGGACTGGAGAAGGTGGGATTGCGGTAAAGCCAAATTTTGTGTATCTCGGTGAGCTTAGGATATACGATAAATTCTAGAGGTGTGTGCCCTTGATCAGGCCTAGGAATCCTCCATCGGTGAATGATGGGATATATGGTAAAGCCTGGAGGGTGGAGTCTCGATTAGGCCTAGGAATCCTCAACTAATGAATGGTGGGATATACGGTAAAGCTTAGAGACTAGGAAGCAAATAAATTCCTCATGGTGTAGGTAGAGAAATCTGGTGGCATCCATGCTTGTTTAGGGCCCAGTGATCCTGTGGGGATTGCGGTAAAACCTGAGGAAACTTGGATTAGTTTTGTTGCGAGTTCCAAATTCATGCTTGGAATATGGCATCGAGGTGATTAGCTGAAAGAAATATTTGGTTCAACCCAATTTATGGTCGTGTGGTACATGGAAGTCCCTGGCTTGGTTGGATTTTGCATATGATAATAAGAGCTCTTTCCCTCTTGTGTTCTATATGTAAATGTACTTGTTAATATGTGGTTTTTATGGTTGTGCTATCCTTGTTATTTTGTTGGTTACATGGTGGTTATAAGCATGGCTTATGACAGACTTTGGTTATGCCTCACATCATGTTTTGATTAGTAAATGAATAAGTGATGAATGTAAGACCTAATAGACCTTCTTGGTCATTTTTAGATAAGTATCAAACCCCTATGCTCAAATGTTTATTTATGACTTGTAGATTTCATGTTCATGATATGTTTGACGGAATGTCTGTCATGGATAAGCCTTGTTAGATCAAGTTCTTATCTAAGATTTGTATGGAAGGATTTGTCCTTGTGTCATTCATGGTTTTGAAAAGTTTCATTAAGTTATGGGCAGAGATCTAGATCATAGCTTGAAAAAGTGGCTTAAATCCTGTGGTTGTAGCCATAGAACTGGGTGAAAAATACTACAATCGCTCCCTTGTAGGCATCATGCATGTGACTAGAGGGTTTCAACCAAAATTAGGCAGTGTTGTGCTAGCGTTTGGGAGATCAGGGCACTGAAAAAAGAGGTTTAATTCAGGGTCTAGGCACCTAGAAGGGTGGTTTAGCCCTTGGGGGTCCTATAACACCTAATAGAGAGTCATTAAGGGTTTTGGTTTGTCAATTCCACTTCCTTAAGGTGATCTAGGAGGTTGAATCATATCATAGTAACTCTTCGTCGCATGTTTAACCTAGTAGGTCGGTAACTTGGGTAAATGTGGGAGGAGAGCATTACAGAGTGGTATCAGAGCATGATTCAACACTTGGACTGGATAGGAAGAATGTGTTTGTCATGCATGCATGTAGGTTGTATGTGTGCTTGTTATGTATGCATGGTAGAGGTCATTGTTACAGTTGTGTTTCTGTGTAGGAATTGATGATGTTGTTGTTGGGATGCTTTAGTCATGAATGCATGTCAATTGTATATGCATTTGTTATGCATGTCAATGTCTATATGTTGTTATGCATGCATTGTCATGGTTATATTTATGCATGTACAGTAGGTCAACATTATGAGGTCATTGTATGTAGTTTGTGTCATCATGATATTGTTGGTTTTTGTGATGCTAATGTGTTGGATGAGATAGAGAAGGAGATGCAAAACATCAAAGCGAGGTTGCAACATTGGACCTTGGGGTAAGAGCAGATCGTCATATAGGTTTGTATGGTGGGTATGCAGGTATGTTGGTTAATGATTGTTATAAGCATTGGGGTCATGTACATGTCTGTTAGTTTATGGTTGTTGTAGTTACATGTATGATAGATGTTAGTTAATTAGTGCAGTTATATGCATATGCATTGGATAGTCATGAATGATAGTAATTTTTTGTTGTATGCATTGTTGTCATATGCGTGATGAGTACGTTTACTGCATTAAGTTCTTGATGTTATATGTATCGTGATAATCTAGATTGTCTTGTGCATATGGTTATGGTTACGATATTTAGGTATGAGTCAACTTACTTGTGATATTGTGTTGTACTAATCTAGATTGATTATGCATATGTGATTGTTACGCATGAATGGAAATTGTTTATGAGCTTATGATGTGAGCATGTTAGCTAGTTACTGTCATGGATATCATGACCTTATTTATGTTTGAGTTGATGTGTTGTGAAGTTATATCATGCTAATCTAGATTGATTGTTCAGACAAATAGCCTCCCCTAAGATACATTGAGGTATTAGTTTGCTTATGTCATTTATTTGGTGTTTGAATGTTTGATTATGTTGTTTATTTGGTGTTTGAGTATTTGGTGTTGATTATGTCGTCTATTTGTTGTCTGAATGTTTGATTACATGCATGATATGAGTATGTATCTATAAGATTGCATGAAGGAATGATCTTGTTTTAAGACGGTTGTACTAACACATATGTGTTAAGACAACTGATATGTGCTTAAGTGCAAGTAGGTTCTAGTTGTAGTAGTATGAGTAATGATTGCTAGTTAATTATGACATGGTTGTTAGTTTTAGAAAAGGTTGATTTCAATTAATAGACATAATGTTTTGAACCTTGGAACACGTGGCTAACATTTGTAAACAGTTTCAGGGTAACATGCTTGGTATTAGCATGACAAGGTAATAGTTGATTTGTTCATATAACTATCTGTTGGGTGACGTGATAATACATAGTAAGAATCAATTAAAGAAAGGTAAGGTAATTGGTATATTGTTACGTTTATTTATGCACTGACAGTTATGTGTTTATGAGAGTATGATGCAGGGGATTGCATTGCCATGAAATCTTGAAGAAGGTTCAAGTTGAATTTCCCTTGGAAGCATTGGGAACCCATGGGGTTGAGTCATGGTGTTTGTTGCTAGTCTTGTGCTTTTGGTCTTTTGTGATTTATTGTGCTTGATTATGGATTTGTTTATCTCTAGTGCATGGCAATGCCACTTTGTTTGTGGTGTCATATTATTATTGGATATTCATGGTTTTCTTCTTGTTTGTTTCTTGTTCTTGCCTTTTATGTTTTGAGGGTCTTTGGAATTGGTTGGGAAGGAGGAAGTTAATGGAGTTTGGGGAGAGCTTAATGAAACCCCACAGGTAATGCAAGACCCAGATGAAGCTCGATGCATGTATAATGGTAGCTAAAGGCAAGAATATGAAAGCTAGTTGGATTGGTTGGGTCCATTAGAGATGAATGGAGGACAATAGGACAATAATGAGACATGTAGCAAGAAAGGTGAAGTAAATGGATTTGAGGCGTCAAATGCCTTGGCTAAGTTGGGAACTATTGTTATCAATGTTGTGCATGTTGTGCATGGATAAAGGGGGTTCTCTTAACCTTGACCTTATGGTATATGGTAATTATGTTGTGATCATGATTATGTTGATGTTTATATGTATACATGTATGCATGTATGTTATTGTATGATAGGGTCGTCGAAAATCATTATTGTTTAATGCTAATGTTTATATATATGTATATACATGTATGTATGTGTGTCATTGTCTGATAAGATCATGATTGTTTTATGCTAATGTTTATATATATGTATGTATCTACATATCTATGTCACTATATGACAGGGTTGTCAGGGATCATTCTTATGGAGGAATGATTGCTTATGCAGGTGAATGGCGTGAAGAGATTCCTGGTCTTATGGGGAATCAAGTGGGAAGAGTAGTCCTGACCGATCTATGAGGTCAGTGTCATGTGGATATTATTTGATAGTACTATGCATGTGTTTATGTTATCGACAAACTATGCTGAGGGATACATCAGTGGAATGAAAGTAGTGTGATTTGCAGCATGAGGGGACAAGCGTAGACAGTGGAAAGACACTGGAAGTAAGGTTGCCTGGTAGACATTGTATGGCTTTTGGGTGTGCAATACTACTGTTGTGTATCTATTGTACATGAAGTACATATGGTGTTGTGTGCATGTTGCATATATATTGTTCTGTGCATGTTTCATTTGCGGTACTGTGTACATATAGTGTTGCGTGCATGTTGCATATATTGTACTGTGTACATATAGTGTTGTGTGTGTGTTGTATAGCGGTGCTATGTACATATGGTGTTATGCACATATTGTATATGCGGTGCTATGTACATATGGTGCTATGTACATGTTGTATATGTAGTATTGTGTACATAGGATGTTGTGTGCTTGTTGTATATGTGGTGTTGTGTGTATATTGCATATGCATTGTTGGGTATAGATGGTGCTATGTACATGTTGGATATGCAATTTTGTGTACATATCGTACTGTGCGCATGTTGGATATGCGGTGTTGTCCGCATGTTGGATATGTGGTGATGTGTACATATGGTGCTATGCATATGTTGTATATGTAGTGTTATGTACATATAGTGTTGTGTGCATGTTGTACATGTGGTGCTATATACAAATGGTGTTGTGTGCATGATTGTACATGTGGTGTTGTGTACATGTTGTACATGTAGTTTTGTGTGTAGGTGGTGTTGTGTACATGTCATGCATGTGGTGATGTGTACATGTGGTGTTGTGTACATGTAGTGCATGTGGTGTTGTGTACATGTGGTGTTTTGTACACATTGTATAGGTGGTGTGATGTATAAGTGGTGTTATGTACACGTTGTGTAGGTGGTGTCGTGTACATGTGATGTTGTGTACACATTGTACAGGTGGTGATGTGTACAAGTGGTACTAATGTACATGTGGTATTGTGTGCATATCATACATGTTGCGCTGTGTACATGCGGTACTACATATGTGCACTGTGTAATCATGGCATCGTGACAAGTGTATCCGTTGTG
Source organism: Pinus tabuliformis (assembly GCA_031772625.1). Classification (NCBI taxonomy): domain Eukaryota; kingdom Viridiplantae; phylum Streptophyta; class Pinopsida; order Pinales; family Pinaceae; genus Pinus; species Pinus tabuliformis. The sequence goes on from CM062804.1 coordinate 552,389,342, forward strand.
TTGTACTCTGTGTACGTATGTGTATTATGTTGTACACCATATGTAGGAGTATGTATTGTGTTGTATTGTACACCGAGGGTAGGTGAATGTGTCATGATGTATATCATGTGTAGGTGTATGCATTATGTGGTGTCATACGGTATATGTGGATGTATGTGTTGTGATGTACATTGTGTATGTGTACGTGGTTGAAGAGAAGGTACTAGGTGTTTGTTGGGTGTGGCAACTGATCCGGCGTGTGTATGAAAATGACAAAGGATAAAGGTAGAAGCGAAGGACCGATTAAAGGATAAGTATTAGTATTTTATTTCAATTTTACTATGTATGTGATCTAAGATTCTGGTTTATGATGGTTACATGTGATCTATGATTTTGACAATGATGGTTGTGTTTTGAGCTAACCAGATGTGATAAGTTTATACATGATGATTGGATCAAACAACTAGTTTGACTTGTTGTGACAAGAAGTGAACAAAATTGCAAGTGTACCTTATTGACAAACCACAAAGGAGGTATGGTGTGAATTTATTTCAATCTATTTTGAATCTAATGGAAGTTATGTGCTTGGAACAAGAGATCATGGGAATGCTCAATTGGGTGATTGGAATTTTCTATCAAAGCATGTTAGCAACAACAATGAAAGGAATTGGAGCAGGCAGTAATATGTTGGCAGAGCATTCAGGATCAGGGCCATTGTGGGACTCTGGTACCCAATATTGTCCACTGATTTCCATGAGCATGTTATGGCTGGTATGATGGTTTTGAGGCATGTATATGCCTTGGTTGTTTAACCTTCCGATGCGAGGAAGCCTTGCCAAGGGATGGATTGCCCGGGATAGGGGATGTCAGGGAACTTAGAAGGTGAGTGACTGCATGGAAGGGGGTGACCGGATTGCCCAAGGGACTGTGTAGCAGAGAAGGGAAGGTTGAGAATGGATTTGTTTTGGTCACTAGCATTTCCATTAGATGCACATTGGGAGTGTGCCCTGGAATAATGATCCAGTAATTCTTCACTGAGAGGACAAGTGGCGCAAGATTGTAGCACTGGACATGGATGCAGCTTTGACTTTGGAAGTGGATTTTGGACTTCCTAGGAAGGAGGTGAATCCCGATACTACTTTTTAGGGTGGAGATGTGAGCCTCTAGATTCCCTTATTGTGGATGCAGGCATCGTATCCTTTTATTGGTCAGTTGAGAAAATGTGCATATGTGCATATGTGTATATGTGTATATTATTGTAAATATTGCATTAAGTTGGATTTATAAAGCTCCGTGAACAATATGGTTATTTGTTGGTTGAAGCAAATGTGCATAAGTATATGTGGTTGTGATTGTAAATACTACCATGACCTGTGTTATAAAGCTCCAATTAGCGGTATGGGTGTCATGTCGTTATGGTTTCCATGTTGTTATGTTTCTCATTTTGGTTTGCTTCTCAGCAGGATGATCATTGTAAATACTACAACGAACTGTGTTATAAAGCTCCATGGGCAACATGTTTTGTTTTTTGCGGTGTACTCGTTTATAGGTGTCATTGAACACCAAGGACGGTGTTCCCCCAATGGGGGATGGTTCTGTAACAAACATGGTTAAAAATTCATGTCAAAGAAATATAAGACCAAGGTCATGGGACACATATTCCAGGCTAAATATTGGGCAAAAAATCCTAGTGGGTGTTCATTTCGGTTATTATGGCTAAAGGAAATTGACAAAGGCTTTAGAAAGGAAAAGTGGCATTAATTGACATTTTATTTATGAAAATAAAGGAAATTAGGAGAAAAGGAATGTGAAAGGTCACAATTTGCATGTGAGGAGGAAATTGAAGGAAAATAATGGAAAATGAAGAAAATAGAGGCCTCATTAATAAAAAGGATTATAAGGATCAGTTCACAAGATTTTTGACAATTTTTGGTTGGAGCTCTCTCTCTAACACTCTTAGAGCACTCTAGCATTGAATCAAGGAAATCAAAGGAAGAGCAAAGAAGGCAAAGGGAAGCAACGCTCAAGCAAGGAAGAGTAGGATCAAGTAGCTGTAGCAGGATTACTTGCATGTATCGATTTTCATGTGTGGTTTCCTTGCTAGATTTGGCATGCATGGTACATGCATGTGAATATTTGGTTCTCTTGTTGTCGTTGACATGGGTTTTGTCAAGTGTGACAGTGATTTTCAACCTTGCCTGGTCATTTCCAGATAGCCATGGTGTGATGGGTTCTCTTTTATTTGGTTAAGTTTGATTGCCAGATGGTTTCAAAGCTAAGTGAGATGGTCTCTTAAGAATAACACAAGGCCCAAGAATCCCTAGACCAGAGAAGGTGGGATTGCGGTAAAGTCAAATTTTGTGTACCTTAGTGGGCCTAGGAATCCTCGACCGATGAATGGCGGGATATACGGTAAAACGTAGAGGCGTGTGCCCTTGATTAGGCATAGGAATCATCGATTGGTGAATGACGGGATATACAATAAATCCTAGAGGGTGGAGTCTCGATTAGACCTAGGAATCCTCGACTGGTGAATGGTGGGATATAGGGAAAAGCCTAGAGGCTAGGTGGTTGACAAATTCCTCATGGAATAGGTGGAGAAATCCGGTGGCATCCATGCTTGTTTAGGGCCTAGGGATCCGATGGGGATTGTGGCAAAGCTTGAGGAAACTTGGATTTGTTTTGTTGTGAGTTCTACATTCATGCTTGGAATATGGCACAAGAGTGATTAGCTAAAAGAAAGATTGGTTCAACATAATCTATGGTTGGGTGGTACGTGGATGTCCCTGGCTTGGTTGGCTTTTGCATATGATAATAAGAGCTCTTTCCCTCTTATGTTCTATGTGTAAATGTACTTGTTAATATGTGGTTTTTATGGTTGTGTTATCCTTGTTATTTTGTTGGTTACAGGCTGGTTATAAGCATGGTTTATGATAGACTTTGGTTATGCCTTTCGTCATGTTTTGATTAGTAAATGAATGAATGGTGAATGTATGACCTAATAGATGTTATTGCAGCTATTATGAGAAGGCACTAGAACTTCTTGGTTTTCAGATAAGTATCAGACCCCTATGTTTAGATGTGTATTTATGACCTGTATATTTCATGTTGGTGATATGTTTGACAAAATGTTTGTCATGGTTAGGTCTTGTTAGGTCAAATTATTGTCTAAACTTTCTATGGAAGGATTTTATCTTGTGTCATTCATGGTTCTGGAAAGTTTCATTAAGTTATGGGCAGAGGTCTGGATCCTAGCTTGAAAAAGTGGCTTAAATCCCGCGGTCACAAGCACAAAACTGGGTGAAAAAGACTGTAGTCTCTCCCTTGTAGGCATCATGCATGTGATTGGAGGGTTTCAGTCAAAATCAGGCAGTGTTGTGTCAATGTCTGGGATATCAAGCCACTAAAAAGAGGTTTAATTCAGGGTATGGGCACTTGGAAGGGTGGTTTAGCCCTTGGAGGTCCTATAACACCTAATAGGGAAGTCATTAAGGGTTTTGGTTTGTCGATTTCACTTCCTTAAGGTGATCTAGGAGGTTGAATCATATCATAGTAACTCTTTGTAACATGTTTACTCCGTTTAGCCGGTAACTTGGGTAAATGTGGGAGGAGGGCATTACAGGTTGTTATCTCTCCCACCTAGGTTCAATTCACTATGAGTGACATGATGATGAGAAAAAATCATTGTAATGGCTACATGCCTATGAATATTGTTATATTGACCCTCACCCTCACCCTCAAGATGAGAGAGAGGATGATTTCCCTTGCAAAAAAAATATTATTTGTGTTGGCATACAACATAAAAGGCCGTCTCAAAACCAAAGAGAACACAAATAAAAAAAGAAGTGGAAATTCTTATAATGGAGAGCTTATAACGTAAGCAAAATTCCTAGAGCCAATGCTTGAAACAATCTAGGCAAACGCGAAACTCCCTGAAATGGAAGGGGGGAGAGGAGGGGCCTCACTTGCAATTAAAATTAAGACTAAAACACACACATAATCCAAACTAAACTTACAAAAATCACCAAGCTTTCTTGCAAACTTGAAAACTAGATTCTCCACCTCTGAATTCCACATTGAAGAGCCATAATCCAACATTGACGAACGAAGTTTTTTTTGATGGCTTCAAAATCACGCAAGACCAAGAAACTGGGCATGTGAAGGTGTGTCTTAGGTTTCTTCTCATTATTGAACTTATTATACAACTATGCTCCCTTGCTATTTGCCATATGAAGCCTTAATAGCATGCTATGTGCCTCAATCCTCATATTAAAGTAATATTGGAATGAGTTGAATATAACCAATACCATTAACTTTGATGACCCCCACATTTAGGGATTTTGCTTGATTAACAACTCGTAACACATTAATACTTGATACAAATGAATTTGGTTTCTTCTTGCCTAGCTTGAACTAGCATTAATGCCAATAAATTATTAATTGGGGTGATGTTACGCATTAATACTTGATACAAATGAATTTGGATGATATCAGGAAAGTTCTTATTGCTTTTGGGTTTGATCACAACTGGGTTAGATGGGTCATGGCCCTGGTCACTTCTTCCAACTTTTCAATTTTGGTTAATGGTTCTCCCTCGGAGACTTTTATTCCTTCAAGAGGACTTAGGTAGAGAGACCCACTCTCTCCCTTTCTCTTCATCCTCATGATGGAAGGATTGAGTCGGTCTATCAAGCATGCAAAAGAAGTAGGTAAGATTAAGGGTCTTCAACTGTCTGACAATGGACAGGCCTTGACTCACCAACAATTTGTTGATGATACCATGTTGCAGGGAATCCCCACGGTCAAAGAAGCTCTTGCGTATAAACAAATCCTGAGTGACTTTGCCATGGCTTCAGGTATGGAAGTTAATCTCTCCAAATCTATTTTTTTTTTCATTAATACTAATATTGCTATTCAGAGGAATATCTCCAGACTTCTGGGCTTTCAAAGGGATATCCTCCCATCAAAATATTTGGGAGTTCCTCTAACTGCCAAACCTTTGCACAAGAGCATTTGGGAGCCAGTGATTAATAAGATGCAGGATAAAATCAGGAAATGGACCATTAGATCATTAAACTTGGCGGGTAGGTTGGTGCTCACAAAGGCTGTTCTTCAATCAATCCCAATCTTCATGCTCTCAGCTCTCCTAGCTCCAAAAGGAGTCTTGCAACAATTCAGATCCATACAAAGAGATTTTCTTTGGGGGAAGGGGGAGGAAAGAAAGAAATGGGCCTTGGTTGCCTGGGATAAAATCTGCAAACCTAAAAACCATGGGGGACTTGGATTGGATGATCCGAAGATCCTTAGCAAGGTTTTAGGGGCTAAATTATGGTGGCGCTGGGTCAAAGATCCAAAGGCTCAGTGGGCTAGTATCTGGAAAGAAAAATATGCCAGCACTTGGCGTAATAATGATCACATAAGAATGTCTAGATGTATAAAGGGCTCACACATCTGGAATAAGGCCTGGGAGAACAAAGGAAGACTGCGTTATGGTCTGTGGAGGCCATTGCCTTGAGCTTGATGGAGAATTCTTGACTGGGGCACCCAATTAATGGTGCCTGCAAGGCGCTATGAATTCCCTTCATTTTGGCTTGGGAGGGGACGCGGGCGGCCACATGGCCAGTCCTCCCACCGCCCGTCCATCTAATCACCATTAATGTCATGGTTATCACCTGCATCCGAGTGTGCTTCTTCACTCTGTACCAATTCACTCTGCACCAATTCATTGTAATCCTTTAGTTGGGGTGCAGTGACAATAGTGTTAAGCGAGCCTGCATGTAGAGTCCGGCCACTGTCCACTCCTTTGTTAGCTAAGAGATCAGCCACTTTGTTGCCATCCCTGCGGATGTGTTTGAAATCTTCACTGTATTATTATTGATTAATTATAAAATAAATATATAGATGGTTCTATCTTCACCTTCACCAAATATAAATGAATTATTATTTAAGAAAAAAAATATATAATAAAAATAATTTAACTTTTGTCCACTGTGTATTGGATAGACGATGATTAGGTGCTCTCTGTTAAGACACTCTTTGATGTGAAGGTACTAGTTCAATTCTTCGCCAGATGGAAGTGATATATAGACATGATAAAGATGTAGTCTTACAAAACTTCCAAAAAAATTTAATAATTTAACTTTTAAACAAGCTATTGACAACAAATGAGAGCATGCATGCATTGACAACAGATCATCATCATGCATTGACAACAGATCAACAAACTACATGCAGATGGTCTCACAACATTTAATTTCAACCAAGCATTACTCGATTATGCCATAAATAAATTAAAAAAAAATAAAAAAATCTCATTTAAGCCAAAGTTTCATCGCTGACCTCGAGAAGAGGCCAAATAAGAACCTCAAAACATTTGATTGGTTAACATGACCTCGAGAAGAGGCCAAATAAAAACTCAAAACATTTGATTAGTTAACATAAAACAGTCACAATGTTTAATTGGCTGAGAAAAAGGCGAAAAAAAACTAAAACACATGTACAACAAAAATTTAACTAATATCAACACTTTTTCCAAAACATTTTTAATATCCGCCCATTTTCCAAAATATTTTTTAATATCCCCACATTTTCAAAGCATTTCGATTACAAAAGTCCCTCCCAAGTCCCTTTGTACAGAAACCAATAACCAACCCACTCCAATTATACATATATTTTAATACCAAAACCATATTCAAAACTTAAATACACATATACTATATTCCCCTTTATTATTATTAAACATGCACTAACTCACAAAACATGAAGTTACAATTTTTTTTTGAATTAACTTCTTTCCACCTGCACCAACAAAACATGAAGTTACTTTTTACTTTATAAGATGGTACACCTCACCTCCTTGTGCGCACACCATCAATCTCTCACCCACACAATTTATAGCCTTCATCTTATGACTTGTATAAACACGGTTTTCTCTTCTCAGTTCTGGGTCTTCAAAACAAATCCCAGAGAAATCTGATTCTGGTTTACAAAACAAAGCACAGAGAAATCTGAGAGCGTGTCTGAACATCCTTGAATCTGAACCACTGCCAGACGGTTCAATCTGTAAAAGCATAGATCTGGCGAAGACGGGTTCTTGCATCATCGAATCAGCCAAAGGCAGTGGCTAGATCTCGTCGTGCCCTGTGATTCAAACTCCATATCACCTAAAAGTAAAGCGAGAATGTCGGGATTCGACTCATATGTTGGTGGCGGAGACGAGCTCGCGGGAGGCCCAACTCGGCCGTTTGACGATGGCTACATCGGCTATGATCCTCGCTTGCCCTCACAGAGGTTCGATTCCTCCTTCAGGTCGCCGGATCAATTCCCCGTCGACGATACTGACGCCGACGCTGATGAGGTTAAGGACGCCGACGACTTCGACAACGGAAACGGCTACGAGGTTCCTCCGGCACCCGTTTACCATTCAGAGGACGAGGCTGCCCCGCAGCAGCCAGACACTCCCCCCATGTTCAGTCAAAGCTTCGGATCATCCTCTCAACATGTCGATTTTGGGGGCGATTACTCTCCCCAAGCCTCTGAGATCAACGGCAAGCCCTTTGAAGTGAATGGACTTTATGGCATGGCACCGCTCGCTTCCGATGGCCCAATTCTTCCCGCCCCCGAAGAAATGCAGGAGGAGGGTTTCATGCTTCGCGAATGGAGACGGTAACTCCCTACATCTTGAAATTTCTTTCTTTGTTATATGTCACTTATCGTAAACAAAATTCATCGTCTGATCTGCTTACTTAATGCAAAATTTCAACAGTGATACCCTAGATTTAACCCTGATTTGCTCTGTTAGGGTAAAATTCAATAGTTTAATTGGAGATTTGCTTTATTTGATGAAATTCAGCATCCAGAACATTAGATATGTTAACTGGTTTATTAAATCAAAAGAAATTTAAAGGGTTGTTGATGAATCTGACTTAACAAACCAGGTCGACTTTCAGGACTCTAATATTAATGGCCATTTCCCATAGCTTGCTAAAACAAAATGAGTTTTGAGTTTAGTTAGTGATCCCCCCTGTTGTAAAGAGTTTCGTTTAAGGCATTGTGTCCTATATAACAGATAGACTTTTAAAAATGCATAACTTAGTCCAATCATCAATATGGGTTCGTGTGAAATGGCCACAATTGGGATAATTTAGATTTTAACAAATCCTATCACAGGAGTTTCTTGCAAGCGTCTGGTTTCAAATATCTCCGGGAAATGTACTGTTCTTTTCCTATTTATCTCCCCTGGTCTTAATATTCTTCCTATTTGTAGCCCTGATTGACGGTATTTCGCGGTGCCATTATGACTTTCTCTCAAGTTCTTCCGATTTTCCTAGATTGTTAGGTTGCTAATTTTGAGTTTTTAGATCAAAATTCACGCTTGAAGACATTTTCCAATAAATTATCGATATTGCCCCATTTACACCGTACCTTTGTCACCTCGTTTTTTTGTTTGTTTTTTGTTTTAACATTTATACTAATTTTGATGTTATATCATTTATTTGACATTTCTAGGAGTTGTGCTTGGGCTCCCACATTGTATTCATAGTGGTTGTACTCTTCAGTCCCATTGACCTATTTTTGTGGTCATTTATCGTACATTAATAAAATTATTTTATCTTATATGGTAAGCTTCTATCTGGACCCTCTGCAATATATTCCCCGAAACTATACTTGCAACATTGGTTTCAACATTGCCTTAAGTTTCTCAACTTCTATTTAAAGAAGGGGAAAACGAGTTAAGATTTTATTATAAATTAATTGAATGTAGGCATATTTAGAAATCCAAAACTAAAGGTATGTGCCTTAGAATTGTTAAAATCCTGAAACTGGAAGTTGTTCAGACTTGCTCAAACTTGCCCTTTGTGAAATTATAGATAGAACTAAGAACTTAACTTGCCTTTATTAACAGCAGTAAAATGGTTCTTAAAAGACCAGAACGATAGTCAGTGTCAATCAATCTCGACATAAACATGAATTTCAATTTATATGGGTGATAATCTGTAACATTTATATATTTAGCTCAACTATTTTATTGAGTTGTTATTTTTATTTTATATTTTATAGAAATACCCCCATTCCCCAGCCTTCCTATGTCTCATTTTAATTGCCTTGTAACCGAAGAGGAACTTATATAAGCTGAATTCCCAGATGTTCAAGGACCCAATTTCCATTTTTTTGCTGATCTTATCTGTTTTTTTATGAATCTTGATGTTTATTGGCATTCCATTGATTTTTTAGACAAAAGATGTGGCTAATTACCAGCAAATTGTTGTTGATTATTAATTGGTTGCCATCATTACATGTTCTCTTGTAAGGCAATCATCATTGCCTTCAAAATGTTGTCCTGAAATTTCAAATAAACGAACATTTATTATGAATTGATCGCAATTGATAATTTCTTTTCACTTATTTCCTAATTTTAAAGACTGACAATTATGCTTGTTATGTCCATTGACTGATTTTTTTTCTAGATATTTTTCCTGTTCTTTTTATTTGGGTACCTTTAGTATCAGTGAGGTGCAACATCACGTAGTCACTTATTCTGGTAGTGTGACGCTATTGGCTTCGAGCACCTTGCTAAGCCACCATTCTTGTGCTTATGTAAGTTAGGTCCCTTTTCCAGTGTTTGGGTGGGGATATGCCCGCAATATCATTGAAATTTGTGCTTAATTCTAAATTGGTTCATTTGGTTGTCTTATGTTTCTCCATTTTCTTAATTTTATTTAACTCTTTTGTTATATGCTGAGCCCAAGTAATTTCATTTTTCATCTTGAAATGTTCTTTTTGTTGCCTACACATGAGCTTCTCTTTTGAATTGTCTAATTGCTGTGAAATGTAAAGGATTCCATTGTCAGTCCAACAAATGAGATCTTCCACTGAACTATTGAACTGAAAAATAGTTCACCTTGTCCCCTAATTCTAATGTTTTTCATTAAAGATGGTTCTTATTTTATTTTATTGACTGGAACAAAATGGTTTTTGATTTTTGATTTTGCGAAATATATTAGTTTACAACAGGGACACCCTGGCTAGGCTGATTTGTACTGATTAGCAATGCTTTGGCTGATTTCTTCCACTACTACCTCTCTTGGAGACGTAAGATTTAGTAGCAGAAACAAGTCAATATTTACTGACAATTGTAAAAAGCAGAAGCTGATTGAATCCTACTGCAAAAAATGGAGAGCTAACGATGTAGGATCCTTATAACAATACAATTTGTGAAGATGGTTGGTTGGCAGGTTTGGCTGTTGGCTGGATTTTTAAATAATTTTTTCACTCTTTCCTTGAATGGGTTTCAATTGGGTTTGAACCCCAGGATCTATGGCACCTCCCTGTTGGCAACATGCCTTGGGTGGGTGTTTCAACTGATTCAACCTTTTTTTTGAACCAAAACTGGGTAATTTATATTATTAAAACCTGTAGCTATGCTAGACAGCATCATTACATCGTACTATTTGCCCACTGATTTCAGCCAAGATAAACTGTTCCTTACACACAAAATGCAAAGCTTATGTATATCAGCTGGCAAAATTGTCCAGTACTTGTTGCTAATATAGATTCTACAGTTAATGTCTAATATGCTAATAGCTTTAAAATACATCAACTTAATGGAAAATATGATAGCCGGTGGCCTCTTACAAACCTATATTGGTTGGGACAGATTCCTGGTCCCCAATCTCATTTCCTCAATGAGCTGATACATAGTGCCCTCTTCCTTTAGTTCCTCTTGACCTGAATTCACAGACATTTGCTGATTGGATGCCCTGGATTGAGCATCTTTGTGTGTATCGCTCTGTTGCTACGATGTGATGATAATATTTCTTCTTGAGAATGTCTCATCATTTATGATTTTAGTAATCCTTTCAAATCTTTTGGTAAAAATTGAAAGGTCTTAACAGTTTGGGTGGTAGTAATACCAACACCTCAGTGATCTAGCAATTAAATTTGCATCATAACAAACTGTGGGGGCAAGTGCAAATTCTGTAGACCCTAGTTCTTGAGGTTGTTGTATTTCTCATCGTACATTTCCTCCTAATGTTACTGAATCATTGTTGTATGATGTTCCCAATATCTATGTTGTGAGATGGATTCCCTCTTCAATTTTGCCACGATAGTGTTCCTGTGAATCAGTGGTAGGTGTTGCAGCACTATCTTAAATTGCAACTCTCTGCTTCAATGTAATTTAATAAGCAATTATGAATATCAATCATGACATGGACAAGTCACTTAAGACCATTTTCCTCAAATTGTCAGAAATGTTTCCTTTCAAAAGTACAATTTGTTTCTTGGTTACATTAATACTTGTTCTGTAATTGCTTTACGTGTTACGTAATCAATTTTTGCTGTTACTTTTTTAATTAAAAGCCTAACTTTCAGTGTGTTATTATGGGCTTCAGTTGTGATCTGCTTCAGTTCTTTGATCTAAATTTTTTAATTTTAATTTTAATTTTTAAAACCGGAATGAGAATTTCTGGAGAATCAGTAACTTTGATCAGATCGGTTGCCAATATTACACCAGATACAACTATTTCATAAATGCCACTAATGGAGCAGTTACAACATGTCTCCAGAGACTTGAACCTGCAGCTGGGAAACAAACTGTTCATAAACCACTCAATATAAGACCCTTTGATTTTTTTAATGTCTGGTAGTTTGAACATTTTATTTGATCGATCCCTTGATTCCTCCAAAAATGCAGTTGGAATATCTAACCATTTTCTCTACCTCTTTTGAGATTTTATTGTAGTATTTCAAATACAATCTTTTTGGTTTTCTCAATTATACGTATTTCCTCTTCCTTCCTTCTTTTTCTCAGTTATAACTTATCTATATATATATATACACACATATATAATCTGTTTTTTGTGTTTTGTGCTTTTTTGGCTCTGTTTCTTGAGAGATACAGATGATCTATTGAGAAACAGAGGCCATTTGGCTATTTCTTGAGAAATGGTTTTCTGTCTAGGAACAGGAAACAACTGCCAAAAACAGTATGTCTAGTGTTGTTTTTGTTTTGGATGTTTTTTTTCAGAAATGACACTCCTCTCAGGTGCTGTATCTGGTAACAAGGCTCAAAAAATTCCCTTAACTGTGCCATTTTGTTGGTAAGTGGTAGAATCTGTTGTCATAGAAGACCATGTCGCTTTAAGGTTTTCAAGTTATATATAGCTAAAGCTTGGGATGTAGCTTTGAATATTATGCCATTCTTTCTTTTTCTGTATAGCGGAGTAGAGGATGATTGCGTTGTTAATAACCCAAGAGGTTTCCCAAGCCTTAGTTTATGGTTGGTTGACATGTTACAGAAATATGTATAGATTATGCCATGCATTGCCTGTTTTTTTCCATAAACATCTAACAAATAGAAGCAAATCTATAATCCAGGTAACACTACAAGGGTAGAACCTATGCGTAAATGATTATATGCGAAGAGTGGAATGAACTCTAGGTGCAGTACTAGTAATCTTCGGCCCTGACTGCTTTATTGGTCCATACATATAAACTCTCAATCCTTCTAACATTCATAAATTTGGTAAAATAATTTGTTTCACACCATACATTTCATTTGATACATTACAGTTGTTCACTTCATTGAACTGTAAAAGTTAACACAGTTGGGTTGCTTGTTCATGGAATTTGCTATCCTTTCCTGCCTGGTAAACAGTGTCTTCTGCTGTCTGAATTGAACTCCTCTTAAGCTAAAAATTCCCTTTTTCCTTTAGGTTAACACTCTGTATTTATATGGTTTGTTTTCCTTTATTATCACCCATCTGTATCTGCATCTTGTTTTCCTTCTTTACAGGTTAGTTGACTGTACTATACTAGCAGATTGAACTTGGGCATTTATGCAGTTATATATATGTTGTTGAAAATTGAGTAGGAAAACATTTAAACTGGGTATTTATACAAATTTGTTCATTTCTTCTGTTCTCTGACTCATTTCCCTTAAGATGTTTGCTGGCGTCGTGGCATCTTCTATGGGTCACATATTCTCAGCAAGTAATAAGATTTTGAAATCACCCTCTCTCTTTCTCCCTGTCTATATTATTGTCATTAGATTTAAATGTGTGTCTTATCTTCTGAATCATTGTATGTTTTAGCAAGGACTCTGTTTTTACTGTACACTTTGTTTATCAGTCTCACTTGTTCATCTGAGTTCATCTTGTTGATCTACTTCTCCCTCCCTTTCTTTTGTAAGGCAAGGCAGGTGGGACCACCCACAAGGAATTTGAGCCGGTGACCTATCGCAAGGACTGCCTTAACAGTGCACACATTCACTGTCAAACCAAATCCCTGTGGGTGTTGATGCACTTCTCTTAGTAGGACTAGAAGGCAATGTTTGTTTTAGACTCTAGGGCATAAAATCCTTCTCTTTATTGTCATATTAACAAATCTTATTTTTTGTTGCATAATTCTAAAACAAATCACAATACATTGTGTAGTCTTTTTTTGTATATCACAATACATTGTGTAGTCTTTTTTTGTATTAGTAGAAATTAGAGGGAGTCTATTTTTCAAAAAGAATAGCTCGAAATTTAGTGAAATTATGCAAATGTCTACCATTTTCATGGAACAGTTTAGCTTACTAGTATTTAATGTTGTATAATTGAAGCAAATACTTCTGCTTTTAGCTTTAGGGGATTTGAGAAGTTTTGTGTGTTGTAATTCTGTCCTCTTTTTTCTTATTGGTTCATGAAGCAATAGAAGTAGCATTTTTAAAAAATGAGTCAAATCTTCATTCTCAATTATCAAATATTTTTGGTGCTGGTCCCTAGGGATTATATATATATAGAAGCCCTCTCTACCTGGTCAGAACTGGTAATTGAGATCTTACATATTTACTATTTAGTGAAATAGCTTCTGCAAATTAAGTCTTAAACAAAGGAATCATAATATATATTACAGATAATACCTGAACCGTGGAAGTCAAAGCTTTGAAGAAATGCGTGTCCCCCCGCAGGGTTGAAAAGAGAACAGTGGACTGCAAATGATAGTTTTTCCTTCAGTTTCTTTATCTTTTTCTGAGAAGCAGTTTGCTTAAAGTAATCCATAAATTGATGTACCTGGATTCAGAGAGCTACATAAAATTTTGGGAACTTGTGCTCATGAACCCTCTACCCCCAATCAATGGACCAGAATTTGAAAAATTGTGCAATGAAAGCAACTTGATATTTCCTAAATCACTGTTGATAGGTTTTCTTTATCGTAGGCTTTTTCTTAATAGCATTTTTAATGAAAATGAGTTTGTTTCTGATTCTACTATTCTCTCCTTTTTGTGGGTTTTTTTTTTTGGCTTGCAGTCAAAATGCTATTCGACTTGAAGAAAAGGAAAGAAGTGAGAAGGAGAGGCTGCATCAAATTATGGATGAGGCAGAAGCATTTAGAGAAGAATTCTACAATAAGAGGAAGATCCTCTGTGAGAACAATAAAAGCAACAACAGAGAAAAAGAAAAGGTGACCTGCATGTATATTCTGCATAAATCTGTCGTGTCGTCTATGTTTTTGCATCTTTTTCCATGTGGATAAAAAACACTGTTTTAACTGTTTTTTGAGCTGTAGACAATCATGGTATATGATTCTCAAATTGTTTGCATAAATCTGATCAGAGCTTCCTTAGTATGGTCATATTGTTGAGGTGGCTTTCCTTTGCATCATAATAAGTCTAAGCTGCTTGATTTGCACGTTGAAATTTGGCTTTCTTGTATGCAAGACTACATAATTCCTACAATTTCAATCTCCAGTCATCTAATTCCTGCCTGTAGTTTCTAATTTGTTTGTCATTCCTAAGATTATCTAAAGACATATCCTTCGAATTACACACATACATCCTAAACTTTGATATTAAATGATATGGGTATGAGTACTTGCCGGCAAGTTAGCAGCATTAACTTAGTACAAAGAAAATCATACAGGCACATGGCAGTTGATAACACTCAATGATTTTGTGGAAGCCACAGGGTGTTTTTTATTTAGTGATATCCCCTACTCTTCCCTGGAATAGATGGGGAGCAACTCAAGTTTCAACTGCTAGCCAAAATAGCCTCCTTGTTGGCAACATGCCTTGTGTTGATGCTTCACCCGACTGAGCTAACCCTTGGGGATTTTAAATTTTGATTTTTTCGAAGGTTCAATGAGTCGTGGTGAACTTGGGCTAGGTTTGCCTCGAATCCTCATTTCAGAAGTGACTCGACAAGAATATGCAAAATGCGAGTCATTGTCAAGTCTCACAACACTGCTATTATGTGTCCCAGATGATCCAATTGTTGGGTTGTTTAGATTATTGTTGACTCTTGAGGTAGAGTTTTGTTGCATCTTCAAACACAAATGAACTCTTTTTGTACATTCATTGGAATTGTTATTCATTTCAAGCTAGATATTCATATCAAGTATTCTGTATCTATTCATATTATTGCTTGAGACTTTAGTCATGAATGTGACTAGTACAATGAGGTCTCAATACTTACTTTGGTATGCTGAGAACTTTATTGACTGCTTGCTTTCTAGAACAGCTTTTCAAGATGCTCCTCATCTACATCTATTTAAAAATCAATAATTGTATAAATGTTGTCATCTGTGATCTAATCATGTAAGCTAACTTTATTTTACAATCCCCAATTTACTTAGAATGCCTTGTATGGTTGAAATTGGTGTGCCAGACTCGTGAGCTTGACTCTGCTGACAAACAAAATGAGTAAAATTGACTTGGGGTGATTAACATTTAGGGTCACTGAGTTAGACTTGGGTAAAATTTGGTCAACCTGAGTTTGACTCACCAAAATAGATGTACATGCTCAAATGCTGCGCCAAATGAGTCATTTGATTTTTAGCTTTTTGAGAGTTTTTCGTGAGGTGAACCAAAGTCTTGACTCTTCTGCATTGTCAAGTATTTCCTTGAGCAGAGGCTGGTAACATTAGTCGAAATCCTTGACACATAGGATGAGGTTCACCAGTGAACAAGTAGCTCAAGTTTTAGTTCCTTTCGGTGGAGCATTTCTTCCAATACCAAAACTCATACTATCATAGGTAAATTCCACTGGAAATGAGATTAGCAATTAAATAGCTCAGAGGTAGCTCTTTTTATACTTAAAATTGAGTGGTGCATACATTATGCTCATTGAAAGTTGAATTTAGGAACATTGATCTTTCACACAGTAATAAAGTATGTTATCACATTTATGCTTTGACAAAGCATGTTAATTGGATATAGCTTGCAGTATACTTACAGGTTAATCGGATATAGCTTGCAGTATACTTTACTAAAGTTATAAGTTTATAGAATTAATGTTAGCAGATGGTTACCTTGTTCAAAAGTGCCCACTGATAGTAACTAGTTACAGCATGCAATACCTTCATTTCACCTGTCATCAGCTAATATTTAATATTTGTTTCTAGCTTCATATGATTCTTTGACATGCTTTTTGGATTTATGCTTGCTAAATATTTAGGGCTGTCTTGAGACTACTATAGAAAAAGAAACATCACGGTTTCCTTTCCTTGGCGCACATTGGCAATTTTGTGAAGCATGCATGTAATTTGATCTCTGCCTTGATTATTGCTTATCTAGTGTATCACTTGGGCTTATACTAGCTGTTATTTCAAATGAATTTTGTATAACCATCATCATGCTTTTCAAGTTTCAAAAGTACAATTGCTTCAATCTCATCGTGGGACATCTTCTTAAAGGGTCTTACTATACAGGAATTTGTGACGGACATATTCGACTATGTTAATGCTGGTTTTCAATGTAGTTGGATTGTATCTAGCATTTGATACATCTCTCCCCGAAGCTACTCTTCCAAATCATGCATCATTCAAGTCATTCATGTTTCAACTGTGCTATATGTTAGATGTGCTGCACATGTGGTAAGATCTTATTGGTCAGCCAGCTAGGATGTCAGTCATAGGTGTGTTTTTGGGAGGCATTCGCCTGATGATTCTTATAAGCACTCCTTTCTTTAAGCGTCCACATAGTATGTGGCTCAACTGAAGCTTCAAGAGAATGGATGATTTGGATGATGGGCATATTCGTTCTGTAAAATAAGATGGCTATTAATTATGGTCACTAACGTGTCAAAAAGTTCCTTGCAGTGAATAATGCTGGCAATCGCTTGCCTTTCCTCAGAGATTTAAAGGGATGGATTGTGCTTACCAGCAAAATAAATTATCATGTCCATTCTGATTGCTGTTTGTTATCTATAGGTTGTTTATGTTAAGGTGAATTTTGGTATTGAGCAACAGGGAACTTAGCTATACCTATTAGGTGGTTGCTGCAACGGGTAAAATCAATTTGACCATGTATTAAGGACCAAGTACATTGCTTGTTATTTGTGATGTACAAGGAGATGTAGTCCACATCGTTTTTTTCCTTAAATATAAACAGTGAAGTTGGACATGATGGGCACTCCATTTCTCTGCATTAGCAGGTTATCAGATTTCAGATTATATCCTTTAATGGACATTGTGGCAGTCAGAATTGAATATTAAGATATTTTGCAAATCATTTGCTGGAGTACAGCAAATGGTTAAGTTCTGTAGAATGCTACATTTTCCCCTCTGTTAACAAATTGTCTGTTTATGTTGCATTTCCTTCTCTTCTATAGAATTGTCTTGTAGTTGTAGGTAAAGTTTATTTTGTCATTACTTATGATCTAGTTGTTGTGGGCAGGTTTACATGGCTAATCAGGAGAAATTTCATGCCAATGCTGATAAGAATTACTGGAAGGCAGTTGCAGAGATTATACCTCATGAATTACCTTCTTTTGAGACAAAACGAGGTGGAAAAGACAAAGATAAGAAAAAGCCGAGTATAGCTGTTAATCAGGGACCGAAACCTGGAAAGCCTACTGATCTCTCACGAATGCGGCAAATTCTTTTGAAACTAAAGCATAACCCGCCGCCTCATATGAAGGCTCCACCTCCGCCACCACCTCCAGCTGCTGCTAATGGTTCTGCCCCTGCTTCATCTACAGGAACAACTCCACCTTCAGGAACCGCTCCAGTTACAGCTTCATCCACAACGACAGTTCCAGCACCTATTTCAACAGCACCATCAGCTCAGCCAGTTATTGTTGGTTGATATTGTCGTGACGTTAGTGCTGATTGGAAACAAAATTTAAATAGAGTATCTGTCAAAGCTTTTCATTTTAGCTTAGCAGTCTGAGTCTCAGGTTTTGCTGTTTCTGTTATATTCTCCTTCTACCATTCTATGGCTTTAATTGATATGCTGGAGAATTTAGGTGTTGTCTTTAAATTTGTATCTTGTTGGAGCATGACACGAGGTTAGTTGTGATCTGAGAATCAACATAGACATGAGGTACTCATTTCCTTTTAAATTTTATTTGTATTTTTTCGTTGCTTGTGTTTTTGGTTAATTGACTTGCAAGTAGGTTGGCATGATCGACACAGGTAGTATAAGCAAAGTGGGGACTCAACTGTGTCATGGGGGCCCACTTGGCTGACCTAGACAATGGTATTCAACAGCTGGTTTACAGTTTTGCCTTTGTTATTTGCATAACACTTGCGTTGTACTACAATAAAGACTCTGAATTTATTCATGTGGTGCCATGATACTTTATTGCTTCTAGGTCCACAACATATGGTGTCTAACAAGTGCTGCCTCTCAGTAATGTGATGGTTTCTTATTTTCAAGGGTCTATTAGTAAGCATTTGCAGAATTTGTTTCTAATTAACACAAGCAGTTACAGAAAACGGAGCTATTCTTGCAACAGATCACTTTCAATGTGTAGTCATCTTTTATCTGCACAAGATTTGTAGTTACTACTCTCCTGTATATTGTTATAATTGAAATACTTCTATAAATACGAGGATATGGATGGAATTTTGATGTTTATGATTAAAATTCAAATTGGTTGATTTTATTGTGACATTAATTGTGATTTTTATTCCTTTAATGTATGAATGAAATGCTTGCTGCCACGAGCAGCATTCTTTGACAATCCTCTTCTCTGGATGGTAATGAAAATGCAATTTCTTAACCTGCCAATTGACTTATTTAACTATGCATAATGCTTCACATCATTTTTTGATTTTGACCTGGTGAAACACCTGGCTAAAACATAGCTCTATTCTTAAATAGGCACATTCTTTGACAATCCTCTTCTCTGGATGGTAATGAAAATGCAATTTCTTAACCTGCCAATTGACTTATTTAACTATGCATAATGCTTCGCATCATTTTTTGATTTTGACCTGGTGAAACACCTGGCTAAAACATAGCTCTATTCTTAAATAGGCACTCTCGCTCATGTGGTGGATTGGCAAGTCCACTGGCAGCTCAAACATGTGAATTGTAAAAGCCAAACTGAAATGGGCCTCTCCACTTTGTACTTTTCCTTAAATGTGGTTTTTTAGTGGGGTTCAAGTTGTTACACTAACGTTAATAGTTTGATGTTATTTTGATACACTTGTTTTCCTAGGAATGCAGATGGTTGTTTTTGTTTTCTTTTAGAATAGTGATTCACTTCAAATATTTCCTTTTACTTTCTTTTTGGAAGTGATTCACATAGTAAAGACCCTTTGTAAGTTCCTTTTTTGTCATTTGCAAAATGTCTTGATTCAACCACATTGTCTCATGGTGAGCTTTTGTATTTTTTACCAAGGTGACAGGCCCTCCAGAAAATTGTTAATTTAAATCTTTGTGCAGAAACAGATATTGAATTTTTGTTTTAAGCATTGTTATTGTGAAGCCATTTAGCAATTTTCCGACATTTGCCATTTTAAATTCACAGGGTTCCTCATCATTCTTCATAAAGTATTGCGTTTTGTGAATGGTGCCTGGAGGGTTTTATAATTGATCTTTCAGTTGATGGTGGATTTCAAAATGTGGATATACTACTACTTTTAACGGTTTCTGCAAATTTAATCAAAATATGGTTTCTAATTTTAGATTACTGTGGAAAGGCATATCAGCATTTACCCCCATATGTGATATCTTCCGAATTTAAATGTAAGAAAGAAATTCTCATACTGGCCTGCCTTCCTAGTGTCTTAGTGGCAGAGCACATGGAGGGAAGCAGATGTTTCCATAATTATTTATTTATTATTTTCAGTACCGTTTTATTTTATTTTGAAGGTGTTTTGTAACTGATTTTCCATGGAAAAAAAATAGTTTTAGATGTGTTGTATTTATTTCGCTAATCATAAAAACATTCTTTGCATCATCTGCGTGTTGGATAATTTTTGCTCTACTTGTGAATAAATTTTAGGATATATAAGCTGAGTTTATACTCAATCCTTGGGATAGATCCTGTACTTCTCGAAACAACCTTTAATGGACAAATTTTCAAAAGGTGGTTGTCTATGACGAAGGCATTAAATGGAAGGTGGGTGCACTAAATTTACATTCTTAAAATTTCATAACGACCTTTGAAGTTCATTGGAGCTGGGATGGGTATACTTCCGTTTTACTTTTTTGAAAGAATAACACCGTATGAGCATATTCAAGTTCATTGGATTGGGTTCGATGGAATTTTTAACACGTTCATTGGATTTCGGTTCGATGGACTTTTGCTATATGAAAGCACAAAACTATAATTAAAAGGATAAAGTCAAATGGGATGTTATCTATAATGGCTTTAAAAAAACTGAAATAGAGCACATTGTCAGGGCTTTGTGAATTGACAAAATCTCAGAACTCTGATTTCTTACAGGATTTTAATTTTGACTAAAAAAAAAAATTAAAATCACGGGGGCTCTGAATGTGAGAAGTGGATAGGGGCGAGCCTCGATTATTTGAAACGATGAACCTCTAATGAAATACCCTACCTAGAGTTGTTTGATAGACAAGATCTGAGTGTTTTGATAAAAACATATAATAAATCCCAAGATAGATCTCAATAAAGTTTGGGGCAGAGAAAACTTGAAAAACAGAATCAACTGACTTTATTCATTCAAAATACAGTTTTTGTTTTAGCTGTACTTGAGATAAAACAAGTGTTGATATGATTCTATCACCTCTCAAATTGGATGTGTCTGTCATTGTTCACGTTACAGCTTTGGACTTAATCGTTAATCTCCCCATGGTTTCTACTGAGGTACAAAGGTTGTTTGTTTTTGTATCCATTGGACTCTTCTTGTCTTCTCACTGTATAGGGTCAACTTGTTGACACAATGCCATCCTCGATTATTTGAAATGACGACCCTCTGATGAAATACCCAACCTATAGTTGTTTGAAAGACAAGATCTGAGTATGATAAAACTTGTAATAAATCCCAAGATAGATATCAACAAAGCTTGGGGCAGAGAAAACTAGAAAAACAGAATAAACTTTGGACTAGTTTTAGCTGTATTCGAGAGAAGTGTTGATATCATTCTATTACCCTTCAAATTGGATCAGTATGTCATTGTTCACGCTATAGCTTTGGACTTGATCGTGAATCTCCTCGTGATTTCTACTGAGGTACAAAGGTTGTGTTTATATCCATTGGACTCTTCTTGTCATGTCATTGGATAGGGTCAACTTGTTGAAACAATGCCAGCCTCGATTGTTTGAAACGATGAACCGCTAATGAAATACCCAACCTATAGTTGTTTGATAGACAAGGTCTGAGTATCGAGATCAAACGTCTAATAAATACCAAGATAGATCTCAACAAAGTTTGGGGCAGAGAAAACCTGAAAAATAGAATCAACTGAGGATTTTATTCATTCATAATATAGTTGTTTTTGAGTTCTAGCTGAGCTTGAGAGATTCTATTACGCCTCAAATTGGATATCTATGTCATTCTTCACGCTTATAGCTTTGGGCTTAATCGTGAAGCTCCTCGTGGTTTCTACTGGGGTACAATGGTTAGATTTTGAACCCATTGGACTCTTCTGGTCATCTCATGTGATTCAGGTTTGCTTCCAATATTTCTCTTCTGATCATCTCATGTGATTGGACTTTTGGTGTACGAATCTCAAATAATGTGATTTCTTTCACAAACGACGTTTATAAAAAAATATTTTTGACAGAAAGTTGTTTCATCTCATGTGATTGGACTCTTGGTGTACTAATCTCAAATAATGTGATTTCTTTCACAAATGACGTCTATAAAAAAATTATTTTTGAGAGAGTTGTTTCAAATATGTAGACCAAATTTAAAAATACAAGAATGCAAGACAAGAGAAGAGAGAGTAGTGGATTACATGGTAAAACAAAATGTGTGGGGCAACATCTTTGGGAGCAGAGGTGAACTCCTAATCATACAAAGCTACACCCCTCATCAGCGTTGGAACTCCTAATCATACAAAGCTACACCCCTCATTAGCATTGGAGTACATTATTAGCGTTGGAGTATATCGCACTCCATTAATGCACATTTGCTCATCTCACACTAAATGGAGTCTCTTTTAACTCTTATATATTAGACAATGAAAGGAAAACAAATCATATGATAATGTGGGATACAACCTTTTTCCAATATGGTGAGTTCTTGAAGAATAAATTGGTCATAAGACGTCTAGGTAATCATTAATACATCATATTTTAACATTCCTTCGTAATGATGATTGCAGGGCTAGAATCATAGGAGGAAGATGTTATTAACTTGCGTTCTCCCTTGATACCAACTCTCTACATCCCCAGAAAGTCGGAGAAACTTTGCCAGAGTCATAGATTTGGTGAATATCAACTCTCTACATCCCCAGAAAGTCGGAGAAACTTTGCCAGAGTCATAGATTTGGTGAAAATATCCAAAGCTTATTTTTCAATGGGACAATACTCGAGACAAAAAAACACCATTAGCTACAAAATCTCAAATCAATATCAAGATGAATGTGTTTGGTCTTGAAAAAAAAACACCATTAGCTACCAGATCTTTAAATCTTGAATGAGTTTGAAGCTCAATGTGTTTGGTCTTGGAGAGATATGCTGAATTGTAAGCAAGCACTCCAATTGTAACATCTTAGCTTTTAGCAGGAAAGCACAACTTTCCTCCTTAAATTGTTATGATTGCAAACGCTAATCAACCACGATATAACACTCCTGACGTTCTCACCAGCAACCTGCAGTACTTGTGAGGAAGTTTGTCACCATTGTACATCGTCAAATCCACAACATACTTGAGAGAAGTCCCTAATATTGAGAACACTCATAGTCAAATCTTTCAATCTTGAATGAGTTTGAAGCTCAATGTGTTTGGTCTTGGAGAGATATCCTGAATTGTAAGCAAGCACTCCAATTGTAACATCTTAGCTTTTAGCAGGAAAGCACAACTTTCCTCAAATTGTTATGACTGCAAACGCTAATCAACCACGATATAACACTCCTGACGTTCTCACCAGGAACCGGCAATACTTGTGAGGAAGTTTGTCACCATTGTACATAGTCAAATCCACAACATATTTGAGTGAAGTCCCTAGTATTGAGAACACTCATAGTCAAATCCACAACAAACTTGAGAGAATTCCTAGCACTAAAAACACATAAATGTGCTCATGGTCAACAACTTATTCCAGGTCTACAATAAGCAAGTGAAATAGCGCACACAAAACTAGTAAATTAAACACACTGTTAAGGCCGAAGCATTAAGTGTGGATCTAATGAAACAATGCCACAATGAAGAACCAACCAAAGCCACATACCCTCGACGAATAAAGTCACTCAAACTGAGTAAAGATTAGACGAGAGCCCAAATTACGTCCGTATGCTGTAAATCTGACAGGAATTGGCGAAAACAAAACGCCATGGCTCTAGCAAAAGCAAATCAGCTACTCATCCAATAAGAATCAAGTCAAATATGCAAATATACAGCTGGTCTGCAAAAATTATAGAGATCACAAAGTAAAGCCACTAATCAACGACTGCAATGGCTCTTACAATACAACTCCATCAAAGATGTGCAAGTTGTGTAGGCTCCAACAACAAAAGTCACGAGGCACAATAAAGAACCAACCATATTTGCAAGCCCTTAGTGAAGAAGGTTAGATTTCAAACCCTCATTGCCAATCAACTGTTCCAACTACAGATCTGACAGAAAAATTGATTTACAACCGAAAATAGCCCAACATGTAAAGAAAACGGCCTTACGCATGTAGACATCGTGAATTGAGTGAAATTTAGAGGGAACTCGGTCGTATGTTCCAATTTTGAGTGAAATTTAGAGGTATTGCAACAGTACACTGCAATTGAGTCCATATGCTGCACATTCGAGTGAAATTCATAGGGAACTCGTTCGGACGTTGCAATTTTGAGTAAAATTCAAAGGATTGCTGTAGTACACTGCAAATTTGAAGAATTTTCTACTAATTGGAGGTGTTCCGTACATAGACCATACACAAAATTTTGTGCCCAGGGGAAAAAAATCGGTTTAGATTTGAGGAAAATTAACTGAAATTGTGTAATTTGGGGAAATTTGCCGAAAAACAACCGTACGGACTTGCTGTACGTGGATCCAAAGAGAATTCCTGAGCGAGCTACTGTACGACGATTATAAATTGGTTCGATCTGCTATCTACAAGTGAAATTGCAGAAAAAAACTTCAATTATAAATTGGTTCGATCTGCTATCTAAAAGTGAAATGGCAGAAAAAAACATGGTTGTATATATCTGTACAGGGTGAGAAAATGGATGAGAAATGGTTGGAAGGTAAATCAGGAAAAAACTAACCCAACCAAAAAATTTCACTGGAAAAGCCTTTTTATATTGCAGAAAAAAACATGGTTGTATGTATCTGTACAGGGTGAGAAATTGGATGAGAAATGGTTGTAAGGTAAATCAGGAAAAATCTAACCCAATCAAAAAATTTCACTGGAAAACCCCTTTTGATTCGCAAGTGTTTGAAGAAGTGGTAATTACCAAACCAATATATATGTCTAATGTTTTTTTTTTTTTGGTTTTTTTTTTTGTTTTTTGTTTTTGGAGATTTCGGGCAAACTAACTCTAAATTTAGCAAGTGATAGTCAAATTTAACAAGTGATAGTCCATCTTAATTGATTTCCTAATCAATACTGAAGTTGGAATTATGAAAAAAATGTCCAAAATAGTGAGATTTGCTTAGCTTGGCCAAAAAATTAGGAGGTTGTTATAGTGAGATTTGCTGATTTCCTAATCAATACTGAAGTTGGAATTATGAAAAAAATGTCCAAAATAGTGAGATTTACTTTAGCTAGGCCAAAAAATTAGGAGGTTGTTATAGTGAGATTTGCTTAGCTTGGCCAAAAAATTAGGAGGTTGTTTAGATATGAATGCATATATGTGGGAAAGAGGAGCCAAACAAAAATATAGATGTATTGACTTTTGATGCAAATTTATTCAAGGAGATAGAACTCAGTACCTAGGAGATAGGACTCAGTTATCTTCTCAGATACTATGTTAAGTTTTACAAATATATATTCACATATGATAATGATTTATATGGTTTAATATTCTATGTAAAAAACATATGATAATGATCTATATGTTCTAATATTTCATATAAAAAAATATCAGTAATTTGCTTTGATACCATGTTAACCTACTCTGGTGCCATATTAGATTTTACAAAAATACTAATACCATATTAGATTTTACAAAAATACTAATACCATATTAGATTTCACAAAAATACATGTTAGATTACATATTATATTTTACAAATATACATTAACATGTGATAATATCTATATGGTCTAATATTCTATGTAAAAATATCAAACAAGAACAATAGATAGACAATGCAAGTCAAAAGAAGAGAGATCATAATTATGTGGTAAAACCCCAAATGTGGGGAAACATCCAATGATTTTTTTATCCAAGTAAATTGTCAATCATACAAGACTGCACCTCCACATTAACATCACTTCTCATTACATTGCACTCTTGCATAATAAATAGAGCCTCCACCTCAATTATGTATGAGAGTGAAAGGTGAGTTTTTCCTATAATATATATGTGGGTTTTACAATATTGTAAGTTATTAAAGAATAAATTAGTCCAAAAACCATTAAACAAACATTAATGCATTCACATTATAACAATTTCAATGAGAAGAAATTTTTAGCTTTATGATCTTGGATTAACTTATTCCCATCCGAGTAATAGTTTGACCAATGAATAATGGATTTTGTATCTATGTGAATGTTATATTGAGTCTTTGATTTATGTTTTTTGGTATTCTATTTGTCTAGCTCTGTGAATATTTTGTATTACAATATGGATCACTTTTCAAAGTCAAGTTATGATTTCATTCCTTGGCCACAACTACAACATTCCAAGATTTTTCTTGTGGACAGTCATTGACTATCCACTATCATTTTGGCCATATTTAACTTTAATTTTTTTTTGAAGTTTTGACAGATGTTTTTTGTTTGGAAAAAATTATAGATTTACTATTAAAAAAACATTTAAAAAAATATTCAAAGTCCTATTATTTACATTTTTTTAATATAGATGTATTATTAAAAAAGAAAAAAATTTAAATTCAAAGTTCTATTATTTACATAAAAAATAAAACATTAATATATATTTATATACATATTAAAAAAAAGATAATGATAAAAAATTGCGCTTGAGCTGATTGACTATGATCTTGTTGACCCTTGAAGACTTTGCCTTCTGCTAGCTCCCATGTCCCCTCTAGAGACCTCTCTGGAGGACACCATTCCCCACCCCCCTAGCTGACCCTGCAACATCAAACTTCCTCTCATTGATCACCTCCCTCGATCCTCTGTGAGATTGACCTATAGTCTCTAAGTTCATAAAACGCTTGGAATCTATCCTCAAAATCGCTTGCTTTTGTCAGTTCATCACAAGGCAACTCTCTCCCTTACCGAGCGAGGTCTAGTTGGGAACTTTATTGGTCTCTGGCCTTCACCAAAATCGATACACAAGTGGATAAAGCATAACTGGTCCACAAAATTCAAGGGACAAATTTCAACTCACTTCTGTGGAATAGGATTTTGCACCTTCTACTTCAAACAAAGGAAGACAAATTTAATCTTCAAAATGTGCTATAATTGATGGATTTGATAGACCTTTACTTAAACAGATGGACCCTAGACATTGATCTAGAGATTGACATTCCCAATGCAGTCCTAGTATGGGTTCGCCTCGCTCATCTCCCACTCCACTATTGGAGAGATGATTAAGGAAGATCAATAGGGAATGCAATCGGGAAATACATAGATCAGAGTGAACCAAAGGAGAACATGCATGCACAAGAATTTGCGTGGAGGTCGAATTAGGAAAATGCCTCCCTAAATTAGTTAAGTTGAACATTGACAACTAGTCACATATACAATAGCTTGACTATGAGTAGTTGCCCTTCAAATGCAAGGTATGTCACAAATATGGTATTTTGAAAATATACTCCCAAAACAATAAGCAACTAAACCTTCAAAAACCAAGAAGAGCAATGGGAAACAACTAAATGTAAAACCAACAATCCCAGAAAAAAATCCAACCTCAAATGGGCAATCCAATCTTGGTATCCCTCCTTTGGCTCCTCATTCTTCACCTTCTATCCTTGATCCCATCAATAACAACCTTTCAGGTCCCTCAAGAGCTTCCATTCCTTGCTCCTCCAACATTTTTGAAACATTGGCTAACACTCTTATTGATCTCGATGACCAACAAGATACATCTTCCAAGCAAAAGGAGGGGGAAGCTTTAGAGGATGAACATTTCCCATCCCATCCAAGCCCCAATCACCAATTTGTTGCTATTAATTAGACACGAGATAATCTCCAACCTCCTAAACCTTGAAGAATCCACAAGGTCTCACGAATTGATGCATGATAATACTGCATCTCTATCCTTTGATTTGCCCCTCGCTCCACCTCCTAATCAACTCCATCCTTTGTTGGAATCTTGACCAAAACCAAGGCTAAGGAAAACACAACGCCCCTAGAGGGATCACAAAATAGATCTAAAATGAAAGTCCAACAAGGAAGTTTGTGATGAAGCAACACAAAAAGATATGGCATTGGGCATTCAACAACCCATGGACTCATTTTTAGGGAAGGGGAAAGTATCGAAAGAATCTTTGACCTAGGCAGGGAGGGTTAAGGGCTCTGCTACCCCTTTCTAAGGTAAATGATGATTATGGTCTCTTGGAATTGTAGAGGAATTGGAACAACTCCTAAAATAAGTGCAAGAAGAGACATAACTAGCTTGGAAAAACCCACAATCCTTCTCATCTAGGAGACCAAATTGAGTGAAGAAGAAATGGATTCTACAATTAAGAAAATTGTTAAAGATATAAAAGGAATAATGATCAGTGATAGGGGCACATCAAGAGGTATATGTATGATATGGAATCATACAATCTTAGACATACAAAATACATACTAGGAGTAGCAATGGGTGATGATTGATTTTAGGAATAAAGAAAATGGAAATATGTTCACAGTCTACAATATCTATTATGGCCCAGGCCACTACATAGAAAATGAGCAAGTCTGAACTCCTTGGATCTTAAGTTAGATTTAGAAGGCAATCATTCCACAATACTTGCAAGCAATCTCAATATGGCGATGAATTACAAAGAAAAGAGAGGTGGTCTCTATCGCCCTGATCCATGTAGAGACAAACTGAAAACAATTATGAACGATTATAATCTCATAGACATCAACCCAAGAAATGGAAAATTCACATGGAGAAATAGGCACCTTGTTTAATGCAACATCAAAGAACGACTGAATAGGTTTATTATCCACACGGATCTCATAGCCGACTCTACCACAATATCCTAAAAAAATCTATCTATATCAATATTAGATCACAAACATGTAAGTATTAACGTTTGAAGAAAAAGAGAACTTTAGTCCTCTTCCTTTTCGTTACAATTCTCTTTCGTCCAAGAATAAGGATGTGCATTCGTTGGTTAAACAATCTTGGGACACCAAAATGAAAGCTCCCCAAGCTTTGTATAGGAGTCAAAATTGAAACTTGTTAGGTATGCCCTAAAGACATAGGCAAAGAGTAATTACAAAGAACCGACTTAGAAAAAAATCACCATTCAAAGGGAATTGGAAGCGGTGCTGTAATATTCGAAACTAGGAAAATACAACAAATAACAAGTGCATGAACTAAATTACAATGAATAAAAATCCGAACAAGAACACAAACCAGAAACCCTAAAATCTAGGCAATAGTTCTAAGACATTTTATTAATTATGCATGGGAATTCAAGTATAATAGGATGAGATCCATAGAACCGGGGGTTGCTACAACTAGCCACACAACACCCAAGTGAGAATGAGTAGGATCAGGTGCTAGAATTGGCCCAAACTATAGCTTGAACTTATCCAAAACTTGAATGTTGGCTGTTGAATGGAATTGGTTGTCCCACTCAAAATAGTGCCTGAAACACTATGAAAATGCAGCCACGAGCTCCTTTCCTTAACCCAAAATTACCCAAAAAGGTTGGCTTATCTCCAGGCCCTGACTTCCAACCTTTCCTCTTAATTCTACCCCCGTGTCGTTTCCCACTTGAAAATATTACATGCTACCTATTGGGGATAAACTCATCCCTCCCAAACTCCCTTCACTTAACCTCCCAAGGATGCTCCCAAACTGCTCTCCAAATAAATTAAATCTCCTGACAAAATCCCGATCCCAAGCACCCACTAAATTGGTTTCAATGAGCAACATGACTCTTGCTTCCATGCCCTTAGTAGCACACACCAGTTGAAGTGGGCTCTACAAATTAAGCTCCTGGAAGAGTCCTTGATGGACTCCTCTTTGCTCTTTTAGGGTGACACTCGTAGTTCATTGAAGGTAGAGGTGGAATTATCACTTGGAAACCTTTGTGCTAAGCAGCATGAGTTGACTTAGCTGAGCAACACAAGCGAAGAGTGATTCAAATTTGAAATTGGTAAAAAAAAATACCCAAAATGGAGGCCTCACCTTCTATATATAATCACTTCTCCTCCTTTCTCCTTATGGGCTCCAAATTCAACCTCCCTCTCTCTCCCTTTCCCTCCAAGTCGAATTCTTCAAGGGAATTCAAATTCTCTCTTGGAGTGGCCCCCAAATTCCATTTTGCAATGGATTTTTCCTTTTAGCTCTAATGTTTGCGGTGCCCCTTTTCTTCCAAGATTTAATTTGATGCCACACACCTACTTTCCCTAAGTTTTGGCTCAAAATTGTTCATCATCAAAATTGCAGAAATTTCAGAATTTACCTTAGTATAATTTAATTTATAGGGAATATTACAATCCCCCCCCACAAATGTTGCTTGTCTACAAGCAACTGCAACGTCTGGTGCTGTAATATTTTCTCCCCCTCCCATGCAGCGTCCTCCTCAAGCAAATCCTTCCATTGCACCAAAAAATCCTTAATGACTTTGCTCTAGAGTTTTCTCTCTCTGGTCTCCAAGATGGCCTTGCGTACCAAAATCAGGTGCCACTCATCATCCATAGGTGGAAACTTTGTTGTTGTTGTGATGTTTTGTCCTAAAGCCATTTTCAAGCAAGATACATGGAATATGTTGTGTACTTTTCTCCCAGGGGGAAGCTCCAACTCATATTCTACCTCCCTGACTAGTCTGGGCACCCTGTAAGGTCCATAAAAGCGTGGCTAGAGTTTCTTTGTGCCATTCTACTTAAGAGTGGATTTCTTGCACGGTTGGAGTCTCAAAAATACTAAATCTCCAACCTCAAAGTTTCTCTCTACTCTGCCCCTATCTGCATATAAATTCTGTTGGTTCTGGGATGTCTGCAGGTTATCCTTGAGAGTCCTAAGGATATCATGGCTCTCCTATATCTAATCTTTTCCCCCTGGGGCCTTGGTGTCTCCAAAATTCATGTCAACAAAAGTTAGTGCATCATAACCATGCAAAGAACGAAATGGAGATTGATCCATATTTATGCAGGAACGAAATGAAATACAAATTTAAATAGAAACACAAAGCTACAACAAAAAATGAACTTCAAATCATTAATAACAAAATACTGAAAGCTGTTCACATGCAGAATGGAAATAAACTAGCTCGGGCGATGGTAGTTTATCTCTGAGAAGAGATGTAGTGGTTACACGCCTCTAAAATTTGTTACAATGAGGCTCACATGCCTTTTTATTTTTGAGAAATAAGGGAAAACCCCAAACATCCAAAAACCTAACCCTAGGAGATGAAGCACCAAAAGTTTGTGGGCCCCGTTGGGTTTAGTTGGTACATCAACTTCTCAAGGTTGTAACTTTGGAATTCGATCTCCGTTTGACGCGTACAATACCTCGTTAGAAATATATATTCAAGGGCTGCAAATTTCAACTACAAACTTGATTATGTGTCACAAATTTTCTCATTTTTCAAAAAAATGTTGTTTAGGGGCTCAAAACGGATCTGGAAGTTCAAGGCCTGACAAATTGCCAAACATAGTAATCTGTGCTACAATTAAGGAAACTGAAAGACACAGTGCTTGGGGTCCAAGTGGAATAGGCGGGTAGCCACCAATATCCACCTTGATCAATACTTCTCCCTCAGGAAACAATGGTCCTCATTGCATTGACTGCCTCCATGAGATGGGGAATGTTCTACTGAACTTGGTCCCTAATAAGCCACTTGCCTTGGTGCAATAGTTGACTAGATTTGAAAACTTGATACAGTTGGATCTTATATTTGTGATTTTTTTTAATATTATGTCCATGATCAGATCAATTATGGCCTGTTCAATGTAGTCTAAATTGAATTCTGTTGGTGTCAATTGCTCAACAATGTATGATGTGTCCAACGATGGTGGAAAGTATGGCCGAAGGTAGTCCACATTGAATACGAGGTGCAAGCCAAGGAAGGGGGGGGGTACTGAGCTTGAAATCATTGTCTCCCACAACCTTGGTGATGGTGTAAGGACCATATCAGAGTGGTTGAAGCTTACGATAGGCTCCAACGAGGCGCTCTTTCTACAGATGTAACCAAAGTTTGTTGACAACCTAAAACTGATAGGGAACCCGATGCTGATCATGCCATTGTTTGTATTTGAAATTGGATTTCTCCAAGATGCCATGAACCTTCTGGAATATATTCTGAATGTGCTCAACAAACTTGGTGGCTTTAGCAGCTTCAGACTGAACATGGGCAGTTTCTTCCTGTGTAGTTGCAAAAGGCAGTGCAACATCAAGGGGACATAATGGTTGAAATCCCAGGCCCACTTCAAAGAGGCTGTGGCCAGTCAAGCTATGTAGAGCTCTGTTATAGCTATGTTTCACATAGGGAAGACTCCTATCCCATGTCCACGGATGCTTATAGTTGTACATGCATTATATGTGCACAATCATCCTGTTGACGACCTATGTCTAGCCATTAGTGTGGGGGTGGAATGTAGTAGAGTTGGTGAGCTTGGTATCCAACAATGACCAAAGGCTCGACCAAAATGTGCTTATGAACCTGCTATCCCAATCTAATATAATGGTTAGTGGGATCCCAAAATTTTCCCACACTCATTCAAAGAAGGGTCTGATAGTGGCTTTTACTGTGATACTTTTCTTGTAGGAAGCCAATATGGTCATCTTAGAAAATATTTCGACATCCACAAATACACAATCGTTTACATGCTTGGTAGAAGGAAGGCCATACATATAGTCCATGGAGATGGATTCCCAGGGCTGGCTAGGAGTATACAAATCTCACTTCTTAATGGTTGGCTTGGCGATGGCATAGGCAGTGCAGGATTTGATGTATTTTCCAACATACTGTCAGAGATTTGGCTAATAAAAATACTTATGTAGTACACCCACAATTTTCGCCACACCAAAGTGTTGAAGAATATAGAGAAAGTAAGATTGATTTGATTCTTCTTAGCATGATAACTATTTTTGAGGTATTTAACATTTAGTTTATTAGAAACTTCTTTAATGTTAACGTGTCTTCTTTTGTTCATCAAATAGCTACCATAACAAAGAGACAAGAACACAAAAATATTGGCTTTTTGCTAGGGCCAAAACCTCTCCCTCTTGGAGAGAAAAACCCACACAAAATTCTTTTGATAGAAATTCTAATTGACAAACACCAAGACCATGACCCTTGACCTAATTAGGCCACTCCAAGATCAAGACACCAATCCTCTTCACTGCTACTTTACCAAGGTCATCTTTGAGATCATCATAGCAATTCCATTATCGATACCGTTATTGTGCATTCAATGAGTTTATCACTGTACATTTACTGAGATCATCACTGCATATTTCCTGAGATTATCACTGTATAACTACGAAGGTCATCACTGTTCCTATGAAGTCCATCTACTGAAGCTGCACCGAGATCTTCTATTATGATTATACCTTTGTAGTTATATCTACATTACGATCATGAACTCACTGTGTCATGATTATAACTGCGTCCAGAACGTGAGGCAAGGTGTGTTTTCCAAGATCCTTATCATCATACTTACGCCTTGACTGTGACTATTCTTATAGAGTATTCTGAGTGTGTATCCCTTCATTGTTAAAGATACCAAGACCATGAATTCATCTTATAAGTATGCCGATACAAAGATACTGTGATTATAATTATGTCAAGAGTGTAATATAACATATGCGTCGAGACTGTAGTAGGATCATTGTGATCCTCTCCATCATGAATGATTGCGCTAAGATTGCAACTGTGCCACTGCAAATATCCACAAAATTTCAGAGACCTCAGAATAGTGTCCTCCTGTAATACGAATTACAGACTCCGGTACCCATAGAATTAATTCAGGAAGTTCGAGTTTCTCCTCTATACTGTACCCATGAAAATCACAGAGGTATTTGATTTTCCTGTCTCCGTTTTGCGCAGACCCTCACTAGGTATATATAGTGGTTTCATCTCTATAATTAGACGACTTGATCAAGTGAACCGTCTTGTAAGCCGACATGACTTCTATTTAATTCATTTTCTGGCCGACGTGAAGAGGATTGTGCTTGTCATTACTGGAGGGTTGTTAGACACCATTTTATAGACTTGTATTTATTACATATATGCTCAGGGAGAGCTCTTTACATATGTATTCGACTCTTTGATTTTCCTAGACCTATGGAATGAGCAAGAAACTCATTCTTATAATTTTACAAAAATAATGTTTCTTTTTCTGAACAAGTACAAAGATCAAAATTATATTTGTAAATATTGAACCTAGTTACACTTTCTTCAACACAAAGTTTCCTACTACCTGACTATAATGCACCTCCCAAATCAGCTTGGCACACTCACTTGAACACAAATGTGGCCCAGGTAGCATAATAATGCATCATGGAGGTGGAATTCTGGAACTTTGTTTCCATCTACTAACATCTGGTACATGGTGGCAAACTTTGGATCATTTTTATATAGTTGTGTCCATTTAGAGGTCTCATGGCCATAAGGGTTGATAACAATGGTCAGTGTTGCAACCGGGGGTCAACTGAGGCAATCTGCAACATGATTGGTGTTTCCCTTCTTGCATTTAATATTCAAATGGAATTGTTGTAGATATGTGGACCACTTTTGATGGTGATAGTTTTGCAACTTCCCTTGGGTTTATATAAAATACAAGGGGGTGTGATATGTGTGGCTGACTGTCTCCTTCCCCAGAATGTAATGTGTCCATTGCCGGTGAGCCTGCACAATGGAATACATCTCCTTATTGTAGGTGGGGTATTTACGAATTGTGTCGGAAAGTGTCTCACTGTGATAGGCCACTATATGCCCTTGCTGGGTGAGAATTGCACCAATAACATAGTCAGAGGTGTCTGTCTCAATTTCAAATGGTTTTTGTAGGTATGGAAATGTGAGTACTAGTGCAGAGAAGAGGTGGTGATTTAGCTCAACAAACACCTTTTATTGGGACTCAAACTAGATTTTATTTTTTTTGTTTTGTTTTGTTTTTTTTTTGTTTTGCTTTTCTCACTCCACCCTTGGTAACTCGACACAAAGGCCAAGTGATATGAGAGAATCCCAACACAAACCTCTAATAAAAATTGGCAAGGCCCAAAAATTGTGAAGCTCTGTTAGAGTGGTTAGGGTTGGCCAATCTCGAATGACTTGGATCTTAGCTGGACCCACATGCAGGCCTTGCTCGCTAATTATATAACCCAAATATGGGACCTGGCTCATGCGAAAGGTGCATTTCCCGAAGTTGGAACATAGTTTGTTCTGCTGCAAGGTTTTAAGGAACTACCAAATGCGTTGAAAATTCTCTTCCCAACTCTTGTTGAAGATGAGGATGTCATCCAGATATACAACCACAAACAAGTTGGTAAAGGGAAATAAGATGTCATCCATCAACCTCATAAAAGTTGTAAGGGCATTTTTCAACCTAGAAGGCATGACCAACTACTCAAAAAATCCCTCCTTGGATTTGAAGGTGGTCTTCCATACATCCGTGGGTTCTATTGGAACCTGGTGATAACCAGAATTTAAATTGATCTTGTTGAAATACTTGGCCCCTTTGAGTTGGTCAAGAGGGTCATCAATCTGTGGGATTGGATACCTGTTTCTGACATGGATTTTATTTAGTGCCAGATAATCAATGCATAGTCTCCAGGTACCATCCTTCTTTTGTATAAGTACAATCGAGCTCCCACAAGGTGACGAACTTGGTCAAACGTGCACTTTTTGCAGCAACTCTTGTATCTACCACTTGATTTCTTAATTTTCCAGAATAGAGCAATGATATATCGGCCCATTAGGTAGAGGTGCTCCGAGAGTTATATCGATCAAATGCTTGAACTGATAGTGCAAAGGTACCCTTATGGGTGAGGAGAAGATGTCCCTATATTCTTCCACGACCTTATCCACCTACTTCTGCTTCACGGTGGAACCCTTCATGGGGGCCATGGATGTGTCCACGATCTTCCCCTTATTTTGAGAACGAATAAAAAAGAAAACAAATTTTCTGGTTTGGGAGATGATCTTACTACAATGCTTAGCACATATCAAAGAGATGGCGGTGGGCGGGGCTACCTCTGGTATCCTGTATAACTTACAACCCAAAGTAATAATAACAATGTGAGGCCTCAAATAATACACAACATGATGCTTCCACAAATATGGTTGGCCTAATAATACATCGTAAAATTCAAGAGGAGCAACGTCACACAATACCTCATCCGTGAAGGGTTTGATGTTGTAAGGAAGATGAAACTTGTTGGACACATAATCCTCTAAGGGTTGGTGTGGAATATGATCAGACAAAGGGAGTCCAAGGGACCACTTGGAATATGAAACCAAGGGTAATTCCTATGTATTATAAATATGTATCATTGTGAATAAGAAAAGTAATCTAATGTTTATCTTTCATATTGCCTCCGCCATTTATGTATTTAACATGGTATCAGAGCGAGCGAATTCTTGCCCTGCTTCAATCCGAGCCACTGGTTTTTTTGGCCACTCTTTGTGTGCTAGTACATCAGACCTGTCATGCTTAGACTTGGATTTTCCTAGCCCTATTCTCGGCCTTTTTTCTACCTGGCACCTACTTCTCTGCTCACATTTGCGTTTAGGAATCTTCTACATGTAGTAACGCTCCTCCTTCAATTTCAGTATTTCCTGCATCGTATTTATTTGCCTCTCATAGTTTTTGTGCCTACTCAAATAGTATCTCGGTGGTCGTTTCTTTGTTAGTGTGTCAAGCCTTCTCTTGGTGACCTCCAAGACGCTTCTTTGTAGTTCTCTGAGAAAATATTTTCTATGGTGAATGTATGACTATTTAGAACCCTAATGCTCTTGTCGTGCTCGGTCAAGCGATACAAAAAAATGGTAATCAAAATGCTATCACCGGCGGAGGCTATGAACAATGAGTTCCATCATACTATTCCAACTTGGCTCAACATTTTTGCAGTCAATCAGTTCTCTGCTATGTTAATGCTCTCTATAACCTCATGTTTTTTGTGACACAACTCTTTGCCGGAGTCTCGGACTTTCGCCAACACAGATTCAATATCATTAGCCCTCGGTTCAACACCTCCGTGTTACACAGTCCAACACTTCTCACAGTTTATGTCTTCATTGTGGCTCCAACAAGACTTTGTCGACCACATTGGGGTCTTGCGAAGACCACAAAGCCAAAGTCACGAGAAATTCCCTCCATCGTCCAACTCCACGCACAGAAAGAAGTCATGAGCAGTGCTTCCAGTAGGCCTCCATACAAAAGTGGAGGGTGGCACAATGGAATGGTATCAGAATGGAAACGAAATGGTGCCGAATGGTATGAGTTTTATAATTGTCGTAGCAATTTTTTATATAAACTGTGGTAATGCGCTTTGCGTTAAATCCTGCACATTCGGCTCATACGGCCCCTCCATATACAACGCTGTCTCCATACATGGTTCCCGTATCCATCGCACTCATACCACCATACTATTTGCAATAGCTTAGATATACCACTGTACTGCTCTCTGTCTTGCGACATCCCATATACCTAGTGATCGCTTACGGGAAGGTCTCATCATTGGTGGAGCCACTTGATGGTTTATGGCTATGTTGGGTGCAACCCAACTTGGCTAGATTTTGGGCAAGAAATCCGAGTTTTGCGGAGCGCGCAGTAAAAAATATGCTTTAGAGACCACACAACAAAAACCACACAACAAAGTCAACAAACAACATAGGGGCTTTGTGGCGAAGCCCCTC
The DNA here is from genome assembly GCA_031772625.1 of Pinus tabuliformis. Taxonomy (NCBI): domain Eukaryota; kingdom Viridiplantae; phylum Streptophyta; class Pinopsida; order Pinales; family Pinaceae; genus Pinus; species Pinus tabuliformis. Next base: position 552,426,818 of record CM062804.1, read on the forward strand.
CCTTTTTGTAAAGAGCATAACATACTGTAAAAGTTGATGGTTTTGGATCATGGTCCCTTGTATTTTGGAAACCATGGTATTGGGTCCATGGTAATGTAGCAACGTAATCCCTCACGTAATAGTATATATAGGGATGAATAATAAAGAAGGAAGGCATCAAATTGATCTAGATCTATGTTTATGGTGATATTTTTGTGATCTGTACTTTGGAGGGAGGGAAAGGCTCCGTAGCTAAGTGCGCGGAGGCTTGGGTCTGCAACTTAGTGCGTAGACAACCTGCAACTGTGTGCGCATGAAAGAAATGTTTGTTGTACCAATTCTCTATTATAAGCAACAATTCTTGTTGGCGTAGTCCCACATTGGGATGAACCAGAATAAAATCTTTGTCTCATGTATTGATTTGATTATTATCTGCGCTTTATTTTGGTACTGTGAAGTTTATGAATGTTTAAATAATGAATGCAATTATGCGAAGTAATTCAGGGATGTGAAGTAGCCTGTTGTAGGATAACAATTTATTGCAGTTACATGTATTCACAACACAGTAATGTTTATAATATGAAAAACTAATGCGAAGTAGTTATAAGTGATAAAGCATAGGAAATATAGAATTTCCACATTGCAGCATCCCTCAGGCTGCAGAAACCTGGTTTTGCAACCTCCCATAGCAACTTCAGGTGAGACTGCGACTTTCTTGCAGGTTTTTGGCGAAAGGCCAGTTATTGAGGGTTTGTTGGTGTGTAGTAAGAGTTGAACCTGGGTCAACCCAACTTAAGAAGCCAATAAAGGAAATTTTTTAAAGGACTGCGAGGTTAGTTCTTGAAATCTCTAAAACTTTGGATTAGGATGCTTTTGTGCGAAAAGGGAATTTTACAAATGCAGTCAGGTTATTAGTTACTTATGTTCGGGAGAAGATACGAAGAAGAAACTGGAACAACGTGAACTGAAAAAAGATATAGAATAGACACTAGGAAGATATCTCGTGGCCAATTTTTGAAGAATTTTATAGAAATTGACTATAGCCCTTTATTAAGTGAGTCTAAAAGTGAAGAAAACCACCTTGAGAACCCAGAAGGAACTCCGCAGTATTCACCCTTCCAACCTGAAAGTTCGTTGAAGCCAGAATCAAGTAGTAATTAGGGTGCTTTTGGTTTTCCACATCCCCTACCCTCTCCCCTTACAAATCCCCCTCCCCCACCCCCTCCCCTTCCGAGAAGAACTATGACCGATGATATTAAACTACCTATATTTAAAGGGACTGAATCAGAGGATCCAGAGCATTTATGGATTTTATGTGAAATGATATGGATAATGAAGCAGTTCCATGAAGAAACTATAAAGAAAGTGCAACTTGTTACAACATTCCGAGATAGGGTGCTAACATGGTACATGAAGTATTCGAGCAATCAGATCAAATCATTTGCAGACATCAAAATAACATTGGTAAAAGAATTTAAGACGCTGAAGTTCGAGTTGCAGTGTATCACAAAATTAAAAGAAATCAAACAAAAGCCTACTGATTCTGTGTGGGATTTGATCAAAGATTAAAAATATTATTGGATCAGGTGATCTTCGAAATAACTCTGCAACAACATAAATAATGGTTTATAGCTGTGTAGATTCCACATATAAGATTGGATTTGTCATAACAAAAGATAGAAATTCAAGACGAAGCTTTAGAACTTCTGATGAAATTAGAAGCTTCGCCTATAGGGGATACCAATGTAGGTATGAAATAGATCCAAAGTTAAACTGGAAAATTTGACTTTGTAGACACAAGATATGAAGAAAAGTAAGGAAGTTCATGAAGAAGTGTGGTGTACAAAGTGAAAATTAGAAGGCCACTTGAAGGAACAATGTCCTCTATTCATAAATTACATGGCTAGTGGAGCACCTAACCCTTTGAATGCAAAATCCAGCTTATAGTACGAGATATGTAAAACTAGAGGTGAACATCACGCAAAATATTGATACCTATTATAGAAGTATGTCCAGACTCCAAGAAACGTATATTGCAAATTCTGCAAATCAGTAGGGCATGATGAGAAAAACTGTCAAGCTTATGAATTAATGATGGAACGAAGTACTTATGCCTATAGAATGCACACTGAAGAACATGAACAATATAGTGGTCGAGGTGGATATCAAGGCCGAGGTCGAGGCACTGGTCGAGGTCGTGGACAGATTATTTGTTACAACTATGGCCAGGTAGGTCTCTTTGCAAGAGATTTCTAGAATCCCACTACGACATGTAAGTATTGCAAATCATTTGATCATGTAATTAAGGAGTGTTCGGTACTTATAGAAAAAATGCAAGAAAAGAAAAATCAACAGCCGAAACAGAGCATTCATATGATGATTGCGGAACTAAGGACTAATGAACCTCATGGTAATATTGTAACAAGGAGCGGAGATGTGACTGGAAATGATAGAGAAGATGAAAAAAAAGGAATGAAGCTACATGGGTTAGAAAGACTACTGAAAAAACCCCTGTGTTTGATATTCAAAAGGAAAAATAAGTCTTTATGGAAGTTGTTGGAGAGGTAAATCCCCTCTACGGATAGAGGCTATCCCTACTAGCCCAGCAAGGGTCTAGCAACAATCACACAATGCTGCCATGCATGTTCCTAATTACAATTAAACAAGAGGTAAAGAGCACCTACTTGGATTCCAGCGCTGTCGTTTGACGAAGAGATGCTGCCTTCGCTCCTTCGCTTTGGCTGGTCACAATCTTCCGCGATCCCCGCGAACAGACACCTGCACACACGAAGAGGAAACAAACGCAAGCGTGAAATCTAATAAAAGCAACCATACATCGGTCAGAAAAGATGTAATTCACATTTAATCATTGCGTGTACAAATGAGAATGGAACAATAATAGCAGTCATCTATTATTAATCAAGACAGAGAAGAGTACAACCAAATGTTCTGACGTCGGTATCCTTCTCAGGAGGGGCCAGTCAGCAAGCGTCTCAAGCATTCACCTTTGGAAATGATTCTCCCAAGATAAGGAACTCTCTCTCACACAAGCAACACAGAACAACCTTCCCTAAGCTATCAATCACTTCCACACCTAGCACACCAAATACCTATAGTAGTAGCAATCTGAGCACTATAAGCTCTACACAATCCAAGCTATTCAAAAACTAGCTGCTCATGGTAATGGTGGGAGTTTATATAGGAGACAGAGCCTCCTAAAAAGGTGGAAGGATGAGCTTATCCTTGAGGGAAGTGGTTGCAAAGGGTCGAACAAACATGCCATAGAAGGGAGTCGATACTCACAAAGCCAACAACCAGACCTGGAGTAATCTGGAAGGCTGGCTGTTGGAACAAATTCGCCCAAACAGGATCAACGCGGATTATAAGGCAACTGACGCGCTGATGTCGCGCCTCAATAACTAGGAAAGTCATGTCAGCGCGACCTAATACAAAGGAGAGGTGCGCTGGCTCATAAAATGCGACCAGCGTGGAAAAGTGATGTGCTTCCGCGCTGGCAGCGCACTGAAAACATTAAGAGCTGCCGGTCAGCGCAGATATTTTAGAAACAGATGCGCTGATGAGGGAAACTTTGGAAAAATGGGTTTTGGACCTATTCAGAAGGCATGGACTTGATTATTGTGAATTCTTGACACAGTAGGGTGACTGACAGGGAGACAGTGACAAAATACTGTGTAACAGATGCCCCCTAAAGCATGAAGACCGAGAGAGTGGGAGGGGTGAAATGCTTTACAACACTTTGCCGAACTGGAACACCGCCAGGAAGGACCGAATATCTCTGATAATCAAGTACATGCAGTCTAGGCATGGGCGCAGCCATCCAAAAGACATGCGAAAAGGTCTGTGGAATGGACGCAGCCACCCAGTTAGCAGAGACCAAAATAAATGATAAGGTATGGTCGCAGCCATCCGTGAAGACTCAGGTATGGGCGCAGCCATCCATCAATGAGTCATGTAATGATCATCCACAAAATCGCAACCTGGACCGTAACAGACAGGGATCCAGGGTCTTGCGCTCCATCTTGTCCGAACAAAGTACAAGTCCAAGCATGTGAATACATGAGTTGAAGTCGAACACGCATGAACATCGTCTGATTACCAGTCAATGATGAAAACTGTTAACAGACGCGAGAGGTACCACCAATAACGACAATGGCCCTCAAGGTACTATAGGTACAATCCGTGGCGTGTGAATCAATGAGCTGGTGTCGAACACCCACAGAATCATTCGATCGGAGGCCAATGATGAAAACCTCGCGTCGAACACGAAGAACCTGCCATTAGGGCATGCAGGCTCTAAGGCACCTGAAGGGAGTCTCTAAGTCACCTTCCTGGGTAATGAGCTGAAGTCGACAGGAAGTGACCTTGATCGAAGGTGGGCCATAATGTTTCCCACATCATCGACGCGAGACAGAGGTAAAATGATTTGTGTGAGATAGCAGATGAGGTTGTATTAATGCAGAGGTCAACTTCTCTTGAACATATTGGCGGCACGACGGTGGATTTGGCAGTATTTGACATCAAATGAGCAGAGGTCATGGTGACAGGGCAATGAGCAGATGAGAGGTCAAAACAGGGTAACCCAAACCCACGGAGGCTAATGTGAAACGAGATGAGATATCCCCACCCAGACACGAATGCAGACTAGTGCCATGTTCAAGAGTGACATACTGCCGACACGACAATTATTACAGTTCCATTTTCCCACCATTTCTGGCAGGTACCCCGGTTATTTTTGGATGACAAGCTTGACGGGGATAACATATGCTTGAAAAGTGTCATTTCGACGATGCCCGATGTCATCAAGTGTTTAACGAGCCTGACAAAGGAAAAACTCGGCGTCTTTTCTTGTTTAGAGAGTCTGAAAAGACAACGGAAAAGGAGACTCCAGGGGGGTCCTTTTTCGTACAGTTGTGTCTCTCGAGCGCGAAAAAGTATAAAACAATGCCCGAAAGAACCGCCCGACCGTTATGATCGAGGAGTACTTTTCGTAAATAGTGCTTTCGACCTAAAAAAGTAAAAAAGCGGTCGGAAACACGTCGTTTTAGAGCCAATAACGAGTGCGAAACGACAAACACCCGGCAATCTTTTTAAGTTACACGGTCGAAAAAAGAGCTTTAAAGGCGACCGCCTCTCATTTTTTAACGAGTCGAGAGGGGGACTCGACAATCTTTTCATCTTTAAACGGTCAGAAAAGAGCTGAAAGCAGACCTCCATTTTTATTTTCTTTAACGAGTCAAAAAGGGAAAAATACTCGGCAATCTTTTCACATTTTACGAGTCAGAAAAGAGCTTAAAGGTGACTCGTCCTAGAGGAACGAGTGGTATAAAGGGTAGCAACTGGTTCCGGTAATGGTGGAACTGCTCAAAACATGTAATGGTCAAGAGGCTGGCTAATAAAACCACTCATCGCTGCGGTTCCTCAGGAAAGGATAAACAACCAAGTGAAAGCATATGATCGGCCAAAGAGATGGTGGCGATGGAATGAAAACAACCAAGGCTCATCTAGCAGAATTCAGTGGATAAAAATGGCAATCACGAGATGTAAATCAGGTATGGGTTCATTTTTACACAAGCTTGAACCATGGAGAACTCTGCTTGGATTATGTTTCATGTTTACACAAGCTTGAAACGAAAAACTATGCTTGTTATAAGTTTGCATGCCCCCAGCATAATAATGAAAATCGAGGTACATGCCCCCCAAGCTTCATTGCATTCAACAAAGTGGATGGAATGAAGGTTCACTCTCGAGATCTATGAAAGACTCGACTTGTATTTTACGAGATCTTAATCAAAAGACTCGATCTGGAAAGGGAGGTGTTTCATTTTGTAATGAGGTTGTCACAGTAAAAGAACTATCCTCATAACCCGTGTTTCATTTTTTAATGAGCTTGACACAAGATCAGGAACTATGCTCGTGACTGATCCAGTTTCATTTTTTAAGGAGCTTGACACAGGAAAGGAACTATGCTTCGACCAAGCCTAGTTTCATTTTTTAAGGAGCTTGACACCGGAAAGGAACTATGCTCCAACCAGACCTAATTTCATTTTTTAGGGAGCTTGACACAGGAAAGTGAACTATGCTCCGACCAGACCCAGTTTCATTTTTTAAGGAGCTTGACACCGGAAAAGAACTATGCTCCATCCAGACTTCATCATAATGAACGGGAAGTGGAGGCCCCCAAGAAAGTGGCTCCGGAGGAAAGGCCGACATCTTGGAAATCAGGACCTAATGCCCCCAGGACACTATGCACGATGGTGTCATCACTGGGTACGGGCACGGGGTAGGTGGCCACATAGTTGATTTGCGGCGAGGCAGATGCAACTTGTGGATGAAAGCCAGGAGGGAAGGACGAGTGCGCCGGAGGGGCTTGTGGACGAACGAACGATAATTGATCGAACGTCACGATTCTTCCATCGTGTGGAAAACAAACCACACGGAAAGGTAAAGAAACAAGGGCTCCCATGGCATACACATAATCACGACCAAGGAGAAGACTGAAGTCTAAAGAACCTTGGGTAACTGAGATGTCTATATAGACAGTCTTGCCCCCCAAAGTAATAGGAAACTTTGGAAGGATCCCTAATGGCTGACTCGTTCCTCTGTCAAACGCGGTGAGATGCGGTGCGACAGGTACAAGCGATGGGGAACCCAAAGCTCGCCAAGTAGTAACGGGCATAAGACTAACCGATGCTCCTTCGTCTAACACAGTGCCAGGCAGCGCCTTATTGCAAGCATAGGCGGTGACCCAGAAAGGCACGTGGGATGGAAGGGGAGGGGTAGTCAAACGAATCCAATCAAAGGAAATGACCGAACTACTTGGTGGGGGAACCATATGGTTGCCCCCCTGCTCAGAAAGAACCGACTCTGAATCCTCGGGAGAGGTTGGGGTGGGAACACCATTATCAGGCTCCGGAGGATTTGCCGAGACGAGAAGAACATGAGAATTTTGCTCTTCCGAAATAGAGTGCTCGAGAGGGGGGGAACTCGAATCAACACTCTTTCCGACCAACGGCGGGTCTGGAACAGGCTGGGGACAGCCAGGTTCGGGAAGAGGAGCCTGGACAAGAGAGGAATCTGAAGCAATCTCTTTGTCAACAAGGGCGCGATCTACAGTTGTAGAAAGACGTTGATAACCGGCGGGAAATGGATTCGGAGGAGCAGCAAGACTTTCCAACACAGCAGAGGCTTTATCCATGAGGGGACAAAGGTGAAGGGGATGTTTGCCTTCACAAAGTCGACAGGGGATTCGAAACTTCCCTTTCTCCTTACCATTCCCAACTGATGAGGTAGCATTGCCATGATCATTAGTGGACGATGAAGGGCAGGCCGGATCGTGGGACCAAACTTCTAATACCCTGGGAATGCCAGGACAATCACGAAGCAGATGGTCCTCCCTGCATAATCGACAAGGAAACTTAACCTTCCGCGGAGGAGCAGAAGGTAACCCAACTTCAGGTGTACTGGAGTGGATAGCTGGACTTGAGAGGGGGACTGTGTGTGTAGGCTCTCCCTGAGGGGACTTCTTCTTCTTGGTCTTCCTCTTCTTCTTCTTAGCCACCTGGTTACTCACATCGAGAATTTCACCAGGCGAAGTACAAGAGGACGACGTAGAAGTAGGCGTCGAGGGGGAGAGATCCACCTTAGGATCAACATGATGTCGTTCAGGTGGAGGGACTGATGGACTAACAGCCGATACGGTAGGGACCAAAGAGGTTGAAAACAACCACACAGGCAACCCGACAGTTAACCCTGGTAGGGACAACGTCGCCATATACGGAGCACCAACATTCCCAAGAGGAGGGAATTGTCTTGGATTCCCATCAGATGGGGACCTGGGTTAGTGAATCCCGGAAAAGTTGCCATAGCAAACGAAAACGAAACCTACTCAAGCTAACGCACACGAGATCTAATCAGGTGATGTTATCGTGGCCGAATAAATTTTTAAGACACAGGAACTGAACTTGACCTTTTCATGTTTCAAGAGTCGAGAAAAGGACGAAAAGATGACTCTAGTCTCCTTCGAATGTTTAATGAGCACGAAGTGACAAGAAGCTCACTGGCACCTTTTCATTTAGGGAGTCCGAAAAGGATCAAAAGTGACTGCTCTGGAGACTCTAGGTATAGGGTTTACCAAGCAACCCATAAAACTGCTTATACACCTCAGCACTCGTATGAGAGCCAAGGACTTTCCGTACTGCAGTCAATCTTCCCGAATGCTGTGTTCGGTGCGTTACGGTTCACAAGGCGGCAGACTCGGCTTCCTATGGATAAAGGATAAAAGCCTAGCGGGGTCTCCCTATATACGCGACGGTACGTGGGAGCGTAGTCCGTGTTAGACCACTATCGAGTCACAGAAGGAGGAATCACCCAACCTAATGTGAAACAACAGTGACTATGTTTAAAGATGCCGGAACACGTCTCTAACCTAGACCTCTAGATGTTTGCGTTTAGTTCCAATGCGTTTTTAGATTCATTTGGTTCATTTTATAGTTGATCTTGAAATTAAGTTTCGATTTCAGGCTCTATCGTATGTTCTCTCACAATTACCTAGATGCAAACTACATGCCAAAGAATTTCATTTTGTTCGACGAATTCTAGCTATGAGAGAGTAAAGAATTTTGATCAAACAAAACAAATACCAGCAAACAAGCAACCTAATGCAGCTACAAGCGAGGAAAGGAAACTTTTTCTTTTGAAAATGCAAATCAATGAAATGTTCTTTTCCTTTTCAATTTTCAAAAGCAAAGCTACTAGTTTGATTTTCTTTCAATGGCACAAAGCATCTAAGTGAATTTGGAGGAACCGGAACACCAAGCAAATCACTTAATGAAAGCACACAAAGTTCCCAAAAAACCCAACAAAGATTTTCAAATCAAAAGGAAAAACCAAGGCTTGTACGAGCTATGTGATCTAAGCCCAACAAGGCAAAAAGGAATTCAAGCAAGAAGGAAGCAAGTGTGAACTAATTGATCCAAACAATCGTGATTTATGCTTGGTAGTGAAGAAATCGAATCAACATAAAAAGGTGGTTCAATAATCGACACTAAAAATCAACCAGCAACAAGCAGTGAAAAAGCCTCAAGCAAATCAATAAGAGGGTTGTGGATGAATGTTGAATAGACAAGTAACCCAAGCAAACGGTTTCTCGATGAAACTTCTAAAGGGCTAGGTCACATGGTCTAAAAACACAAGAGTCACTCGAATGAAATCAAAGAGAGAGCATCCCTTAACCAAAAGCAATCAAAACAAGCTAATGAGGGACAAGAAACCACAGGGGATAAGAAATATTGATGAATTCAGGAGATAAAGTTATAAAAACAACTTTTCAGGAGTCAACGCAAGTTTTACACTAAAAACCCATGTCAGCGCAACTTTTACACAGACCACCCGCGCTGTCAGCGCGACTTTTGCCAAAAAAACCGAGCTGATCTCAGAAAAACACAGTCGTCACGGAATTAAGCTAGAAACCCAAGGTCAGCGCGGGTAGAAAGCTAGCAAGTGGCGCTGACGTCGCGACTATACACGTCTTTTCCGCGCTGATCCGATTTTCCAGGATCGTTGCGACTGTTAGGCGTATTTACGCGATGAACAGGATGTTGCAAAAGGGTCAGCGCGATGTCAGCGCGACTGTTAAAATTAAATCCGCGATGGAGCTCAAAAATAGTGACAGGCAAATCAAAACTCCCAAATCAAAACAGCCAATATTTCAATCAAACAGGGGCATCTCCCAGATCAACCCAGGAAACGCAAAAGACCGATAATTAATCCCCAAAATTTCAAAAAGAGAGCAATCAAATTCAAACACAAAAATGGACACAAGAGACAAAAGGCTGAACTCCCCAGCGGAGTCGCCAAATTGTTGGAGAGGTAAATCCCCTCTACGGATAGAGGCGATCCCTACTAGCCCAGCAAGGGTCTAGCAACAATCACACAATGCTGCCATGCATGTTCCTAATTACAATTAAACAAGAGGTAAAGAGCACCTACTTGGATTCCAGCGCTGTCGTTTGACGAAGAGATGCTGCCTTCGCTCCTTCGCTTTGGCTGGTCACAATCTTCTGCGATCCCCGCGAACAGACACCTGTACACACGAAGAGGAAACAAACACAAGCGTGAAATCTAATAAAAGCAACCATACATCGGTCAGAAAAGATGTAATTCACATTTAATCATTGCGTGTACAAATGAGAATGGAACAATAATAGCAGTCATCTATTATTAATCAAGACAGAGAAGAGTACAACCAAATGTTCTGACGTCGGTATCCTTCTCAGGAGGGGCCAGTCAGCAAGCGTCTCAAGCATTCACCTTTGGAAATGATTCTCCCAAGATAAGGAACTCTCTCTCACACAAGCAACACAAAACAACCTTCCCTAAGCTATCAATCACTTCCACACCTAGCACACCAAATACCTATAGTAGCAGCAATCTGAGC